>CM046878.1:458807211-459502211 GCA_025667525.1 Glebionis coronaria | reverse complement strand
GTGCTTGAAGCAACTCCATCATAGTACGATTAGCCATGATAGCTTCTTGTTCTACAATAGGTTCAACAATTGGAGTTTGTTCTTCAATCAAAGGCTCTTGATTTCCTTGACTTTGACGACGTTTACGAGCTCATTTTTCTAGATTACGAGTTAGCAGAAACTTGACGAAGAATGGGAGGTGAGCAAAGAAGATTCTTTTTGGATGTTTTGTGGATTTTCAAATTTTTTTTTTTTTGATTGTTTTTAAATTTTTTTGGATTTTATGTATCTTCGTAGACAACAATCTACCACATCTCTCCTCGAATCAAACTCTTGATTAAAGAAGCCTCAAAAGAATGAAAACGATCACGTGGAGTGAACGCCTTCGAATGACTTTAGAACTTTTGTGAAAATCAAATTGTTCAAGAGGGTTTAATCACAAAGAAACCAAGCAAATTTATATGATACATAATAATACTTTGGGCGGCAAAACCCTCGATTAGCCTTCAATCTCAAAATACTCACAAGCAAGCGGGGAAACGAGGCGGCGCGAAGCACTTAAGAGCCTTTTTCCTTAGGGTATATTTTATAATACCCGCCATAGACCCACCTAATAGTTTGTATTTTTCAAAATCGAGCTTCATGAAAGTATTTATCTATTTTTGCCTTTTTCTTTTTGTTTGAGATTTGAATACAATAATTAGGAGATCAAATCCCAATTAAGGTTGTGTTTTCACACTTTTGGAGATATTTTGTATTTGTTGTGATACTTAATACAATATAGTAATAATAATTTCACAAAAAAAACCGATAATAAGTATTAGTAGAGTTCTACTAATACAAATACTATTTATGGTTAATATTAAAAACAAAATGACAAATTAATCACGACACACCTCCCCGGCAGCGGCGCCAAAAATGATTGTAGTGTTTTACTACTCTTTAGGTAAAGAGCGTAAATAGGTAAAGTATTAAATACGACGGTTTAGGAAAACCGTGTACTAATGACCCAAACAAGTGTGTTTCCCAAGGAGGTATATGTGTGTGACTAAAATGCAATGATATTTGAGATTAGTATTTGAAAGAAGGGGATGAGAAAATAGAATGACGAAGACGTGAAATTAAATACTACGACGACCAAAATTAAAACCGTAAAAAGAGCTAAAATAAAAATTAATTCTAAAAATTCCCAAAATATTACCAAAAATCAAATTAAATAAACTAAGAGTTTACAAATGAACAAAACTTTTTCAAACCTTTTAATTAATTAAATATTAATTATTAAATGCTAATTAAAGCCCTAAAAATCAAAATAATTATTAAAAAGCCCAAATAAAGATTTTTCACTTTGTAAACCTCTAAAATAACCAAATAAGACTAAAAACTATTTTTATGAATTTTTAAACTAATTAAAACTATTTAAAATGATTAAAAATTATTAAAAACTTAAAATAATTCTAGAAATTAGAAAAATGATGATAAAATTAATCTAAGAGTTGCAAAAATCCTATTTTAATGTTTTTAACCTAAGAAAAATATAAAAAGTGCAAAAATGTGAAATTTGAAATTTAATAATAAAATAATATTAAAATAATATTAAAAATCTAAAAATTATAAAAAAAATGCTAAAAACCTGCAAACTAGTTTAATTTAACCTAAATAATCAGAAAATGAAAGTGAAATTACCAAATTACCCCTAATGGGTCCCCAAATGGGCTAAAAACCAAAACAGTCAACCTTAATGGGCTTAAAGGGCCCAAAAAGTCAAACCTGGCCCAAATGACCTGAAAAAGCCCTATCTGACTCAAAATTTAATTCTAAACACAAAATTCTGAATGCCCAAAAGCTGGTTTTGAGCTTATCACTGCTTAAAAGGTCAACAGCTTATTCTTATTGGGCCAATAAGCCTATTAAACAATAAGCTAATGCCATAAGCTTTAATTAAACACACAACCTTCTTTTGAGATGCCTAAGAGATCTGTGAAAAGAAATTTTGAAAAAGCACACTCAATAAGCCAGAAATAAGCAAAGAAGAATTTCACAAAACGACAAAATAGTCGGGTTAGAGTTCTAGGCTGTTTCAGAAGCTGATTCTTTTTTCAAAAGCTCACAAATAGCTTAACTAAGATTAATCAATCATAAAAATCACAAAAAGCCAAGTAGAATAAGCTGTAGGAGCAAATAAGTTGGCTGAAAAAGCCAAATAAGCTAGTTTTCTAGCAAAAGCTTAACCAAATGACTAGTAACCTTCCAGATTTGATATTAAGCTGAGAAAAATGACACCTATTACAAAAGCCAAGTTGTTGCAAGTACCAATAAGCAGTTCTCAAAAATAAGCCAAATTGTGCTTATTTAACCAAAAGTCAAAGTCCTCCAAATTTCACCAAATGCTCAGGGATTGTTTGTAAGCTTGTTTTAAGTAATTTTTGTGAAGAACTCAAGGTGGAGTCCTTTTGAATCAAGAGGTTAGTTGACCAATTGATGACAGATTTTGGCAAATAAGGCTTAATAAGCCAGTTAGCTTATAAGCCAGCAATAAGGCACACCAAATAGCAAGAAGCACTCGCAAGCAGCACAATAACAAGTTCCAAGCAGTTAAACAACAAGGCATACACTAGAATAACAAATGCAAGCCCAAAATGAGGTGGTCACTTTGCTGATGCAATTGACCACTTCAGCCAACTTTGATAAGCTCAAGCACCCACAATAAGCCACCAAATTCAACAAATAGATACTACACAGATAGCTTATCACCTAAACTCTTCCCAAACCAGATTTCAGACCTTAGATCCAACAAACAAAGATTTTATTGGATCTGATGTGTTTGACCAAATTCAAACCAATTTTATCAGATTTTTCCAAAAATTGAAATCCCTTTTCCAAACCTTTTGAAACTTAACCAGTGACTAAAACTTGTTGCATATGACTTGTTTAGACTCCCCAAACCCTCAGAACTAAGGGCACAAGGCCACAAGGCCTTATGATCCAATAATCCCAAACAGCCTTGTTTTAGCCCTTTTCCAAACAAACTTTTTATTTCTACAAACAACCTACTGATTTTATGGTTCAAATACCTCAACTAGGTGACAACTAACAGATACCAACTATAAAACACAAAGCACAAACACCAGAGCAACAAATCACATGGCAAAGTACAAATCAGACATAAACATAGAATTTTTTAGAGGAAACTTAACAAGAGGTTATACCTATCCCCCACAACTTCCTAGAGGGATCAGCTATTCTCCTTAGACCTTGTTCAACAGCTAGAACAAGACCAAGGTACTTGAACAAAGGAGATGATATGTGCCTTGGTTGATGGTTCAAAGAAGAACCTCAAGGGCTTTATGTCTTCAACACAATCAGCAAACAACCTATCCAAAGGTTGATAAACCTTCACTAGCTTGGTGTCAACAAGCTTGCAAGGGCTTATAGCTTTTGGATAAGGGTTAGTACAAGTAAATAAGCAAAACAGATGACTGATTTCAAGGTTATTTCAACTTTGAAATCCTTACCAAACATAAATGTGTTTAAACCACAAGATCTAAACACATTTATAACATCAAATGGAACTCAGAATTACCCTTAAACAACACCAAGTTTCAAAAACATAAAAAGGAATTACAATTTTCTTAAAATACCAACTTTTATAAATTTTAAAAAGGAATTACAATGTTTAAAGAGTAAAACTGGAACAAGGCTCTCTCACATGTTGAGGAGTCCTTATATAGGCCACAAGGGCTGAGATTACAAATGAAAACCCTAGCTACAAAGTCCCTAAAATGCCCTTGAAATCTTCTAGACGAATTGTGTTATTGAGCTGTCCAAATGCATCCTGGCTGTTCATTTTAGCTTTGCGGCCAATTATTGAGTCTCAGCTGTTGTTTTGGCCACGTGGCAATCCTTGGAGGTGAAGGAATGATGTGATAGGTGGACGGGTTTGAATGGTGGGGTCCCTTGGTGAGTGGGATTGAAGGATTTTGGTGAGGGATGGGTTTACAAGCATGTGAATTAAGCATGTACCTGGGTAATTTGTTTTTACCCTTTGTTTTAAGTGAAGTGGTAACTGGGTTCTTGGGGTGAATAGTAACTCCTTTGATCTGTTTTTTGTGGAGTTGCAAAGTGTTTGGCGCAAAATTGAGCTTGAATGTTTCACTTGCACACTTTTGGTCCTTGGTCTTTGGCAGAACTAGTATAACACGTTTTTCAGCCACCAAACTCAATTTCCTTTGTTATTAAACTTTCTGATTTCACACTTTTGCCCCAAAACTTTGGCAAAAGGTTTTCAAGGGTTGTTTTTGCCAATTTTGCATAGTTTGAGGACTGATCTTGGACATTATTGATCTTCAATGGTCTTCATTGTATCTTTGACTTCATGAGGGTCCATTGTTGACAATTCAGATTTGTTGAGGGACTAAACTTGCCAATTCTTCAAAGTTGAAGGACCTTTTTGTAATTTTGACAAACTTAAGGGACCAAACTTGTAATTATGAATATACAAGGGTTTTAAGTGTCATTTCTTCATAAATTGAGGATCAAACTTGTACATCTTCAAGTCTTCAAGGGTTTTTCTTGGATAATTCCATAACTAGGGCCCGGTTCTTTGGACGACTTCGTTTCTCGTGTTCGTTTTTCATTGTTTCTTGTGATCTTTTGTCTTTTTCACGATATCCATACCTAAAACACACAAGTAAACAAATACAAGCATATATATGGTATATTAATGGCATTTTATGCATTTAAAGCCCAAAAAGAACGATGAGATCATGTATAAATGTCATCTCATTAGATACACCATTTTGTTGTGGAGTATAAGGAGAAGTAAGATTCTGAACAATTTCGTTCTCACTTAGATAATCTTTAAACTCTTGGCTTAAATACTCGCCACCTCTATCAGAACAAAGAGCTTTAATCTTCTTTCCTAGTTTCAATTCTACTTCCGCTTTAAACACTTTGAATGTTCAAATACCTCATGTTTATGCTTAAGTAAATAAACATAACCATAACGGCTAAAATCATCCGTAAACCTTAAAAATTAGCTAGCACCTTTCCTTGACACATGTCTAAGTGGTCCACACACATTAGTGTGTATTAAACCAAGTAGATCAGTAGCCCTTTCAACATTATTATTAAAAGGTTTCTTGGTCATCTTTCCAGAGATACAAGACTCACATTTATTAAATGATTCATCATTGATATTTTCCAAAAGACCTTCATGTTGAAGCTTTTGTATGCGTCTATTTCCAATATGGGCAAGTATACAATGCCAACGATAACCAAGAATTTAACTTGTATGTTAAATTAAATAATTCAGTCATAAATAAGTTACCTGAAGCTACAGCACTTTGCTCGGACTTCTTATTCTTAATTTCTCGCAAGTTATCGAGGTACAGTGGACAGTTCCTCTTCTAGTGACCATTGGCGCCGCAATGGTGACAAGTCTCATCCTTTTGAGATTGATTCTTCTTAGCAAAGTTCTGCTTAGGCTTTTGATAAGTCGTAAATTTCTTGCCTTTATCAACTGTGCCTTTGCCTTTCATCTTTTTGTTCGCTTGCGGTTTTGTCTTACTTACTCTACCCTTTTGTATGCTAAGTACTTGAGGAGTAGAGGTCAACGCCTTGTCCTTTAAACCATTTTTATAGTCAATGAGCATTGAGTGCAAATCATTAACTGTCTTCCCCACGCAATGCATATTGAAGTTCCTAACAAAATCGTTAAAGTCCTTGTTAAGGGACCTATTGATTAAGTTAATCCCCATATCATTGTCATAGGGCTTCCCAAGTGCAATGAGTTGTTCCATGTAACCTCTCATTTCCAAATAGTGTGCACTTACGGAATTCCCTGGGGTTTTCTTACAGCTATGAAAAGCATCTACTAAATCGTAGATTTTCACAGCTTGAGGCTTCTCAAACATTGCCTTGAGCTCTTCAAGCATGCGCATGGGAGGATAAAGCTCAAACGTCTTTTTAAGAGAAGGTGATATTTTCTCAAGCATTAAGCAAGCTACATCAGTGTGCTTCTTAATTTCAGTATTATAAATGAGCCTTTTGGCATTAGAAGCCCCTTCAGCAAGGTCGGTCGGCACGACCGTGGACAAGTAATCAATAGTATTGCTACTCTCAAGACAATTCTCAAGGAGTGATACCAATCATTAAAGTTTATGCCAATCAGTTCTTGATGTTCAAAGAAAGTTTTGAATGCCAAACTTAAAGCGTTGTTGTCGGGTTGAGCCATTTCTACATAAATAAGTTCAAATATTAGTATTTTCGATAATACTTTCAAGAAAATAAAATTACCCCGGTAAATAAATTAACCATAGTATTTTCCTTGAAACTAGAACCTATATTGACATAGATTCATTAAATCAGTTGATTAGCTAGTAATGAATGCATTCAACATAGTAACTTGTCGAACAATTTATTGGCAAAGAATTTCTAATTTCTAGATATTTTAGGGACTTACATTAATAAAAAAAACATTTTGCATTGTAAACATGTTTCATCCTCTCTTAATGCCTTATGTTTCTAGATCTCACTAAGTAACTTAATCAAGTCGTCTTATCTAAAGAACGTAAAACTATTCATGTGAAATCTCATTCAATCACGAAAGTTTTCTTTCCATCACAATCTCATCCAAGATCTCACATGACGACATTGTAACTTCAAGTGTCCGTCAATTAGATGGCATTTGAATTAAATTTTAGGGTATAAATTTTGATGTCAAAATCAATGTATGGAGAAGCATGCATACATCTCCATAACATAAGTTTAATAAAACCTTTAGTAAACTTTTCCGGCGAGACTAAATTTCTACATAAATTATTGTTGAGGTATTGGTCAAACCAACTGAAGTATTAACCACAACAAAATTCAAAACGTACTTTTTCTAGAACTCGGCTAAAGCAAAAAACAATAACCTTATTCATTGTGTTTCAGATGTGAATTTGTGGAAAATCAACCTTAAAGTAAAGTGAAAATAATAATCGTAGGTAATTCTAATTTGACGCACAGGCAAGACAGGAATTTGGTCAGCGACAATGGCATAACCTCCTTCCTAAGTCGGGTACATGACCAGCAACGTGTTATACCCACTTTATAGTTTGTCAAATTAAGTAGGCTTTCTAATTATTATTACAAATTACTAATCAGCATAATTCTATGTAATTTATATCTCAAAACAAATCTTATTTTTAATATGATTTAGTTCATATTATTTTTCTTAAAAAATTATCTTTGTTTAAAACAATACATGTATTCGCATAAAGAATTAGGCAAACAAAGAAAACTAAATCATAAACATGTAATAACAATTTATATGTGTAATAAATAAATCAAATAGCCACATGCATACGATTTTATTCAATAAGTTTAAAATCTATGGTTTTTATGTTCATAAAAAGTCTTCCCTAATTCTAGATTTATTGAATCAAAATAAAACAAGTAGCACATAAAATCATATGATCCATGAAAAACATGCATGTTCATCCTGGATCCACCCACAACACTTAACAATTAATCTCTATGACTCATTTCGTTATAATATAAATGCATTGTGCACTAAAAATGTGATAAAATGACAACTCGACTAGTGCTAAAATAATATATGACTCATTTCTTTATAATCTAAATGCACATTATTCCTTTTTTACGATGAAACAGATTGCTATTGTTATTCTTTTATTTCAGTTCTTTATATCGACTGCAAAATAAATATTTCATATTATTATTATGTGTTATTTCACACATATTACTTGGTTTATTTGTAAAAAATATTGCAAACATATAGGAAAAAAAGAAAAACAAACTAAAATTCTCTCGGGTAAATTCTCTCTAAATACCAAACACTGAAATATAAGAAATTTCTCAACTAATTTATTTTTTGAAATTTTGTTCTCTCCTTCACTTCATTTCTCTAAGATTATTTTTACCAAACATACCCTTGGTATAAATAGGGCTAATCCCTCTCTATGTAATCACTCATTTTTTTTAAAGAAATCTAAAGCAATATAAGAAGCGTTCTCGTAAAAGTCTACAAGTGTTTCCATACTTTTTGATTCCTATAGTTCAACATTTGATTCATGTGACTTGTGATCCGCGTAGTCTTGAAGCTTAAATGGATTTTGATATGTTTTTCTCTCTTTCCGGTCCATGGACATCCTATAGATCGTTTATTCATAATGCATATCCGTATAGTCAGCATTAGACAAAGTTATTTATAGAATTTTCCCATTCTTTCCTTGATAACTAATACAGGTTTTAGAACACACTTAGAATTAATATACACATCAAAATCCAACATGGCGTTGCTTTACTAGGCTAGAGGGCATACTCCAAACTTTCATATCAAGGTTTGAATGCTGAGAATGCTACAATGGAATTATGGCCGCCAACACCAAATGAACTTGAAATGGCTACATACAGCTAACTAATGTTAGAGATACTCAACTTAGCACATTACATATGGAAACCAAACATATGGAAAGCAAACGAGGATTTACTGAAATGTTAAAAAAACTCACCAACATGGACCTCATGTTGCTGCTTATGATTTGCAACTATATTAAAATCTACTGCTGGTTCAGGATCCTAAGTTGCAATAAAAAACATAAGATATATAAAAAGATTAATTATGATGAAAAAAATGAAATCCATATAGATATTACATACAAATTGGTTAATGGTTGGATGCAACCATTCAGTTTGAATCGATTTAATAGTAGCAATGGCTTCTAGACCTCCAGCCGCACGCATACAATGCCCTATCATAGACTGTCGCATAGATTTGAAGAGAGAGAGAGAGAGAGAGAGAGAGAGAGAGAGAGAGGAGAGAGAGAGAGAGAGAGAGAGAGAGAGAGAGAGAGAGAGAGAGAGAGAGAGAGAGAGAGAGAGAGAGAGAGAGAGAGAGAGAGAGAGAGAGAGAGAGAGAGAGAGAGAGAGAGAGAGAGAGAGAGAGGAGAGAGAGAGAGAGAGAGAGAGAGAGAGAGAGAGAGAGAGAGAGAGAGAGAGAGAGAGAGATTCTGGATAATAGGTGATCATGGTGGTACTCACCTAGCTTGGTGGCATTCATTTTGATCCCATTAGTGTTTTTAAAAACCTTCTTGAGAGCCTTTACCTCTGCTAGATCACCAATAGGTGTCGTAGTTGCATGCGCATTGATATAATTTACCTTGAAATATGATATAGATGCAAAAAAGAATCTGAGTTTTAATGTTTTATCACATATTCTGCATGATTAAAAGTAAATCAAATGACAAAAAATGAGAAGTACTTCCTCTGCCGACGCATTAGCATCCACCAAGCAGCTTCGAATGCATGCTGAGAGGTTGAGACCATCGGATCATGGAATAGTTATATGATAAGCATCAGAATTGATAGCACCTCCCAAGTATTCGGCAAGTATTAAGTGCACCCCTTTTCATTGCATGTCCCAAACTCTCCATCACCTGCAAAATAATATATAAAAAAACAAATCAAGTTTCTTCATTAAGCATTATACAACTTTTCCTTAAAAACAATGCAGGAAATTAAGCTAAAACGTTATATAGAATCAGGTATCAACTTCAAAAATATATATTGGGTAAAAACAAGAGTATAATATGGGCTATAAATTACCAAAATACCAGCCCCTTCACCATAACGAAGCCATCTTTGTCTCTATCCCATGGTCTAGAAGCCGTCTGTGGATCATGGTTTCTTCGAGATAATGCTTTAGAAGCAGAAAAAGCAACCAATCCAAGGGGAATAACAGAAGATTCAACTCCACCAGCAATCATCAAGTCAGCGTTCCCGTGACGTATATGATTAGCAGCAAATAAGCAATAGTTGGATGTTGCACAAGATGTAGAAATAGAGTAGTTTGGTCATGAAAATTCAAGATCCATTGCAAGTAAGGGTGGCCCCATATTTTTTATCATAAAAGATGATAAAAACGGTGAGATTTTACGTTAATCTCTCAAGAGTAAAGCCACTATGCCATTAGTCATTATCGTAGCACCTCCTATTCCAGAGCCAACAAGCACGCCAGCTCGCTCCTTATCAATCTGCACATCTTGACCCAAATGATGAAAGTAACATAACCAGTCAAAGCAAGTTGAGAAATTAATACGAATACAATATCTAGAGGCACTGAATAACTAAGAGCATGGGGAGTCCAGCCTTATGGCTTGGCGCCATGGCCACCACGCGAGAAAAATTGACCGCGCAGGGCTCTGTCCCTCTCCGCCATCGGCTTAGCGCCATGGCCACCAGCTCTCGCCGTGGTGTTTTCTATTTTTTTTTTTGAATGTAACGGTAATAAAGACGTTGGGGGAGCAGATTTTTGAAGAAAAAACCCAAAATTCCATTTTTAGCCTTTTAAAAAACCTATAACCCCCCCCCCCCCCCCTTATATTACCAAACTTCACATACACTTTCATATATACTTCTATCTCCCATTTCTTCAAAAAAATGAATCCTAATTCCAACCCCAACCAAACATAGCAATGGGTTTACGATATGATCAACGACCCAACCAACCAAATTTCGGGTTCGTCTTCTGTAAAACCCACAAAATAAGGTCATTACTTAATTCTTACTTTTCCAATATTTTTGAAGTATTTTATAACATTAAATATTATTATGTTTAACGGTTTAAGTTGAAACCGATATTAAATAATTTATTTTAATATTTTGACGAGCAACGAGGACTACTAGTGATCGAGATACCGACGGATGCCCACAATTTTATATTTTATTATCGATCGTTTCGATATTTAATACTTTTGACGATATCGTTTTAATTACGTGTCGAGTCGTTATATTATTATTTTTCGTGTGCGTTTAAACTTTTAAAAAGTATTTTTATGAAACCCGAGCCCCGTAAATATTTTCGAAATTGACTAATAATTATTTCCCGCTTTTTAGCTAACTATTTTCATTTTTAGCCACAACTATTGCCAAATTGCAACTATGGTCCCTACCCCACTATATAAAACCCAAAACAAACACACACAAATCATTTTTCACTTCCAAAATTTCACCCACTCCTCTCTTTCTCTCTCTAATTTCTGAAACATCACCAACACCCCAAACACATACAATTTTCAATTTATCTTGAGTTTGAGGATGATTTGAACTAAACCCAGCATAGACCCATTCATATTTTTGATCAAGGATCATATTGGTATAAGAAATTCTTACATGCAAGCACTTTTTATTTTCTTGATATTGGTAGGTAGAAGCCATGATCATGCATGGTGTTTTTAGCATGATCCATGGTGGTTCTTGCTAGAAATCTTGTTAAAAACTTCATTTTAATCTAAATATTTTTATCTTGATTATGATTTTGATGTTATGGTTGATGTATGATGATATTAGGGTATAGGAATGATCATTTCTATGGTTGGTTTTGATCAAAAAGTTGATTTTGTACAAGATTTTGGTAGCCATTTTATAACAGTAAGTAAACTGTAAAATCCGAATTTTTATGTTTTGAAAATGGCTTAACTTATAGCCTATGGTTGTAGATAATTTTATTAGCTTCGATTTGATATAAGGCAGAGCTTCTAGCTCCAAACGAGCGCGAAGTTATGATGTTTTGAATGATCGTGTACCGGGAGACGAGTATCGGCACTACATATAGTTGTTGTCGATATTTGGATCAAATCTCGGGACTCTAAATGGAAGTTTTAAAATGTGTAACCTACTGATAATGAGGTGTTTACTTATTAGGTTGAGTTTACTTTAAAACCCGAATGTCGGTTTTGTAAACGAAGTCGTTTAAATAAGTTAAAACGGTTGTATGAAAAATTAACGTAAATCTGTCCGAAATTTGTAGTTTGAAAATGAGTCGGGTAAAGGACTTTAAAAGTAATTTCACTTGATAAACTTGTAGGAGGACTTTCTATATATAGTAATTTAGTTTATCGATTCGTTTCATAAACGGTTGACATGTTTAAAAGGGGTAAATAAGCTAGTACATGTAGTATGTACCGGCGGATTTTGTTAAAATTGTAAAATGGTAAAGTAAATGAGTAGTAAAGTATAATGAAGTTATTTATATCGTTTACTCTCGAGTGTATTGTGGTTTTATGAGTTGAGTTTGACGGTGTTATGTATGATTTATTTCTCGAGTTTATTATTAATATACGCACCTTATTTGCTAGGTTGCGGTTGTCGTGTTTATCGGGCATCTACTATCGTCGGCGATCGTCTTCAACTACTTCTACTACTTAAGGTGAGTCTATAGCCTCGTTTGAGCTCATTCAAATATTTTAAAACCCACGAGGGGGAATACATGTTTTGTAAATTAGAACACAAGATTTTTATGGTATGCTTGTCCCTCTATGAGTGGACCCGTGATTGCCTTTAAATTGCATTAAGTGATTGCCTTTGTTAAAGCCTCAATTTTTGACCGTTAACTAGCTTATGATGGGCTAGCCGCTAGTACAATTAATAGATCTATGGGGGAAGCCACCCCGGTTCAGTTTGTGTGGACTTGTCATAGAAGCTTAGGCCCGACCTCCACACTGTTTGAACATATTGTATTGAGAAGTCAGGTATACGGCAATGTACCAATAATCTGGAGGTAACCGACAATTAATAAATCTCCTGTCCTATCAGACCTCTAAAGGGAGTGTTTAAGGGCTCGGTTCCATGAGCTTATTACAATTTATGCTATATAAAATTATCATTGTTGATGCAAATTATTATTCGATGCTTATTAAGCATGCCACAAACTTATAATCTTTGCTTGTGTTCAAAATGATTATATAAACCTATAGATTCACTCGGCATTTTGCTGATGATTTTCTCACATGTATTTCAGGTAATCAGGAAGGGTGAAGCTTGGAAGCCACGGGAATGATGTTGTGCACTACTTTTGTAATATAAACTCTTTGAATGTTTGTCGTTCCTTTTGTTCAAAACAATTCAAATCTTTTGTTTTGGTTGTACTTTGGTTACGATGTCTTGGGACTACGCTACTCTGACAAATGTTTTAGGAACGATAAATCTAAAACGTCTCTTTTCGAGTCGTTCTTTATAAATTATGTGTTGTTGTATCATTGTTTAGCACCCAAAGATGTATTCCGCTGCGTGTAAATTTGGGGGTGTTAAAGATTGGTACCAGAGCCATGAGTTATAGAGAACTAGGTCTTTATTTTAAAAACCTAAACTATAACTGTCGGTTTTTAATTTTCAAAGAGTCGGTGCACATGATTTCACGTGACTTCAGGTTCAAGCTACTTCTGGGATTACAACTTCAGTATACATTATTAGGTATGCCTTATTGCTAAGTATTTATAAATAAATACTATAATCTCTGATCGATATATATTAATATCATTAAAACTTTTTGATAAAAGTTTATCATTCATTAATGATTTATTTGAATAAATTTCTGGAATTTTCCCTGTAATTATTTTGAAGGATTCTCTATATTTATTTAAATTTTTGGAAATTATTCTATTTCATTTTATTATGACCTTATACCTATTTTGTGAATTTACCACCGTCAAATTACGTCTTCGATGAGGAGGAAGCAGGTTTCACTGCTGCAAGCGAGTCACAGTCAACTAAGCCATGTGGATCCACACGTGACTAGTGTTTATTATTTTGTGTCATTGTACTCTATTTGTCTTTAAGATCATTCCTTGTTGATCGATGATAATAGTTTCCTTTGATCCTTATAATGATTGTGAATTCTTGTATCGAGAATGTGTATGCATTTGATGATTGATTTTGTACATTATATGACTATACCATGATTAAAATTAACTCATTCATTTTATCTTCTCTTTGTGATATGACAGAATCATGCCACCTAGGAGAATGACAAATGATGCCATTGCAAGGCTAGTTGCTGAAGAGGTTGCGAAAGCATTAGCTACGGATAGAGTTGCACGTGTTAACACTGAAGGAGCAGGTGGCTCTGGAGGTGCGGGTGCTGAAGGTGAAGGTGAACTTGCTGGACCAGAAGCTGTTGGAGGAGCAGGTGTAGCTGAGAATCCAGCAGATGAGGTTGCTCCGGCTGCTGCTGCGGTTAAAGAATGTACTTTTGTTGGATACATGAAGTGTGGACCTACTACATTTCAAGGAACTGGTGGAGCACTGGAATTATTCAGGTGGATTCAGAAAACAGAAACAACATCTGAGATTAGTGATTGCTTAGAAAGGAACAAGGTTAAGTTTGCAGTTGCTACTTTCAAGGATCGAGCTTTAAGCTGGTGGAAGACTCAAGTTGCTACAGTTGGTTTAGAAGCTGCAAACAGGAAACCTTGGGATGAAATTAAAAGGTTGCTGAAAGAAGAGTTTTGTCCAGAAGAAGAGTTACCTGCTTTGGAGGATGAGTTGAGGCACCTGAAGCTGAAAGATAACAACATTGCTGCATATACTAGCCGATTCAATGAGTTGGTTTTGTTGTGTCCAGATGCTTTTGTTACTGAGAAGAAAAAGATGGATCAATACATTAAAGGGTTGCCTGGGTACATTAAAGGTGAGACAACTTCACCTCGACCCAAGAACTTTGTTGAAACTGTAAGAATGGCTCATACACTCATGGGGAAGAAAGTTCAAGATAGGGCTGAGAGAGCTGCTGAGGGTAGTAAAAGGAAATAGGAGAATTCGTAGAGTGGAAATCAAGATAGTAACCGCCATAGGCAGTACAATCAGAAGAGAAATGATGGGGCTAGAGCTGCAACTAACAAGAATGATAATGCTGACCAAGGGGGACCAGCCCAGAAATGTAAGAGCTGTGGTGCTTGTCACTTTGGTGATTGTCCACCAAGGTGCACTAAGTGTCGAAAGGTTGGTCATGTTGTGGAGAAATGCAAGACAAGGGTCCCTGCAACTGGAGCGAATGCTATTCCGATCAGGACTTGTTTCGAATGTGGAGAACGTGATCATCTTCGCCCTCAATGTCCGAAGTGGAAGAACAAGAAAGCATGTGAAGCTGCTGGGGCAGTTTATGTTGTTAAGGATGCTGATCAGGCACAAGGTCCAAATGTGGTGACGGGTACGTTCTTACTCATCCATCGTTATGCTAGTGTGTTGTTTGACTCAGGATCTAATAGGAGCTTTATAAGCACTTCCTTTAGTCGTTTAATTGATATTGAGCCAACAAGCGTAAATACTAGTTATGAGGTCGAGTTAGCTGATGGACAGTTAGTTAGTACTACCACTATATTTAAGAAGTGTCCTTTGAAATTAGCAAATCATTTGTTTGAAATTGATTTGATGTCGATAGAGTTGGGTTCGTTTGATGTGATTGTTGGTATGGATTGGTTGGTTGCACATGATGCGGTGATTGTATATGGGGAGAGAGTTGTTCACATACCGGTTAAGGGCAAGGTGTTAGTAGTTAAAGGTGATGTCGGTAGATCTCGTCTGACGGTGATATCTTGTATCAAGGCGAGGAAATATGTAGAAAGAGGTTGTCACCTGTTCTTGGCTCAAGTAGTGGAGAAAGAACTACCGGTTAGGCGTGTGGAGGATGTTCCGGTTATTCGTGATTTTCCTGAAGTATTTCCCGATGACTTGCCAGGGCTTCCGCCTCAGCGAGAAGTCGAATTCAAGATTGATCTAATGCCAGGAGCTGCACCGGTGGCGTGTGCACCTTATCGTTTGGCACCGTCTGAGATGAAGGAGTTGGCAGATCAGTTGAAGGAGTTAATGGAGAAGGGGTTCATTAGACCAAGTTCGTCACCTTGGGGAGCTCAAGTATTGTTCGTGAAGAAGAAGGACGGATCGTTCAGAATGTGCATAGACCACCGAGAGTTGAACAAGTTAACTATCAAAAATCGTTATCCACTTCCTAGGATCGATGATTTGTTCGATCAACTTCAAGGTTCGTGTGTGTACTCGAAGATCTACTTGAGGTCGGGTTATCATCAACTTCGTGCTAAAGAGGAGGACATACCTATTACAGCTTTTCGGACGCGTTATGGACACTTTGAATTTCAAGTGATGCCGTTTGGGTTAACTAACGCACCTGCGGTATTCATGGACTTAATGAATCGTGTGTGTAAACCATACCTCGACAAGTTTGTGATTGTATTTATCGGCGATATCTTGATTTATTCCAAAAGTCGGGAGGAGCATGAAGGTCATCTGAGGATTATGTTGGAGTTGTTGAAGAAGGAGAAGTTGTATGCAAAATTCTCCAAGTGTGATTTTTGGTTGGATTCAGTCCAATTCCTTGGGCACGTGATCGATAGTAGCGGTGTTCATGTTGATCCTTCCAAAATTGAAGCTATTAGAGATTGGGCTAGGCCTACAACCCCGACTGAAGTTAGACAATTCTTGGGATTAGCTGGGTACTACCGGTGATTCATAGAAGGATTCTCTTTAATTTCTAAACCTCTTACTAAACTTACCGAGAAAAACAAGAAGTATCAATGGGGTTCAGAAGAAGAAGAAGCATTCCAAACTTTGAAGCGGAAGCTGTGTTTTGCACCAATTTTGGCTTTGCTCGACGGAGCTGAAGACTTTGTGGTATATTGTGACGCATCACGTAAGGGTTTTGGTGCTGTGTTGATGCAAAGGGAGAAAGTGATCGCGTATGCATCTCGTCAATTGAGGAAGCATGAGGAGAATTATACTACACATGATTTGGAATTAGGAGTTGTTGTCTTTGCTCTTAGACTTTGGAGACACTATCTCTACGGTTCAAAGAGTGTGGTATATACCGATCATAAAAGCCTGCAACATATTTTGCTACCATCCCGGCAAGGCGAATGTAGTTGCCGATGCACTTAGTAGGAAGGATAGAGAAATAACCAAAAGGGTTAGAGCTTTAGCCATGAAAACTTATACTGATTTATCTACTTGAATACTTAAAGCTCAAACGAAGGCGATGAAAGAGGAGAATATGAGAGATGAAGACTTGGGTAGAAGGATGACACCTATATTCGAAATTCATGATGACGGAATTCGGTATTTCGAGAATCGTGTATGGTTACCGGTGTATGGAGGACTGAGAGATCTACTTATGCATGAATCTCATAAGTCTAAATATTCGATTCACCCAGGATCGGATAAAATGTACCAAGACTTGAAGAAATGCTACTGATGGCCTAATATGAAGGCTAACATTGCTACTTATGTTAGTAAATGCTTGACGTGTGCTAAGGTGAAGTTTGAGCACAAGAGACCTTCGGGTTTACTGCAACAACCTGAAATCCCAGAATGGAAATGGGAGAAGATCACTATGGACTTTGTTTCGGGACTTCCGAGAACTTCTAGTGGTTACGATACGATTTGGGTGATTGTTGATCGGTTGACTAAGTCGGATCATTTCTTGCCGATAAAGAAAACTGATGACTTAGACAAACTTACTCGGTTATATTTAAAGGAAGATGTTTGTAGACATGGAGTTCCTTTGTCAATTGTTTCTGAACGAGATAGTCGGTTCACATCTGAGTTTTGGAGATCACTTCAGCGAGCTTTGGGGACTCAGTTGGACATGAGCATCGCGTATCATCCAGAAACGGACGGACAAAGTGAAAGGACTATTCAGACCTTGGAGGATATGTTACGAGCGTGTGTCATGGATTTTGGAGGTAGTTGGGATCGGCACTTACCTTTGGTGGAGTTCTCATACAATAACAGTTATCATGCAAGTATCAAGGATGCGCCTTTTGAAGCACTTTACGGGCGAAAGTGTAGATCACCAGTTGGTTGGTGTGAAGTTGGAGAAAGTCAATTGACGGGTCCTAAATTGATTAGAGAAACGACTGAGAAGATCTTGCAAATCAAGAATCGTTTATTGACAGCTCGTAGTAGACAAAAGAGCTATGCGGATAAGAGGAGAAAACCATTGGAGTTTAATATTGGCGATATGGTTATGTTGAAAGTATCACCTTGGAAAGGAGTAATTCGATTTGGCAAGCGAGGAAAGCTTAGTCCGCGCTATATATGTTCATTCAAGATTATTGATCGAGTTGGTCCTGTGGCATATAAGTTGGAATTGCTAGAGAAGTTAAGTGTTATTCACAATACTTTTCACGTTTCTAATCTTAAGAGGTGTTTGGCGGACGAGAATTTGATAATTACACTTGAGGAGATTCAACTGGACGACAAGCTACATTTTATTGAGGAACCGGTGGAGATTATGGATCGAGAGGTGAAACGTCTTAAGCAAAGTCGGATCCCGATAGTGAAAGTGCGATGGAATTCCCGAAGTGGACCCGAATACACTTGGGAGCGAGAGGACTACTTCAAGAGCAAGTATCCACATTTATTCGTAGACGGACCTAAGGAGAAGTAAGCCCCGGGACGGTGCTCTCCTAAGGTGGTGAGGATGTAAAACCCACAAAATAAGGTCATTACTTAATTCTTACTTTTCAAATATTTTTGAAGTATTTTATAACATTAAATATTATTATGTTTAACGGTTTAAGTTGAAACCGATATTAAATAATTTATTTTAATATTTTGACGAGCAACGAGGACTACTAGTGATCGGGATACCGACGGATGCCCACAATTTTATATTTTATTATCGATCGTTTCGATATTTAATACTTTCGACGATATCGTTTTAATTACGTGTCGAGTCGTTATATTATTACTTTTCGTGTGCGTTTAAACTTTTAAAAAGTATTTTTATGAAATCCGAGCCCCGTAAATATTTTCCAAATTGACTAATAATTATTTCCCGCTTTTTAGCTAACTATTTTCATTTTTAGCCACAACTATTGCCAAATTGCAACTATGGTCCCTACCCCACTATATAAAAACCCAAAACAAACACACACAAATCATTTTTCACTTCCAAAATTTCACCCACTCCTCTCTTTCTCTCTCTAATTTCCGAAACATCACCCAACACCCCAAACACATACAATTTTCAATTTATCTTGAGTTTGAGGATGATTTTAACTAAACCAAGCATAGACCCATTCATATTTTTGATCAAGTATCATATTGGTATAAGAAATTCTTACATGCAAGCACTTTTTATTTTCTTGATGTTGGTAGGTAGAAGCCATGATCATGCATGGTGTTTTTAGCATGATCCACGGTGGTTCTTGCTAGAAATCTTGTTAAAAACTTCATTTTGATCTAAATATTTTTATTTTGATTATGATTTTGATGTTATGGTTGATGTATGATGATATTAGGGTATAGGAATGATCATTTCTATGGTTGGTTTTGATCAAAAAGTTGATTTTATACAAGATTTTGGTAGCCATTTTATAACAGTAAGTAAACTGTAAAATCCGAATTTTTATGTTTTGAAAATGGCTTAACTTATAGCCTAGGGTTATAGATAATTTTATTAGCTTCTATTTGATATAAGGTAGAGCTTCTGGCTCCAAACGAGCGCGAAGTTATAATGTTTTGAATGATCGTGTACCGGGAGACGAGTATCGGCACTACATATAGTTGTTGTCGATATTTGGATCGAATCTCGGGGACTCTAAATGGAAGTTTTGAAATGTGTAACCTACTGATAATGAGGTGTTTACTTATTAGGTTGAGTTTACTTTAAAACCCGAATGTCGGTTTTGTAAACGGAGTCGTTTAAATACGTTAAAACGGTTGTATGAAAAATTAACGTAAATCTGTCCGAATTTTGTAGTTTGAAAATGAGTCGGGTAAAGGACTTTAAAAGTAATTTCACTTGATAAACTTGTAGAAGGACTTTCTATATATAGTAAGTTAGTATATCGAGTCGTTTCATAAACGGTTGACAAGTTTAAAAGGGGTAAATAAGCTAGTACATGTAGTATGTACCGGCGGATTTTGTTAAAATTGTAAAATGGTAAAGTAAATGAGTAGTAAAGTATAATGAAGTTATTTATATCGTTCACTCTCGAGTGTATTGTGGTTTTATGAGTTGAGTTTGACGTTGTTATGTATGATTTATTTCTCGAGTTTATTATTAATATACGCACCTTATTTGCTAGGTTGCGGTTGTCGTGTTTATCGGGTATCTACTATCGTCAGCGATCGTCTTCAACTACTTCTACTACTTAAGGTGAGTCTATAGCCTCGTTTGAGCTCATTCAAATATTTTAAAACCCGCGAGGGGGAATACATGTTTTGTAAACTTAGAACACAAGATTTTTATGGTATGCTTGTCCCTCTATGAATGGACCCGTGGTTGCCTTTAAATTGCATTAAGTGATTGCCTTTGTTAAAGCCTCACATTTGGACCGTTAACTAGCTTATGATGGGCTAGCCGCTAGTACAATTAATAGATCTATGGGGGAAGCCGCCCCGGTTCAGTTTGTGTGGACTTGTCATAGAAGCTTAGGCCCGACCTCCACACTGTTTGAACATATTGTATTGAGAAGTCAGGTATGTTGATCCTAAAGTCAGATCTTAAACCTTAATAGCTTGTTTAAGGGTTGTGATAGAAAGAAAGAATTCAATCTAACACTAGAGAAACTTTGCAAAGCAAAGTAACTAAACAAGATGCGGAATATAATGTTTAGCACAAGAACAATATGATTGAAACGTTGAACTTTAATATATCAATGATATACGAATACCCTAAAATGGTATTAGGGTTTACAAAACCTTAAAGTATAACAATAAAAGACAAATGAGAAAGACACACTTTGCATGCTAACCTAGTGAGTCCTTTTATAGCCATAAGGACTCACGTACAAGATCACTACTAACAAACTTGGAAAGTATTAAGGAATAATAACTGAAACGCGTAAAAATATATTCCATGTTTATCTCTGACAGCAAGGCCTTTGACTTCAGCAGGGGAACCAATCCCCCTGCCTTTGTTATTTAGCAGGGGGAACTTACTCTAGCAGGGGTATGGATAATCAACTAGCAGGGGTAACAAGTAAGCATAGATTTATTCCCAACAATCCTCCCCTAAACTTGTGCTTTCCCCTAAAGACAAGTTTCTGAATAAATACTAGTTGATGAGGATGCTTACAAACTTTCTGGCCAAATCTGACTATGAATCATTCTTACCAAATCATAAGCAACAGGCGTTTTAGCATCTACAGTTAAGTTAGCCTGTGCTAGTTTCTTCAAGGTCTCCTAAGAGAAGGGATAATACCTATGATTGATCAAGTACACACTTACTCCTTCCATCACTACCTCATAGACCCCAGAATTGGTAAACAGCTTCCAATACAACAAATCTTCTTTATTCACTGCATCAAATATAGGATCAAATAACTCATGATCATACATCCTATGCATGCACTCCCAGATTACCCAATCCTTCTCCACACCATCCATGGTAGGAGGTTTTGCAGCAAACGTTTTCTTCAAAATTTTCCACATATCTTCTAAGTCTTCACTATCCAAAGTCTGAAACATGACATCTAAACTTAGAAATGTTTGTGTTGTATTGTCAGCTCTTGTAAGCTTCCACCAAGTCCTCCCTTTGTGTTCATAAACAGCATACTCTATGATAGCAAACTTCTTTCCAAGTTCACTAGGTGAAATATCATCATTTTCCTGCAGAATCAGTTGTTTATCAATTTCATCATTTGAAGGCCGTTGAGACTCCTTAGTAACTGTGCCAACTTTCTCCATTCTCTTGAGTCTTTTGGCTGCTCTTTGTACATTAAGTACAGACTTCTCAATTTCTGGAAAACTTTCACCTGCTTGATGTAATGCCCCTGCTTGTGATGATGCACCTGCTTGGGATGATGCACCTGCTTGTGTAGTTTCCAAAGTTGTTCCTCCAGCTTTTCTTTTCTTAGATTCCCTAGCTTTCTGCAGCATTTCACTTTGTCTCCTAAGATACTCAGCTTCCTCAGGAGAGTTGATAGTCATCCAATCCTCCACATCATACAATCTTAGGACTGGTCTGATTGCTCTTTTTATGGCTTCAAAACTCATATCTCTGAAGTCACCATCCTTTCACTTCCTATGTCTCTTAAGCAAAACTTTGTAGTGTTCAAGTTGCCCTTTCTCTGAAGTCAAATACTTCTCTCTCTGAATTTGATTTGCCCTTCTTTCCAGATACTCAGTTTGATATTTGTAAACAAGGCAAGTCAACTCATACCTGTCTTCCAAAGGAGCATTTATTAACTCCTTCTCCCATTGATCAAGAAATTCTCCAACATGAGGTACCCTATCATCTAGCTCTCTATGCATAATCTCAACCTGCTTGAGCATATCTTTGGGCCTCATCTTTTGCATTCTTTGATCCTGCATATCCATCTCCTCTTGTTGTAGCATGAGAGCTACTTGTGCATCATGTGCTTCTTGAGCCCTTTGCTGTTCAGGAGTTAGATGCTTGTATTTTCTTTTGGGCTGTTCAACCATGATTCCTTTTCCTTTGTATTTTGGATCCACTGCTGGTGCTGGTGTAACTTTAGATGCGGGTTCTTTGATTGTAATCCCCTTCTGAGTTGGTTGCTTTCTGTTCTTTCTAACAAAAGTTTGAGTAATGTTCTTAGCAGGGGAACGACTTACAGTAGTGGGATCAGCAGCAGCATGGGTAGACTTTGAAGCAGGGGCTTCTTCTTGATTGCCTATAGTGAGAAATGTTTGAGCAATTTCTTTGGTTGCACTCCCCTTGTCACTTCCCTTATCAGCACTTCCTTTCTCTATCCCTTTCTCAGCACTTGCTATCTTTCCATGGACACCACCAGGATATGAATAGTACTGAGTAGACTCTTCTGTATTTGGAACTTCCTCCCCTTTGGAAGCATCCTCATCTGTGGATATAATAAGTCTGGGCTTTCTCCTCCCCTCAAGAGTAGCAAGTCTGGTTTCCAAGTTATTGATAACCAGACCTTGCTTTTTGACATTTTGTACCAGTTGTGCATTCTGCCTTTTCAGACTCATACACATTTTCGTCAATTCTAAATTAGTCAAAGGTTTCATGCTGCTCTCAATCCTAGAAGGGGATTTCTCCCCTTTTTGTATATCATGGAGTGAGGGAGAGGACTTACTGATGGTGTCACTGTCCTGCTCACCCCTTGAGGATGAGACAGTAGTGGCAGCCAAACCCTCAGGTTGCTCCAAACCCTTGGAGACTCTCCTCTCTGTTGCTTGTGAAGATTCACCAGGCAAGGGAGACCTGGCAAACCTAGATTTAGATCGCCTTTCATGTTGTGGATTAGAAGGGGGTAAAGGACTAGCAGGGTGTAGGTTCTTGGCAGGGGAATCAGAAGGTTGGTGTTTAGCTGTTTAATGCTTGGCTTCTTCCCGTCTGATTTGGTTCATCATAATTGAAGTGAGTGGAATGGACCTGCCAGAAAACTATAGTGATGGTGCAAGAAGTGTGGTGAATAGTTTGGTTGTATGTTTGGTTGCTGAAAAATAGTTTTTGTGTTTAATTAGACCATGATCACTCATATTCAGCAGAAGTTCTATAAACCTTGGGTACATACAAAACTTTGAGTTGCTTGAAACATTTTTAACCATTCCTTTAAAAATCATTTGAGAAAAACAATACTTCCTCCCTGTTGCAAAGCAGATCAGGGCTGAAGCCATCTCACTACCAAACTCATTAAAACAGTGGTTTTTGGTGACAAACATTGCAAAACTGTATGAATCAAATACTTCCAATGAGGGGCAAACTGACCTTTAGCAAACTTACATTTTTGGTTTTTAGAAAGTTTGTACCCCAATTTAACAAGACCTGCAAAGATTTCAGCCTCAGAAAAGTTGGTTATCCCATCCTCATCATCAAGAAGAAGATTCTCCCTGATAGAGGCAAGTGTAATCACCTTGGGATGACCATCTACAGTGCTTTGAATTGTAACCTCTCCATTCACTGTTTTGGTCATGGATTTAGACCAGAACTGCTGAATGTATGAGGTATAGATTCTAGGGTTGATGAGAAGGGCCACTCTAAAGTACGAGGACTTTAGAAAGGCCACAGCATCAGCAAACTCTGCTGGTTCATCATGTAACAAAGCGATTTGGTTATGATTAGCAGCAACTTTTAGAGTCATGATAAAGTTTGAAAATAGTTTGAAGGTTTATAAAGGTGAGAGGTAGGTGGGATTATGTCGAGAGAGAGAGATGGACCTGCTGGTGAAGGGAATTAAGTTTTTATAGGCGAATTGAAGAGCTGTGATTGGACCAAAATTTTCAAATTGAAAAAATATCAAAGATAAATCTTGATAAAAAAGTAATTTATTTGAATTAATAAAGAAAAGATTACCAATCAGCGAAGAAAGCGCCTTAAATATCTTTTAAAAATAATAAAATATTCCCTAACCAAAATTTATGCAAGCAGGCCCAACGGCTATGAACAGGGTAACGGTATTGTCAGTCAACGATCAAACAGGGGAATGTTATGAAAGCAGGGGAAGCAAAAGATGAAAGCAGAGGAAACTTTCCTAGGGGTATTGAACTAGTCATGGAGAGACCAATGCTAACTAGCTCTGCTCTAATGCACACACTTGTATACACAAGATAGATACATAGAAACTCAAGAGTCCTCTATTCAGCAAAGGTCTCAGTACAAAAAGTCAATACATAAGTCACCCTACACCAGGTTAACCCAAGAAAACATGCATACCCAGTCACCATCCCTACCTTTTCCCTTACTTATGGTCAGTTAGTCTTGGCAATGTGTGCCACACATCTGTACTTGAACAGCAAGCTGTCTTAATAGAGAAATGTAAGCACCCATTACAGTGCCTCAAGGTTTCAGAGTTCTGACAAGCTTTGCAGCAAGTCCTCATCACCCTGAACCCTTACTTACCAATGGATATGATCTAAGATCATATATGAGTATCCTAAGGATACCCTGAGTCCTAAAGGTGTGACCTAACCTCCCCTGAAACATAGAGTATATACCTGATTCACGAATGAGGATAGTATGCACCACATGAAACTCTGCATTGTTAGTCTAAAACCACATATAACCACTTTGTAAAAAGAACAAACCCAGTTGAGAGAGAAAATCTCTCTTAGCAGGGGAATGATTCCCCAGCAGGGGAATCAGTGTTCAAAAGCAGTGGAATAAAAAGTGATGGAAAAATGAACTAACAGCTATACAACAACAGCAGTAAAGCACCCTGAATATACATGACATAATAGACATCAATTTTTAGGGAGTAACAATTCCAATACCTGCAACCAGGTACTGAAACCTCCCTACTTCAAAAGCTTTTGTTAAAAGATCAGAAACATTAAGTTCTGTATCAATTTTCTCAGGGACAATCAGTCCTTTCTCAAAACAATCTCTGATAAAGTGATGTCTAATTTCAATATGTTTAGTTTTGCTATGAAAAACAGGGTTCTTAATAATGCAAATTGTGTTGTTGTTGTCAATGAATATCTTGGTTTTAAGAAAGTTATACCCATAATCAAGTAGTTGATTTTGCACCCAAAGTACTTGACCACAGCATGCAGCAGCTGCTACATACTCAGCTTCAGTTGTGGATGTGGCCATAATAGTCTGCTTCTTACATTGCCAAGATATAAGTCTGCTTCCCAAAAATTGGCATCCCCCTGTTGTAGACTTTCTATCATTGTTGTCACCAGCATAGTCACTATCTGAGTAGGCTATCAACTCAAATGGTGACTCCTTTGGATACCAAAGTCCTAAGGTGGGATGACACTTTAGATACCTAAAAATTCTTTTTACAGCAAATAAGTGACACTCTGTTGGTGACACCTGGTATCTTGCACATAAGCAGACTGCAAACATGATGTCAGGTCTTGAAGCTGTGAGATACATAAGAGACCTAATCATAGACCTGTAGTTCCTGACATCTATAAGCTTTCCAGGACCATCTTTACCCCATGGATGATCCTTGTCCATTGGAGTGGACACCTTCTTTCCATCAGACATGCCAAACTTCTTCACAATCTCAGCCACATATTTGTCTTGTGAGATGAATATCCCATCTTTCCGCTGCTGAACTTGTAGCCCCAAAAAGAAGTTTAGTTCTCCCATGGCACTCATTTGGAATTTATCCTGCATCAGTTTGGCAAACTCTTTGCTAAGCATAGAGTTAGTGGATCCAAAAATGATGTCATCAACATAGACTTGTACTAGCAGAAGGTCACCCTTTTGTTTCTTGATGAATAGGGTCTGATCAATCTTCCCCCTGGTGAATCCATTATCTAAGAGATATTTAGAGAGAGTACCATACCAGGCCCTGGGAGCTTGGTGAAGTCCATACATAGCCTTTTTCACCTTGTATACTTTGTCTGGATGTTCTGGGTCTTCAAACCCTGGAGGTTGCATAACATAGACTTCTTCATCAATGGTTCCATATAGAAAGGCACTTTTCACATCCATTTGGAAAACAATGAAGTCCATAAATGAAGCATAAGCAAGGAATAATCTAATGGCTTCAATCCTGGCTACAGGAGCAAATACCTCTTCATAATCAATTCCTTCTTCCTGAGTATACCCTTGTGCCACTAGTCTTGCTTTATTCCTGATAACTATCCCCCTTTCATCCTTTTTGTTCCTGAGTACCCACTTTGTCCCAATAGGCCTTGCCCATTTGGGACAGTCTACCAGAATCCAAACCTCTTGTATGTCAAACTGTAAGAGCTCCTCTTGCATGGCTTCAACCCAGCTTGGGTCATTTAAAGCCTGGAAAATCTTCTTTGGCTCTTCTTGTGACAAGAATGCAGTAAACAAACAACATTGCATGTTGTTATGATTGAACTTCATGGTGATGTTGGCAATGAAGCTGTGCTCCTTTGTTGTGTACCTTGTATGTCTAGGGGCTTCAGGATTACCAATGATTTGAGAGATAGGGTGATCCTTATTGATTCTATAGGTAGGCTGCATGATAACTTCTGTTTCATCTTCTTCCAAATCAGAATTGATGGGGCTATTTTGATTAGGAAAGAAGTCCTCAAAGGAACTTCCAAAAGATACAGCATGACCTAGAGATGGGTGCTGATGAGCTGAATGTAGCTCTGAGAAACTTGGGCCTCCACTCTTGATTATTCTGCTTCTACTGCTGGATATAATAGGACCCTGAGATATGGGTCTAGATGATAAAGTGAGTGGGGATTCTCTTTCTTCATCATTAGTATCATTAGCAACTGGATCCTTTGTGGAAGGGAAGGCAATTGATCTAGCAGGGGAATCTTGGATTCCACTGCCTTCAGCCATTCCGCTGCTTTCAGGAGGTGACATAGCAGGGGATGAGATTGGCTGTTCTTTTCCTATAGAAGAATTATCTTCTTGAACATCAGCTTCAATAGGAAATAGTGAGGGTACATTCATGTACCTCAGGGGTGACTTCTCTGCACCAGTTGGTTCTTGAGTACCTGAAATATTAGTGTTCTGCAAAGCAACAGGTACATAATTCATAGACTTTGAAAGTACTTCTATATCAAAGAACCAGTCAGGACCTGTTTGAACATCTTCAGGTTTGTCTTCAAGAAAGTTCACATGAAGATTTTCTGTGATTTTGCTTGTCTTCTTGTTGAAGACCCTATATCCCTTGCTGTTTAATGAATAAACCACAAAGTATCCATCATCACCCTTCTCACTAAACTTGCCCAGGTTGTCAATAGTGTTCAAGATGATCACATGACATCCAAAAGGTCTGAAGAAGTCAATTAAAGGAGGTCTTCCATTGAACAGCTGATAGGGGGTCTTGTTGTGTGCCTTAACCACCAAGGCCCTGTTTTGTACATAACAAGCAGTGGATACAACTTCAGCCCAAAAAATAACTAGAAGTTTTGAATCAGACAGCATAGTTCTTACAGCTTCAATGAGTGTCCTATTCCTTCTTTCTGCCACTCCATTCTGTTGAGGTGTTCTTGTAATGTTGAATTCCCTCTTGATTCCTTTGTTTATGCAGAAAGAGACCAGTTTCTGATTTCTGAATTCACCACCATTATCTGATCTCATAGTTACTACCTTCATGATTTTTGATAGTTCAATCTGATTGATGAACCCAATGAGTACATCAGCGGTGTCACTCTTCTGAAATAGAAAGAATGTCCATGTGAACCTTGAAAAATCATTTGTAATCACTAGGCAGTACCATTTCTTCATTATGCTTGCCACAGAAGTAGGACCAAAGAGATCCATATGCAGTAGTTCCAATGGCTTGGTGGTGGACATACTTGTTTTTTATTTGCAAGATGCTCTGTGTTGCTTCCCTTTCAGACAGGCAGCACAAGTATGTTCATTGACAAAAGACTTGGAAGGAAGACCATGAACCAGATTATATTTTACTAGTTTTTTCATGTTCTTGAAATTAAGATGACCAAGTCTTCTATGCCATTTCTTACACTCATCTACTGAGGCTTTGGCAATGAAACAGGTTTCATTGTTTTGGAGAGATATGTCCTTGAGATCAATTGTGTACATGTTCTTCTGTCTTGGTGTTCTGAGTACAATAGGAGTGTCTGGTGGTAAGACAAACTCCTTTCCTAACACCAAGCATTCAGTGTCAGTTAACAAGACAAAATTCTTGTTATCAGTCATCTGTGACACACTGAAGAGATTGTACTTGAGTTCTTTCACCAAGTAGACATTGTCAAAGGTCATCCCATTGGTGACAATAGTTCCTTTTCCTGTTATTGTTCCATGCCCATCTCCAAAAGAAACACCATCATTGTCATGCAGGGGCACAAAGTTAGACAGATAAGATTTTTTTCCAGTCATACTTCTTGAGCATCCATTGTCCCAATATGCTCTATCATCCTTTGTCTTCTTTGTCACCTGCAAAAAGAAAAACAAATTAGTTTTTCTTGGGGACCCAAGCCATTACAGACTTGGATCTACCTCGTGTATCAATGTAGGATAGCTTATCAAAAACTAGAGATACACCATTAGATTGAGTACCCCTTTTGGGTACCCAAACCCAACGAGCTGAGGCTTTCACAGCTTTTCCCCATCTACCCATGCTCCTAGAAGGCAAAACTCTGTTAGCAGGGGATGCCCTAGTTTTAGCAGGGGAATCCCTATGCTTAGCAGAGGGAACCCATCTTTTGTTTTGGCCTCTATTCATGTGTTGGTAAGGTCTAGAGCCCGATCTATATGCATTATAAGGTGTTGGGATGGTCACAGAAGTGCTGGGCTTGGTGTGAACATCATTCTCCTTTCTAAGTGCAGGAACAACATATTTGTCAGTCACCCTGTTTCTCAAGGCAGGGGCAACATACTTGGCAGGGGAAAAAAATTTGCCCCTGCATTTAGAAGAATGGTTTTAGGTTGCATATCCTTTAAAGGATTTGCAGCCACCACTTCCAATGGTGCCTTACACTCTTGATAAGTGTGCTCAAAACTGCCACATGTAAAGCAGGGCTTGGTGTTAATCACAAAGTCTTCTCCTAATTGATGAGACTTTTGGTCATTCCAATTTCTTTGATTACCTCTGACATTCCTGTACATACCAGCATATTTAATGGTGGACTTAGGAGACTATGATCTGGTCTTAGATTTGGGAGAGCTTACTCTTAGAACTAGAATCACTACCAAAAATTCCTTCTCTTGAAAATAGAACAGGGTTATCAATTCTCCATTGTTTTAAAGCAACCTGTTCCTTTTCAAAATCCCTGATAACACTAGTTTTTACTAGAGACTCTTCAGTATCAAGATTATTAGGTATGTAAGCACTCAAGTCAAACTCAATGTCATCCTGTTTTTGAAAACAAGGGAGACCAGTCCAGGACAGGTCTTTTCTAGGAAAAGGTGCATGGATGTTGGCATGGGGTGGTGGTATGGTAGCATGCTCATTTTTAATCCCAAACCCCGTTTTGTCCCTAGGAGATTGACCGATTTCAACTATTTTGGTTAAATCTTTTGAAGCTTTTCCAAATTTTTCAACAATTTCCTCATCTATCTTTTTGTTAGCTTTAAAAATTTCAAGTTCAGCAGTCAATTCCTTAATAGATTGGTTATTCTCCTTGGCATCTCTTTCTAGAATTACAATGTGGTCCCTATAATCACTTTCTCTTTGCTTAAACTCTCTTATGGTGGACTCTAACTGTTCTAAAGCACGTCTATAATTATCAAGATCATTATCACAATTGATATAGTCAGCTTTAACCTTTCTGATTTGATCATTTAAAGACTCAGTGTTTTTCCTACAAGCTTTAGTACAATATGAATCGTCATATACCTCATTGTCAGAGCTGGAGCTTGACATGGCCATAAGTGCAAAGTCTTCTTCTTTTTCCTCAGCAATCAAAGCTTGATTTCTCTCCACATTCTCTGTCATGGCACTCCAGTCCCATCCACCTGCTCCATCTATCCCCTGCATGGCTACCATGGCTTTAGCACCAGAATCATCATCTCTGGTTTCCTTCCTATAGATGTTTCCAGTCTTAGGTCCTCTGCATTCCCTTGCAAAATGACCCTTCTTGCCACAGTTGTAGCATTCAAACTTTGTTTTATCAAACCCAGCCACATCAGAGGGATTGATTGAGATCTTCTTCCCATACTTCTTGTAGAACCTATTGGCTCTCATGCTAAGCAGAGCCATATTCCACTTGATATCCATCTCTTCTAGCCCTTGCTTACTGATTTGACTTAGATCTTCATGTAACACAGTAGATCCTAGTGGCCCTTGAGATGCTATAAAAGCACAAGCAGTATCAAGGCTGAATGTAGCTGGTCTTTCTTCATCATAGGATGGTCCAGACCTGGTAGCAGGGGAATAAGTAGCAGGGGCTACTTCAATTCTACTGTTTTTGGAGATTCCACTGCTTTGTGATATGAATGCCATGTTAGCAGGGGAATCAGTGAATCCACTTGAGTTAGTGGGAATCGTTCCTTTTGACTTCATCTCATTGACAACAGGTTCAAAAACTTTTAAGTTATTGTATATGTCATCAATGTTCTTGTTGTCCAAGTCATCCTTATTCTGCCAAATTGCCTTATAGATAACCATTCTTTCTGGAGGCTGTTAAGAAATCTGGTATTCACCTGCTCTTTTGACACCTCAATATCAAAGAATTCCAACTGGGCCACCATATCTTGAAGCCTATTGTAAATAGCTCCAATTGATTCATCACCAATTGCTTTGAAAGAAGCAAAATCATCCAGCATTTGATTCTTCTTCTTCTTCTTTGTGGCTTCATTTCCTCCAAAGGTTGTGCCTATGGCTTCCCATAGTTCCTTAGCTGTTTTGTATTTTCTGAATCTGAGTTGATGTCTATCAGGTAGAGCCAACAGCAATGAGCTGTGAGCCCTGACATCATGCCTTCTGGCCAGTATTCCCATATCACACAGAGCAGCAGATTTCTTCTTGTCCTTACCTTTGGAACTTTCACCTTTTTCTTCTTCCTTGCCCTCTTCAACTGCTAACATTTTGTTGAATTGATCACCAAATTCTATGATCTCCCAGAGAACATAGTGTTCCATTTTCAGGTATTGTTGGATTCTGAATTCCCATAATTCAAAGTTTTCAGGATCCAACATAGGTAACTTGAGGTTATTGTGGTTGTTGCTGTTTGAGGACGAGTCTAAAGACATGGTTGCTATGAGGGTTTTGTTCTTGATTTAGACAAAGTTTCTCAACAAGCTCTGATACCACTTGTTGATCCCAAAGTCATATCTTAAACCTTAATAGCTTGTTTAAGGGTTGTGATAGAAAGAAAGAATTCAATCTAACACTAGAGAAACTTTGCAAAGCAAAGTAACTAAACAAGATGCGGAATATAATGTTTAGCACAAGAACAATATGATTGAAACGTTGAACTTTAATATATCAGTGATATACGAATACCCTAAAATGGTATTAGGGTTTACAAAACCTTAAAGTATGACAATGAAAGACAAATGAGAAAGACACACTTTGCATGCTAACCTAGTGAGTCCTTTTATAGCCATAAGGACTCACGTACAAGATCACTACTAACAAACTTGGAAAGTATTAAGGAATAATAACTGAAATGCGTAAAAATCTATTCCATGTTTATCTCTGACAGCAGGGCCTTTGACTTCAGCAGGGGAACCAATCCCCCTGCCTTTGTTATTTAGCAGGGGGAACTTACTCTAGCAGGGGTATGGATAATCAACTAGCAGGGGTAACAAGTAAGCATAGATTTATTCCCAACAAGGTATACGGCAATGTACCAATAATCTGGAGGTAACCGACAACTAATAAATCTCCTGTCCTATCAGACCTCTAAAGGGAGTGTTTAAGGGCTCGGTTCCATGAGCTTATTGCAATTTATGCTATATACAATTATCATTGTTGATGCAAATTGTTATTCGATGCTTATTAAGCATGCCACAAACTTATAATCTTTGCTTGTGTTCAAAATGATTATATAAACCTATAGATTCACTCGGCATTTTGCTGTTGATTTTCTCACATGTATTTCAGGTAATCAGGAAGGGTGACGCTTGGAAGCCACGGGAATGATGTTGTGCACTACTTTTGTAATATAAACTCTTTGAATGTTTGTCGTTCCTTTTGTTCAAAACAATTCAAATCTTTTGTTTTGGTTGTACTTTGGTTACGATGTCTTGGGACTACGCTACTCTGACAAATGTTTTAGGAACGATAAATCTAAAACGTCTCTTTTCGAGTCGTTCTTTATAAATTATGTGTTGTTGTATCATTGTTTAGCACCCAAAGATGTATTCCGCTGCGTGTAAATTTGGGGGTGTTAAATCTTCGAATCAGGGATACGTTCCCCAATACCAACCTCAATACTCCGCATCTCAAGTTGCTAGCTCCGAAGATTTGTTGTTGTTTCAATAATTTAAGGCGCGACAACAAAAACAAATGCAACAACAACAAACACAATTCCAACCCCAACTCACCACTTCGCAACAACCTTTCGAGCACGCATCACACCACTTTGAAGAAGTCCCCGACTTCGCATCCGATCAAGAATTCGTTCCGACCCCTACGTCGAAGAAGCCACGAAAGAAGTCGGTGGCCAAAAAAATTAAGGAAAAGAACCTGTTCCCGAAGAAGAACCAAAACAAACGCGTGCTTTTTGGTCTCAAGCCGAGGAAGAGCTTTTGGCCGAGGTTTACATCCAAGTGTCCGAGAATCCAAAAACCGGAGCGGATCAAAAAAAAGGCGTCTTTTGGTATAAAGTGTAGAATGAGTACAACACGGTCGGGAAAAAGAAGGATTTTAAGGAGCGTACAAAAACATGATAACGGGCAAGTGGACTCCGATGAACCAAGCGATTTAGAACTTTAATGATTTGGTGAACGAAACTGCGGTTCATAGTGAGGAGAGTGATGAGAATTGGATGTCAAGGGTACCGGTTGTTTGAGCAAGTCGTTGGGGGAGTTTAAGCATCGAGATGCTTGGATCTTTTTGAAAGACAAACACAAGTGGAAAAACCCCGACTCAACTTTTGAAAGAAGAAGTCATCTAATGGGAACCAACGAAGAACCGGAACACTTTGGAAACGATGATTTTCCTCGACCACTGGGTATGCACCGAATTAACAAAAGTCAATGCACAAGTTCCAACTCGACCGCTACCACCGGTTCTAACCCGGCCGCTTACACGGATTTCATGGCGGAGCAATACAAGTTGGACCGTGAAGCCAAATTACCCGTGCTTACTTCCGAGAGCGAGGATCGAAGACGATTGATCCAAGCTCAAAAGATTGTGGAGGACTTAAAAGTGCTACAAACTGACACAAGTGGGATGCATCTGGTCGACGTCGCAATCGTCGAGTCCCAAAAGGCACGAATCCGGGCAACATATTAACCACGTGACTAGTCGGCGCTCGAATAATAATGTTTTTTAGTTTTATGTCTTTTAGTTTCATGGTTTTTAAATTTAATGTTTTTATGTCTATTTTTAATGTAACGTTTTTTTAATTTGAATGAATTTTATTTTAGTTTTAAAATTTTTATTATTATTTACTTAAAAAAATCCGACGGCACCAGTTTTCCTACGGCTCAGGGTTACCAGTGAAAACTGGTTCCGTGGGAAAAACTTGTGCCGTGAGAAATATGATGACGTTGCAGCACTTTTTGGGCCATGGCACCAAGCAAGGCTCAAAGACTCCCTATGCTCTAACAAACTCTGGATCGTTCATCTGGTCTACCAAGTGCACAGCATCTTCAATTGCCTTTTTCCCTGCAACAAGGCAATAAGTCTCTTGTCATATTTGGCATCAATATACCCATTTGATTCAAACCCACGAATTTGACCAGCAAATTTAGTAGTGAGTTCTGAAGTATCAAAGCGGTCTATTAAACTGATTCCACTATCTCCAGCCAACAGTCTTGCGTAAAATGTATCAACGTCATTTCCAAAGACGGAAACAACACCCATACCAGTAATAACGACACTTTTCTTTTTATGTTTCTCACGCTTTGGGGCAGTGACACAAGGGTTGGAAGCAAATATGTCGCGACGTCTGGTGATGTTGTATGTTGGTGATTTTACAACTATAGGTAATGAGTTATTGCGAAGTGAATAGTTAAGTGGAGACGGTGTTAAGTAAGTAGTTTGCACTAGCATAGTGTGATATAAGAAACTGATACTAAAACTATAGTACTAACTCACATTATGTACTTACTCAAACAATACATTATATATACAATCACTCCCCCAAAGGGGGAGAAAGATATAGCCATGCAAGTATTATAGGTTTATGGTAAAATAGATTTCATTGATATAATCACATCTAGAATCGGAAACCATCACTATTTGCATACATTTCATTGAGTTAGAAATGTCATGAAGATTAATCACCTATCATATGAAAAATAGATGATTGGTCAAAGTGTGCTTGTTGTCTCCTTTAAAATGATTGCAAATAATTATTAGGTTAAAGTGCAAACTCTGTTTCTTGACTTTGCAAAAACGGCCATTTTGCCATTGAGTGAAAATTTCAAACAATTTTACCATTATACTTGTTAAAATTGTGCAAAACAACCTTTAAGTGTATCTTTTCAAAATTTCGTTAACTTTTTCTGTTTTTTCTTCCTCATGTGGCACACATGAGGGCATTTTCGTCATTTCAACTTAACCTCACTTCTTTTTCCCACTTTGATTTTCCGCCGCCGTCGCCATCACCATTAAACACTTGATTTTTTTCACAGGACTTGTGCTTTTTCTATTTTAAGGTGTTGGTCCTGGTCAAATGAACATCGATAGATATGCTTGGGTTCGAGAGGGAGACACTGGATATACAAGTTATCTCGCTCAGGTATCATTTCCCGTTGTAATGTAATAGCTCTGTCATTGTCTTATAGCCTTGGGAAATTTTGTCTATATGTGCAAACACTTACTAATAGTTAGCTTTATATGTATGATTCACATTTTAGGTCCGGGCTCGTGTTAAGATAGAGTCTCGCATTATCAGAAAACCAGTTTAAGCCAATCATTGCGAACAATTACTACGAGAGCAAACACTTTCACTTTGATTTGGACATGGATCAGACAAAACAACTGATCTCAATATTCTAGAGATTTCCTATGATTTCTAATAGCTCAATGGTCACTTATATAGCCCCTGCAAGGACCATCAATCCTGTGATTTCTAATAGTCCAAGAGCCATTGATATACCCCCGGTTTTTAGCACCAATATGACATATGCTTCTTGATACATGACTTTGCTTAGAATTTGTGTACTCGATATCATTCTCGGTATCTAATCGAATTGATCACGGTTAATGGTGGAATAGTCGGTAATGGTCACTAAAAGGGGAAGTTGATTTTCTATTCTACTAGAGGGGTAAGTGCGAAACGTAATTAAAATAAGCTAAAAGCAAATCTAGAAAAACTGTCACTTTTTCTCTCTAAAATTAGAAAAACACTTGGTAAAAACAGAGATTTCGAGAAGCGTGCAATTTTTGAAACTTAAAACTTAATAAAAATAAGCAACCGTGGGAATGCCTGGTCGGAATCCAGTCGGAATACTATCGGAATGCACCCGTCAGAATAATCCGTCGGAATGTGTCAAAAGTAACCCTATCTGAATGATTTTGATCGGAATAAAATCAGAATGATTGCGTCGGAATACACCTAATCGGAATGTATAAAAAAACAGATATCGGAATAATGGAGATTAACTTCTATCGGAATACAAACAACCACCTCCGTCGGAATACCAATCGGAATCTCAGTCGGAATCCAGAAACCCTTTTCCGATCCTGTGATCAGAATAATAGTGGAGCTGATCGGAATATAAAGCCCTAATCCGATGGTGCAATCTGAATGCAGAAGGAAACAGTCGGAATAAGCTGTCGGAAAAGGGTTTACCCTTTTCCGATAATATACAAACTTAATAAGCACAAATAAGCACTCTTTGATTAAGCACAATCCGAAACTTATCCAACTTTTTAAATAAAATAACTAAATAAGCACAAATAAGAACTTTCAAAACTTTAAATAAGCAACTTTTTTAAAAAGACAAAACCTTTAAGAAAACTTTAAAACAAATAAGCTAAATACAAAATAAGCCAAAAAGCATGATAAGCTCAAATCTTAATCCGTATAAAACTCATGAACATCAAGATTAAGTAAGATTTGTTCTTAAACTGAATCAAAATCAAATCAAAAATAAAGAAAGGTAGAAGAAGATTAAAGAATAAAAAGCTTAACTAGAACTTGTAGATTAAAGATTCAAAAATACAAGATTGAATTAAAGCTTAAACATGAAAGAAAGAAAAGATGAAGTTTTAGTGAGAGAAAGTTAAACACTTTCTCTCTCTAAAATGAAAAACTACCAAAAAGGAAAATAAACTAGCTAACACCCTCCTAATGTGTCATTAGGAGGGTATTTATAGGAGGTGGGGAGTGCATGTGTTGCTTCCTTCTTTCTTTTCGTCTCGACTCGATTTAAATTCTTTGTCTTTCTCGACGTCGTCTCGGGATTTGTCGATATAAATTTAACTCGTCTTATAATTTTCTTTTAGACTTGAGTTCTTAGACTTCATTAAACTTCCGTCTTTAGACTTTTTCTTCGATAAATCTTCAGAATAGGCCTTGGACTTCCGTTCTTTTTGTACTCTTGATCTTTTGACTTCGTCTTTTGTCGTTTTCTTTGATAAAAGCCCGTGATAGCCCGTGTTTTCTCCCTTTTTCATATTTTTATCCTGAAACACAATAAAAACACAAACCACGCATAATTCCGACATTTACGACATAAAATACACGTTTTGGTCTTGTTATTATTGGAAATAAGTGGTAAAAGGATAAGTGTTTTCACACCTATTAAATCCCCTACACTTGACCATTGCAATGCCCTCATGCAATGCATTAATTTCAAAGCACGGTTTACATTTTTCATCATAAATAACCCACCTTGGTCTTTATTAAATACTAAAACACTAAGGAAACTAAAAGAATAAAACAAGTAAAGAAATCAAAGACTTACATTGGGGTTTTGGTTGTCATGAATGTTTATCATCCTCAAGTTTCACGTTCTCCATACCAAGCTTAAAAACGAGATCATTGTTATTATAAGTTAGCAAACTAACACGAACTCATGTGGACCAATTATTCACTTAGACTCCCTTATTCCTAGGTGTATCTCTTATATTTTATTGTTGTCTTGAATGATCACAAGGATGCATTGTTTGACTTATTTCGATAGTTATTTAGGCTGAAAATAAAGTGGGGCGATTTAATCAATAGTTAGCTAAAGGACAAAATCTTTTAAAACTGCTTCTCGGGACCTTATAAAGTTCATATCTTGGCATAACTCGCTTCACGATTTGAGACCTTTCTCGGACCGATATTTGGCAGCGACTTCATACTTCGAATCTTGAGAGACGTTCTTGAAATTATGGTCTTCTCTTCATAATAGGAATTTCTTCACTTGAAGTTTTTGAGAGATTCTTCATATTTGGACCACGACTTCTTCATTTTTCTCCAATCTTTATTTTGGACTTTGATATACAACGATCCGCCTCCTCTTAGGACTTGGATCTATTTATCCTCATACCTTGTTAGGGCCTTTTTGGATAGACTTCTCCATGATCTTTTGGGGAGTTTTTGCTTTTCGTCGTGTGTCTCGATCCTTCATATTGATTTTCGATAAATGATTCTTGACATCACTTTTGGATCTTTAGCAACAAAATGTAGCCCTCATGTCTTGTTAGGAACTTTTCGGACTCGTCAATCTTCGCATCCCGCTTCAATAAGTTATGCCTTGGTTATGAACTCTAATTAATACCGAGCAACTTTTAAACGATCTTGGGCTAGAAGCTAAGTAATTTTTCAAATCGTACAACCTTATTTATTGTAAATATATATATTAACAAGCGATGGTAGAAAAGCTTATAATCAACTCTCATAAATTCATGGAAGAATATCGAACTTATAATTGATTCTATCATCTCTCGTTCTCCCTAATTTAACATCTCAAGGAATGAGACTCGTGGATGCTTAGCCAATTAAATCAAAGTTTTGGGTCTTCAAGTCATCTATAGGATCTTACAAATTCTTAGACTCTTTCAAGTTTAGAATTCGCATTTTAAAGTTTCCTTGATAAATGACTTTCTAGGATCAATTATAGGAACTTGCGAAAAGTTCTTGTTCTTAACCCGTAAGAGTTAAGACTTTCGCGTTTTAAAGTTCCCTATATAAAAGCCTAGAAAAAAACTTGACTTAAACACGTTAAGGATACTAGCTAGAGTAAACTTAGATAAGTAAACTCGGGTTGAGTCAAAGGATTCACAACGTTGAAAAATTTAAAACCACTTTATTGAAAATTTATTCTAGCAAAGAAAGTAAATAACGATAGCAAAGGAAAAACTACTAGGCCAAAATAGATTAAAAATTTTGAAAAATGTCGAAAAATCAAATTTTCCGGTTAAAATAAGGGCAAATTCATGGAAAAGACCACTTTCTTCAATAGAAGTCCCCCCTACACTTGATATAAACATTGTCCTCAATGTTTAAGCATGTGGGAGTAAACTCCCCTACACTTAGGACATTGTGCACGTTGTTTAAATCTTGCTAAGGAAAGGACAAATATAGTGATTTCAATGTGAACATATAAGATATGAAATATTGAATCACGACAGTTTAGGATAGAACCGGGAAGACGGGTACACGGGATCACGGTCGTCAAAAGTCATCGAGAATGGATCTTTGAAGCTTTAATCCATGCACATCATAAGAAACAAGACAACAAACACATACGGGGCTCCCCCTACACTTATTATGAAAACGGTAAAGGATAGATCAACGGGTTGCCTCCCGAGAAGCGCTTGTTTTTGTTAACCGAGTCACGAGCCTGACTCGACCCATAATTAATTCAAGGGAAATGTGGTGAGGGATGGAATCATCTCATGAGAGATGTCCTCACCAAAGTACAGCTTCACACGCTGGCCATTCACTTTAAAAATTGGCCCATTTGGCTGAGAAAGCTCAATGGTGCCATATGGGAAGACTTTGGCGACGGTGAATGGACCAGACCAACGGATCTTCCGCTTGCCCGAGAAGATCTTCAACCGAGAGTTAAAGAGTAAAACTTGATTACCAACGTGGAACTCTCGGTTCTTAATCCTAGCATCATGGATGATCTTGGTCTTCTCCTTGTAGATCAATGAATTCTCATAAGCTTCATTCCTCAGTTCATTGAGCTCGTTGAGTTGAATCTTCCGAAGATCACCGGCTTTGCTGATGTCAAAATTGGCCCACTTCAAGGCCCAATACGCATTATGTTCCAGCTCAATAGGGAGGTGGCATGCTTTCCCGTACACAAGACGATATGGAGTGTAACCAATCGGCGTCTTATATGCAGTACGGAAAGCCCACAAAGCATCATCTAACTTATCGGCCCACGAGGCATGATGCTCTCCCACAGTACGCTCTAATATTCTCTTCAAACCACGGTTAGATATCTCGGCTTGACCATTTGTTTGAGGATGATAAGCTGTAAAACCCGTATTTAAAATCCTCAGATATTAAATACGCGTTGTCCCAGCTTTAAAAATAATGAAACGTTAACAGTAAGTACACAGCCTCAGTTTTAATTAAGATCGTGACTTAATGATTTATTCAGAAAACAATTCAGAAAATAATTATTCAATATTACGTACGAATTTATTGTCAGTAGAATAAATAAATATATATAACGGGATTTAAAACACGAACACGCAAGTATATGATTTTAAACGAAGCGAATCGGAAACGAAATCTTATGGATTTTTCATTGGGCTGCGTTTTAAAAAGAAAAGAACAAGAAAAGATAATTGGGCCTTGGAGCCCAGCACCCCAAAGAAAAAAAACGGGAGTGGTATTTTCCCTTGCTCTCAAACATGTTACGAACAAAAAAAACGGTTTAGGGTTTCTTGTTGGCTACCGACAGAAAAAGACAAAGAAAAAGGGAGTGCGGTTGTATTTCAATCTCCATATTCGTGTATGTTTTGCTGCTCCTTAATCACCGTCGTAGGTATTTCATCTTTCTTTGTCTATAAGAATAACGAAATCAGGGGGGTTTACATCAAGATTTTATAAAAAATGTTGAAAGTAATCAAGGGATTAAACAAAACCTAGGCTGCGTTTTGTGTGGGGGTCATGAGAACCGAGACCTAGAAGGTCTCGGTGTGATTTGGGAACCAGCCGCGACCATTTAAGGTGCGGGGTGGTGTTTGTTTTGGACAACAGCGACCAAAAAGAACCAGGGAAGGGGCGTTTGGGTTTAGATCTGACAACAGGGGTGTTTGGGATTACGTGCTGCGGGGTAAAACAGAAACAACATGGGTGTTTGGCTGTTCGAACAGCAACAGCAGCCTAACAGGGGTGTTTGGGTCTATTTCGCCCAGCAGGGGGTGTTTGGGACTGCGAGCAGTGGGAACCACTGCATTAGCAGTGGTAACCACTGCACAAGCAGTGGGAATTTATGGCAAGCAGTGGGAACATATAACATACAATGGGAAAATATAAAAGCAGTGGGAACTTAAGACAAGCAGTGGGAACCACAAAATATTTGAATTGGTAAATTATTTATAAGTGAGTTTTATAAATTAATTAATTATATTGTCCAATTTTATTAATCTAATTAATAAAATTAAATTAAATCTAGCTTTATCATTTTTATCCTATTAAAAACTTATGACTCATAAATAATTTAAAGATATTAAATTGGAAATATTTCTAAATTAGGAAACTTTCTAATTATAACGAGTTACTATACTATTTATAGTAATGCCAGATTATACATTATACGTAATCAGAAATACAGAGTACATTAAAGCAGTAATATTTATGAACAGTCAGAATTTAGTAGATTATATATAAATAGTAATACAAGTATAAATTAAATCCAACGGAAACAGTTAAGAGCAGTAAAATATATAACATCAGTCAACTTATTTTTCGCGTACGTTATTTATGTAGTAACCATGAATTCGAATAGATCTTTCAGCTTTCGTTTCTATTTCAGTACTGGACACGAGGTACGGATTTTTCGTCCTTTCAGTAAGGACTTCCTTTCTATGCATGATTAGGATTTCCCATCTTCAGCCAAATGTTTTTCCCCAGTATATGTTTAAGCTTATCAGTAATCATGTTAATAACTAAATAAATTGCATGAGCATTATATACAAGCATGGTTAGTTTATGTACTAGTTACGGAGGTACCGTAACCACGGCACTAGAGGCACCGGTGTCGTGACTCACATGCAGGAGAGTGATATCCTGCATCGTCCCACTCAGCTCAGCTTGGCCATTTTATCAGTATTATTAGTGCGGCGTATGGATGCATCCTAGGCTATAGTTTACAGTTTAGCAGGTGAATGTGGTGTGTGCTCTACATCCTTCACATTGGAGCTGATCCCTCCACCCAGCACAGTTATTTAGAGGTCACCCCTCTACAGCATGACGAGGTCACCCCTCCAGTTATTCATGCACGGTTGTTACAGCACGTGACCTATATAAGCTCTGGCAAATAAAATATAGTAAATGCATGTTTTCAGAATTAATAGTTATATTTCAGTATCAGAATATATGAACCAGGTTCCTCAGATTTTATGCAAAGTTCTACTACATGTTACATATCAGTCTTACAGCTTCAGTATTCTATCTCCTGTTTCATTCAGTATATTCTTATCATGCTTTATATCCGTTCACTGAGCGTTATGCTCAGCCGTAGTTCCTTTCATGTTCTAACGGCAGGTACACCAGGACGCTCTTAGGATTATGAGAGCATGTGCATTTGGATGGAAGCTATCCAGACTTCTTACTTTATGCATTTCTTGCATTTATTCTGCTTATTTGGACATTGTTTAGTCCTTTCCTTCAGTATTTTACTTTTCATGTTTTGGGCTTATGTTTGGATTACCGATGTTTGATTCTGGTATTCCTTTTTGGTCGGTTAATGTTTTAGGACATTTACCTTATGCTTGATGACACACCATAAATACACGTAACGGTCCACTTATCCAAGTGGGGTGTTACAATTATGGTATCAGAGAACAAGGTTCGACCTGTAGGCTCTAAAACTTGACCTGTGACTAGTGGGTAGTCACCAGGAACTTCCTAGAATTTGGCGTTGTTATCTTTCATGTTTCTCATGGATTATTCAGTCAGTTTTCTTAAAGTTTTGACTAAGTAAAAGGTTGGTACATAACTAGCCATATTTAGTCGCATGTACTTTTTAGCGAATTTTTGTTTTGGTGAACCGACCCATAGGCGTTCACCCTTGGCCGTTCAGATTTTGTATTGATGAACTGAACCTAGGCATTCATCCTTATTCATGTCAGAATCATGCGGTCAGTCAAGTAATTCTTGGTGAACCAGCCATAAACGTTCACCATTTCTCAAGTCAAATTTCATGCTTTTCAGTCAAATGATGTTTTGTGAACCGATCCACAGTTGTTCACCTTTGTCATATCAGGACATTTCATAAATTTTGACAAGTATGGATTGAACTACAGCCATCCATATTTAGTCCGAGATTATAAATTTCTATACCTGACAGTTCTCAGAAAGTTTTGACCAGTATGGATCGAACCAGAATAGCCCATACTTAGTCTCATGTTTTCTTCTTTGAATTTTGTGGATTGAACCATAGCCGTCCACATCAGTTGGTATTACACCTCAGTTGATTTGACTTTTTATGTTCCTTGTAACAGTCAAATTTTCATACCTTCACGTTGATGTCATCTACATGATGATTTAGTTTCATGTTTCCTTACAAGGATTACGTTTTCAACAGAACGATAATGTTTCATGCTAAGATACAGAAGGATTGCAGTAAAATCCTGTTTTCATGATAAAGCATGTTTGGTCCTCACCAGTCATGTCATCATGCTGACCATTGTTAAAACTCAGCTTAATCATATCCTTGAACCCTGGAAAAAAACCAGCATTAAGTCTACGTAGGAATTACCAGGCTATCGGGTTACTCATTTCAGTTCAGTTTACTACCGTTTAATCAATTTATTTCCTAGATCCCGTCAGACAAGCGACACCAGTATCGACCATCCAATAAAATTCCCACCAGTGCCATGAACAGTAGTCTATATGGACCCTCTGTATAGTGCCTCAGTTATACTCCTTGTACAGTGATACATGTGTACTCCACGTACAATGTCTCGATATGCTTCATGTGCGATATTCATTTTGTACTTCATGTACAGTAGTCCAGGTGTACACCAGGTACCCTACTCCATGGATATTGCTAATCGATCCTCAATCATCTCGGGCGTTTCCACTTGTCGATATTCTACCAGGTGCTGATGCTGCTCGTGAGTTAAAGATTTTACCAGATGCTGATGCTGCGAACACTTTGAAGACCTCAAAATTGCTGATGCTGCCGATACTTTGGAGATTTCTCAAGATGCTGATGCTGATGCTGTTATACTATAAAGACACCGCAGAGCAAGGAGGAAAACTATAAATTTGAACTTTATGTCAAGAATAAACTTCAATCACCAGACACTACCATTCTATTCTATGCTTTTACTTTCTCAGTTAGATGTCACACTTCACCCAGCTAACTTTCATTTAGGAGAGTGGGAACCGGTACCCAACCGACCACTCAGCAAAATGGTTACATGAATCACGGTCATGATAATGACCGTCATAAATTGACAGACAAAGCAGTAGTGACAACCACTGTGCTTATAATTAATCAGTCAGTAACCGTCAGAACTCCAGAACGGACGTGACCAGAAATACAGAGGTCAGTAGTCTAACCGGTCCGCCAATCTTAACGGTTACCTCAATTTTTCAGCCTTGTCTAGATTCATCCACTAAAACACATGTCAAGACATCAGTCAAGACATAAGTCTCAGGTATCATTTCGGAAGACCTTTTAGGACACTAGTTACGATACACGTCATACGAATCTTTTCTCAAAATATGAGTCAAAACCCATAACTCCAGTATATTTCTAAACCAGACCCTCAGTAATTCAGGGTACCCTTCAGAAAGGGGTATACCCGTTCTATTATGCCACGCATGAATCAGATCATTAAAAATTCAGTCACCACCACTAGAGTATTATTTAAGTTAAACACACAGTATTCATTATGTGAGGTTACAGACGAACACATTCAGTGAAAAGTCACCATGTTTACTTCATGTGTTCTTATGTCAGCTTTATCTCAAATCAGGTAGTTACCTGCCTCTCAGCCATAAAGGACTCAACAGTATCACCATGTTTATTAAAGTCTTATTTGGTGTTAACGACGAGATCCGTCTTACTAAATCCCAAATATATTCATTATACTTGCTGCCAGAAAAATCAGTACAATTTATTTCTGCCTTACAAGTGTGTGACTTATCAGTCCATAGCTACGAAGACTTTTAGCTACCAGTTATAAATTCACTTCTGAGATTCCTTAAAAATTTATGACCAGCAGATTATTCCAGAGTTCTCAGATATAATTTCAGAAAATTTTCTAGTTAACATCAAGATTGTCTCAAGAATAGAACCTGTTCCAAAACTCTTATTGCGGGGCTTCAGCTAAGTTAAAAGAGTTGCAACATTGTTGCAAGAATTACCGGCACGAGGCTTTATTCGCCCTAGCGCACCACCAGAAGGTGCACCGTGTTATGTCTATCAGAGGGAAGGCCGGTAACATGAGATCACGTATCGACCACCAATAATTTTACAAGATCACCATTCTTAATCGATGTTCATTCAACGTATAGAGGTTTATCTGATCTCCTATGATGTCTTAAACATTTTTCAAGAACAACTCACAATCATGACACCATCAGTGGTGAGAGAAAGAACATCATGTTTCCAAGACTACTTTTGCACACGTCATGGTCTCTCTAAAATTTTAGCTTATGATTCTGAACTCCCAAATGCTTCAGCTATATTACGAAATTATGAATAAAATTTTTCCATGAATTCTCAAACAAATCGTCAGTATATTCATTGATCACATTCCGATCTACTAAATCCTAAAGAAGAACGTAAGATCGTCTTTTCACGGACATGCAGATTTTCAGATATGGGAAAATTATATGAGCAGCTTTCCAAAGGTATATCCCAGATGAACAAAGTGGAATTTATGAGCCACCCTATTTCAGCAGAAAGAAAATTCAGAAATCCTGCGCAGGTGAAGGCCATCGCCTGATGGTCCCGACTGACACCTGTGAACGTAGTATAAAATTTCTAGAACTCAATTGACTGCTACCGCGGAAATTGCTGACAGTTCTCACTAAAAATTCTTCCATGACTATTCAACCAGATTTCTACCAGGATGTTCCATAGTCCCAGGCATAATTTTGATAGAAGCAGTATCACACATTGATGCAGCTATGTTCATACCTAGATGCCTGACATAGCGCAGGTTCAAGATAAAACGCCGTCATGTCAGCGATTTACTACAATCCTTAGAAATTTCTGAGCAGAAATGAGACGAAATTCCACGAAATTTCGATCAGTTACCACAGACTCAGAAAAAAGTATAATACTATCTAAGTCATTGTCGACCATGTAATCAACCTACGCGTTTCCTTTCAACCGGAAGGATTACGCAGTAGCGGACATGCAGAAAATTCAGCAGTAAATCATACGATTTCAAGGCATTCCATCGACCGTCATATCAGACAGAATTCATGTTCACGATCAAGTGTATGTTACACCCACTTTAAGTTCATGTTTATTTTCACTTTCACGTTACGTCTCATTCGCAGTATGATGTTGTTTCAGTTTATGGTTATGATATCTCATGATTTAAAGTCACGATTCGCATTCATGACATTGTTCACGTTCAGATTCGTGTTCCATCTCAGTGGATACGTTCCAAGTATGGTACCGGATTAATTACAGGAAGTTTGAGAAACCATACCCAAGTATAGCACAACTATTCCATAACCAGGCAGACGTTTCACATCTCAGCCATATCTTTTGGCATTCATTACTCAGTCAGCATGCGTTCATGATATGTTCTAGTATCACGTTCACAGTATGATTCACGTATCATATTCATGATATATTCCATGCCAGCGTTCCTCATATAATTATGAACCATGTTCACAATTACTCACGTAGTACGTTCGAAATTGTTCACGTAGTCGCCCGTATATGTTTTTAGCAGCTCGCTCAAATATGTAAATGTTATCTTTCAGGATATTTATACGTACTGTTTCATGTATCCACATGCTATAGCTTGTTCATTCTATCAGATTCAGAAAATCCATCTTAAGTATGGAACCAAGAACTATTCAATATTTATCAGGTCATGGTCAACAGGACCAAGATTTTAATTATGTTTAGACCCTTGAAGGAATCGTTTCGAGCGGGAAGCTACTCGAAACGGAGGAGTCCATCCGGACCTCTCATTCTTTTTCCTTAATAAATCCAGTTAAATCCTTTCAGTCATGTCACGTTTCATGTCCTCTACAGCCATGTCACGTTACATGACCATTCAATCATGTCAGGTTTATACCTACCAGCAGTATTATGTCTTAATTAGAAGACAAATTATCCTTCAGCTTATTTGTCTTTTAGTTTACGTGTTCTTTCAGTTCTTATAACTTCATCAGCTTATTATCTAATTCGAGGACGAATTTCTCCTTTTTAGAGGAGAAGAATTGTAAAACCACGGCATAATCGCATCTTTAATTCGAGGACGAATTATTTTTTTTAAGGGGAGGAATTGTAAAACCCGTATTTAAAATCCTCAGATATTAAATACGCGTTGTCCCAGCTTTAAAAATAATTAAACGTTAACAGTAAGTACACAGCCTCAGTTTTAATTAAGATCGTGACTTAATGATTTATTCAGAAAACAATTCAGAAAATAATTATTCAATATTACGTACGAATTTATTGTCAGTAGAATAAATAAATATATATAACGGGATTTAAAACACGAACACGCAAGTATATGATTTTAAACGAAGCGAATCGGAAACGAAATCTTATGGTTTTTCATTGGGCTGCGTTTTAAAAAGAAAAGAACAAGAAAAGATAATTGGGCCTTGGAGCCCAGCACCCCAAAGAAAAAAAAACGGGAGTGGTATTTTCCCTTGCTCTCAAACATGTTACGAACAAAAAAAAACGGTTTAGGGTTTCTTGTTGGCTGCCGACAGAAAAAGACAAAGAAAAAGGGAGTGCGGTTGTATTTCAATCTCCATATTCGTGTATGTTTTGCTGCTCCTTAATCACATGTCGTAGGTATTTCATCTTTCTTTGTCTATAAGAATAACGAAATCAGGGGGGTTTACATCAAGATTTTATAAAAAAATGTTGAAAGTAATCAAGGGATTAAACAAAACCTAGGCTGCGTTTTGTGTGTGGGTCACGAGAACCGAGACCTAGAAGGTCTCGGTGTGATTTAGGAACCAGCCGCGACCATTTAAGGTGCGGGGTGGTGTTTGTTTTGGACAACAGCGACCAAAAAGAACCAGGGAAGGGGCGTTTGGGTTTAGATCTGACAACAGGGGTGTTTGGGATTACGTGCTGCGGGGTAAAACAGAAACAACATGGGTGTTTGGTTGTTCGAACAGCAACAGCAGCCTAACAGGGGTGTTTGGGTCTATTTCTCCCAGCAGGGGGTGTTTGGGACTGCGAGCAGTGGGAACCACTGCATTAGCAGTGGTAACCACTGCACAAGCAGTGGGAATTTATGGCAAGCAGTGGGAACATATAACATACAATGGGAAAAATATAAAAGCAGTGGGAACTTAAGACAAGCAGTGGGAACCACGAAATATTTGAATTGGTAAATTATTTATAAGTGAGTTTTATAAATTAATTAATTATATTGTCCAATTTTATTAACCTAATTAATAAAATTAAATTAATTCTAGCTTTATCATTTTTATCCTATTAAAAACTTATGACTCATAAATAATTTAAAGATATTAAATTGGAAATATTTCTAAATTAGGAAACTTTCTAATTATAACGAGTTACTATACTATTTATAGTAATGCCAGATTATACATTATACGTAATCAGAAATACAGAGTACATTAAAGCAATAATATTTATGAACAGTCAGAATTTAGTAGATTATATATAAATAGTAATACAAGTATAAATTAAATCCAACGGAAACAGTTAAGAGCAGTAAAATATATAACATCAGTCAACTTATTTTTCGCGTACGTTATTTATGTAGTAACCATGAAGTCGAATAGATCTTTCAGCTTTCGTTTCTATTTCAGTACTGGACACGAGGTACGGATTTTTCGTCCTTTCAGTAAGGACTTCCTTTCTATGCATGATTAGGATTTCCCATCTTCAGCCAAATGTTTTTCCCCAGTATATGTTTAAGCTTATCAGTAATCATGTTAATAACTAAATAAAGTGCGTGAGCATTATATACAAGCATGGTTAGTTTATGTACTAGTTACGGAGGTACCGTAACCACGGCACTAGAGGCACCGGTGTCGTGACTCACATGCAGGAGAGTGATATCCTGCATCGTCTCACTCAGCTCAGCTTGACCATTTTATCAGTATTATTAGTGGGGCGTATGGATGCATCCTAGGCTACAGTTTACAGTTTAGCAGGTGAATGTGGTGTGTGCTCTACATCCTTCACATTGGAGCTGATCCCTCCACCCAGCACAGTTAATTAGAGGTCACCCCTCTACATCATGACGAGGTCACCCCTCCAGTTATTCATGCACGGTTGTTACAGCACGTGACCTATATAAGCTCTGGCAAATAAAATACAGTAAATGCATGTTTTCAGAATTAATAGTTATATTTCAGTATCAGAATATATGAACCAGGTTCCTCAGATTTTATGCAAAGTTCTACTACATGTTACATATCAGTCTTACAGCTTCAGTATTCTATCTCCTGTTTCATTCAGTATATTCTTATCATGCTTTATATCCGTTCACTGAGCGTTATGCTCAGCCGTAGTTCCTTTCATGTTCTAACGGCAGGTACACCAGGACGCTCTTAGGATTATGAGAGCATGTGCATTTGGATGGAAGCTATCCAAACTTCTTACTTTATGCATTTCTTGCATTTATTCTGCTTATTTGGACATTGTTTAGTCCTTTCCTTCAGTATTTTACTTTTCATGTTTTGGGCTTATGTTTGGATTACCGATGTTTGATTCCGGTATTCCTTTTTGGTCGGTTAATGTTTTAGGACATTTACCTTATGCTTGATGACACGCCATAAATACACGTAACGGTCCACTTATCCAAGTGGGGTGTTACATAAGCGGTGGAAAGACGGTGATTGACACCGTACTTAGCCATGACTCGAGCAAATTGATCATTGCAAAAATGAGTCCCGCTGTCACTAATGATAGCACGAGGAACACCGAATCGAGCAAAAAGCTGCTTCAAAAAGTTCACAACCACCCTCGCATTGTTCGTAGGGAGAGCCTTAGCTTCAAACCATTTAGATACGTAGTCAACGGCTACGAGGATGTACTTGTTCCCTTTAGATGATGGAAATGGCCCCATAAAGTCGATGCCCCATAAATCAAAGATTTCACATTCTTGTATGAAATTTTGAGGCATCTCATCTTTATGTGTGATCTTGCCTTGGCGTTGGCAAGCATCACAATTTTTAACCATCTCGTGAGCGTCACGATAAATGGTGGGCCAATTGAATCCCGAGTCAAACACTTTCTTCGTGGTGCAACCATTACAAGTCAATGGAATCACACAGCAAGTCGCATAAAAAAACATTTAATTAACTAAATTAGAAAAGGTATTTATTTTAATTAAAAAAATTTAAAACAAATCGTATAAAAATTTCAAAAAGGTTGCCTAAACAAACTCTTACACAAGGGTACTTTTTTCTTACACAATGTATATTTTTCTTACACGAGAATAAAGTATACTCTTATAATTTTTTTACTGAATCGCATAAGTTACATAAGTAACATAAGTCGCATATGACATTTTAAAAAAATTTCGGTTGATGAGTGAAAAAATAAATTGATGACAATCTTGAGACATTTCAAGAATTAGCCTTTCTTGATAAGTGTTGTTCTGTTTATCTTTTTCAAAAAACTTTCCTAACTTTATCACATACTTAGATATATTTCTTGAATATGTGAGTTCAAAGTTATTATCACAAAATTTACTTACTCCAGCTCTAAGGACTTCCCTTACTAAGTTCCTCAGAAAGCGGAGACAATTAGACAAATATGTTTGTCTTCGATGAATTCTCAAAATGAATTCAGCAATATAGTGTCATCATTATCTCTCATGATGGTCACTATGAACGGCTTGGTGTTGGAAGTCTTGATGTTTTAGTAATGACCACATGCTTTCTTTAGAGCACTGGGTACAGTCGTGTGGTGTCGTAGCCAAAAGTGGTGTCATAACTGACACTAACACGTAGGCTATGGCATTTGAATGCTATGGCACCAATTTTTTATGGGGTAGCAGTGAGCCTCGGAGAAAGTTGTGTCATAGAGATAAAAAGTGGTATAAGAGATCCACTTATACCTCTACTTTGATAATTAAAAGAAAAAAAATCCACAACCCTAGAAAACCTTGGCTGGGGAAGTACATCAAAACGCCACATGATTTAAAGTTTAGGGGTTTAGATGGTGAGCCATTCAAAAGTTGGGCTGGTGATGTATGTCAATAGCTAACAGCTCATTGTATCGTAGGCTCTTACAAGTTCCATCCTATGCTTGTATCTTTCCCTCAATGTCTTTTTCAGGCTACCTTTTCTTTTAGTTTTGTTTTCATTCCTTGAGTTCTTGAAGTTGAAGTTTGAAACTCTTTTGTTGTCTTGACAACTTGTTTGGTTGCCTTAACATCTTAATGGAAAACTTCCGCATCCTCTTTGACAGTGGCAACTTCATCTATCGCAGCTTTCTTCTTCCCAAGTCTCACGAAGTTGACTGAACTCTACCCCTTAACCTTGATAAAGACTCATGAGTCCAACTGATAGGCAATCAGTTTCGGCTACATGAGGGCTGAGCAATCGAAGGTTAAGCATGAATGAGTTCTTCAGTTTCCTTAGACAAGTTGCCTTTAGAGGATTGCGCAGTTAAAGAAAAGGGATTGGCATCAGTTGATTCTTTATTTTATTCAGAGATTTCATCATCTTCTCCTCCTCAAGTGTTAAGGGGGGATGCTGATAGCTGACCACTAAAGCATTTGTAGCGGGAGTAGGTTCAGCTGTTGATGGAGTGGGTTGTTGAGGACTCTCAATGAATCAAGAATTGTTTTCGATGTTCAAGTTATGGTTAAAGGATGCTCAATGACAGTCTAAGTTGATTCCTCCCCATCAGTGATTGTTGGGTCCAAAGAACCGGATCAAATGCCCAGGATAAAAATTTTACTTTGTATAAACGGAAATCAAATGCATTTCTTATATAAAAGGAAATCATGTGTTCATCTAACACATCTTAGCATGTGTCAGGAAAACCTAAAACATATTGCAGACACATGCTATATCTATTTTATATAATAAAACAAAATATATTACAACTCTTTAAAGCATAAAAATTAAATGCAAGAATTAAAAACATTACCATATAAAGATTAATGTACAATACCTCAATGCAACAAACAATTTAAAACCTTACCAAAATTAACTCATTGGAAAAACACAGAATAAAAATTTGTTCAAACACTACCTTAAATGGCTTTAAAAAACACGGTTCCAAAATGTACATAGATTGAAACGTATGATCACCTCATTTGACTATCCAAAAATAAGATTCAAATCTTCCTATATACACTATTACCTCCATCCGTTTCAATTCAAATCACCATCCGACCTATATACATCTAATATAAATTCAATTCAAAACATTTGAATACATCCGATGTAAACGATTAAAGAAACAACGACTGATCTTCATATCTCTTATTCAGCCATATTCATCAATCCTAAGAAGTTGATTTAATACCGGTATTATCTCTTAGTATTTTGCAAACTCAATTTAATATATTTGATTTGATCAACTTCAATGAAAGCATTACTGTTTCAATTTTTTTATATAAAAACTTTTTATATATTTGGATGTGAATATTTTTATGCAGCCGGTTTACTTTTGCAGATTCAATTTCATTATTCATTCACCACCTTGGTATTTTCTTTATTATTATCTCATTTTGATAATTATTTAATTTTTGTTTATTTAGATCAGTTTTGATTTTTAGTTGTGGTTTTGCTTTTATTATGCTTTGTGATACTTAAATCATTTTTGCTTCTCATTGTTTATAGGGTTCGTTAGGTTTGTTGCTGCTGACGCTCATAGTTGAGGCTAAGCTGACTTTGCTGCCAAAGAGGTAATTATGTTCTGTTTTGTAATCCTTTTAGATCTTTTTGATAGTTCACAAATGAGCACAGAGATTTTATGTAATAGGTAAACGAGGATGATTGATGAATGATCTTTGTTGTTAGCTTTGCGATGTCTGTTATAAGTAATTGACAAATGAGCACGAAACTTTGATCTATTTTAATTCATCGATTGAACATATGATTGAGTTATAAATATAAGAAATTTACTTACGTATGTTGGTGATTTGTTTAAAAAAAGAAACAAAAAAAATGAAGATGTGATGATATTGAAATAACTCCAGGGCCTTATATATTGCCGAGGATATCTCGAGTAATACTAATTATATTGTTTTGCAATTTATATAAAAGTAAAATGAATTTATATTGGTCTATTTGTGCAATCACATAATACAATTTAATGACATGTGTTTTAGGAAATATTTTAAAACTTTATAAAAAATGTTGTAAGCCTCAGTCATACGAATTTTTATAAAAATAAATAAATAATATTTGCGACGTTTGCAAAGTTTATACAAAAATAAATAATATTTTTAAGAAAGCGTCTACAAAAACTTCTTATAAAAACAGAATTTTTCATCAGCCAACGTACACACTTTATAAAAAATTAATTTGCAAATAAAAACTTACTGTATAAAAACTTCTTCTAAAGTATTTATTTGAAAAGGTTACCATATATACAAAGAATTTAAGTATACTCATAACAATTATTTAAATTTTGAGAATAGAATTAATTTAAATTTAGAAAGTGATAACAAAAATTAAAAATTAAAAAATAATATAAGTTAATTTTAGAAAGTCAACAATTATTTTGAAAACATTTGTTTTGAAACGTATCATTAAATGAATTTAAATGATTTTCTTGAATTTTACCATCAATATGACCAATCCATATGTAAAGCCACTATCAGTTTCATATCATTAAACTCGATTTAAAATTCCTTAATTCAAAATCATTCAACCGCATTGAATCTTCTTCTACAAGTTGTGTAAATCAATATTGAATATTTTCAATGCATTAAAATATTTCTAAAAATAACCTACAATTTTGGGTTTATAACCAAATACATACACTTTTGTACATCATTCGTAATAGCTTCTTCAATATTGCTCTTCTCCACTCCAATATCAATTCATAATCGATTTATGTGACACACGTAATTGCTTTTTAATCTTTTTTTCAAATTTAATTATTCATCCTAACTTAGTCATAGCTTTTATTCTTTCATTTTCACATGCAGTGTAAACTGATATCTAAGTTCTTGATATATATAATCTTTAGTCATAGCTTTTATTCTTTCATATTCGGTTAATTATTTTTGTAATTTTGTAGATCACTATTATAAAATGTTTGGTGGATTAGAGAAAAACGTTTTGTATATTGTATTATATATCTTCAGTTAAGCAATGGCCAGTTTGAGGTTCACATTGTGGTTTGTGGATGCAAATACTTAAGGTATAAAGTTATCTTACAAGTGGGACATTTTAAATTTATGCCATGACTGCAAATGATATCAAAATACGACATTAACTATACTCCTGAAATTTATATTCTGGGTAAATTGGCTTGAATTCAGTATATGTGATCGCACTCTTCACAAGAGTATGACCAAAGAATACAACATGATGGTTTGCATCCTCATTGTGAAACTAACGTAATTCCTAACATCAATTTTTATGTTCATTATCACAGGTGTCATAAGATTCAACAAGGTTTCTCAAGATTTTTTTAAAACAGGAGTGTCGCAATATCTTGAAGTATTCATCTTCAATATCATTCAAGTCTCAAGAATATCGGTCATTATGTTTTAGTATCAATTTGTTCATATGGAGATTGTAAAGACTAAACTGACATTATGTAAATAAACCAATAAATAGGTTTATATGGATTGCTTATTGAGTTAATCTTAGTTAAGAATACAAGTGATGTCTAAAGTTGTGATTTGTTTTTAAGTACAAAAGATTGTAAGTAGGCATTACATTCATATGATATTCTTCAAATTATGGGTTCAAAGCATGCATGAACTCTCTGCAACTAAAAAGAAAAGAGGGAAGTGTAAAATTTACTATTCCCGTTACAGGGTAGTAGTTAAGTGAAATATTCTTAGAGAAATATAATAAAAAATTCATGGATTGAATATGGAAATGGGTCACTTTTTTACAAGTCAAAATAGACATCCTCATATAATGGGTCATCAACAAAGTATTTTTATATTCTTTTTAACAATGATAGAGATGAAAAATCAATTAAGTCGAACTTACATTACAACATGTAAAGTTATAATGAATATATTATAACTCAAATTTTTTTAATTATAGGTTCTATGTAATAGAAATGTACGTTGGGCGACATTTGACCTATTTTACCAATAGCCTTTATGGTTCTTTTTAGCTTTGCCCTTTTTGGTCGAGTATAATTTAACCGAGGTTTTATGGGTACTACATGTCATTTGTTACAACAAAATATGATATTAATATGACTAACAACCAAGACTGTTTATAAACATCATAGATTTAACCATATATAACTTGAACATAAGACAGTAATTTCTTTTTCTTAATACAATAGGTGTTTGGCTAAGATGAAGATGAAAAAAAAGTTGCACAAATTTTCATCTCGAATTTCTTATATTAATTTCTATAAATTTTCATCTCAAATAATACTGCAGTCCTTTAGTTCTCAACATCCTTCATATGTAGAAGCACTATATGAAGATGATATGCATAGTATATCATGGTGAAAACATACTTACACAAAGCCTAATAGGTACTCCTAAGTGAATTTTGTATTTTTTTGTTTAAAGCTTCATCCCGGCTCCTTAATTACTCCTTAATGACCCTTTTGAGCCATGTGAATCTTGATAACTTTCAGAAGGTCCATATTCTAAGTTATAGCAATCAAATGGTCAATATAACAAGAATTCCATAAAATATAAAGACCAATGAGCGAGTTAATGTTGGTTCTTTTCTTTCTTTGGTTAGGTTTGCAACATTAAGTGGTGTTGTGAGTTGATATGTTTCCCCCTTTGCTCATGCCTTGAATAGCATGCATGTAAGCGGCGACTATGCGTTAAAACTATGCATGAGATGACGACAAACAAACAAAAAGTGCAAACAAAACTATGCATGAAAAACTATGCGTTCAAATGTTTAATGTTTTTTTCAATATTGTGTAACTTATAAATACATATAAATTATTGTTCATTAATTTTTTTTAATTACTTTTTCATTCAACTATTACGTGTTCACGAAATGAGCATTGACTTTTGACTTTATTCCCTCTCACATATGTTAAGGTTGAAGACCATAATGCATGGAACTCTATTATTGTGATTGTTACAAAATTAGACGTTTATAGAGTAATTCAGGTCGTTTTACTTATTTTTTTCATATATTATCAAGACCCGTTTATGTTCTTTTAATATTAACCTTTGTTTGTTACTTTTTTCAAAAATTATTGAATAAGCTATATCCGACGTTAGACATGTGTATAAGTTAAAATCAACGTATAAGCGTATAAACATAACAAAGTAGATATAGGCGATTTTGTGTAACGGGCCGATATAGGCGATTTTGTGTAACGGGTCGATATAGGCGATTTTGTGTAACGGGTCAATATGGGGAATTTTATGTACCACGGGTCTTTAAGCTACTAAAAGACAACAAACACGAAAACTTGACTAACATGTGCAACTATTACATGTTTGTCAACGATTCATTTTTTAACACAACATGTTTAACTAAAGTCTAATTGCATTTTATGTCAACAAATTGGTGTTCACCCATTGGAATTCGGCAACCAACTACACATCTATGGCAAACATCATCTCATACTCAAGATCATCAAGTTTGGAACTGAAAAACCCACGGAACTCTTTATTTAATTTTTTGCAAAATCATAACATTATCGTGTAATGATACATGTTTACTCTCGGTTTTTCTTTAATTCATATATTAATGTTTATGCTTACATTATTCATTGAGCATTTCTCTTAATTTACTTTCTCATAACACTTTTTACAAATTAAATTTTTTAAGATATCCCGTGATTCCACGGGTCTTTAAGCTAGTATCTAATAAAAGAAAAACTTTTTGAATGCCACAAACCCCAGTTCTGACGTCATATATTTACGTCATAATTCCCCCAGCTGCTTTTCTATTCTCAGATCTCAACTACTCCTATTTTCTCTCCGTTTTTTTTTTCTATCTTCGAATTTCAAAAATTCTATAACGACTGATGGAGTGGTTTATGTCAATTCACATCCCAAGAATTAAGGTAGGTTATTCTGTTAGTTTAATTGATGTTATGTTAGTTTTATCATAAGGCATAATTTTAGGGTTTTTGAATTTTTGATATTTGTTGTATGAATTCAATCTTTAATCTTTGATCCATTATGTTATCAAGTTGTATTGACGTTTAATTTAGTTTAAGGGGTTTCGTAAATTTGAATTTTCATTTTAATTAGTATGATTCTGTGATATCAATTTCTCTTTTTCGGGTTTTTTAATCTTGATTATTCATAACAAGTAAGTATTAGAAATAAAGATTTTGATTTTTATGCAAAGTTTTAGTCTTTTTTCTTCATTTTTTGATGATGTTTTAAGTGGTTATTATTAATGGGATTGTGTGATAGGTGTTTGGATGTATTGAAGGTGCTACATACTCAGGTAACTGAGTAGTAATCTATAATCATCTTATGCATGTAAAGTGTTCGATAAAATTTTTAGAAAAAAATTGTCTTGAATTATTTAAAACAATGTAGTCCATGATCTGTTTTGTGTAAGGTTCTTGTCAATTGAATTTCGGATGTATGTTGACAGTTGACACGTTGATTGATTGTTTATATCAATTACTCCGTATCATTTGTTGATAGAGCCTTGACATTGCGTTTTTCAATCAAAGTTGCATGAATCTTCCGTGCTAGAAGATGAAGATGGAGAGGAGTTGCTCACATAGTTAACATTTTGCATTTAGCGCCACCAAGAATGATGATTACAGGTTAGAATTTCAATCCCTTAACCATAAAGTGAATTTTTTAAGTCATGTTATATCTTTAAGAGATCAAACGATTAATCTTTTAAAACTAACATAAACAAGCAACTATTCAAATGCACCCATATTGAGTTGAATGTCTTACCTTAAAGGAAGTCTTTAATTACATTGACTATCATGGTTCAACTTTCATTAAGTGATTATGTCAATAATAGAGTCCTATATATAATAGTAAGTAATTAGTTTTATTATTAGTGAAACTGAATCGAGTATTTTAATTTGGGGTTTTGACCAATAAGTTCTTGTGCAAGCATGTGACAAGCACAAGCCATGCTTATTGCACCGTCGTTTTGATATAGTTGATAATAACAAAATATATTAGAAGACCGAGTTTTCATGAATAGAAAAAAAGTACAGAGATAGAAGACCCAATTTTCGTAAAAAGAAAAAAAGAAGTACATAGAGTTTGCCACAAAAAATGGTGATGGATGTGGGTTTTGTTCATATCAAACTACCTCTTTTCGACTGAAGTATAGATTTTATATGATATCGTAGAACTTCAAAGTGGCTTAAATGAACCCTTTACTTAAAAGTACCTATGTTTCTCAGCCTTTAAAACACAGGTCTATTTTTCGTAATCGTGATTTATGGCATTTTGGCCAACTAATCCATGGGGTACTGTCGCACAAACATAAACCGGGTTAAGCTGTCCTCTTTTCGGGAAAGTTGTCGACATAATTAAGTTTTATACTTAATGTTCTCTTACGTACCAAATACTTAAATGGTATTTTTTTAGTTATGGTTACCAAATATATAGCAAGTTGTTATTTTCATTATATATGGTGACTGTATGAGATGTGAATTCAGATATATTGTTTTGAATGTTTTATGCATTATCTGGCTACATTGAACTGCAGGGGTACCAAAGTAGTGGTTTATTTTTTATTTTGCTATTTTAAATTTAGACATGAAATAACAATATATTTTCGAAATGTTTAGTTGTTTGGTGTTTTTTAAGATAGGCCTGTTTTACCCAAGCCCGCTTATATGAATTTTAGATTTGGCCGTTTTCATCTTTGTCCGTTCGAACCCGAACCATATAGACCCGTTACCCAAACCCGCCCGTTTTGTTAGAAAGAGGAGACGGCACTACCTTGGGTTGACGTCGCCTCATAAATACAGTTGTCACTTACTATACTAAAACCGCTCTTTGCAATCCTCAAATTTATTCAACCTTCACTTACCAATTACCATTAACAACCGTTCACTTTTCTTCAATTAAAAGTTGATTTTATCACATTCGATTTACATACTATTGATTTGTCTCAAGTGTTAGTCTTTTATTTGTCTTGATACAAATGTTATACTAAGATAATTTATAAAACTTTGGATTTTATATACCAAATTAGGATTAAGTATGATAAGCTGAAGTTCAAAATAAAAGTATAGATGTTGGGCTTTATAAGTGTTGGCACAACACCTGCACGCTTTCCTGCATTTCACATGTGTGTTGGTTCGAATGAAGAGCAAATAAAGAATTTAGATATAAAGAAAATGGGCAAAAGCTGTATCATAAGATAAGATGTTATTACGCTAATATAGTATTTGTGATGATCAATTACATGCTAATTGTATATAAACAATCGACTATTCATTTTTTCAAAGAAACCAAGGGTTAAAATTTTACCTTTTTTGTTTGGCAGAACTGCATGTTTTATCTTGGAAGAATATTACACCGCTAAAACAACTTTTGAAGCTGGTGCTTCTTTAGTTCCAGAAGATGCAAGATTCAGTGAATGGATAAAAAAGTGTGATATGTATTGCAGGTAATTAGTGATGCATGTCTTTTTAGTGTATCATTCTATATAAGTTAACTTACCCGTCAAACTAAATATGAACTCTTTACATTACAGATTCATCTTTTGGAGAGCACGAAGGTGATGAAGATCTAAGTGGCAATTAAGACAAGACACCCTTACTCATTTAGTGATCGTATGTTCTCCTATTAGTCATGCACTTCTGTTTAAATAAGAACACCCCTCCCCATCTCCACCACCATTTCCTTCGCCTCATCCCATCTCCCAAAACTACACAACCCATAAACCAAAGAGTTCAACGTCACAACATTCGGAAACACCTTTTTCCTAACCATCTCCTCCAACATCCCCAACACGCAATCCACCCTCTTATCTCTTTTCGACTGGTTATCTAACCCGCCTGAGTTGCCCCTTATTCCACGCCATCTTCTGTTTGAACTTCAACACATATCAATCGTGTATATCTGATAAAGAAGGTTTGCGGTTAAATTATTATATGTTTTTTTATCATCACACTTCAAATTATTTTTGCAGTACCTTCTGTCCTTTCTCAAAATCTGCTACTGTTTCTACATCAGGTGTTTTGTATGAAGAAGAAATTTGGAAGAACGCCACCAGAATCCAGAGTCATTTACCATGAGTAGGATGCAGTTCTTTAGTTAGAGAAACTGAGGCCTCATGCTGAAGCACTGTACATCGTTTTTTTTTTCTTTTTCACAATCATAGCCAAGTAGGTGTAGTTAATATTCGGTTGCCAGCTTTTTTTTCCTGAATGATTCATTTATATAATTGGATGTATGATTGTTTGAAATTCATGCAATTTTTAAGTCCTGTTGTTGTTTCTATTCATCAAGAGGCAATGCATGTTTCTAAAGGATGTTGCTTATGGTGCAGCAATATACATATTTCTTAAACGTAAAAATTTTTAAAACGATAATTTTTATATGCTACCCGCGGGTCTATAGTCTATGTTAGAATAAATAAATAAAATTGCAATCCAAAAAAATCAGATAGCCTCAAGTAACAAAGATATCTGAAGCACATATAAATTTACAATCAAAAATACTACTCTATAATCAGTAATCACTAAACGAACACAACTAAGCACAGAAAGGAAATGCCATTCCTACTGTGATAGTAATCATTTAACAGTGCTAAATACAAACAAACAAACAAAAAAGAAATTAGTACACGTCATATGAAGACCAACAGGTGACCAATGATTATAACAGACTAGAATACACACTTTCAAGAGTTTTGGCAGCAGAGCACATGAACGATTACTTTTCTATAGCCCAAATTGCAAAAACAAGATGGATGCTGCCCAGACACTCCATACGAGGTTGATGAATAAGAACTTGTTCAGACATTCTCGGCCATTGGCCATTTTGGCAAGTGTATCGGAAGGAGAGTAGGAGACTATATCCTAACAGGCCAATTACTCAGCCAATTACTCAACCTCGAAGGAGATTCATGTCATGAGGTCATGTCATTACCTTGTCCTACCAAAGACTGACAAATGGCCCTTTTGGTAAGTGTATCAGAAGAAGTGTAGGAGACTCCATTCTAACTGGCCAAAGTCATTTGTGTACTACCAAAGACTGACAAATGGCCCTTTCATAAGTGTATCAGAAGAAGAGTAGGAGACTCCATCCTAACCGGCCAATTACTCAACCTCGAAGGAGATTCATGAGGTCATGTCATTACCTTACATGTGCCCTATCAGAGACTGACAAAAACCTATGTGGCACCTAATTACTAAAGTTATGTCTTCAAGTCAAAAGAAACTAAACCATAGACCGCAAGTGACAAGTTGACGACCCCCTTCACTTCCCACAACCATCTAATTATTAGTCCAGAAAAAGTAACCAAGACTTCCAGCATTATTATCAAGAAGACAGAAAGCAGATTAAGTTACAAATCCTTTTGCAGCAATAAGATAAACGGGACTGGAATCCAATGAATTGATAACCTTTTATATCTTCCCGTCCACGTACAGCTTATATTCAACATAATAGCATATTCTGCCAGCTTCAATATAACTGATCCTAAATATTTGAAAAATGCCAACAGGAAGAGCTTCAGGCATTCTTCACTTTAATACCAACTTAGTCTGCGTCTCCAAGATCTTAAAAGATGAAAGATCTAAAGCAAGTGTGTCCACACTGGCTTATTTAGAATAAACAATATATAATAAAACTTCCTTTAATAGAGTGGGAATATTGTAACTAAGTCACCTTGTTGACTAAAAGGCTTTTTTCCAGTAACTTGCTGGCAGAAAGTCAAAACTTGCATTTTCCTATGTTCCATTAAAATTCAAAAAACATATTCAGATGTCCTTATATACGATGCACCGTTGCGTTTATCAGAACTTGCAAAAATATCTATTGTACACAAAGATTGAAATCAGAACTTGCATTCACAGTCACCGGTTTCTAGTTTCTCTTACTGCATAAAGTATGGGCTGATACACTTGAACCATCAATCTAAAATGTCCTTCACCTAATCAATCAAGACCATTATCTCCACCCTTCAGTAACAGGAGTCTTTTCTAATGTTACATGCTCTATCCCCCCAAAGCTGTAGACATCACAATGCATGACCCCTTTGGAGAACACAAACTACAGCACCTCTTCGTGAAACTATCTGTACCACATACAAAATTCACTAGTAACTAAGATGCTCCATTTCCAACTTTCCATCAATGGGCCATTATATAAAGAGAATCAGCGGGCTTAAAAAAGATTGGCAACAAAATGAGAAAATGATAGTCACCTCAATAGTAGGATCCAGAGCTTCCACTACCCATATAACCACTGCCGCCCATGCTACGACCAGAATACAGTGAAGATGAGTAAGAGCTTCCGCCAACCTGCATAAAGATCAGCAAGACTTAAAGCATTCATGATTCCGTAGAAAGTCTTTTTTTAAACCACAAAATGAAAGAACAAACTTATATAGAAATCAAGATGGTCTAAATAAAAAACATACATCACTGCCACGAGATATGTAATCGCCGCCATAGCTTGATGAGTACATGCCACCAGGTTCACTGCCACTATAAGAGTCTGCACAATCAGAAAAAAACATTAGCAAACTCCCAAATATTCTGGGATAATATACAAGGAGAACTGCTAAAGCAATCGTATGCAAAAAAGTTGACATACCTCCACTATAAGGGATTCCCTGGCGGCTACTATAAAGACCATGAGAATCCTGAGCAGACATTGAACCCCTGCTACTACCATATCCAATGTTTGATCTCCCAAGTCTGCCAAAAATTCACGGAAAAAATTATAACAAATCCAGCTGAAAAATATCTAGTAAACAGAGCACTATATGATAGCAGACCTATCAGTGTATGCATCTCCATAATGTGAAGATCGGCCTCCCATTTCATAATCTATACGGGCACGTGATTGACGTACTTCAGCCTCAGCGTAACGGGGTGGAACGTCATCCTTAAAAATCGGAAATTGTCAATGAATAATACAGCTTTGCTGTAATACAATGTGATGAAACAAATAAATTCACACTAACCAGTGCAGCATATGGACGCTTTGACCCAGGAACAGGATCATATTCACGAGGGCGTCCCTCGCGGTAACTCGGTGGAGGTCTCTCAAACCTTGTTGAATAGCCATCATCTGTGTAGGCTCTTCTTGATGATGTGTGAGATGATACCCTTGGAGGATCAGCGTAGGCAGGTCCACGAGCCGGGTAACTATCTCTATAAGATGAGTTTCTCTCTGAGGTAGACCTAGGTGGACCATAGTCAGCAACCGCTCTACTCCTTGGTGGCAGCTCTACCGCTCTACTCCTGGGTGGCAGCTCTACCGCTCTACTCCTGGGTGGCAGCTCTACAGCTCTACTCCTGGGTGGCAGCTCTACAGCTCTACTCCTGGGTGGCAGCTCTACCGCTCTACTCCTTGGTGGCAGCTCCTCACGTCGGCTATAATCACGCTTCAAGCCGCTTTTGGTGTGTGAATGAACTGTATGCAAAGGATTACGTATTTAGACTATTTAGACGGCAAGAAAACTTATTATGGTGCAACTGTAACTAACAAAGCATACCAGGTGGCCTCCTATCATAGGACCTCGGTGAATGAGCCACTGGCCTTCCCCTTGGTGGCAAGGGGACAGCGGGCCGTCTGTCTCTTATCGCAATAGGCCTCCTAACACTTCGCTCAACAACAGGTGGCACACGTCCTGCAACTCTTCGAACAACTCGTGGAGGTAAATGACGTGGTGCAGGACGAGCCCATGGACTCCTAAAACCTCCAGGGGCAGGACGAGCAGGTCGGTAATCAACACGTGAGACGTGTTTTCCTTTGCCTCTTTGAAGTGGTCGTGACAATCTGGCCCGCACTATAGCCTGATAAACAACAAGTATGGATGAGAAAAAAACAGGTACCTATATATAAAAGTGGGTATTATCGAGTATACAGAAACGCTAAAAACACCAACCTTGGTGTCTCCTTCTCCTAGTTCCTCATTATTAATGCTTTTAGCACATGTTACAGCTGCATCATGTGTTCCGAAGGTAACAAATCCATAATCCTTTCTTCTAGCAGAAGGCATATTACGGGCAAGCTCAATTTTCTCAACTGACCCATATTTCTTGAGAAGTTCTCGCACTCGAACCTCATCCCAAGACGCAGGCAAGCCATCAACAAAAACAGTCTTAACCTGGCAAAAGTACAATGGTATTATACAAATAGATAAGAAGGTTCCAATGTATAAGCAGCTAGAACAGCTGGGCTAAACTGAGTAGTAGGCTAAATGTATGATTTTAGAAACATGACAGCAGCAACAACTTATTTTACTACATTAGTGGATTATCTTGGGCGGATCAGATCTAACTTATTCGATGCTCGTATAATGTAAACAGATGAGAGTAACATATTTGCAATTCTATGTAAGAGTAACATATTTGCAGTTCTATGTAAGAGTAACATATTGGCAGTTCTATGTATGACAAAGTGGCGGACTAACAGACAAGCAAGTATTCAAAAAAAATTCCTAACTCATGCCAAATTGTAATGTTAATTAGACCATGAAGAACTAATATGCATGTCTAATAAGAGAAATGAAGCTCAGCAGGCAAACATCCAAGCCTTCTGGTCAGACGAAATAAATACATCCCAGCATATTACCTGGGCCATGATCTCGTCGCCAGGGTCAATGAAAGAATCTGCAAAAGAAACCTTAGCTGGCCTATCAAGCCCAAATGTCACATCTCTCTTTTGCAAACGCTTAAAAGCATCCATAGCATTTGAACGGGAGGAAAATTCCAAAAAGGCAAAGCCCCGATTAGTTCCATCATTCTTTTTGTCTTCAACCAAAATCAAGTCCTCCACAGTATCAATTCCATAGTTTTTCAACTTATCTTTCAACTGGAAGCACATATAGTATCAGTGAGAGGTAGCAATTAACTTTTAACTAATATCAGTGACACAACTATCAAATAACTATTACACAAAAGATGAAGCTTTAGGCAATCTTAAATTGCCTGAATCTACTACTTACAGCTTCCTTGGTCCATGTCTTGCATATATTACCCAAAAATAGTGTATCACTATCTTGACTTGGCGAAACACCACACTGTTTCCCATTAACCTGGAATTTGGTAGTAAAAAACACATGATTTAACATGTTATAAAAATCAATTCTTTCCTATATAACTATGACTAGGTGAGGAAAATACCACAGGGTTTTTTAGCTCTACACAAGCTCGTTTTGCCTGTTCTACAGTTGCAAAACGAAGGAATGCAAACCCCTTGTTCTTCTTTGTCTGAGCATTCATCATAAGCCTCACTTCAGCAACCTCTCCAACTGCACTAAAGATTTTCCTAAGATCCTCCTCAGTAGCATCTTTGTCCAATCCCCCAACAAAGATTTCAAATTCCTTCCGTTTGCGCCTCTCTTTGAAAACATCGTGATGCTCCTGTTCATCTGCATCCACCAATTCAACATGATCTTCAGCAGCATGGTCTTCCTCCTCAGGCTCCAACTCCTCCATGGGATCGTCCATCTCTCCCTCAAGTACATCACCCTCTTCATCCTCACCAACATCCTCATCCTCATCCTCAACCTCTTCCTCCACATCAAGTACCTCTTCTTCAACATCCTCTACAACTTCTTTCTCATCCTCCTCACCTACATACTCCTCAGGTTCGGATTCTTCTGGATCATTATCCTCCAAATCCAACCGTTCCCCTTTTTCAAATTCCTCAACAGTATCTTTCACATCACTGTCTTCTCCTGTCAGGCATAAAGGTAATGAGTATACTTTCATGTGGCTAAGTGTAACCTTGGTATCCCAGAAGCATTCCAGCATCATGGAACAGTAGTCCACAAATAGTTAGGTCCTTTATAACCAACTTAAATATAAGATGTTAGCTGAAACGAACGTAATAAGCAACATGAGCACATAAATTTTCCATCTATGGCCATCCTTATAGAGGCAGCGGATCCGCTATCTCATACTTCACATTTGAATAGGTGGCTGATGCAACTTCATAACACACGTAAATACATATAAATTTTCCATTTATGGCGATCCTTATAGAGGCAGCGGATCCGCTATCTCATACTTCACATTTGAATAGCAGAATAGGTGACTGATGCAACTTGTTAACACATAAATATAGTACCATAAGAGAAGAATTTACTGCTTTGGAGTACCGTTCCCTGAATAGAAAGTGCCATTGCTTACTCCTCCTTAAGCTGTTATTTTATACCATATGTTCTTAGTTCATATGGATATTAATATCTAGGTTAATCCTTTCAATGTTATAGTATGAGCAACCTAAACAATTAGCAAAACTGGTATACGCTAATATATACTCATAAATAAGGCACATTCTTGGCGCGGGTGAATGTTAAATAGACTTAGATGGCCCTTGAGTTTCAGCTTTTAGAGTGTGACACAGTATACACAGTATATGGTATGTTCTACCACCTACTACATAGGGAGAATGAAGATTCCTCGTCACAACCGAACAGACTTCTACTCAGCCCAAGACCATTCAGTAGCTGAAACTGTGATTAACCCCATAGACAACAGATTTTATGGCCAACGTCAGAACCTCAAGAGAGGTGAATTCTTTTCCAATTCCTCAAAACAAAACCATGATTTTTCTCAACCACCAGCCTTTAGAAATGTTTAAAGAAAATTACTTATTTTTATGTTCCATGATTCCATCCCTTCAAGATAATGCATCATATGTAGTCATTAGCCTTATGACTTTGCGATATAAAAGCCGAAAAGGTATTTTAATGTAAAGGATTCTGCATCTTCCCAGTATTCTCATCTATGTATCATATGAAACTCGTCTATGTGTCATATGACAAATTATAACAATGTGAAGTCTCTTAATGGTAGTCCTAAAGGGCATTTGTAATGAAGGCATATATTAACTACTTTGACATCATGGACTTTGATTTCGTATCTAACAAATCTACTTTATCCATGTGTCTTCTCATCATGAACTTCCAAAATATTGTATATTACAAGGTCCGGCCATTGTACATGGCCTTGCATTATAAAGTATTGTAGCTCAACAAAACCCAACATCCCCCTTCATAGAAAAAACCTACCTTTTACAGAGTAGGCAAATGAATACCTAATCCTTAAAACAGATCGATATAAATGCTATAAAATACAAATATATTTCAAATATTAACGTAAGCACTCTTATGCATAAATGAGTTGCTTTCTAGTCAAAAATTAAGAAAAGAAGCTACATACTTAAATAGCAAGTTTCAATAACAAACTTGTTTAGCATATACAGTTGATATCAACGTAGTTATCAAAGACAAACCAAAAGTTTAACAAAAGTCAATACTTATTCATATAAATTACTCGTTCGATTTACAAAGTCAACGTCCTGATTCTATAATAAAAGTGTACACTCTTTATGCTATGTACTAACAAACATTAAATTTCATTAATTGATCATCCACTAAATCGCTGAAACAAAATCATCAACATCCATCAAACCTAATCTACCATCAACAATGCACTTAAAAATCCCAAATTTCACAAAATTACTAGATATACTAACAAAGGGACCTTTTAAGTACATGATTTTCTCCCAAGTGGAAAAAAAAAAAGAAAAAAAAACACCGATCAAGTTTCAACATCAAAATTCAAAACCCTTACTTTCGTATCAATGATCTTTATAAATCAAGTCATCAAACAAGAAGCATAGTGACTCTGTATACGTGTATAACAATTATAAAATCCATTATCTGATTATTCAGTAGCTCGCTTGAAAATTCTAACTTTTCCTCATATCAGACATAATTAGAATACTTAGGCAGTTACGCATAAACATTCGATTTTCCGCAGTTAGGCATAAAACTTGTTTCAATAAAAAATCTTGATTCCGTAAAATTAAACACTACAAACAAAACATAAAATCTACCAAAACCTATATCTAATTCAAAAAACAACACATGATCATCTAAATCCTATAAAAATCAAATCTTTAAAAACAAAACGTAAAATCAATATATAAAAAACCAAGAATTTCACATTCTTATACTTATTTCATAGATAACCCATTCAATTGGCGAAGTCAAAAACTTGAATCCGTAATTTACCCCTATATCTAATCCAAAAAACAACACACGAACATCTAATCCCTATAAAAATCAAATCTTTTAAAACAAACGTAAAAATCAATACATAAGTACCAACAATTTCACATTCCTATACTTGCTTCAACCCGAATAATTCCCAAAGTCAAAACCTTGATTCTTCTATAACGATATAAAAACATTATTAATTTCGTATAATAATTCGACATCTTATCAAACAAGAAACAACAATTAACCATCTTTTCAATAAACCAATTTAACTAATTAATTAATAAACCATCTCAATCCTAAAAAAACCAAAACTTCTTTTATAAAACTTAATAAAAATTTATAAAAAAGAAAACTTACTTTTTGCAAGATCAACATCATCGTCTTCCATCTTTTCATCTATCTGTTCGACAACTGGTTCTTCAACCTTAACAGGAACAACCTCCTCTTCCTTGACCTCAACCACCTCTTTTTCTTCCGTCACCGGAGCGACCACCGGATCCGCGGTGGTTTTGGGTTGTGCTTTACCTCTGCCGCCTCTTCGACCACCGCCGACTGACTTTCTCACGTTTTTTGGAGGCATTGATTGATGGGTTTTTTTAATTGGGTTTCGTTTTTATGAATTTGATGCGATTCGAATGATGATGATGATTGGGATATATGTGTGTGTTTATGGAGGTGTTTTTGTAGACCTAGTTTTGGTTTTGATGTTTTGGATATGTCGGTTCGGGCTTGATGAGATCCGGAGACCAAACTAGTTTAGCCACGCAATCTATTATTCTAAAGTAGGCCCGAGGACTGGACCGGACCGAACCGGTTAAGATTAGATCGGATTGAGGACTAAAATAGTCTAAAACCTTGTACCGAAATAATTTGGTTCGGTTTTCGGCCTGGTCTGATTTCATTAGTCATAATCAATGAGATTTTTTAAGACCGAATTGGATCGGATCAGACATTGAAATGGTCCAAAACCCGGACTAAAATTGTCCGATTTGGTTCGCGTAGATCCGATCCGATTTTCCGGTCCAAGTCGGTTTTGAATCTGTCATGCCAGCGCTATTCTAAAGTACAAAGACACTGATACTTCGTAAAAGTTAGAGATGCCAAATTCTGCTCGAATTTTAATTTTCAGGCCTTTATTGGCATCTTTTCCAAAGTGAGGGTTTTTTTTGCACTTTTTTAAATGAGTGAACGTTTTTTGGCACCACTTTTTTATGTGAGAAAGCGTTTATGAAAAATAAATAAAACTTTAAAATAATTACTGGCTAATGGGCAATTTGATAACATATATGCAGGGACGAAGATTGAAACCTTTCATCGGAAAGGTCAAAAATTGTAACTTATTGATTTTGGATGGGTAAATTTGTTAAATACTGTACGTAATTGTTTACACTAGCAAAATTTACAACTTACACTCAAGATAAAAAAAATTTGGAACATCAGGACCCACCCCACCCTTTAAGAAGCTTCGTCCATGCATATATGGTTTTCTTTCCCGACCACTTTTCCACTTATACACTTTTCCAGCTTCAATTTTCTTACCAATTGAATCTTAAACACAAATTCATATAATCTGCATATATAAGGACCTCTTAGTTTTTTTATCACTCGGTTCTAACTTATAAAGGTATTTTTCTAATTTATGTATATTTGTTTTTTTATTTCGTAATTAAGAATCACTCATCTATTTGTTATCTATGTAAATTATGTTTTAAGTTATTCATATTTAATAAAAAAATTCATAATTTGGATGCTTGGTGATAGCTGTTAAATTCATTTTTATAATTTTTAATTTAGGTTAACAATTTAATATGTATATTTTGTTTATGAATTTTAATATCTGAATTAAAGGGGTGTTTGAAAATGTGTTAATAAATAAATTAAAGAAGTGTTTAAGACTATTTTTATTTATATTTAATATTTGTATACAATGGATTGTTTGGGATGTTTTTAATTGCTTGACTAAAGATGAATTAAAGATTGAATAGATCTATCAATTTGTGTGATTTTTTCATATTCATATTAGAAGAAGAAATTCTCAATATGTCGAGGCAAAGTACGAAAGGAGATAACGAAGATGAGGGTTCTTCAATGACTTCAAATAGTTAACGTTGTTTCGGGATGATGGACGGGGAAACCCTTGTTAATAGAAATGAAACTTGTAATAATTGTGGTAAGGTGCATTGTGCGAACCCGGCATCTAGAACAAGAAATTTGAAGTGACACGTGTATAAATGTTTCTGGATTGAAGAAGGCGAGCCACCACAAAAGCGTGCCCCTTTGGATCAAGATACGTATAGGGATAAAATGGAAATTGCGATAATTAAACATAATTATCCATTTAGCTATGTTGAGCATGAGGCGACGAGACAATTGCGCCAATTTTTACATCGACATTCGGCTCCGATTTGTAAAAAATTTACAAAGAAGGATGTGTTAGCTATATACTGAAGGTTTATTAACATTATAACAATTATATAAAACCCTAAACGAGATCAAAGCACACGTAGCGGAAGCGATTTAACAAGATAATAATAATAACACAATTATAATTAATCGAATTAGGGTTACATACCTTTACGCTAAATCAAATCCACAAGACCAAGGACGAATCACCAATTCGGGTTTATACCGTAATACACCAAGATATAGTATAAAGTAAGACTATATTACGATCTTGTAAACACGTAATACAATGAGCTAACCGTGATTCTAGCACGTGAAAACCGAGCTACAACGCTTGTAAATAATCTACCTAACAACCCTAGAGAGGGGCTAGGACTAGATTATCAACACAATCGATCAACCAAGAAAACCAACTGAAAACCCCTTCGTGGTTACCCCTTGCGATCGGCCAAAAGAGAGAGAGGAAGAGAGATTCAAGTTATGAAGATTATGATGGGTAAGGGGATGTATTTATAGGCCTCAAATCCATTGTAGCCCAAGTAAATAAAATGCAACTTTCCCCCCCCCCCCTTGGAGCCCTAACTGACCGACGAAACACCCTTGTGGGGTGTTCCGGAACCTTCCGTACTTCTTCCTTTTAATTCATCTTTCTATATATTATTTAACACTCGTTAATACTTAACTTTTAATTAATTAACGATCGTTAAAGTTATATAGTTATTTAGCTCGTTTAATTTAATAAATATAATAAATATATTTATTAAATAAATCAACTCTTTACGTATTGAGTGCAATCCCGTAATCTCGAGTTCGATCCTATCACACGACTATTAAATATAAGTCATAAACTTACATATACGAGAGAGAAAAGGTGAACCTTAAACTGAAGTTATAAAAGGTAAGCAGTAGAATCTCTTTTACGGCTAATTTATAGATATCTATTACAAATGATGGGTACTTGGATTTATCGGCTCACTATGTTGATGGAACATGGGTATTAAGGAAGAAAGTGTTAAAATTTAGCGTTGTACCCCTCCTCGTAACGGTAAAATCTTAGCACAGTCTTTTATTAATTTTTATCATAATAGGGGATTAAACAAAGTTTTTACCATCACACTAAATAATGCTAATGATGGTGCGAGTTTACTAAAAACTATGATCCGGTGGTCTTGGTAATGAAAGTATATGGTTGCCATGTTTAGAGAGAGAGAGTATAGGGAGAGTATGTGTTTTAGAAAGAGAAAGTAAATTGATAAAATGAAGAGTAAAACACAAAGAGCTTGTAGAATATTGATAACCTATGAATCTATGAAGGGGTTTGTTGATTTCTAGAGAGAGAAAGTTAGAGAGAGAAAGTGAGAGAAACTATGTGTTATTTTATTAAATGGAAACTAGTAAATGACAACAACCAACCCCTTTCCATGGTGGAAAGGGGTATTTATAGTTCCAAGCAAGCATTGGCTTGGGCCGGTCCATGACAAGCCCATGGACCGGTTCTTACTTAAGTTAATAAGTAACTAATAACTATTTTCTAACTACGAGCTATTACAACATCAATATTATTGTGGAGTGACCGATACTTCTAATATACGTAAAACGTATTTCTAACAATCTCCCCCTAAGGGAGGTCACTCCACGTTACAAAATTCTAAACCTAGCATACTATACTAAGTCTTCGTTCTTTAGCTCGTAGTCTTTTCTTATTTTCTTTCTTTTGTTGTGAATATGTTGGTTTGATCTTTTTGGCTTTGGCTTGAGAGCATTGTTCTTTGGCCTTTCACGTGCGATCTTTGCCTCTCTTGTGAATTTGCCTTCTCGTGACTCCATGTTCCACACACTTATGTCTTTTTGTTGAATTCTCGAAAGTTTCAGAGTTTGGTACAGCGGAAGACTTTATCTTGTACTTTCTTGAATTTTTGTTAAACTTTGATGCAGAAAGACATAAGCATGTGGGAACGACTTCTACAGGTACACCGCAACACCACCGTCTTCACTGGTACTCAGCAACGCCACCGTCTTCAACAGGTACACAGCAACGCCACCGTCTTTAACAGGTACACAGCAACGACACGAATAAAATGGCTTTGAACATTTTATTCTAATTCGGTAGCATTTTACCTCCGGTCGGTGAAGACCGTTGGACGATATTAGATATCGTACCCGTGACGGATAGTTTCAATTAAGTAACTTCCTGACAGGATTTCGCGGGTAAACCCGTTCTCTTTATTCGACCGTCCAAAGCTGACTGCGAACATAAAGAGTGAATCACTTGGATAAATTATCCTTGTGATTAGAAGCCGTCAATTCATGAAACCTGGAACAAGTGAATTTCAATTAAGATTTTCACCATCGTTGCTTTCCAGTTGTCACGAGCTTAATTCATAAAGAATCTTGCACGTCACCTACCAAGTGCTGTTTGATGTTGACACTAGAAGGATTTCCACTCATCACTATGATCAATAAAGAGTCACTCTGAGTGTTCTGGCAAGATCATATGATAATGCGAAGAGGCCTGGAACGAGTTTAAGTTCAATTAAGAATTAAACCACTGTTACCTTCCAGTTTTTCACAAGATTGGTTCTAAAAGAACCGCACGTGTAACCTACCATGAGCTTGTTTGATGTTGGCTCAAGCAGGATTTCCATCTTCATTGTAATACTTACGTATTACTCGGATGTTCTGGCAATATTACAGGAATATTGCGTAGGACTCATGAAAATCTCTTACTTTTCACAGTGTGTGAGAAAGCAAGGAATAAATGGAAAGTGTCCTAATGAGACTTTTGATGATCTCTTGGCTCTAGACTCGATTGTGCGTTTGATTTAGTGAGAGATGGCTGGAGAGGAGTGCCACCTTTTCAATACCAGTCTATTCGGAGTGAATAAACCAATAGATAACGTGTTGATCTCCGTGTGATTAAAACAAATACCTTTTGAGAGATATTTGAGTTAGCTGGGAAGGGTTGTGCATTGCATCACTGGGTCCATGATGTCTTTCTTCAATACCGAGAATCATTAGCAAAAATGACCTCAATAGCATATGTATTGACCCGGTTTCTGCCTAAAGTTGTAAGGAGGGCTTCTTTCTTTACACCCTTTATCTTTACATTTCTTTTTCATTCTTCAACCCCTTCAATGCTTACCAATACGTCATCACTAGCACCTTGTTGTGATTGTTCCAGTGCTAGCTTAAGTACTTGGTCGGCATTCAGCTACGTTCACATTCTTTCTCCATCTTTCCTAGGACTTCTAATTCTATCTAGGGAATTGTCCTTGGGAAGATTCCATCGGCTCTGATGAAACATTGGACTAAACCTATTCCTACCACCCTTTTGTCACCACATCCGTCGTGAATTAAGCGTGTTTTGGGAAGGAATTGCCACCATGAAAAATCATTGAAAATCACCTAAAGTACTTGTGATATTGAAATCAAAAGTTTTGTGCCTTAGGTGTTTTGTTCATCAAAAGCGCTCCCCCTTAACACGTGCTTTACACATATTAAGTTGGATAATCGTTAAGTCTTTTTCATCTTTTAGCCAAGTATCACTTACGTCTCCTTAATCCCATTTTCTCCCCTTATCCAAAATGTTAACCATTAATATTTGGGATATTGAATGGATTAACCGGTCTTTGGGTAAAAATGAAATCGATGTTTGGCCATAGAACAAGTTATTGCTCCCCCTTAATTCAATAAGGGATAGTTGTAGTGCTTTAGTATGATATATTTTGAAAGATTTAGAATCTCGTGAGAAATTCTTGAAAAATTATCATACCTTAACACTACATCAAGCCATTAAAGCACATTATTCACAAATATACATATTCACATTTGAAAACCAATATAAAGTGGACCTGAAATGTACGACCCATTAGATGGATCGTTGCAGTAACTTGTGGTGCACTAAATACGGTCTTCCACCCACGAATCTTTCCAAGCTCCTCATCAATCTACGTTCACGGAGCTTTTGATCGATCTTCTTGATCACATACTTCGCCATCTGCCGGTAACCCGGATGCCAATCCTCCGTCATTTTTGGCAAAGTCCCACCCGAGTTCAGATGCTCCAACTTTCCTCTGACTTGTAGAAGAGTCCCATCACTGTACTTATGGAGCTCACCCACCCTCATAAACTTCATCAAACCTCGACTGTTCAAGTAGAAAATGCCGTAATTCGGGACAGAAATGCCGGTATAGGGACATCTTTCTACATGTTGAGGTAGCACTTGATTCACAGGACGGGTTAAGTTGAGCTTCCTTTGATAGCTTTCGACTCCCAACTGAAGATCTTCAACTCGTGACTTGATGACAACGCTTCGTGTGAACATACGAAGTGCTGTATTCAAAGCAATCAGGTCTTCACGAGGAATATGTGTGAGTTGATCTCGGGTCATCAGAAGCAGCATATCTTCGATATCCTCAAGGCGAATGATGGAAAAATCTCCCTGCTGGATTTTGTATTCCCTGTCATCCTCCCTTTTCAAACGAATCTCCGTCACATGATAATAGCCATTCTTGGCTTCAGTTTTCATTCCTAAGATGCTGGAGATGCGGATGTCGGATCTAACATTGCTTCCAGAATTGACCAGGCAGCAACCCCTGTACGCCCTTCGGACTCGTTCGTCCCAATGAGATGCACCTATGACAGCATACATATCATAATTACGATTTATCTTAGGGACCCAGAGTCTGTTTACCTTTTCCTCGATAAAGGGTATTGTCCCCCAGTTGGCAGCTTTCAGCAAGGTCAGGGAGGTTGTGTACTTTGATGACCTCTTCAGTAGATACACAAGATCATTGGTGACGAAGAAGTCAAGAGCAATCTGATTATCTTGAGCAGGATCCATTGGAGGTGGAGCTCTTTCTGATTCATGAAGACCTGGCCGTTGAACGGTATTCAGAGCCTTCAGGATCTCATCGGCATAGTACTCGAACTCCATTCGGGTTAATCGGGTTTTGGCACGCAGTCTCTTATCTTTCAGCGCTTTCTTCACCAAGGATGGAGTAACCGAAGTCTTATACTCATGAGCAAAAAATGCACATAAGTCAATCGGACTTCGGATACGGAGATACAACACATCTTTGTCAGCGTCTGTGATCGGATCATATTGTGCTACTGCCGTGATCCAAGCCTGTGGTGGTGCAGTCTCGTCTATCTCCAACGTGTCTGCCCAGTCTCGTGTGCTTGGTTCAGGAACCGTAGATTGTTGTGCTTGTTGTTGAGGAGTAGAAGTGCGAACATCTATTGGTTCAGTTTCAGGCATTTCGGCAGTGTCGTGAACTGGTGAGTGTTGTGCAGCTTCGGGTTCCGTCACTGATTCTGCAATCACAGGAGCAACAACAACAGAACTAATAGGGTTAGTGGTAATAGGTAAAGATACAGCGATAGAGGTACCGGGAACCGATGACGCTGTAGTGGCATTCACATCGTGGCGCCACTTAGTTCGTCTTGATTCCGACGATGTTGATTTGTCCTTCTGTGCTGCATCTTTCTTGGACTTGGTTCCAGTCTTAGCAGTTTTCTTGGAGCTGGTAACCTTGTCTCCCTCTTTCGGCTGTTCACCCCCATCATCATCCTGATTGTCATCCCCGTTACTACCCCTAGCACTCTCCTCATTCCCATCACCACCATCATCGCCATCATCATCATCCTCATCCTCGTCATCATCATCCTCATCCTTATCCTCATCATCACCATCATCGTCATCCTTTTCCTCTTCTTCTCCTTCTTCTTCCTCTTCCTCTTCACCAGTACCCTCTTCCTCCTCACTTTCTTCCCTTTCTTCTTCAGGTAGAATGTGATAAGGTACCACACTTCCAAACGTTTTGAATAACCTATCATCCTCCATGATAGCATCATTCAGGGATTTATATAGAGCCCGTTGAATCCTAGACTTATCAAACGATCCAAGTTCCACCATACGAGCCTTAAGGATCTTCTTCAATTCAAAATCCGTCAAGTCATAAGCAATCTTGTAGGCGGCTTCTGAAGGATTGGATGATTTGATCATCAAGTTGTCAGCAGCAAGTGTCTTCAACTCATCACGCAGTTTAGGCATTAGGGATTCAACGGATTCTTGCACTCTTTCTTTCACAGAGGCTTCAAGTGCTTCTTTTTGCTCTTTGTATTTATCCCTCATCGCTTGAAGTCTGGTGATACGTGCAACATGCTTATCGGCCTCAGCCTGCTTAACCCGAGCTAGTTCTTCTGCATGTGCTTTTCGAGTCAACTCCATATCTGCAGCGAACCTAGCCATCATCTCCTCTTGAGCTTTCCTAGATGCTTCTTCACTTTGAGCTCGTCTTTGTAACTCTTGGCGAAGTTCATCCATTTCTCTTTTGTGAGTATCCACATGTTTATCCAATAGTTCGGCCATCACCAATGCAGCCATTGTAGATGTTGCAGAGCTGCTTTGGGTTGATTGGAGAGCCTCGGCTGTTACTGCGGTGCTAAGGATGGGAATTGTAGGTGGTGGAAGAAATGGTGTTGAAGCCGGTCTGGTTGGTAAGGGTTGTATGGGTGGAGGTTGAGTTGCTAAGGTTTGAGTTGACACTATGATCGTAGGAGCAACAGACTCCTTTTCCACACTTGCTGAGATAGGGATTGATGGCTCCTTCGAAGTGGAATAATGTTCAGGTGACCCAAACTCATCAACATCATCTGGTTCCACGTAATCATCCTCAATATCTACCCTTGCACCTGAACCACTACCGCCAGTATCTTTCCTACTCCTTTGAATAGCAATCTTCATCATTTGTTTCTCGGTTTTATCAAGAGTAGGATCAACAATGTCTTCTTCGTCACGTAGACGCATCTCATCAGCCTTACCCTTTCCCTTCTTACCCTCTGTCTTCTTCTTCTTGGTTTCAGGTTCAGGTAACGCAGCTGGTTGTTTGCGTTTACCTTTACTCTTAACCGTTGTAGACGAGTCTTCTCCAGTCTGTAGGTTTGCTTTCAGCCTCTTGATTTCTATCTGCAGTAGCTTGTAATCAGCAGAACCCTTAATTTTATCGGTCAGAAGGTAATCAGGAATAGGACCCGGAATCACACCAATAGACGGTCCTTCATGCCTCAAATCCACAGTATCATCAGCTTCTTCAGTGTGATAGCGACCTGCTGCACGCCTATCAATAGTAGCATCATTCTTCATAAAATAATTAATGATAAGCTTGATAAACCGAGGATAAGGAAAGAAGTTTGTCTTTAGCTTCTTGTTATAAAAGAGTTGAAAGGTGAATTCTTCCCATATCAACAAAGCATAATCTGAATTTGCAGCTTTGTACATGCCATAGAAGAGGTTTATTATAGGACTGCGCAAAGCATCATGGCCACTCGTTTTTGGTGTAAGACATTTGCTGAGAATACCCATTAATGCTCTCCAAGGTTGTCCTACCTTAGCAGTGGTAAACTCAGACACAACTCGTATTTCCGGACATCCAAGTGCGTCAAATAACTCCACGAGTTCATCTTTAGTAGGATCCCTCGAGAATGACATGCCTTTGGGTGTATCCCGTATACCAAGAATCTTCCGGAAGTCTGAAACTGTGAGTGTCTGCTGCTTGTTGTCGATGGTGAAGGTGATCTTGTTTGAAGTGATTTCCTTGGTAGCCCAAAATTCAAACATATACTCATAAGGCACCGAGACACTATTCCTAAGGGCGTTCTTGAAATGAGAGTTATCGAGGATGGCTATGGCGACCTTAAAACCATGGTGAGTGGATTTTGAGACTTGCTTCAGCCGGTAGTTGTTGGGTATAAACTTAAGGGTTCGTGCTTTAGCAATATCGGCTTCTCTAGATTCTTGGATTGCTTGTATTGTTGGATTAGTCATTGTATCTGCTTAAGATAAGACATGAAAGGTTGATGCACAAAAACATATAGATATATATCATTCTTACTTCTAAGCATAACACATTTCATAACATAATACAACAAGTACATATATAGCATGCAAACAATAAGAATCAAACTCTTCATCCGGAACATTTCCTCATTCGGAACATCTTCATCCGGAACATTCCTTCATTCGGAACTTCCTTCATCCGGAAGTTCTTCATTCGGAACTTCCTTCATCCGGAAGTTCTTCATTCGGAACTTCCTTCATCCGGAAGTTCTTCATTCGGAACTTCCTTCATCCGGAAGTTCTTCATTCGGAACTTCCTTCATCCGGAACATTCCTTCATTCGGAACTTCCTTCATCCGGAAGTTCTTCATTCGGAACTTCCTTCATTCGGAAGTTCTTCATTCGGAACTTCCTTCATCCGGAAGTTCTTCATTCGGAACTTCCTTCATCCGGAAGTTCTTCATTCAGAACTTCCTTCATCCGGAAGTTCTTCATTCGGAACTTCCTTCATTCGGAAGTTCTTCATTCGGAACTTCCTTCATTCGGAAGTCCTTCATTCGGAACTTCCTCATTCGGAAGTTTTTCAGAAAAAATCCTTCATTCGGAAGTTCTTATCCTTGTTCATCCGGAACATTAATACACAGACTAAGAGGATTAATTCTAAACGCGTTTGTGTATTTCTAAGGCAATCTAAGGCATTTAAACATCATATCTTGCTAATCCGCACAAAACCCACCACAAATCCCTAGTTAATTAACCCTAATTAAGGAATAAACCCTAAATCTGATAATGTTAATTATCCGAATCAATTAAGGGGATATAGATGATGAATTAGACGAATTTATAAGTTAAATATAGATGTTAATTACCTTATTTAGTGAATGAACAGGATGGAATGAATAGACGAATGATTTGAATGCTTGTTTGTGTGTGTAACAATGGCGGCAAGGAATAGATAAACAGTGAACAGGAAATAGGGGGGCGGGGGTTATATTTGACTAGGTCAAATTTTTTTATTTTTTTTGACAAGTTTCAATACATATCACCTTTAGTCCCTACATTTTCTCATTCTTTTCCTTTTTGTCTATAATTTTTCATTTTTCTTATCCCTTGTTTAACTTACACACAACTTTAGCAAACGCAATCTATTAGCATATCTCCAAAATCTAAAAGCAATGCCTATCACTTAGAACGAACATAAGTCGTATTCTAAAGCAAAACTACTCAATTACCATGTAGCCCTTAATTTTCACAATCACTTTTGAAAATCAATTTTAATGACGAAGATGATTTTAATATTTTCTCCCCCTTAAAAGATGACCCGTTTTCTATTTAAAGAGCTGTAGTCATTGTTTAAAGAGTCAAATATTGATGAAAGCATTTCCAATTTATATCTTGAAAAAGTTTGATTCGTGGTGTCAATAAGATTTCTCTTATTTTAACAAATTAATGCACCGAGACGTACACAAATTCGTGTTAGACCAAGTTGTAAAGTAAACTTGATCCCTTTGCATGATTTGGCTTGTAAATCACGCCCGAGAAAATTAATTCCCGTTCTGAGCCAACGTTTTCCAAAGAAATACGTGACTTTAATATGAAAACCGGGTTGCAGTCAGAAATAACTACAAGCCATAATGGACATGTATTAAAAATGTACAACTTTTATACGGACTCTATTTATGGCACCGTGTCAATATTGATCGACATTTCTAAGGCCGTAAATATTACCGTACTAAAAGACATGCCCGTTTTAAAAACGAAAAATATTTTTGGTTTTTCTTGATTTTATAATTTTTATGGTTTTTCTAGGTTTTATATTTTTTATGATTTTTGTTGGTTTTATATTTTTGTATTTTTCTTTTGTGGTTTATATATTTACGATAATATACACGATTACGAACAAAGGATACTCTGAATAGTTTACCACGACTATTCAGCTGATTCTTCTGCCAACTCTTTGAGAGTCGCTGGAGTGAATGATTTCATACCAAGCTTGTCGATCAAAAACTCGATTCGTCCTCGATCTAAGGCTTTGGTGAACATATCCGCCAGCTGGTACTCAGTAGTGACAAAATACAGCTCGATCACTCCGTTCTCCACCTGCTCCTTAATGAAATGGTAGCGAATGTCTATGTGCTTGGCCCGGGAGTGTTGAACATAGTTGCAGCAAAGGGCAATGGCGCTCTTGTTGTCACAATACATCGGGATTTTGTTGAATCCCAAACCGTAGTTAGTTAATTGTGATCTCATCCAAAGGACTTGAGCACAACAACCGGAAATGGCGATGTATTCAGCCTCCGTGCTTGATATTGCAGCGCTTTTCTGCCTTTTTGAAGACCAACTGATCAATCTATCTCCAAGGAGTTGCACAGATCCAGAAGTGCTACGCCTCGTGTCTTGACATCCAGCATGATCGGCATCTGCGTATGATATTAAAGCAATAGGGGAATCTTTCGGATACCATAGACCACGATGAAGTGTTCCTTTTAGATACCGAAAGATCCTTTTCACAACATGTAGGTGCTTTTCGGTAGGCCGAGCCTGATACCGGGCACACATGCATACAGCAAATTGCAAATCAGGCCTGCTAGCAGTCAGATATAGAAGGGTGCCGATCATCCCACGGTAAAGTTTTGGATCGACAATAGTCCCATTCCTATCTTCATCTAACTTGGATTTCTCCACCATTGGAGTGTCTACGGGGTCACAATTTTCAAAGTTATATTTCTTAAGGGATTCTAGAGCATATTTGGATTGATTAATAAAGATGCCTCTGGGATTCTGAGAAATCTGTAATCCTAAGAAAAATGAAATTTTTCCCATCATCGACATCTGAAAGCGTGTGGACATTATCTTCTCAAATCGGTTTGACAATTCTATGTTAGTGGCAGCAAATATTATATCATCAACATAAATTTGTACCAGAATCATGTCGTTGCCTTCCTTGAGAGTGAATAGTGTGGGGTCCACCTTGCCTTTGGAGAAGCCTTCCGAAATGAGATATGTTGACAGGAGATCATACCACGCGCGTGGAGCTTGTTTCAACCCGTAGAGAGCCTTCTTAAGCTTGTACACATGATTAGGAAACTCCGTACTGACAAACCCATCCGGCTGACTAACATAGACTTCTTCCCTTAGTTCACCGTTCAAAAATGCCGTCTTCACATCCATTTGATAGACGATCATGTTCATATGAGCAGCATACGCAAGGAATAGTCTAATAGCCTCCAATCTAGCCACAGGAGCAAAAGATTCTTCAAAGTCTATACCCAAGGCTTGTTTATATCCTCTAGCGACCAATCTAGCCTTATTCTTCAATACCGCACCCATCTCATCAAGTTTAACCTTATAAACCCATAACAAAGTAAGGATGTTGACCTTGTCAGGGAGAGGAACCAATTCCCATACTTCAAGTCGTTGGAATTCATTTAGTTCCTCCTGCATAGCTTCAATCCAAGAAGATTGGGTCATAGCCTGCTGCCAATTTTTAGGTTCAACTTCAGAGAGAAATGCATCAAAGTAGCAATAAAGTGCACTCTCTTGTAATTGATGGCGTGTAGAGACGGGTCGATCTAGATCTCCAATAACATTCCTAATTGGGTGATCTTTTGTCCATTTAGTGCTATGGTTTTCAATCCTAGGTGGTCTGGAGTGAACAATAGAAGGAGCTTCTTCTGAGGTAGACGCGGCTGAAGGGTTTTCAGGGATCGCTACACCAAAGAAAGGAAGCTCTTGCAGGTGAGCATATTCCAAGTCGTGATCAATGGAATCCTCTTCCACATCATTAGGCACAAGTAGGGGTGATGATTCAGGTGTAGTTTGAGAATCACTTGGTGAAGGTGCATCCGGTTCAATGTGAATTGTAGATGCATTAGATAAAGGTTCATTAGCTTGAGCAACCACTTCAGGTATTGGAGCAATTACTACAGGTGCTGGAACTTCATCAGTCGGGGGATCGAAGAATTCATCAAACAACGGTTGAAACAGTTTATCCCACTCGGGCCTTGATGGTGGTAAAAATGATGTAGAAGTAGGATTATTGGGAACTAATCCGAAACTAATAGCACCGGTTCCCATCTCATGAAGCGCGGGTTCAGAGCTGTGTTGCTCAGAAGCCATCGCTGTCAGCTCGTCAAAATCTGCGTCCATAGTTTCTACAATCTTGCCAAGACGACGGTTATAGATTCGGTATGCTCTTTTGGACGGTGAGTAACCAATGAAAATACCTATATCGGCTTTCGGTTGAAGCTTACCCAAGTTCTCACTATTGATGTTTGGATAACACAGAGCACCAAACACATGGAAAAATGAAACATCGGGTTTACGGTCATGTAAAAGCTCATAAGGTGTTTTTCCATGGCGTTTCCGAAAGATAGAGCGGTTTTGGGTGAAACATGCAGTAGAAATAGCCTCTGCCCACAAGAACAATGGAGCGTTCGCATAAATAAGCATGGTCCTAGCAGCTTCCATAAGTGTACGATTCCGTCTTTCAACGACACCGTTTTGTTGTGGAGTGCGTGCAGCGGATGTTTCATGTGATATACCAACTCCTTCATAATAATCACGAAGAGTCTGGTTGACGAACTCTGTACCATTGTCTGTACGAATACGGCGGACAGTGGTATTCAAACGTACCTGAATGAATTTCAGAAAAGTGATGATAGCCTTCGGTGCTTCATCCTTTGTACGTAGAAATCTAACCCATGTAAACCTGGAGAAATCATCCACAATTACCAGAATGAATTTCTTACCGCTCACACTTTCAGTTCTCATCGGTCCACAGAGATCCATATGCAAAAGATGAAGTTTTTCTTGATTAGTGTCTTCAGCTTTGGGTTTGTAAGATTTCTTGGTGCTTTTCCCCCTTGAACACGCGGAACATAAATGGTCCTTGTGAAATTTAAGCTTTGGAAGACCACGAACTAACTCGTTTTTAGCCAGATGATTAATAGCATCAAAATTAAGATGAGATAATCTGCGATGCCATAACCATGACTTGGTCTTAGATGCTTTAGAGAGAAGACATACTGGAGAGGCGGCCATCATGTCTTGTAAGGACAAAGTATAAAGATTTGCACCACGAGATCCCTTCAACAAATCTTTTCCTTCCAAATTGCGGATGAAACAAGTGTGTTGTCGAAAAGCAACCTCAAGGTTGGAATCACAAAACTGTCCTACTGAGAATAAGTTATGACCAAGACCTTCTACATAGTATACCCTAGAAATCGTCACGTTTCCAATCTGATATTCACCATACCCCATAATCTTTGCTATATGATCATTCCCGAATTTAACCGTACCAAGAAACTTGCTGACGAAATTTCGGAGCATCGAGCGATTTCCGGTCATATGTTTTGAACAACCGGAGTCCAAATACCACAGGATGATTTGGACCACCTGAAAATATCACCACACAAAGACAATGTAGAGGTATCGGAATCTGAGTGTTCCTTGTTATTAGCAGGTACAGATTTAATAATCTTAGATTTGCTAACTCTAGGTTTCTTAGATTTCCTAGCCTTCTTCTTCTTAATTGGTGGTGTAGATTCTAGTTGGCTTAAATCCTGAGGTATTTCGTCACTGATAGGCACTATAGTGGGGGCTGACCTAATTAAAGGGCGCTGTTTCCATACTTGAGTGCGAGTGTTCCTAACTAAAGGACGCTCAGACCTAACCTCAATGGATGCATTCCTAGTTAAAGGGCACATTTTTCCATCTAATGTAAAGGTCCTACCAGTGGGACGCCATTGCCAGCCAACTTGGGCACGAGTTCTACCCGTTGGCTTCCATTCAAGACCATTCTTAATAGCATTCATTTCATTAACGTGATCAATCAGACACAAATCATGACGCTAGGAAAACATGCATTCATTACAATTCCAACAATTTAAATCAGAATTCACGAATGGTTTAGGCTGCTGCACAAGCGCAGAGCTTTTAGTCTTAACATGATTCTTTTTATTTAAAACTGAACTAGCATTCCTATTGTGAACTTCTACTTTCTTCTTTGTGGCACTACTAGTGGAGGGCTTGATCTTAGCTTTCTTGAGTGGCGATCCTTTAGCCTTAGTAGTCTCTTTTAATCCTGTAGAAGGCAAAGTGGGAACATTAGCAACAGATTTTAAAGGTGTCTTACTTGATTGTGCCAATGACGGTTTCGCTCCTGGAGTCTTATTAAATGGAGTGACAGCAATGGGCCTATTATTAAGTAGTGCAGAACCTGGTGTACCTATGTATTGCAAATAAGCCAAGCAATATTGAACTCGCTTAATATATTCATGAGCCGAATAATAGTCGCTAGTTGAGGGATCTAAGGCATAAAGATCGTCTAAAATATCCTTAAGAAGATCGACATGCTTAATGGCATTCCTCATATAATCATCGTAGGTAACCGGGTTTCTCTTATGAAGTGGATTCTTATAAAGCACTACTGACTTGGTTGTTGGAGCACTAGTGGACGGTGCAGAGTCGGTAGCTAAGTTATCAACAACTTCTTGTCGGGTGAGAAGAAGTGTCTCCTTTAACTCAGCCAAAACCATATTTTTGTCTATGAGCAGGATGTTCAAATCAGAGATTTCCTCGCACTTTTGGTTCAGTTGTTCAACAAAAGATTGTTGCTGTGCCGCATTAAAAGCGAAGCGTTCTTCTAGTGAACCATAAAGAGCGGATAATCCCTGTCTTGTCCGATCCATCTCCCCTAAAACAGACGAAAGTCTAATTTCTAAGACTTGGTTTTTAGACTCTGCAGCCTCTAGTTCCAATTTTAATGTTTCCTTTGATGATACCTCTCTCTTCAATCTCATGATTTCTTCCTCTAATGTCTTAACAATTTCAATCATCTTGTCACTAGTCTCAACACCGTTTTCACAAACATTTGATATCAAAAGATTCTCATTTTGAGTTTGTTGTTTTAATTCTAAAGATATACAATGTTGTTCTAGTTGATTAAAGCGTTTTGAAAGTAAATTGTAGGAATCTTGTAGCTTTAAAAACTCAGCGTTAGATTCGTGACAAGAATGATTATCTACCTCATTTACAGTATCAGCAACATTTACAGAAAGATTACAAACATCATCACAAATATCCTCACAAATATTCACAGCATCACAATTAATCATAGCGGATGTAAGCTCATTCGAATAATTAACATTTACAGTAGTAAGCACATCACACGAGATTACTGCAGACAAGAATCGGTCATATTCGGTTAAAATCTTTTCTTTTTCAATTAGTTGTAGTTCGTAAGCGGTGTCCATTTCATAAAACACTTTTTGAACTTCACCAATTTCAAACACAAGATTTTCCTTAAGAGATGCAAAAATTCCTTTTAGACTTTCGACAAACGGATTGATCTCATTTTTAAACACCTCGTTCATATGTTCGAAAGCCCATTCTCCGGCATTTAAGCCATTTGAAGTCGTACAATCCAAAATGACCTTGTCAAAATTAGTAAAGTATTGATTAATCTCTTGCAAGTTTAACCATACAGTGCTAACCGGTGGAAGATCCTTTGGAATTTCCTTAGGACCTTCCATATTGACAAGTGTAGGAAATGTACTAGGGTTTTCTTCATCTAATATGTAGGTTGGTGCTGTTATGAGATCTTTGTCCATATGGAAGCGAATTCTAAAATCCGTTTTTGCAAGCTCCTTATTCAATTTAAAATAATCACACTCGGGATATTTTGCAGAATTATATGACCGATCCTCATCAACTAGATCCTTACTTGTTCGATCATCGGGAAAAACAATTGGGTCTAAAGCCAATCCTAATTGAGTTGCATTATAAAGTCTAGGACTATGTCTTAAAGCTTGTTTTGCATACCGTGGATTAGGGGGAAGGCCTTTTAGACGTGATAAGTTAAACTCTCTAAACGAAGCATCAAATAAGTGAACTAGTTGAGAAGCAGCGTATTGTCTTAACAGCAAGTAATCTAGACTTCTAATCTTATTAGTGGCATTAATCTCCATTTCCTTCTTCTTAGACTCAAGTGATTCAAAATCCGTTTGAAGTTTTTGAAAATTAGTGACCACTAACTCCTTTTCTTGAAGTTCATTAGACAGATTTGCTCTTAAGTTTTCTATTTCTTGCAAGTGACCCATTTGTTTGTTTCTAAAGTGATCATATTCGGGATTAGTGAGAACACTAGACGAAGGCACTAGTTCCAAGGTTTGAACTTTCTCATTGCTTAAGGCAAGCTCATCAGACAAATTCTTATTCTTAGCTAAGGTTTCTAAGAGTGCAGCATTCATTTGGCTAAGTAATGTAGCAGGAACCATGACCAAATCTTGTTGAGCAGGAGTGGGCGTATGCGAAATGGGTCCCGGTTGTGATTCACTCAAAGTCTGGGGACTCACATTGATATTGCTATCATTGTTTGTCTCCTCGTTTGAAAGACTCACCACCGAAGATTCATTCGAATCTGCACTCTCTTGCACAACTTGATGTGGTTGAATACTAGCATCAGTGGTATTATCGGTGGTATTAATAAGTACCTCAGATCTCTTTTCTGGCCCTAAGCTGGAGATAGTTGCCATGAGAGCAGCCTTTGCAGATTGGAAGTCATCACAGTCTGAGTCATACGCATCGAGATCATCTGCTTGGTATGCTGCATTCTGTGTGGTGACCATGTCTTGTTCAGCAATCCCTGGATCAGCAAGAAATGCAAGCTCCTCTTCATCAAGTTCCCTTCCTTGTGCTTGAGCATTCACCAGATAGATCTTTTCTGCAAACCATTGTCCATCCCTTCTCCTCTTGGGTTTCTTACAATCCCTGGACATATGACCCTCTTCCTTGCAGTTGTAGCATGTAATCATTCTCAACTTGCCTGTATTAGCCCGTGGAGGATTGTTGACCATTGGAGCAGGAGCAGGATTGATCGTGCGAGCATTGGTTGATGTGGAAGGTCTCCCCTGATATGGTTGAATTGGCTGAACCATTACCTTGCCATTCTTAATTGTAGCTTGTTGGCGAGAATTGGATGAATTCCTCAACTGATTGTTGGTAGGAGCTGATCCCCTAAATCCTCGTTTGCTTAAAGTTCTTGTGAGATAAGCAGACATAGTGGTTAACACTTCAACTGGATCAGCACCTTGTTTGAATACAGGAACGGGGACTTCCTTATCATCACAGTACATTGCTTGGTCTTGAGCTGCATAATCACTCGAAGGAATACTCATTTGATCAGGGTAGCTTGTTGGATATGCTGCATTCTCTTGATAAGATGAATATGAAGATTGAGCATAAGGTGCAACATTTGCTGGGTGAGGTTGTATAGCATATTGTGATGAAGGTGCACTAAACCGATATTGTTGCTGATGTGAGGTGGGTGGTTGTGGTAAAATCGAGTATTGGGGAAAGGCTGGTGTCATGTAAGGTGATGGATGATAGGCTTGATGTCCCAAAATATAAGGAGTGTTGTTATGAGACAAGCTTGGTTGATTCGCCATCAAAGCTAATGAATCAGGGTACATACCTCGTGGAGAGCGGTGCATGATCACATGTTTCTCATGTTGCTGAAGAAAAGCATATAGTTGATCCAAATTGCACTTATGCAGATCCCTGTTAACTTAACATCGGTAATATACTCACCCCATTCAGCTTGAGGTAAAGTATTCAAGAATTTGGTGTTAACCTGGAATGGAGCAATCACCAGATTGTATACATTCAGATCATTCATGAGTGTGGTGAATCTGAAGTAATAATCATGAAGCGTTTCCCCTGGGTTGTAAGTGAATCTGTCAAACAGGTCATACAACTGACATTCCCTTTCTTGTTTGGTGAGAGACGTCCCTTGTAGCAACACCTTAAGACGTTCCCATAAATCCTTTGCCACTGTATACTGACTTACCATCCTATAGATGTCATGGGGAAGAGCTTGGAGAATTGTTTGAAGAGCTTTCTCGTCTGCATCGGCAACAAGTTGTTGGGCTGGTGTAAGTTCTTCAAATTCTCTTGGTCGAGACACATTGTTAGCCACGATGGTACCATAGTCAAGTGGACCATTTAAGATAGACTTAACCATAAGCCTCCCATAGACCGGTTTTCCCTTAAGATAAGACATCATCCGGCCTTGCCAAGCTTCAAAAACTTCTTTGATGAGCATTGGCGGGCGATTATCCGTTCCCGTAATCACCGAAATATCCGTAAGTGATGTCATATGAGGCATTACTGAATTCGGATTCATTTTGTTAACTTCAAAGAGACAAAGATTATCGGTTGATCGAGCAGTGAAGTAAGGCTTGTGAATTGTGTTGTGTTTTTGTTGTAAGAAACCAAGATTAAATCCTCTAAAAAATCGTCGAAAAAACAAGCAAAATAACCCTTGATTCGGAACTTTTTGTTGATTCGGAAGTTTGATTCGGAAGATTAGGCTTGGAATTACCTTGATTCGGAACTTTTGGCTTGATCCGGAACTTCTTGATTCGGAAGTTCTTGGTTCGGAACTTTGGCTTGATCCGGAACTTCTTGATTCGGAAGTTCTTGATTCGGAACTTTGGCTTGATCCGGAACTTCTTGATTCGGAAGTTCTTGGTTCGGAACTTTCTTGATCCGGAACTTCTTGACCCGGAACTTCTTGATTCGGAAGTTTCCTTGGTTCAGAACTTTCTTGATCCGGAACTTCTTGATCCGGAACTTCTTGATCCGGAACTTCTTGATCCGGAACTTTTGCTGGGTTAATCAGAAACTTTATACGATGAACAGTCGACCCTCAAAACAAGAGATTAAACCCAGATTTTGACCAAATAACCCAAAAAGTTTTGTGATTTCAACAATAATAAGTAAAAACTAATACTTATCCACTAATCCCAATCACAAAAACACCAAAAACCCAAGAATCAAGATGTTTTTTCTTAAAGAACACTAATACAATCAAAAACTAAAAAAACCCACACAAATCACTACCTTAAATCACCCCATAGCTCTTGATACCAAATGTAGAATATTGATAACCTATGAATCTATGAAGGGGTTTGTTGATTTCTAGAGAGAGAAAGTTAGAGAGAGAAAGTGAGAGAAACTATGTGTTATTTTATTAAATGGAAACTAGTAAATGACAACAACCAACCCCTTTCCATGGTGGAAAGGGGTATTTATAGTTCCAAGCAAGCATGGGCTTGGGCCGGTCCATGACAAGCCCATGGACCGGTTCTTACTTAAGTTAATAAGTAACTAATGACTATTTTCTAACTACGAGCTATTACAACATCAATATTATTGTGGAGTGACCGATACTTCTAATGTACGTAAAACGTATTTCTAACAGAGCTCAACCCCTCCTTGGAAGCCTTATAGGGGTATTTATAGTCACATACGCGCCTAAACTATGCAAAGTTTCATAGTCTGGTCTTTACGTATGTAACTATGATAACTTAAGGTAATTCCGTAATGTCGTAATATAAAGTGAATTTCCAACAATTTTCCCCCATAGGAAGACATGCAGAATTACTTACAATATTTTTCTATAACAGGTACATAATGATTAAGAGCAATAGCTTCCATGAAGTGTCCAATGTTGATGATGTCTTCTGAGGCCTTTGACTTCAAGTCTGCACTCCAAAACAACTCGTCTTTGTAGTAACTTGCAGAAAAAATACTGTAATATGCACGAACTAAGTAACCCATATATTTCTAGTTAAGGAGAAGCTTCTGAATTAACTTCTCCCTAATTCATGCAACATGTTCTTGATGTGGAATCTTTAATAGCTTCCCCTAAACCGACAATCCTCATGAGCATTTTCAAAGCTTACAATAAAGCTTAGAATAATTAAGTGCACAACAAAATTAATAGCAAACCACATCAACTCATATGCTTCTGTGAGTGATTGATCGTTTAGGGAACATCAAGTAGATCAACAACGTCTCTTCACGCTTGAATAAGTCTTCTGAATTTTCTTCCCCCTGAGAGTTCAAGTTATGCATACTATAAAAAGTGAAGACATTTGTTCCCCCACGTAGTTAAAGAAATAAAACCAATCCCATGTATGTAGCCCAAAAACCTGAAGTACATACTTTATCCCATTCATGAAGTCGACATCGTAACACCATAGTCAATTAAGTCCCGGAATTGCACATATCTTCTTCCAGAGATGCATAGAGTCAATTAAGTCCCGGAAAAGCATATATCTCCATATAGGATAATACAATTAATACCTCTTTTAACCATCTGAGACTGTTTCTTTCATTTCTTTCCCCATGTTAATAGAAAATGCACCAAATACCACGAGTTGAAACACTAAATCGGCAATCCTCATGAGCATTTTCAAAGCTTACAATAAAGCTTAGAATAATTAAGTGCACTGTGAAATTAATAGCAAACCACATCAACTAATATGCTTTTATGAGTGATTGATCGTTTGCGGAACATCAAGTAGATCAACAACGTCTCTTCACGCTTGAGTAAGTCTTCTGAATTTTCTTCCCCCTGAGAGTTTAAGTTATGCATACTATAAAAAGTGAAGACATTTGTTCCCCCACGTAGTTGAAGAAATGAAACAAATCCCATGTATGAAGTCCAAAAACCTGAAGTGCATACTTTATCCCATTCATGAAGTCGACATCGTAACACCATAGTCAATTAAGTCCCAAAAATGCACATATCTTCTTCCGGAGATGCACCAGAGTCAAGTAAGTCCCGGAAATGTATATATCTCCATATAGGATAATACAATTAATACCTCTTTTAACCATCAAAGAATGTTTCTTTCATTTCTTCCCCCATGTTAATATAAAATGCACCAAATACCACGAGTTGAAACACTGATTTTCTATGCGGTGATGACATATGTCTTCCCGGAGTGCCTTCAAATAAAAAGAAGGTACGAAGTTCATCACGTGTACTTGTTGTGCGTTCAGATATGTAATCTTTCACGGAACATGTCTTTTTCTTCCCCTTGATGGTTTCGAAACCTCGGAACCAGCAATAATTTATACGCATGTCGGCTTGAAATCTCTTGAGAATAATAAATTAGCTTAGATATATTCCGTGAGAATCAGTTGCTGATCAAAATACTTTACTCATAAACTCTATATGGTTATCTTTACTAACCCCTTTATAGGCAATTTGAGGTGACCATCGATTGAGTAAACCCAATATACCAAACGTGAAACTGAAGAAGAATTCCTCGATCTTGTGAGTTAAGCTTGCATAAATGTTGGAAGAACGGTGGAGAAGTTAATCTCTAAGTACCCAATACATTGCTGAAGAAGTATAAAAGCACAACACCTCTTGAAATAATCCACACCGTCTTCTGCGTGTGACACTAAGTACAACAATGTAACCCCTTATAGTTATCCAAGTCATCAACCATCCACCCCGACTTCTGGAAACTTGATAATCCAAATCTTAATCCTAATGATTAAACACGAGCAAGTTATCATTGATATCATGCATCCAACCAACCTCGATTTCAAGATAAAATAAGAACACTATTTCAATAAATCCGTCTTAACTTGCAAATAATAATATCCGATTAACTCCATGGCCACTAAAAAATAATTTCAAATTTAGCCATTTATCTCGTATTTTTGGTCACATTTATATACCAAATGCAATATAATACCAAAACATGATATTATATGCCCAATTCTACTAGACATTTAACTTCGTCAAAACAAACCAATCGTAGGCCATTAGTTTTTAAATAACTAAAACCTCTATCCTTATATTCTTTTACCCAAGTGATGACACAAAACGTAGGATGCAAAATGTCATATACGGAATTCGATTAGCATAACACCAATACATATGTTAACCGCATCTCAATATGACCATCACAACTTTGAGTAAATAAGAATTGGACTAACAATTATAGGTTATCAAGAATTTTCAACCCATGTTGTCTAAATACTGGAAGTAAAGCCCAATTTCAACCCATATACTCGGGTAGAAGATAAATTAGGCATATATTAGATACCAAACCCTAATCATTTGCACATAACACTAGTTATATTATGCATTCGCCCCTTTCTTACACTCTCACCAGATCTGTCTTATTCAAAGAAATACTCCATCTCCAATCATATCCCAATCTCTTCTAAAATGAAATCAATATGCCCTCATATCTGATATATGTCAATCACAACCAATTTCCAAAACACTTTAATCCATTTCGTCACTATTTCAAACCAACGAATTGAATACCAAATGAAACCAATTAATCAACATGATATCATAGACGAAAATCAAATCACCACATATTTGATTTCGTATGGCCACATCTCGAATCAAATAAGGACGGCTCCAAATCTATTCGAACCATTCAAGATGAGCTACGGCTTTAAGATCTTGATAATTAAGGTCTCGGTAGGTGATTAATGCATGTGATTTGTTTGTTTGTGTTGGAGTCTACTTGAATCGAAACACAAAAGAACAAACTTTCTAGTTTAATTTCTTATCTTTTTTATTTGAATATAAACACAGATCGGGGATGATATATATCAAACTTACATGATCTTTTAAAGATCTTTGAAAGTTTGAAGAATCTAAGATTTAATCTTTCATTTTAATTATGTTGATTCGAGTCTAGTTTGGATGGTTGTGGATATGTGAGACGAAGGGCATAACATTTAGATGGGTTTAGATTAGTTTCATAAAAAACGCCTCTCAGTAGTTTTAATAAAACAACATCTCGGTATTTTATATGAAACACCATCTCAATAGTTTCAATAGAACATCACATCGGTATTTTTAGTAAAACACCATCTCAGTAGTTTTTATAAAACACCATCTTGGTGGTTTTTAATAAAACACCACCTCGGTAATTTTTCAGTTTCACCATCCTGGTCTTTAGTAAAACCTTATCCTTTTGTTGTTTTTCTGTTTTTTTGGATCTGTGTTTTTTTGCATCTTCATTTTAAAAAGAGCTGAAAATAGCATAAACAACAATTTAAAATCCATTACTAAGCTGTTCTTCCATGAATAAGCCTCGAAAATAAGCAACAACGACGAATCATTATAAAACATGATATGGGATATTCTGACTTTATGGCTGAAAAGATACAAACTGATAAAATTACTATTTGGACAAGCAGACACAAACGCAGTGATGAGACTGTAATTATACATAGTCTCATCGTCCAAATCGGGCTTAAAACGCTTAAAATATCATCAAAATACCCCAAATATGCCTGTGTTTGTTCATTGTGTATTACAGGTACGGATATCGTGAGTTCACCAAAAGACTACAAGAATCAAGCAAAAACGAACACGGGAAACGAAGCCGCACAAAGAACCGGACCCGATTCATGATTTTCCTATCAAGTCCTTGAAGAATTGAATATTGGCAAGAATGGCCCCTCAACTTTAGAAGACTTGGCAATTTATACCCTTGTAAAACTCAAATATTACATATGGGTCCCTAAAATGTCAAGAGATTGCATGAATAGCCCTTGAAGATAACTCAAATTGCTTAAATGGTCCTTGTTAACAAGTTTGAAAACTTGTTGTGCCAAATTTGACAAGTTACCCAAAGTTATAACAAAGGGATTGAGATTTTTGCTGTTTTAATACAATATGAATGAAGCATGGAACATTGGGGGCTAAAACTGCCCAGACAAACAAACTCCCCACCACCTATTCCAGCCTGACACGTAGCCCACTAAAACCCCTCAACCAATCACATTGCACCCCCATTCCACATCACCTCTGCCACCTCACACCCACTTAACCCAGTTATATTAATAATAAATAAATTTAAAACATGTTTATTTATTAATATAACTTGCGCCATACGATTACTGTGCAAATCCTTCCCCTAATTCCCTCTTAATCCCAGCCAAGAACCCTAATTTGGGTTTAACTTATTTAATCAAAATCACAACCCCAACTTTTCCAGATCAGTAATTGATTGGCATTTGAACCAAACCCACCTCCCAAAACATATTCACACTCAACCTGGCTCCCCCACGTGGCCTCCCCTGCTCCTATGTTCATCCAAATATGGCAAAGAAAGAATCATTCAGAAAAGCAACGACTCCCATCGCATTCCTTGGTCCCAAAGAATGATTTCAACGGTCCAAGATCAAATTTTCAAGCTGGCAATCACATGTAGCTGCTTTTGACCAAGATTCCACAAGGGCAAGACTGGAAATACACGAATTAGGGTTTATGATTTTATCTTTCTTGTAATATTTTATTAAGCATTCTAGAATAATCTTTGAACTAGTATAAAAGGAGCATACTGTTTGTGTATGGCCCTTTGTTCCAATTTCTTTGTAAAATTTTCTAAATGAATATTTAAAGTATTTTGATTAAATTGCAAAGGATTGTGTTCCATCTTACTGTTTTTACTTAGTATAACGTTTCATTTTTCAGAAATTTCAGTTCTTGATCATTAAAAGTAATTTTGTTCAAAGAATTAGTTCAAGTTACCTTTTAAAAAAAGATTTTAAGAATTCTGAATCCAAGCACAAGGAAAGTAAAAGTGGACCTTGTGCTTTGATTTCAGCTTCATATTAAGCCTTGGTGTTTAAGTTTAGAGTTTCAAAAAGAAGTTTTCACAAGTTTGTTTTCTTCACTGTCTTTAAAAGATTTTTCATACAAATCTTGTTTTCATCTTTCTTAACAGTTTACTGTAGCAAAAGCTACAAGCCAAAAGCTTGTAGCCTTTGCTACTTGAAGTCTGTGCTTGTTTAGTGGTGTTTGTGCAGGAAACCAAGAAACAAGGCTCACCACTTCATCTCATTTTCATTTTCCTTTGTGCAAGATTGAAGATATTTTTACCCTGGGTCTTTTTATTGAGATTCCAACAACGGGTATCTCTACATAGCTTCCTTATGAGCTTATGATCAAGCCTGAATAGCTAGAAAAAGAAGGCATCAGCCATGGTATAGGCTTGAACCCTTTCTCTTGTTTTCATGCTTTTTTATTTAATTGATTAAGTAATTTCATGAGTTAGCTGTTTATTTGCTTTGTTTATTGCTTGTTCATGCTTATTTGTGATTTAAATGCATGTTTAGTTAGTATAAATTCAGTTTGATCAAGTTTTAATAGCAATTGGTGTGTTAATCTTGAGTTTCTGAAAATAAGGGTGTGTTTGGGACTGTGTTTTAAGCTAAGGATAAAAATTAATCATGGCTTGAAAGCAGCTTGCAAATGCATGTTGTAGTGGTAGAAGGGTATTTTAGTAGAAGTGTTTGAGTTTGATAGAGTACAAACAAGTTTGCATGTTATTTTTGGTTAAAATCAGCAAGGAAAATCAGTAGGACCTTTAATTGCTTTGTTTTAGCATTTGTGTTCATTAAACCTTGGTAATCTGCTAGGTCTAGGTGCTGTCTAGGGTTGTGAGATAGTCTAGGGTGAATTGGTGTGGATTTGTGTGATTTGTGGACCTTTGAATCTCATCATATGGCACAATAGATCAGCAAACAGCCTAGTCCATCTTTCTGTTAAACAGTTACTGTAATTGTGCTCTTTTGTGTGATTTGTTTATTTGAACTTGGTGTTTTTTGTGATTAAATAGACTCCCTACACTCCACTGAGTGTAGAGGTGCCCTTGTATCCAAGCAAAACCAACACTCCAACAATCTACAAGCTTAAACGTGCTCAGACCTGTTTTTTGCACTAGCAGTGGGAACAAAGTTACCCCTGCTAGTGTATTTCTAGGTACTGCTATACAAGTAGACAAATCAAGTCAAAGTGTCACTTTCAGTTACTTTATTTTTTGTCTTTAGTGACCTAAAATAGGTTTTAGGACTTCAAACTTTTTTCATTATTTTTCTTGTTTTATTTTTGATTTTCCAGTTTATTTTATTTTTCAGTTACTGTTCATTCAGTATTATTTAGATTTAATTGCTATTTTAAATTACTTTTTAATTTTTGTTTTTTTGTCTTTTAGTATGAAAAGTTCATAATTTTCAGTTTAAAAATTTTTCTTAGATTAAGAAAACATTTTAAGATCTTTAGTCTAAAAAGTTTTCACTGTTCACTTTTTATTTAATTTTTAGAATTAAAATTGGTTTAATTAGGGTTTAATTTAAAACTATTTTGTCTTTTAGTGAAAAATTTTACATTTTTCAAACTTTTTCATTTTTCTACTGTTCTTTAGTATAAGTTAGGATTTTTAAAATTGTCAAATTATTTTTAGCATTATTTTATTATTTTTTATGATTATTTTAGTTAAAAAATAGTTTTTAGTGTTTTAAAAATAGAAAAATAGTTTTGAAAATTTAGGAAAAATACTTTTTAGTCTTTAAATAATATAATTGAGTTATTTGTTCAATAAAATAATATTTTGGACATTTTGTTGATTATATTTAATTTTAGGGCTTTAATTAGCATTTAAAATTGAATATTTAATTAATAAAAGGTTTTAAAAATTATTTATTGGATTTTTATTCTTATTTATATTATTTTAGACTTAGTTTAATCTTTTAATTAATTTTTAGGTTTTATTTTTAATTTCTTCGCGTTTTACGTAATTACGTCATCGTTTTACGTCAACGTCGTAGTTTATCGTAATTGTAGCTCGTCTTTAATTTTTCTCTTCTCAACCAAAAACGACACTAATCCAAACTTGATTTTATATATTGGCACATTAATCCACACACCTCCTTCGAGAACTAAGACTTGTCGGTTTTTCATTAAATCGTCGAGTTTAATACTTGCCGCACTTATACGTTGTTTTCCTAAACGCGTATTTCTACGACTATCACGCGACCAGAAAAAAAACTGAGGTAGATTTGAAACATAAACCACGAGACAAAAATTATGTAATTGAGATGAATAAAGTGATATATTAATACCATGAACTAGATTTGTAGATAGGTTGTAATAAAAAACATATGAACCATCCAAACATGACCCGTAACATAAATGACATATTCGAGACAAAAATACTAGACATAGGAATGATTAAAGTGACTTAAGACCACCAAATCAATAAAAAAACACGTCGATTCAAGGATTAAACCGTCGGCTCATGATACCAATTGAGGGTTTACTAGAAACTATGATCTGATGGTCTTGGTAGATGAAAGTATATGATTGCCATGTTTAGAGAGAAAGAGAGAGAGAGATAGAGAGAGTATAGGGAGAGTATGTGTTTTAGAAAGAGAGTAAATTGAGAAGATGAAGAGTAAAACACAAAGAGATCAACCCCTTCTTGGAAGCCTTGGAGGGGTATTTATAGTCACATACGCGCCTAAACTATACAAAGTTTCCTAGTCTAGTCTTTGCGTATGTGACTATGATAACTTAAGGTAATTCCGTAATATCGTCACATAAAGTGAATTTCCAACAGATGGTTTAGTAGAAACTTGAAGAAGTCATCTACGTTTGAATAACGGGTTGGTTTGTGATGGTAAATTTATACATGTGCATTGTGGAGCACATATACTAAATCTTATTGTACAATCCGGGTTAAAGGTGATTGAAAGATCCATTCAAAAGGTTTGAGAGTCGGTGAAGTATGTTATATGAAGCAATGCGCGAAAGACTATTTTTGTCGAATGCATACCACAACTACAATTGCAATGTGGGAGGCATGTATGTCAAGATGTTTTAATACGATGGAATTCCACGTATATGATGCATGATGTGCATTAGTTTATCAAAATGCATATGCTCGTTTGGATCTAGTTGATGAAAATTATACTTATTTTCTAACAGAAGAAGAATGGACAAGGAATTGGGAAATTCACAATTTCTTAAAACTTTCTATGAGATCATAACCTTTTTTCTGGGAACTCTTATCCTACTTACAACCTATACTTTCTCAAAGTTTACAAAATTCAGTCTAATATTGAAGAAGCAATTCGCAAGATCCCTTCATAAGTGATATGGGAAAAGATATGAAAGAGAAACTTGACAAGCATTGGAACGATTATTGTAAAGTCTTGTGTTTTGCGATTATTATGGATCCTCGGTATAAGGATAAAATCATTCGTTATTGTTTCTCCAAACTTGAAATGACACCTCAGGTACGGTAAGAGAAAGTGGATGATATAGTTGATTCTTTGGAAGAGTTATATGAGGATTGTTAATGCAATGATGTCTAAAAATGTTACTTGCATTTTTCGATCTCGCTTGGTTTTGATTACGACAACATATAAAAACAAGCATTTACGAAAATAACGAAAATAGAATTCTTGAGTTCGAGTATTTTTCATTTCATCCATCATCACTTAAGGTATGAATAAACAAGTTCTTAACCTAACTAAGTGATCAAGGATGTAGTTTTTCTTAAAATCACTTTTATTTTTAAGTGACAAAAGTTTTTAATAAAATTTATTTTTAAGAAAATATTTTATTAAATTAGAAATCTGAAATTTTGAAAATGGCATATTCCATATGGTTTAAAATATCCTTTGAGGATAAAAACTTCACCAGATGTGACAAACCACTAAACGACAAAAAGGGAGCAGAGTCTACTCCGGCGGTTCCTTAAATGCCAATGCGGTTCGTTAGTGATATCGAACCACCGAAGCTTTATTCAACCGCGCTCAGAAAGAGCCGTTGAAACCTTTTCTTATAAATAGTGCACCATTTCTAGATTTTCTTTTCACCTCTTTTGCACACAAATTTCCAGATTCAATCCACTTTCTTAAATCACTCAAATCCTTGGTTATTTGGTTGATTACTACTTGTTTATAAGTGTATCTCTCTCCTCTCCTCTCATAATCTCAAGTGAAAAGAGAAGAACACTTTCATCCTTGAAGTGTTGTGTCTACCTCAAGATCCATTGAAGATCAAACTTTATTTTCATTTTTGTTTAGTTGTGAAGATCCAAATTGTTGTGTAAATTTGGAAGTTGTGTATGTATTGTTGTTAATACTTAGACCTTAAAGTATATTGGTATAGATTGGTCCTAGCTAAGATTAGGGCTCTACTTTTAGCTTAAATTCGGAAATTGGTTAAGCGACGTGTACGGTTTCTCCACCTTAAGGAGCTTGTTCATTAGTAAACTCTCGAGTAAGGAGTACTCGAGGAGTGGAGTAGGAACGAGGAGTGAGCTTCGTTGTCAAACCACTATAAATCATTGGTGTTTGGTTTGATCTTTCTTTTCCTTATCTCTTTACATTCATTATTCTTTATTTGTACATACTTGTGTTTATTAGTTTAAATCCAGTATCTATTGTTCATATAGTGCATAAGAAGATTTCACATCCTCAAGTCTAAGTTTTATTAAAAATGATTTTTGAAAACCGGTCTTTAATCAAGCAAATTTAAAAAACTATTCAACCCCCCCCCCATTATAGTTTCTACAAGGATTACGAGTTCAATTATGAGACGATGCATGATCCGTTAGAAGATTCGAATGAACATGCTAACGAAAGTGAAACAATATGCGGGTTAGATGAGTTTGCTGATTTTGAGTCTTTTCCAAGTCATTTTCGAAGAGCTGAAACAAGTAACAATACATAATTGACATCATATAGAGGAGCCTGTAGTCCCTTAAAAAGGTTATCATACACGAATTGTAAAAGAGAAAAGGAATACATAAAGATAGAAATAAGGAAGAAGTTTAGTGAGAGAAAGTAGAGAGAATGAGAGAATGATTGGAACTTGGAGAATATTAGATGGGTCAAGCTTAACTAATGGGCTTTAGGTCCTTAATTGTGGCCTTGTTAACTTAAAATCAAGCTTTTGATTTCCGAATATCGTATTACTAATTACAACGTCCCTATTACCGATATATAGTAAACCTATGACCGAATATTCTTGTTCGACTCAATATTTTGAGGCTAACAATCTCCCCCAAGGAGTGGTCATTTCTCAATGAAGTTTGAGGATTTATTGAGATTACTAATCACACAATACTTGTGTCTGGAACATGTAATTGTAAACTTGTTCCTTCATGTTGTGATCTTTGAGCCTTTGTCGTTGTCTTTCAACTTGGTCTTTTTATCTTGAGATCTTCAAACCTATGACCGAGTCATTATTGTTTGAATCAATATTTTGAGGCTAACAATATTCCCCAATGAGAGGTCACTCCTCTACGACGTTTGAGGTTTTAATTAGATTATTAGTCTTTAATATTGAGATCTTCAAGTAGATGAGCGATTCATTCTTGTTGGTCACAATCCTTGATTTGTCTTTGCCACTTTGTGATCTTGTGTCTTCACCCACATGCTCACACTATGCATCATCTTAAAATCTTGCTAATAATCTCATTTGAAGAGAGTACATTCCTTTGAGATGTCATTCCTTCAATTTTGAAGCTAAAAGACTCCTTCAATATTGTGATAATTCTATCCTTTGAGAGATCATTCCTCTATATTATTTTTAAGGAAGATTTTGAATATCAGAGTTACGAAAGTCTTTGTCTTTCTTTGATCTATAGCTTTCTTGATTCTTGAGTATTTCTTTGAGCATGAGCATGCAGTTATATTGTCCGTCAATTCAAATCCTAGAACAAGTGTAATTCATAAAGAATTTCACCATTGTTGCTTTATAGTTGACACAAGCTTGATTCATAAATAATCTCGCAAGTCACCTACCGCAATGCTTGTTTTGAGGTTGACACTAGAAGGATTTCCATTCGTCATTGTGAATACTAAAAAGCATCACTCTGAATGTTTTGGCAAGATCATAAAGATATTGCATAGAAGCATAAAACAAGTTTGAATCAATTTAGAATCACACTATTGTTGCTTTCCAATTTACACATATTCAATTCATAAAGAAACTTACACGTGACCTACCGCAATTTGTTTGATGCTAATATTGGAAGGATTTCCACTCATCATTGTGAATACTAAATAGTATCACTGAGTATCCTGGAAATATCACAAGGATATAGTGTATGACTCTTCTTCATCACTTGTGTTCTAGATGATGAACATCAATTGCTTGTCATGGAATGTGTCCTAACTAGATTTGATTGATCTCTTGGCTTTAGACTCGATTTGTACACTTTGGTTTTAGTGATAGGAGGCTGGAGTAGAGTGCCACCTTTTCAATATCAACTAAATCGGAGTGAGGAAGTAAATAGAAGTCGTGTAGATCTCCGTAAGAATAAAACAAAATTATTTTGAGAGAATTTGGAAAGGGTTGTGCATTGCATCATTGGGTCCATGATGTCTTGTCTTCAATATCACTAATCATCTCATGATTCTGATAGTAGGTGTATTGACCCGACTTCTGCCTAAGTTGTATGGAGGGATGCTTTCTTTTCACCCTTTATCCTTACATTTCTTTTTTATTCTTCAAATCCTTCAATGCTTACCAATACGTCATCACTAAGACCTTGTTGGGATTATTCCAGTGCAAGCTTAAGTAATTAGTCGGCATTCAATTACGTTCACAATCTTACTCCATATTTCCTAAGGACTTCTAATAATCTATTGAATTGTCCCTGGGAAGATCCTTCTGGTTCTGGTTGGATCATAGGACGTATACTGAACCACCTTTTGTCACCAGTATCATTGTGAATTAATGAAGGTTGTGGGTATAAGATCGTAACCATTAAACCACCCGAGAGACAATCAAAGTGTTTAAAAAAGATTTTAATACCTTGATAGTTTTTTCGTTTCAGAAATGCTCCCCCTTCACATGTGCATCGATAATCGAGAGTGTTTCGCACATGTGGGTAAGAGTTAAAGTGCTTGAGTCGTATATGTTAGTTTCATATAATATAGGGATGAGCATTTGGACCCGAATCCCGAACCGAACCGGAACCGTATGGAAACCGTACCGATTCCCGGTACCCGAATTCCGTTCGGTACGGTATCGGTACCACGAAATAAGGTGAAAAACAATTTGGTACCACTATTTCGGTACGGGACCGGTACCAAATCGGGAAATTCCCGAAAAAATAGAAAAATCCCGATTTCCCTGTGCCGGTACCGATACCGGTACCGGTACCGATATCCGAATCCCGTTCGGTACGGTACCGGTACCATTAATTTATGTTCGGAAAAAATTCGGTACCACTAATTCGGTACCGGTTCGGTACAATACTGGTACCGTGCTCTTCTCTAATATAATAGATCACATTTTAATCACATTTTCTCCCTTATCTCTAATATATAAATCATTTGATATTAAATATACCAACTTGATTAAAATATACCACAAAAATAGTCTTGAAGATCTTTCGGGAGAAAAATGTGTATACTTAGCATTAATTATTGGAACATTTTGATTTTGTAGTGTCGATCACATAATTTTTGAAAGATTTTGAATAATCATTGAGAAATTCTTGAAAAAATTGTATTCGCACATTACATGTTCATGAACACATAAGATTATCGTTGATGAATGTGCTCATAAACATCAAAGCTTTTTATATGAATTGTACCAAATGAGAATTACACACAATGTCTTGGATACATAAAATTGTCTTGACATAATATATCCAACAACATTAAAACTTTTGATTTTTGAAAGCTTCCCGTTAAAAGTTGATCCAATTAAATTTTCATTATGGGGATATGATCCACATTTATCTTTTTGAGGATAGGAGTTGTTAAACACATAATTTTTGAAAGATTTTGAATAATCATTTAAAAAATTCTTGAAAAAATCATGTTCAATGCTTTTTGAAAACCATTTCTTTTTCCGACATGGTGTTTCGAAAGCATAAACTTGAGTTCATAGACTTCTAATGTCTTGAAGAATCCACTCAAGTGTAAGAACATTTCACTTATTTTGTTGAGGGTAAGCGCACTAAGTCGTACACTCTCCCGTGAAAATAGGTCCGGGTTGCAATATGAAATTGGTTACAAGTCATAATCTTAAGCTCAAAACTTTGAATGTTTTGTGAAAAGATCAAGTCCGCGATAGATTGCTCTACCCGTTATTAGGATAAGTTATCTAAAAGATATTATTTCCTTTATTTGAAATTCAGGTTACAGTCTGACATGTGACTGTAAGTCATTTACATTGAATGTTTTTAATGATAGCTCATGACTGAGAAAATAATTTTCCTATTATTAAGGATAAGTCATCTTTAAAGATAGACTTCCCTATAGTTGAAGCACGAGTTACAATATGAAGTAATTGTAAGTCTTTTGAAGAAAATAGAAATGACATGTTTTGAAAACATTTTAACTTTCATTCGAGCTTTATTTACTAACCCGTGTCATTGTTAAACGACATTTCTAGGCACATAAATATTATCGATACTAAAAGACATGCCGAGAAGATTCTTTTTGGTATTTTTTATATTTTTTTGATTTTGTATTTTGTTTTTATATGTTTTATCTTTTTTTATTTTTGTATTTACATTTTCAAGAGAAGAAAGTGATATAGAATGTACAATATTGGAACCCTTTGAGGAAGAAGCGGGTTTAGAGTGAGCTGAAGTACCTACAATCAAGGAAGAAGAGTTCGCACAAATAATAGTGTTAATAGTAACAAACTTTTTTTATACAAGCAGAAAACTAGCATTAGTGTTAGCGCAGGTTTCAACACTCTTTTCTATAGGAATTCACTCAATACCAACTTTCTTGAAGATCATACATGTTGGTTTCCACTGAAGACTAGATCTAGGAGTAATTTTCTCATGCACATTGGAAGACTTATTTAGAGAGAAACTATTTCCTATATTAATATGTGTTTCAGATTTCTAATCATTGCTTTTCTTTCCTATAGGAGTGTATCTCCTTGTTGTCTTATGGGATTTTGCATTCTTTGTTTGTGCAAAGGCATAATATTTTACCTCATATAGGTATTGCAGAATGCAATGATCATGATTAGCTTTATGAATGTCCTTTTTTCATCTAGGGCAAACATGGAATATGGACTTCATGAAAGTCTATGTATTCCTATGTTTTTATGAGCGTGTAATGTTCGAGATACGACTACTCATTGATGGTGGCCATTTCCTAGGTTGTTGATAAGGATTCTTAGATTTTGGTTTACTACCATAAGTAGTGATTTAGCTCTGGCAGAAGAAGTTATACTAGGTTTTCAATACACAACTTTTTCTTTATGAATCTTCCATTTTTGCTTAGCATCCTCTAGGTTGTTGGTATGAACTAAGTCATTTGAACCTACATATTCCTTTATTGATTGAAATGTCACACACTTAGGAGAATTCCTATAAGTGTTAGGTGCATTCACACGACTAGGAGTAGCAAAAATGGGTTTTCTAACTTGATGCACAGAGGGTGGAATGGCTTGTTTTGGAAAACATGGTTGCACATCAGTTTTAAGAGGTAACCTAGATTTTGCATAAGATGGATTTGAGAAAGGAGTCGGTTTTCCCAAGAGTGATGGCTTTTGAAAATTATACGCAGTAGGTTGACTGTCACACCCCACCATAGCGGAATATGGGGCGCGACGTATGGATATCATCACAACAATAGCGTGTCTAGAGAGAACTAAATGAAATTGAAATATTATAAATGGTGACACAAATGTCATGACAATATTTCAACAATGTAGGAGTCTAGGTTAGTAGGTATAAGTCCCACCTCTTACCAAAGATAAACATCAAACATATAGGTATCTAAAATGTATTACTTATTCAAACGATGAAAAGAAAACTAAGAGGAAAGGGATTCCTCCTAATGCAGTCCTAGCAGCCTCTAAACTCTAGCCACTTCTAACACCATCCTTCATAACTAACTCACCTGAAAATGACACTAAAATATGTCAACATAAAGTTGGTGAGAACATAGGTTTAAGTTATCTAGTACATCATAAGAAAACTTGACATCCACTGTAAATAAGTTGAAGAAAATAAGTTAAAGCAATGGACTATAAAGTGATATTCACATTACATACAACTACTCACAAAAACATATTATAACAATAGAACATATAATAAGAACAATGCACCTACACCTATCCGGATCTTTCTCACACCTAGTGTGGAGATGAACCATATCCCCGTCGATATATCTTGCCTCCGAGAAGACGATGTACAAGTACTCAGAACACCAGTACTCAGAACTCATGTCAAAATACATAATAAAACATATAACAAAACACATAAGTAAGCATATCACATAATAACACATTAAGTCCACACATTTAAAAAACATATTCTAAAAATATTTTAAAGAACAAAGTACTAAGACATTTAAAAATATTACAAGTGTCATCTCCATCCCATACTGGAAAAACATTTAAAAAATTAGTGAAAAATAAGACTATGAACTCACCTGATTGAGCTTCTCCAAATATCTGTGCACTAGCAAAAAGCTAAACACACAAACACACACAATCAAGACATGAACCAAATGCTAAATTGGCTCATCAATCTATGATGGATGTCTAATCTATCTACCTCATATTAACCTCATTAATATGCTCTAAGCAACCCATTAACCCTATATAATAAGCCTTTAACTTAGTTAAGTTCTCAACCTAACCCGTTAACATTTCACCTAAAACAATCCTGGTTTTTATGCTCCAAACTATGAGCCAAACGCCCATCTAAACAAACCCATAATTTCTGTAAAGGAAACCTTATGGCCTTACATGTGTTAGATAACCCTCACATTTTGCCGCAACCTTAAAGCTACTGTTAAGGCCCCGATATATATATATATATATATATATATATATATATATATATATATATATATATATATATATATATATATATATATATATATATATATATATATATATATATATATATATATATATATATATATATATATATATATATATATATATATATATAGGGGTGGGATCTAGAGAAACCTTCTATTGATAGAAAACCTAGAAAACAAATATTTAAGTAGCTTTTGTAACATTCCAAACCAGAGGGTATAAAGTAAAAATTAATAAAAAGCGGAAGGACTATAGTTGCCAATGTTGCAATCTTAATCTTTTCAAAACCTAAAACACTACGATCTTTAGACCTCCTACCACAACCACCACCACCACCACACAACACCTACGCCGTCACTATGCTCCGACCACCGCCTCCTCCGACAACTCACTGCTCCGATCACCATGTCTCTGGCCACTATGCTCTGTTGTGACCACACTATGCTCCGATCACCACGTCTAGCGGCGTATTTCATGAATATGTGTACATCTTTCAGGTAATACAAGTCATAACTAACCAATTTTATAAATAATAATGTGGCTTGAAGCGTTAATCATACAACAATTAAGAGAAAGTATACTTTAACTTGAATGTAAACTAATTTTGATAATTAATAATAATAAATCAATGATTGATTGTTTTTGAAGTTTTATTGAAAGTTTATCATCATATAAGCATGTTTTACTGTCTAATTCAGAACAAATTTTACGAGAAAATATGCATGAAAACTTGTTTATTTAAATTACGCACCTTGTGTTTGATGAAATGTCTGAATGAAGTTTATCGCTGTTTTATGGATTTGTTATATATTTATGACACAAGAATCATCACCCTTTGGTGTCTATCTCCTCTTTGCAAGTTAATTCGAGATTCCAACCAGTTAAGTTATGGCATGTGTTTGGTTATTTAGTCAGGGCATATGTTTGATTATTAATCATGGCATATGTTTGATTATTAATCAGGGCATATGTTTGATTATTAATCAGGGCATATGTTTGATTATTTAGTTATGCCATTCGTTTGTTTAAGTTAGGACATCCGCTTGATTAATTAGTTAGGCCATGTATTTGTTTAAGTTAGGACATCCGTTTGATTATTTATTAGACTATCTCTTTGTTTAAGATAGGGCATCCCATTTGTATTTAGTCACGACATCTGTTTGCTTAAGTTAGGACATATGTTTGATTAATTAGTTAGACAATCTCTTTGTATAAGTAGGGCCCCATTTGATTATTTAGTCAGGTCACCTGTTTGTTTAAGATAGTACATCCGTCTGATTAATTAGTTAGGCCATCTGTTTGTTTAAGATAGGGCATCCGTTTGATTATTTAGTCAGGGCATCTGTTTGTTTAAGTGAAAGTAGTAAGTCCTCGTTAACATCAAGTTGTCCAGATACATCATAAACCAATATAAAAATTCAGTTCTTCTCCATACTTCTTACATGTGTAGGGGAATATTCGAGGAGAGCATCTGCTCTGAATAATGAAACCCCTGAAATTAGGAGCAAATCATGTGTAAGAGAGTTAAGTTTACTGTATCAATATCTGATTGTAAGACTACACATACAATATCATATCAAACGTATAAGACTACACATTGTGTTATAAATTAAATTAGATTTTGATTTAGTTCAGTTGTTGGAAATATTTATGCTTATAATTAGTCATCAATATGTGAGATTTTGAAGTGAATGATTTACTTAGTATATGTGTGTTGCTCTAGAGTCTCGTTTTTCATTCTAGCAAGTTATTGTTCTCTTGTCGTATCTTCGAGTTTTAGAAATGCATTTCTAAGATTTATGTATTATATACGTAGTAAAACCTTCAAAGAACGATTCTTCATTGCAAGATACTGACTTGAAAGTCAGAAACTTCAGCGCAGATAAAAAATATGTCATCGCTGAGCAACAACGGCAAGGCTATTCGTGATGGTATGTAAATTGGAATTAAGGTTTGAGTTTTTTGCTATAGTATATGAAAGCAATAACACTAAAGACTCTCCTGAACCTCATGTTGGCCTTCATTCTTGAAGTTTAAGTGGGTTCTGTAATGCTGCAACACTCCATAGACTGTCATAATTAATAGATATTATGTTGTTTTCTTACTACTAGTTTTATTGACTGGTTATTGGTCTCTTATCGTATCTTCCTGTTATCATATTCAAGTTCCCCTATTTTAGTAAGGAAAACGGTAAAATCACCAGTTGGTTCAAACTTATGTAGTTTGTGATACCAAAGAGACATCTGATTACACGTGGCGTAGTAGTGTTCAACACGATGAAGCTGGCACGGTAACTTTAGTGAAGACGTACCCGTAAAAAAATGTTGGAATCTGGTTGTGCCGACGGTATCACCGACAATGATTAGTTTGAGATCAAGTCTTGTTTTCATAATCAGATTTAAAAGGGCGAGGAGCACATAAGTGGCCACAAAACATTAGCACATCAGTAGTTATATGCTGATATGAACTTGGTCAGTATGCTGCAGGTACACTCAAGGGGCAAGACATCTGGAAAACATTTAGACTTTGATAAGATTTTCTAAGATAAAAATTGGTTTCACCGAAGCTGATATGGATAACCTAATCAACAAAGCTGCTATTCTTGTTGTTAGACGTGAGCTCAAGGAAATAAGCAAATACGAGATTGCAGATCTTATCAAAATCCAAATGGAGTCTCAAGGCTGCAAAATCCAGATCACGTCACTGGACTCACTATCCCTCCTCGACAACCCGATGACATCGACAACTTCTTTGAGAAGTTCGCCATCAAAGGCCTAAGAATTGAACAATTCCAACCTGATTTTATTACTTACTCTTTCGTTGTTCCGCCTCGTCTAACTGTCTGCTAAATTACTTTCTTATTATTAGTAGTATTTTTATTTTCTTATATATATGTTAGTTTTGATAAGTTTTAGTTTATGATACTTTTGCGAGAATCAGGATAGGAATGGGAATCTGGCTGTGGGAGCGATTGCAACAATAGTAGATTTTATTGGTCCGAGTGTGTTGCATAGAGAGGATGGACCTAAACATGTTTATGTGGATATATCGATTTCTCACCTCTTTGTGGCCAAGCATAATCTAAGTTCCTTTTTTTATTAAGCTATGTGTGAAAGTGTGAAAGTGTGAAAGTGTAAAAGAGCTATAACGTGGTTTGTTTACTTGTAGATGAAAAGTGCTATGTGAAACAAAGGATTAGATTGCATACTATTCTTTTAGTACAAATTCGTAATTAATCCGGTCAAAGGAGAGCCTACTTGAGTTGACAGAATGTCATGTCTTTGATCTCAACTCTTGGCGAAAAGTCAATGTGACAATTGAACATCGCCATGTTGGTCCTTGGAAAGGGTCACTTGACACCCAAAGGTGAACGGAGTCCGTAAATAGCAGTGTTAGAACTGTGTTTTTTCTGCAAGAATATATGTGAAACAAGTTTTGCTTCATTTCCAAATCTAGAACTTGGAAATTGGCTTTCCCAGCTCTTTACCCAGAAAAATTGCCTTTCCCAGCTTACAGTTTTACTATCTTACAAGGCGTGTGATTTATATTCGACCTACAATTTAGTAGCTTCGATAAGCTACTGCAAATGTGTCCGTAAATTTTAAGAACTAGGTGGATGATGAATCATGAGCGTTTTGCCTAATATATAAACATTATCTGTGAATGAGTACTTGTCTTTGTTCATGGAATTGGCTGTGTGATTTTCTTAGAAGAGTTATGTGTACTTTTCTACAATGGAGGAAGTTAGAACATGTCTTTTAAACATCATGCAAGCTCGTTTGTTTCGCTAACAATATAAAAAAGGTCGTTTTTTAATTTAAATACAGAGATTATTCGATGGTCCTGTCACGAGTTCTGCTAATATATATATGTTTCTTGGTTGTTACAGGGTCTTACAAATAAAAACGGTGGATATGATACCGGGGATGTGGAAATGATGAGTGAAGGCTTAAGATTTTATAGAAGAAAATCACGAACTCATAGTGCAGGACCTTCAGCACGTGATACACTTTGCATACGCTGGTCCATCATGTATGTCGGTCCGTTTTTCTATCACATTTTATTATGATTTGAATAGCTAGATCATTTTTTCCGGTTCTATTCTCCAAGAGTCCAAGGTTAAAAAAAAGTTATAGGAGGAAATTGGTTTAACAAACGTATGAAATCATTAAAGTTATGATTATGGTTCTACAAATGTAGTGTATAGGCTTGTTTATCCATGGTTTGGCCGTTTTAAATCTATCGTAAGCATGTGAAACTTGCTATCTCATGTAGATTTGAAATTACTTAGTAAGATAATCTAATAATGATAGTTTTGTTTGTTTCCTACACGCATGTACCGAACTAAATAAAGTGAATTTTGTGTTGTAGGCTGTCGAGAGATGATGCTCCAAGGGTTGTCCTCCTAAGTATCGTTGGTCGTCCTTGTCACAATTTTGTCATGGTTGGAATGAGAGAAAGATGCCTACATTGGTGACAAGGGCAATCCAAAAGAGGTATTTTCACTTTGAAATACTCGATTGGATTATGTTTAAGAAGTCTAACATTGGTGTTATGTATGTTGCCATCCAAGCTGTTCTGTCTCACTGTGCCAGTAGACGTACAAGTGGTAAGCTTTTTTCCTTGTATTCGTAAATGAGTATAGCCAAATACATCTACTTATATGCTCATCGTGGTATGCACTCTTTGTTGGTATTTATAAGGAAAAGTTGAACATTTTTTGTATAATATTTTGGCATCCAAGTTATCAAGTTATTAGGGCATACGTTTGTATGATAGTAGGTCATTTGTTTGAGGAACTTTAGTGCATCTGTTAGTATAATAGTAGGGCATCCAATGTGAATGCATCCATTTGTATAATATTAGGGATTCTTTTGTATGATAATGAGTGATATAGATATATTAATAGAGTATGGATTTCAAACAAAGTAACTGATGTTATGTTTGTCAACTTACATTAAAACTTAAGCTCACGAGTTTTGATGAGACTGCTTTTATACATAGTCTCATCGTCCAAAACGGGCTTTAAATGCATAAAATATCATGAAAAATGCCAAATATATGCTTGTGTTTGTTACTTGTGTATTTTAGGTACGGATATCGAGAAAATGACAAAAGATCATAAGAAACAAGCAAAAACGAACACGGGAAACGAAGCCACACAATGAACCAAGCCCTAATGAAGAATTTCCAAGAAAAACCCTTGAAGAATTGAATATTATGCAAGAAGGGTCCTCCAATATTGAAGAATTGACACTTTAAACCCTTGTTTATTCATAATTATAAGTTTGGTCCTTAAAGTTTGTCAAATTTACAAAAAGGGCCCTCCACTTTGAAGAATTGGCAAGAATGGTCCCTCAACAATAAAGACTTTTCAATTTCAGTCCTCCAAGAAGTCAACCATACAAGTCAAGACCATAATCTTTGAAGAAAATGCCAAAACAACCCTTCAAGTATCAAGAATTGGCAAAAAATACCCCTGAAAATACTTTGGAAAAGTATTTTGGGCAAAAGTATGAAAATGGAAACTTGAATAACAAAGGAATCTGAATTTTGCTTGTTTAAACTTCAAATGACAAAGAAAGAAGAAAAGATGGGCAAAGTTGGCAGACAATGAAACATACCTAGGCCACTCAACTTGTGACACCTGTCCCACTAACTCCCCACAACCAATCAACACGCCCCATTTTGCCATGTCATATCCCACCCATAACAGATTATGACTAATCTGTTTATTTTATTAATCTCACGCTAAACACCAAGTTTAAAAACAAAATCAGATTAAAACCATGGTTTTCAAGTTCATATTCAAAATTGGGTATTATTTAAATACTATGAATTAGCCCATAATCATTTCCAGAATCATGATTAAGGTGGGCATAAACACATCCCAATCCTTAAACCTTGTGCCACATCATCACCCATGTCACATGAGTTCCCTCTTTCACACGTTTTTGGGGATACTACCAAAACTTGCCAGGAAATCAACACACCATGTTTAGCTTTATTCCTAAGCTTCAATATGAGCCTTTGGATGCAATTGCAACCTTCCAACTTACACAAACAGCCAAAATTCAGTCACATGAGATCAAGGTTTCAAAATCGACATGGGCATTTTTGGGACTTCAAGCATTAGGGTTTTATGTTTTTATCTGTTCTTAGTTAACATGTAAGGCTCTATATAAAGCCATAGGGTCTCACTTTTACACCTGGTCTTGGTTTTTCCTTTGTTCAATATTATGTAAATCCTACTTCATGTTTAATGAATTGTGTTTGAATGTTTGAAGAAAACTCAAGTGCCAATCTTTTTATCTGCTTGTTATTGTTTAATGTTTGCTAATCTTGAATCCTAACACGTATTTTCAAACCTTGTGCAAGAAATTGTACAAGAGTTCAAAATGTGATATTTTGCTAAGACTTGGTTTAAACCTTGGAATTCTTGTGCTATAAGTGGATCATAGCACCTTGATAAAGAATTATCAAGGTGTTGTGAGGCTTATAACTTGGGGATAATCAAGTGTGGGAACAAGGTTGCATTAATCAAATTTTATTTTCCATTTTTCCTTTTTTCTGTTTTGATAATATTTGTGCTATAACCTTGTTCAATCTTAGCAGCTTGTTTGTGGAAGCTTGTGCCTTGTTTTGCTAGGCACATCAGCTCAAAAATTCGTGAGTGTGGATGTACATTCATGAGGTTTGAGTTCCTGAACCCAAAAATCTAAAAAATACTTGATTTTTATGATTTTGTGTTCTACTGGTGTTCTTGTTGTTTTTGTGGCTTAATCTTGCTTGATACTGCATAATACATCTGTTATTGTGTTTGATTGGGCTGAGGTAACATTGAATCACACTTATACTTGTTTAAACCGTGATTTGAAAAAGATAAGGGGTGTTTGGGTTAACCTGTTTAAGTGCATAACTTGATATTGTGTTATTGGAAGGTGTTGTTTGTTGTTTGTACCTGCTAAACACTTGGTTGTATGCTAATATCTACAAGTTTTCAGACTTAAAACATCAAATTAAAGATTGTGCTATATCTCACTTGATTTTGCTGTTTTTGACCTAAGATTTTGGAAACACCTAGAGTGTATGCATGTTTAGGGCTAAAAAGTGTTAAATCAAAGTTTGTGTAACCTGTTAACAAGATTTGAGTGTTTGAATCTGGCCTTGTGGTCAAGTATATCAGCAAGTGTTAAAATCTGCTTGTTCTTGTTCATCAGTAACTTTTTTGTGCTTGAATCTTGATCTAGACTTTGAATCAATGCATGAAACCTTTTTAAATTTGTTCATTTGAATTAATTATAGCTTGTGTATGCATTTGGTGAAGTTTGTCTGGCTGATTTTTGCTAAAAGTGCTTATTAAGTGAAAACTGCTTATTGTTCATGTCTGATGCTCATCTGGTGATGTTTTGATTAAACTGTATTAATTTGCTGACTGGAATTGTGTTTTTGTTGCTTATATTGACTCCTTATGATTAACTGATCATTTAGGTGCCTTTGCTTAACTTGAATCCACAAAAAAATCACATAAGACAAAAAGTCAATTTGGTCAAGCAGTGGAAACTTTTCCCACTGCTCAACCTCCAAAACTAGCCCCTACTAGTGTAAACATCAAACAGCTTATTCATAAGCCATTTTGGCTTATCCAGACTTGCAACAACTTATTTTTTGTGATAGATCTTCCTTATTTGACCCATTGATTTGATCTGGAGCTTATTAGGGTTTGACTTTGACTTTTTACTAGAAAACTCATTAAGTTGAGTTTTACATAAGTGCTTATCTGCTTATTCTGGCTTATTTCTTGTGCTTATTTGAAAACTTTTTGATTATTTTGCTTAATTAAGTCATTTAAAACCTTTTGAAAGTTGAATCAGCACTTGAGGAGGTCTAGAACTCAAAACGACTATTTTGTCGTTTTGTGAAGAGAGTCTTGGCTTATTTCAGGCTTATTTCTTGTGCTTTTTCAAATTTTCTTTTTACAGATCTCTTAAGTAACTCAAAAGGAGCTTATGTGTCAAATGTTAGCTTATGGCATCAGCTTATAGCTTAATGGGCCAAAAAGCCCATTAAGAATAAACTGCTTTGAAATAAGCTAGCTTAAACATATTTTTAGCTTTTGGGCCTTCAGAGTTTTGTTCTTAAAATCAAATTTAAGTCAGATAGGAGATTTTGGTCTTATTTGGACAATATTTTTCTTATTGGGCCATTAAAAGCCCATTAAGGGGTCTGTTTGGACTTTTGGCCTATTTTAAGGCCCAATAGGGGTATTTTTGTAATTTTAACTTCATTTATGTTTTATTTAGGTTAAAATAAACTAGTTTGCAACTTTTTAGAATTTTTTATAAATTTTGGATTTTTAATATTATTTTATTATTATTGTATTATTAAAATTAAAATTTTCAAAGTTTTTCATTTTTCTTAGTTCAAACACATTAAGTTAGGAATTTTACAATTTTTAGAATAATTTTATTGTCATTAGATTAATTTTTAGAATTATTTTAAGTTTTAATAGTTTTTAATTGTTTTTAAATAGTTTTTATCAATTTTAAAATTTTCAAAAATAGTTTTAAATTTAGTTAAGTCATTTTAGAGGTTTACAAGTTAAAAAATCTCATTGTGGGCTTTTTATTAATTAATTTGATTTTTTGGGCTTTAATTAGCATTAAAAAATATTATTTAATTAAATAAAAGGTTTGAGTGATTTTTGATTTTTTGTAAACTCTAATTACATTTTTAGGATTTATTACAACTTTCTAGGAATTTTTAGGGTAATTTTTATTTTGGTCACTTTTTACGATTTTACGTGCACGACTATTCGTCTTAGTTTAATTCATAATCATAACCGTCATTCTCTTCTAATCTCTTTTCTTCTTTTCATTGCTCATAAATCATAATCACATCATTAATCATTTCTTAACACAATACACAAGCCTCCTTGAGAACGATCCCCACTTTGGGTCATTTACTTGTGGTTTTCCTTAATCACTTGTTAATACTTGCCCTAATTACGTTCTTTTTCCTAAAAGACGTATTACTACCACTATCAGTGGCCATCAATTAGGCTTTTAAGTATAACCTCTCCATCCACTGTTTCAGTCGTGGCATTAGACCAAAACTGTTGGATGTGTGAGGTGTAGATCCTTGGACTGATCATAAGAGCTAACCTGAAATAACTAGACTTTAAGTAAGCAACTACATCAGTAAATTCAGCTGTTTCCCTAAAAAAAATTGCAATCTGGTTATGGTTAGGAGAGATTTTGAGAGACATTGAAATCTTTTAAAGAATTTAAAGGTTTATATTTTGCAAAAAGAAGTGGGATATGATCGACTGAATGAGTTAGGCATGTTGGTTAAGAGAATTGAGTTTATATAGGCGAATTGAAGGACTGTGATTGGACCAATTTATCAATTTGCATAAAAATCGAAAATAAATCTTGCTAAGAAAGTAATTTATTTGAAATAATAATAAGAGGTTACCAATCAGCGAAGAAAGCGCCTTTAACATCTTTTGAAAATAACAAAATATTCCCTAACCAAAAATTTAACAAGTAGGCCCAACGGCTATAAGCAGTGTAACGGTATTGTCGGTCAACGGTCAAACAAGGGAATGTTTTGGAAAGCAGGGGAAAGTCATAATAGCAGGGGAATGAAAAAAACCAAAGCAGGGGAAACTTTCCTAAGGGTATTAGGTTAATCTTGAATAGGCCAATGCTAAACAGCTCTATTCTAGTGCACACACTTGCATAAGCAAGCTAGATACACAAAATCTCAAGAGTCCTCCATTCAGCAAAGTCCTAAACAGAAAAACTAACACATAAGTAACCCTGCACCAGGTCAACCCTTTGAAATATACATACCCAGGACTCCAACCTTACCATATCCTTCCTATGGTCAAGTGTTTTTGGCAACATGCATCCAAAAGCCCCATTTTGTGCAGCAAGCTGCCCAAGCAAGAGATTTCGACTACATTTGTAGTGCCTCAAGATCTCAGAACTCCAACAAGCTTTGCAACAAGTTGTCATTGTCCCAAGCCCTTACTCACCAGTGGGTATGATCTAGAATCATACATGAGTATCCTAAGGATACCCTAAAGCCTAAAGGTGTGACCTAGCCTCCCCTGAAACATAGAGTACATACCATATTTTTCATAGGGTATACCATACTCCACAATGATCCTTGCATTGGAATTCTAAAACCACATGTAGCCACTTATAAAAAGAACAAACCCTTAAGCAGGGGAAAGTACCCTAGCAGGGGCATTAACCCAAGCAAGGGAAACTTTGTTTTAAAACAGTGGCATTAATAATGATGGAAAAAGTGACTAGCAATTCTACAACAACAAGCACTAATACAATCCTGAATATACACACAAAGCTACAAATATCTGTTCAGGGATTGACCATCCCAGTACTTGCAACCAAGTACTGGAATCTCCCTATATCAAAAGGTTTTTTCAAAAGATCAGCAACATTATGTTCTGTATCAATTGCCTCATGGACAACCAACCCTTTTTCAAAACAATCTCTAATAAAATGATGTTTGATTTCAATATGTTTAGTTTTAGTGTGAAAAACGGGATTCTTAGTTATGCAGATTGTGTTGTTATTGTTTATAAATATCTTGGTTTAAAGAAAATTGTACCTATAATCAAGCAACTGATTCTGAATCCAAAGGACTTGTCCACAGCATGCAGCATCAGCCACATATTCCGCTTCAGTAATGGAAGTTGCCAGAATAGTTTGCTTCTTACACTACCAAGATATTAGCCTGCTCCCCAAAAATTTACATCCACCTGTTGTAAACTTTCTATCATTTTTGTCACCTCCATAGTCACTATCTGAATAAGCTATCAGCTCAAAGGGTGACTCTCTAGGATACCAGAGTCCTAAAGTAGGGTGACACTTGAGATATCTAAAGATTCTCTTCACAACAAACAGGTGGCATTCCATAGGAGTCACTTGGTGTCTTGCACACAAACACACAGCAAACATGATGTCAGGTCTTGAAGCAATAATGTACATGAGAGATCCAATCATGGATCTATATGTCCTTACATCAATAGGTTTTCCTTGGCCCTCTTTTCCCCAAGGATGCTCTTTGTCCGTAGGAGTGGAGACTTTCTTTCCTTCACATAGTCCAAACATATTCACAATCTCAACAACATATTTGTCTTGGGAAATAAAAATCCCATCTTTCCTCTGCTGAACTTGTAACCCCAAGAAAAATTTGAGCTCTCCCATTGCACTCATTTGGAATTTGTCTTGCATCAATTTGGCAAACTCCTTACTAAGCATGGAGTTTGTGGATCCAAAAATGATATCATCTACATATACTTGCACTAAAAAAGTCACCTTTTTGTTTCTTGATAAACAGGGTCTGATCAATCTTTCCCCTGTTGAAGCCATTATCCAAGAGATACTTGGATAGAGTCCCATACCAGGCCCTAGGAGCTTGATGAAGCCCATACATTACCTTCTTCACGTTGTACACCTTGTCTGGATGTTCTGGATCTTCAAAACATGGAGGCTGCATCACATACACCTCCTCATCAATGATGCCATATAAAAAGGCACTATTAACATTCATCTGGTACACAATAAAGTCCATGAAAGAAGCATATGCTAAGAATAGTCTGATGGATTCAATTCTGGCAACTGGTGTAAAAACCTCATCATAGTCAATGCCCTCCTCCTGTGTGTACCCTTGTGCTACTAGCCTGGCTTTGTTTCTGACCACTATACCCCTCTCATCTTTCTTGTTTATGAGCACCCATTTGGTCCCAATGAGTCTTGCCCATTTAGGACAGTCAACCAAAATCCAAACCTCTTGTATATCAAACTGCAGTAACTCTTCTTGCATGGCCTCTACCCAACTTGGATCATTCAATGCTTGAAAGATCTTCTTTGGCTCTTCTTGTGACAAAAAGGCAGAGAAGAGGCAACATTGCATATTATCATGATTGAATTTCATTATGATGTTGGCAATAAAGCTATGTTCCTTCGCTTGATACCTTGTTTGTCTGGGAGTATCAAGATCACCTATGATTTGAGATTGGGGGTGATCTTTACTAATTCTGTAAGTAGGCTGCATATTCATGAGGACTTCAGTTTCATCATTTCCCAAATCAGGTTCTATGAGACTAACTTGATTGGGAAAGAACTCTTCAAAAGATCTTCTAAATGATACTGCATGGCTGAGAGATGGATGTTGGCGAGCTGTGTGCAGCTCTGAATAGCTTGGACCTCCATGTTTGATGATTCTGCTTCCACTACTTGATAAAGTGATTGGTGAAGATGGATAAATGAGTGGGGATTCTCTTCTTGCATCATTAACATCATTCACAACTGGTTCTTCAACGACAGGGGAAACATTTGGTCCAGCAAGGGAATCCATGATTCCACTGCTTTCAGTCATTCCATTGCTTTTAGGACTTAGCTTAGCAAGGGAAGAGACTGGGTGTCCATTCGTGTGAGAGAGGTCTTCTTCTTCAGCCGTTCCTTTGGCAGCATCATCAGCAGGGAACAATGAAGGTACAATCATGTACTTCATAGGTGGATTCTCTACAACAGTTGGTTCTTTTGTACCTGAAATGTTAGTATTTTCCAAAGCAACAAGCACATAATTCATAGATTTAGAAAGTACTTCAATATCAAAGAACCACTTGGGACCTGTTTGTGTGTCTTCAGGCTTATCCTCTAGAAAATTGACATGTATGTTCTCTGTTACCTTGCTTGTCTTCTTGTTGAAGACCCTATATCCCTTACTTGTCAGTGAATAGCCAACAAAGTATCCATAATCCCCTTTTTCATTAAACTTTCCCAAATGATCAAGAGTGTTGAGTATTACTACATGACACCCAAAAGGTCTAAAAAAGTCAATCAAAGGAGGTCATCCATTGAATAGCTGATAAGGAGTCTTGTTGTGAGCCTTTACCACCAAGGCCCTATTCTGAACATAACAAGCAGTGGCAACAACTTCAGCCCAAAAGATAACTGGAAGCTTGAAATCAGATAGCATGGTCCTTGCAGCTTCAATGAGAGTTCTGTTTCTCCCCTTTGCAACTCAATTTTGTTGAGGTGTTCTGGCTTTGCTGTATTCCCTTTTAATCCCTTTGTTGGAGCAGAAAGTGTCCAGCTCTTTGTTCCTAAACTCTCCACCATTATCAGACCTAATTGTTACCACCTTCATACTCTTTTGAAGCTCAATCTGAGTGATGAAGTCTTTGAGTACTCCTGTTGTGTCACTCTTTTCAAATAAGAAGAAGGTCCATGTGAACCTTGAGAAGTCATCAGTGACCACTAGGCAGTACCACTTCTTTTTCATGCTTGCCACATATGTAGGACCAAAAATATCCATGTGAAGTAACTCTAATGGCTTGGTGATGGAAAGAGCAATTTTTGATTTACAAGAAGCTCTATGTTGATTTCCCTTCAAAGAGGCAACACAAGTATGATCATTATTGAAGGTCTTAGAAGGCAAACCATGAATAAGATTGAACTTAACCAATTTGTTCATATTTTTGAAGTTTAAATGACCAAGTCTTCTATGCCATTTCTTGCATTCATCTACTGAGGCTTTGGCAATAAAACAGTTCTCATTGTCTTTAAGAGAAATATCTTTTAAGTCAATGGTGTACATGTTCTTCTACCTTGGTGTTCTTAGTACAATATGAGTATTTGGTGATAAAACAAACTCCTTTCCCAACACTAGGCACTTAGTATCAGTGAAAAGAACAAAGTTCTTATTATCAGTCATCTGAGACACACTAAAGAGGTTGTACTTCAGTTCTTTCACTAGATATATATTATCAAATGTCATGCCATTAGTGACAATGGTCCCTTTTCCTGTAATTGTTCCATGCCCATATCCAAATGAGACACCATCATTATCATGCTGAGGAACAAAATTGGACATATATGCTTTGTGACCAGTCATGCTTCTTGAACAACCACTATCCCAATATGCTTTGTTATTCTTGGTCTGCTTTGTCACCTACAAAAAGAAAAACAAATTAGTTTTTCGTGGGGACCCAAGCCATTACTGACTTAGATCTACCTCGTGTATCAATGTAAGATAATTTGTCAAAGGCTACAGATACACCATTGGGTTGAGTACCCCTTTTGGGAGCCCAAACCCAACGAGCTGAGGCTTTAACAGCTTTTCCCCATCTACCCATGTTTCTAGAGGCCATTACTTTGCCAGCAAGGGAAACCCTAGGCTTAGCAGGGGAATCCCTATGCTTAGCAGAGGGATCTCATTGCTTGTTTTGGCCTTTATAGGTACGTTGGTAAGGTCTATGGCCAGATGCAAATGTATTATGAGATGTTGGTCTGGTCACATTAGAGCTAGATTTGGGGTATGCTTCACTTATCTTTCTCAAAGCAGGCACAACATATTTATCAGTTGCCTTATTTCTCAAAGCAGGGGGAATGTACTTAGCAGGCGAAAAAGATTTTGCCCCTGCATTCAACAAAATAGCTTGTGGTTGCATTTCCTTTAAAGGATTTGCAGCCACCATTCCCATGGTTGCTTTACAGTCTTGGTATATGTGATCAAAACTGCCACATGTGAAACAAGGTTTGGTGTTTTTCACAAATTGCTTTCCTAGTTGAATAGACTTTTGATTATTCCAGATTCTTTGATTTCCTCTAACCACATTCTTATTGTATTTAGATATATACATATCTGCATATCTAGTGGTGGTTTTGTAAGGTTTTGGACAAGTAGTTATAGTTTTAGCTCCTGATGTACTACTAGTTCTAGATGAGGTACTTTTGGAACTAGTGTCACTACCAAACAAACCTTCTCTAGAGAAAAGGACAAGGTTATCTATTTTCCACCGCTTTAAAGCAGCTTGTTCTTTTTCAAAGTCCCTAACCTCACTAGTTTTTACATAATCATTTAAGTTAAACTCAATATATGCCTGCTTGGCAAAACAAGGAAGACCAGTCCAAGAAAGATCTTTGATAGGAATGGCTCCATGTATGTTAGCAGGTGGTGGTGGAAAGGTAGCATGTTCATTTTTAACACCAAAACCAGTTTTATCTCTTGGAGATTGTCCTATTTCAACAACCTTAGTCAGATCTTGAGATGTTTTTCCAAACTTTTCAACAGTTTGTTCATCTACCTTTTTATTAGCTCCAAAGATTTCAACTTTAGTAGTTAATTCCTTAATGGAATCATCTTTTTCTCTAGCATCTCTTTCTAGAATTCCAATGTGATCTCTATATTGGTTCTCTCTTTGCTTATATTCTCTAATGCAAGATTCTAGTTGTTCTAAAGCACGTTTGTAGTTGTCTAAATCATTCTCAGAATTCATGTAATTAGCATTTAGATTTCTGACTAGGTCATTTAATGACTCAGTATTTTTCCTACATGCTTTGGTATAATAAGAGTCATCATATACCTCATTATCTGAGCTGGATGTTGACATAGCCATAAGAGCAAATTCTTCCTCTGTCTCTTCAGCAACTAGAGCTTGGTTCCTTTCAACACCTTCTATCATAGGGCTCCAGTCCCATCCAACAACTCCATCTATTCCTTGCATGGATACCATATCCTTAGCCTCAGAATCCTCATCCCTGTTCTCCTTTCTATAGCTGCTTGAATTCTTTGGCCCTCTGCACTCCCTAGCAAAGTGACCTTTCTTACTACAATTGTAGCATTCCACCTTTGATTTATCAAATCTAGCTACATCAGAAGGATTAATGGAAATCTTTTTCCCATATTTCTTATAGAATCTGTTGGCTCTCATGCTGAGTAGAGCCATATTCCACTTGATGTCCATTTCCTCTAGACCTTGCTTACTGATTTAAGTTAGATCTTCGTATAGCACAGTGGAACCATGAGATCCTTGTGATGCAATAAAGGCACAAGCAGTATCAAGGCTAATTGTTCCAGGCCTTTCATCTCCATTTGATGGTCCAGAGTTTGAAACAGTGGAATATGTAGAAGGGGAAACTTCAATCCCACTGCTTTTGTGTGAAACAGCAATTCCACTGCTTTGAGCAATGAAAGCCATATTGGCAGGTGGATCACTAGTTCCACTTGAGTCTGTGGGAATAATCCCTAAGGCCTTCATTTCATCGACCACAAGCTCAAAACCCTTCAGGTTTTTGTAGATGTCATCAATGTTTTTGTCATCAATGTCATCTCTGTTCTACCAAATGGCTTTGTAAACAAACCATTCTTTTTAAGGCTGTTGAGAAATCTTGCATTGACCTGCTCTCTTGACACCTCTATGTCAAAGAATTCTAGTTGAGCAACCAAATCTTGAAGCCTGTTATAAATGGAACCAATTGCTTCATCACCTTTTGTTTTAAAAGAAGCAAATTTTTATTTTTATTTTTCTTTTCTATTTCCTCCAAATGTGTTACCAATGGCTTCCCAAAGTTCCTTAGCCGTCTTATGCTTCCTAAACCTTAACCGATGTCTATCAGGTAGGGCTAACAGCAAAGAACTGTGAGCTCTGACATCATGTCTTCTCAATTGAATCTCTTTGTCTGAAACAACAACAAACTTTTTCTTGCCATCACCTTTGGAGCTTTCACCAGCTTCTCCCTTTTCTTTGTTCTTATCTTCAACTGCTATTGTTTTGGTGAACTGATCACCAAACTCTATGACCTTCCATAGGGCATAGTGTTCCATCTTGAGATATTGTTGAATCCTGAATTCCCATATTTCAAAGTTTTCAGGATCCAATATTGGAAGTTCGAGTGCATTGTTGTTTGTGGATGAAATAGAGTCAGTAGTCATGGTTGGAAATGGATGTGAGGTTTGTGTTGTTCTTGGTTTAATCAAAGTTTCTCAACAAGCTCTGATACCACTTGTTTATCCCAAACTCAGATCTTAAACCTTAGCTTATTTAAGGGTTATAGTAGAAAGAAAGAAATCAAACTACTATGAGAGAAACTTTGAAATACACAAAGTAACTAAACAAGATGCGGAAAGTAATGTTTAGCACAAGAACAAATAGTGAACCAAATGTTAATCTTTAATATATTGATAATATACGAATACCCAATGATGGTATTAGGGTTTTACAACCTTAAAGCTTGAATTGAAATGACAGGAAAGATATATGAAATATGAAAACCTAATGAGTCCTTTTATAACACAAGGACTCATGTACAAGATTACTACTAACAAACTAGGAAAGTATTCTGGAGTAGTAATAGAAACGCGTCAATATCTCTTCCTAGTTTATCCATGTAGCAGGGTCTTTGACTTCTAGCAGGGGGACCAATCCTCCTGACTTCATTAATCAGCAAGGGGAACTTACTCTAGCAGGGGGAACTTTGACCAACTAGCAGGGGAAACTAAGACTCATACATTTATTCCCAACGATCCTTCCCTAAACTTGTGCTTTCACCAAAATGACAAGTTTCTGAATAAATGTTGGTTGATGAGGATGCTTACAAACTTCTTGGCCAAATTTGACCGTGGATGAACCAGACTAGATCATATGGCACATGATTCTTGCAATCCACTCTCAAGTCAGTCTGCACCATCTTCTTCATTGTCTCTTGTGAAAGAGGATAATAACGATTATAAAGAAGATAGACAGTTACTCCTTCCATAGCCAACTCATAAACTCCTGAATTTGTGAACAACTTCCAATATAACATTTTAGCTCCATTTTGTGCATAAAAAATTGGATCATTAAAATCTGTCTCATACATCCTACGCATGTTGTCCCAAATCAACCAATCCTTCTCAACTCCTTATATAGTAAGAGGATTTGCTGCAAACATTCCTTTTAGAATCCTCCATAAATCATCCAGGTCTTCTCTATCCAAGATTTGAAACGGAAGACCCAAACTTTGGAATGTATGAGCTGTATCATCAGCCCTTGTAAGCTTCCACCAAGACATACCCTATACTGATATACAGTATACTACACTATAGAGTACTTCTTCCTCATGTCATCAGATGGAATTTCATCAGGTTCCTCCAAGATTAAATGTTGCTTAATTTCTTCATTGGAGGGTTTCTGATCTTCCTTGGTTACTGTCCTAATCTTTTCCATCCTCTTCATTCTTTTGGCTGCTCTTTATGAATTAAGAGCAAATCTTTCACCTGCTAATGAGGATCCACCTGCTTGTGCAGTTTCCACTACTTTAGTAGTTTCACCTGCTTGTGTAGATTCCACTGCTTTAGTAGTTTCACCTGCTTCTCCTTCTGCCTTTCTCTTCTTAGCTTCCCTGGTCTTCTTCATCATCTCATCCTTCCTTCTAATGTACTCAGCCTCCTCAGTTGTGCCTATAACAAGAAAGTTGTCTACACTAGTTGCCTTCATAACAGGAATGACAGCTCTTTCAATTTCTTCAAAGGTCATCTTCCTGAAATGAGCATCGATATACTTTTTGTATCTCTTGAGTATGACCTTGTAATGTTCCAACCTCCCCTTTTCAGATCTCAGATATTTATCGTTCTGAAGCTGCATTACTCTTCTTTCCAAAAAGTGTTTTTGAAAGTTAAAGATCAGAAGAGTCAATTCATACCTTTCATCCAAAGGAGCATTAACCAGTTCTTGATTCCATTGCTCCAAGAATTCTGTAACATTAGGTACCCTTTCATTTAGATCTCTATGCATAATCTCAATCTACTTGAGCATTTCCCTTGGCTGCATTCGTACCTTTTCCTGTTCTGAGAGATCTAATTTGGAGACATCCAGTTGTGCCTCCTTTCTCCTCTTTTGAATTCTTGCCTCTTGCATATGTAGCTCTTCTTCATGCATTATTTGAGCTACAAGTTCATCATGTTCAGACTGAGCCCTTAGTTCTTATGGTGTTTTATGTTTATACTTCTTTTTGGGTTGTTCAATTATCTTCCCCTTCCCTTTATCTTTTGGATCTACTGCTGGTCTTGCCTTGGGAGCAGTCTTTCCAATTTGTATCCCTTTCTGAGCTGGCTGACTCCTTTTTCTTGCAAATGTCTGAGAGAAAGATGCTCTTGATGGTGTAATAGTAATAACAGGGGGAATACTTACAGTAGTGGGATTATCGATAGTAGGGGAATCTTTTGTTGTAGCAGGGGCTTCTTCTTGTTGACTCATGTTTAGCAATGTCTGGGCTACATCCTTTGTTGCACTCCCATTATCACTTCCTTTCTCCTCACTAACAACCTTTTCTTTACTTGCTTCCCTTCCACTAGGAAATGCATACCACTGAGTAGACTCATCTGTATTAGGTACTTCCTCCCCTTTGGAAGCATCCTCATCCGTGGATATAACCAGATGTGGTCTTCTCCTCCCCTCAAGTGTAGTAAGTCTGGTTTCCAAGTTGGTAATGACCAGATCTTGCTGTTTGACTGTTTCTACCAGTTGTGCATTTTTCTTTTTCAAGCTCATGCACATTTTCGTCAATTCTAATAAGGATAGTGGTTTCAGTCTGCTCTCAACCCTAGTAGGAGATTGCTCTCCTCTTTGGGTATTTTTAAACTATAGATTCACTAATAACACGGGTATAAGATCCGGAGTTCAGGGAGGGTGAAAGAGATGTTTAGCCATTGTTAGTGAGAGAAAGAGAGAGAGATGCTCTAATATGTGTTTATATGAGAGAGAAAGGAAAACAAGTAAATGACACACCTCACCCGTCCATGGAAGTATGGATGGATATATATAGCACGGGACTTGAACTACTTACATATGACAATAATAGTCCCTGCAAGTCCCGGCTATGAAACTATTGTAATTCCGTTAGTCGCACACATTTTAAGGCTAACAATCTTCCCCCAATGTGGAGACATACGGAATTACTTACAATGTTCCTAACAAATGCAAATACAACCAAAATATGACAGTTTTAAGTTTGCTTCCAATGCTGAAGATGACGTTGTTATCTTCAAGTCTTCTAGAAAAACTTATAACCCAGTTTGAATTCTCTTTGTCTTTGCTTGTTGAGAAACCATTGTATCATGTATGAACTGGATTAACTTCCCCCAATTCATACTACATGTCTTGAAAAGCTTTCTTCATAGACTTATTTTTTACGAAGCTTCTGAATCAGCTTCTCCCCAAACCAATATCCATGTCTTGAGCAAAATCTGTATCTTTAGCAATCATCTATCTTTGACATTTAAAGTGCACAGCGGAATTTTGTAGAAGAAGAAGCAAACCACACCAAGTAACTGCTACCTTGACATTTTTGGTCTTCATGATTATGTGTTTTTGGGAACATGCAAGAAATCAGCAACAAATCTTCTCACGCTTGTAGAATACTTCCCCTTGGAAGTTGAACTAAGTACTCCAAAGTACACGTTCTTCCCCCATGATGGTTATGAACTCTCGGAAGCATCATCTGACGTGTACGGTCAAAATCGCGAGATGTTCTTGTCGAAAGTATGATGGTTACGAACTCTCAGAAGCATCATCTGACGTGTACGGTCAAAATCGTGAGATGTTCTTGTCAAAAGTATGGTGGTTAAGAACACTCGGTAGCATCATCTGACAAGTACAATCAGAATCGCGAGATGTTCGTGTCTGAAGCAGAAATCTTTGTTGACATTCTGTAGCTCAAGTTGCTTGTGAGAATTGTTTGCTGATCACATCTCTACTCATTTACTCTCTGGCTAAACTTACCAACCTCGTATTCTTTCGGCTATTTGTAGTGACCACTGGTGAAGTAAACCTGATATTCCAAACTTGAAACTGAAGTATAATCCCCCAAATTTGTTACTTAATCTTGCAATTTTGTTGATTGATGAACGGTGCAGAAGAAGAGTTCTAAGTACCTTATACCCCAAAGAAGAAAAGTATAAGAAGTACAACACCTCTTGAAATATCCACAACTACCGGTGAGTGTGACACTGAGCACTACAACATAACTCCTTAAGTGATAGTTATCCATGTCGTTGACCATCCACCCCTTGACATTGGAAACTAGATAATCAAGTCTCAATCATAAGTTTTAGCGCTCAAGCAAGTCATCAATCGATAGACTGGGTTTAGAGAAAAGGGGTAGAAGGGGGTGAGAAGGCTCGATGATGAAATAAGTAGACGCCTTCGTGAAATTCCACTTCAACTTTAAATAACAAATACCAAACCCACTTCGTAACCACTTGACATTCTTTTCTCCGAATACTAGCCGTTTTAACATTTGAGTGAATCTTATAAGGATCATTTTGGTGTTTGTTTGTTTTTGTCGTGTGTGTTTGTTGTGTTTGTTTGTGTGTAGTTAACTTGAGAAACCAACGATGACTATAGAATGAGAAGCCGTCAACGTGGTCTAGCTAACTTTACTTTGAAGCCAAGTTTCCGAAAAACAGGGTTTCAAAACGAGGATATTCTTTATCCGCAATGAACCCGTAATTACCAAAATCTCCAAAGTAATAGTTGGTCCATACATCACGTTAGAATTTTTATGAAAAGAAAAAGTATTTCAGCCCATGTTATGGAGCAATTCGAACCATCCTTGCTATGAAAAAACATGGCCCACTTCATCTTTAATAACCAAATCCAACTCCATACGCTATATTGCTTTTCATTTTAGATGTAACCATGACCTATTTATTTTCCTTGTATAGAAAGCAGGGTCCAATTTGGTCCATCAAGTTGACCCTAATCATATGGTAATATAAAAGGGTAGTATAACGTAAACCGTCTCATAACCCTACACTTATACATTTTTCTCCGCCCCATCTCATTCGATACTCCCAAATTTTGAGATATCTGCTTCTAGCCTGTCATCATCAATGGAACATATCACTCATCTCTATCACATAAATGAATCAGATCCATCATCTCGTCTTCCTAATCAATAATAACTAACTGACTCAAACATCAATCCCATCTTATCTTAAATCGAATCATAACAATCAATCCAAAGTCAAAAAACTTGAACAAAGACCACAAAGAAGAAGGTGTTGCAAGGCCTCCAACTTGGGGGTCTCGGGTAGGATTGCTATTTTCGTTTTGTTTGTTGAGTCCCAACCGAAACAAAGAATGAGTGTAACATAATTGTTATGCAATCATCCTTTTATGTTTCGAATATACAAAAGAAGTGGTTAACCCACAAAAATCGATGATGAGTTCAGGTTTTGTGGTAGATCTTTATAGATCTTGACATGCAAGTGAAAACACAAAACTAAAACTGAGATTTTTAGTGGTTTAGATTCGAGTCTAGATGGGGTTTTAGGTGACGATGGGTTAGGATTAGTTTTGAAAAGTTGATTGTAGAGTGATAAGGCAGATATGATGTAGGCTGAGTTGAGGTGTTGATGGGATAGGATTAGAGTCGGTTTAGATTGTCGGTTGATATTTAATTATTGCATGGTCTCGGTTTTTTTCTTTTTGAAACAAATATCGCAATGTTTATAAAATGCTATCGTAATATTCAGAATCAGTGTCTCAATGGTTTTCAAAAATGCTATCGCAATATTTTAGAAGCACTACCAGTGATGACGTATAGTCCCCGGCCGGGTCATTAACCCGGCCCGAGGGTACTATCCATATCCGGCCCATTACGTATGGGTGGGATAATGTCAGTCAGGCTTATGGGCCTGAGTGAATAGTAACCGCGCACACGTGTGCGGCCCACGGCCCGGTACGGCCGATACGGCCGACATAGGGTTAGACAGAATAATATCCTGTCTAGGGATATCTTTACCCCATTAAGGGAGGATATTCACTACCAGAATTAGAAGATTACAATCATTCTAATTCTGGTGTTTATCTCTTCCTTGGGGCCGAAGGAACAGTGAAAGCCCACTAGGGTTTCACTGCCTATAAAAGGAACCCCCAAGGGTTCCACAAAGGTATCACAATTCTCTCTAAACTCACATATAACCCTAAACCGATTACTTACTCTCACGCCGGAGTCTAATCGTGGGAAACCTTCCCACGGTAAGCCTAACGCGTGTTGTTTAGTGTGCAGGATCCCAACCAGAAGATTCACTTGGTGCAGGAGCCGGTACCCAGCCAACCCGAATTAAGCCTAATTCGGGTCTAGCAAGGATCAACCAACTTTTGCATCAACAAGTTGGCGCCATCCGTGGGACCTTAACACTAAGCTAGAACAAAACCTCATCTCGATTGTTTCAATGACGAAGGGGCATCCGCCAGTTAACCCCAGGAACGTGAATCCTGGGAATCGGAAGCCCTCAGGGGAAGGGATTCTTATTCCCAACCAATCACCTAGCCGCCTCGCAAGCGGTCCAGGTAACCGTAGCGGTCTTCAGTCCGCAGGGGTGACGAGCACGATCTCGGTGACTCCCCCGCCCACTTCAACCCTGGACAATCCTGATCCGGGAAGTGCGCCAGCCCCTCCTAACAAGGAGCCACGTAGACCCTTAATGGAGGAAGAAGTGGAAGCTCAACCACTCAGCGAGGACGAGCTCACTCGAGTTCTCACTCAGAATTTTGAAAGGATCGTCCCAGGGATCGCATCAAGATTGAGCCTGGGGAGGAACCTCCAAGCCCGACTCAACTTTGGCGACAGTGGACCATCCACTCCTTCCCGAAATCGGAGAAAAAGGAGGACTCAGCCTCGGGAGCAGGGAACCTTTGAGGAAGACCCTCAACCCCGGAATGTGTTTGAACGCATAGGGGATCGCATCATGCAAGAATTAACGCAACCTCAAGATGGGGAAAGGTCGGATGGCTCACCCGAGCGGCCAGACCGAGAGCTGACCAGAACCACACGCCGCCCAAGTGTGTGGGATAGGATGAACACAGGAAGGAAGGCCCCTGGCTCGTCTCAAAAAAGTGGTCCCTACTCAAAAGGCGGGGCACCACCTCTGTCCCCAGATCCGTCTGGGGAGGACTCAGATGACCATCCGCCCAAACGCCGCCGGCCAAGGCGCACGCCACCACCACCAAGCAATGATGAGTATTATGGTGGCCCCTACTATAGGGATACGGAAGCAGAGGACCTCTCGCGTCCGTGGTGTGAACCATGGGATGACCCTAGGCTCACACGACCATGGGCTGATCCTAGGGAAGATCCGTTTACCCTTCGCATACGGAACTACTCTGAGGACACCAAACGTCGCATGCCGGCATGTATCAAGACGTATGATGGGTCCGGTGATCCTGTCGATCACCTCAAAATATTTGATACTCAGGCTAAAATTGAGCGATGGCCCATGCCCATATGGTGCCAAATGTTCAATTCGACCTTAATTGGTAACGCTCGGGACTGGTTCGAGGCACTCCCCCCACGGAGCATTGATAGTTTCACGGAACTACGCACTGCGTTCGAAAACAATTATACTCAGAGGAAGAAGTATAATAGGGATCCGGTTTCATTGGCAACCGTTAAGCAACGGCCGGGGGAGTCCACAGAAGCCTTCACTGAGCGCTTCAATGATGAGTGCACACGCACGAGAACCATGCCAGAGCTCCTGAAAATCTCGGACTACATGCACGCCATAACAGACAGAGAACTGATCAGGCGTCTCAACGACAAGCGTCCAGAAAGATATGATGACCTCATGGAGAGAGTGAGGAATTTCATAGAGGGAGAGACAGCGGTGGCCGCAGCCTACCCATCCCGAGGAAATGGGTACCGCTCAAATGACCAGTCCCGGAGACAGTCGGGTGGTCAAGGCAACCAGAACAATAACAAGGGCTCGGACTATAAGAGCCAGAGCAAAGGCGGACGGTCAGACGACAAGTTCACCCCCCTAAAGATGTCCTACCGGGAGATCTTGTTGACTGAAGGGGCGAATTTTCCAAGGCCTCCCCCAATGACCACACCCCCGGAACGTCGGCAGGGAAGTCGCTTCTGCGAATTCCATAATGACAAAGGACACGACACCGAGGAGTGTATCCAGCTGAAGAAGCATATTGAGTCGCTAATCAAATCAGGCAAGCTTAAGCACCTGGTTAAGGATTGGAAAGATGGAAAGGACAACAACAAGAAGTATGATAAGAAGGACCCCCAAAAGGACAAGCCTTCTACCATATACATGATCCAATCCAGACAGCGCCGCACGAGACAGAAAATTGGCCAAAAATTTTCCCGCGGCAAGGAAATCTCATTCCCTCTCATCACAGCAAGTGACGTGGTTGATGCGCCTCTCACTATTGAGATAAGCATTGGAACGCACAATGTCCGCCGCATGTATGTGGATGGAGGATCGTCAGCAGAGGTATTATATGAACACTGCTTTGTGCAGTTATGCCCAGAAATAAGAAGCCAATTAGTACCGGCCACGTCGCCGCTTACTGGCTTTAGTGGAGATACTATCTGGCCAATAGGGCAGTTGCGTCTGCTTGTCACCATTGGGAATGAGGAACATTCCACTACAACGTGGATGAACTTCATGGTGATACGTTCACATTCCCCTTATAATGGAATCATAGGCCGACCAGGCATTTTGGCTATCCGAGCAGTACCTTCTACGGCACACGGAATGATTAAGTTCCCAGTTGATGGGGGAATCGTTACTATTTATAATACAGTCGTGCCGACATCCGAGTGTCACACCGTGACAACACCGGCACCACCTGTACCACCTAAGGATGGGGCACCACCACCCAATTGGAAGGTGGCCATTCACCCTGACTACCCGGAACAGGAGGTATCCATAGGAGGGGCACTCTCAGATAACAGCAAAAGGGCCATGTGTGCACTTTTAAGTGCAAATCTGGACATATTCGCATGGGAGCCAAAACATATGACGGGTGTGCCACGTACGATAGCAGAGCATAAGCTCCAGATCCGCCAAGGGTACCAACCCATCAAGCAAAAGAAGCGCGGCCAGGCGCCTGAAAGAAGCCAAGTTATATTGGAGGAAGTGCGGAAACTGGTGGATGCAGGCATCATGCGCGAGGTATACTACCACGAGTGGTTATCCAATCCAGTCATGGTCAAGAAACATGACGGAAGTTGGCGCATGTGCGTGGATTTCACGGACCTGAACAAGGCCTGCCCACAAGACTGTTACCCGCTTCCAGAAATTGACTGGAAAGTAGAATCTTTGTGTGGATATCCTTTCAAATGCTTCTTGGATGCATATAAAGGGTATCACCAAATCCAGATGGCGGAGGAGGATGAAGAAAAAACTGCGTTCCACACAAGCCAGGGCGTATATTGCTATACGAAAATGCCGTTTGGATTAAAGAACGCCGGCGCTACGTATCAGCGGTTGGTGGATAAAGCTTTCGAATCACAAATAGGACGCAACTTGGAGGTATATGTTGATGACTTGGTGATAAAAAGCCACACGGAGGATGCACTCCTCCGGGACGTCCAGGAGACATTCGACACGCTGAGAAGGATTAATATGAAATTAAATCCAAAGAAATGTACGTTTGGTGCAACAGAAGGAATGTTCTTGGGATATTTGATTGACCCAAACGGCATCAAACCTTGTCCAGAGAAGACGGACGCAGTGATACGGCTACCGTCCCCGCAGACACGGAAGGAGGTGCAATCCCTGAATGGGAAGTTAGCCGGACTAAATAGATTTCTATCCAAATCCGCAGAGAAGTCACTGCCCCTATTTAAGACACTGAAGAAGTGTATTAGAAAGGGAGACTTCCGTTGGACGAAGGAAGCTGAGGAAGCCTTTGGCCAACTCAAGCAGCATCTTGCATCTCTCCCCATGTTGGTAGCTCCCCGCCCAAAGGAGGAGCTTGTTATGTATCTCTCGGCTACCCATGGCGCAATAAGCGCGGTACTGATGACGGACAGAGACACAGTACAGACCCCGGTCTACTTTATAAGTAGAACATTACAAGGAGCGGAGCTGAACTATTCCCCCATGGAAAAATTGGTACTAGCACTAGTATTTGCTACAAAGAGGCTGCGCCGGTACTTTCAGGCGCACCCGATTGTCGTGATTACGGATCAGCCAATCAAGCAGGTTATATCTAGACCAGACGTGGCAGGGAGACTAGAAAAATGGAGCATCCTACTGGGGGGGCATAATATATCTTACAGACCAAGGACGGCTGTTAAAGGCCAGATCTTGGCAGATTTCCTGATCGAGAAGCCGGATGAGGAAGAACCAATCATTAAGCAAGAGGAGGCCCTATCGGAACCTTGGGTGCTATTCACGGACGGATCCTCATGCACAGACGGATCCGGGGCAGGCCTCATCCTTACAAATCCAGAAGGTATGGAATTCACGTACGCCCTCCGTTTTGAGTTCACGGCCACCAACAACGAAGCGGAATATGAAGCATTAATTGCGGGTTTAAAAATCGCCGCTAGAATGGGAGTTCGCAACCTTGAGGCCTACGTGGACTCACGGCTTGTCGCGAACCATATTCTAGGTGGGTATGTGGCTAAGGAGGACAACATGGTCAGGTATTTGGAAAAGGTCAAGACGTTAATCGCAACTTTCAGTAAGTTTTCCATCAAGCAGGTACCAAGGGGCGAGAACAAGAAAGCGGACGCCCTCAGTAAAATCGCGTCCACAAGCTTCGCTCACTTGTCTAAACAGGTTTTGGTGGAAATACTCAAAGAAAAGTCTATCACGGAAGGGGAAGTGACTGCTATAGTTGAAGAAGAGGGACCTACGTGGATGACCCCAATCATCAACTATCTGGCTAGTGGAACACTCCCAGACGAGGAAAAAGCAGCAAGGCGCGTTAAAAGGAAGTCACAATATTTCGAACTCCGGGAAGGCATCCTTTATAAGCGCTCTTTCTTGCAGCCGTGGCTGCGGTGTGTTGGACCACGCCAGGCGGCCTATGTGATTAGTGACATACACGAAGGATTGTGCGGCATGCATGCAGGTCCACGATCCGTGGTAGCTCGAGCCTTACGAACAGGATACTATTGGCCCACTATGCACAGAGACGCGCGCGACATGATACGCAGGTGCAATGATTGCCAAGTGCATAGGCCAGTACCGCGGCACCCACAGCAGGAGCTTACACCTATCACGTCCCCATGGCCATTCTACAAGTGGGGAATCGACATCGCAGGACCATTTCCTGTAGCTGCGGGAGGGGTTAAATTCTTGATTGTTGCAATGGATTACTTTACACGATGGATAGAAGCCAAGGCAGTGAAATCTATCACGGGTAAGCAGGTCAAGAAGTTTGTGTGGGAACACATTGTATGCCGTTTCGGTCTACCTGGAGAAATTATATCAGACAACGGCAAACAGTTCACGGATAACCCATTCAAAGACTGGTGTGCATCATTGAACATCAAGCGGCGCTTCGCGTCTGTCAAGCATCCACAAACGAACGGCCTTGTCGAACGAGCAAATAGGAGCTTGGGGAATGGGATCAAGGCGCGGCTGGATGAACGACAGGGCAAATGGGTCGAGGAATTGTCGCATGTATTATGGGCACATAGAACCATGATAAAAACAGCCAACGGAGATACTCCGTTTGCATTGGCTTACGGCACTGAAGCCGTTATACCAGCAGAAATAGGGATGCCTACCATCCGCACGGCGGAGGTTAATGCCGTCACAAATGATGAACAGCTGCGAATCAACCTAGATCTGTTGGAGGAAAAAAGGGAATTAGCAGCCATCAATGAAGCTAAGTCCAAGGCTAAGATGAAGGCTTATTACGATGCCAAGGTCAAAGGTGTTTCTTTTCGACCGGGAGACTATGTCTATCGTGCTAACGAAGCAAGTCGCGTGGAAAATACAGGAAAACTGGGCCCTAAATGGGAAGGACCGTATGAAGTCACTGAAGCCTTGGGACGAGGCGCGTACAAGCTACGCGATATGGATGGCCGCGACCTAGAGCGCACATGGAACATCGCCAATCTAAAAAGGTGCTATCTTTGAAAGCTACGGCTCCCGCATGGATACTTTGCTATAGGTGGTCTTAATAAAGAACCATGCGGGTTATTTGTCTTATTTGTTTTTCTTATGTTTGTTTAAGTTTCCTTTATGGACCTTTTTAGGACTTGTCATCATTGTTCAAACAAAAAATGTAAATGTTCTAATAAAATGCCGTGGTGCCTAGCTAGCTCCACGGCCTGTTTCGTGCAAATTATTGTCTTCTTTGTTAGATTCTTTGTTAGCCGTATGAATTTTAATTGTGTTATATTATGCCATGTTTCTTTCATATGCATTCTCTCGAAATACCGTACATGTACTATACGCCTCCAGGAGGGGTAAGAGGATTAAGTGAACCTACTAATTCAACTTGCCGCGTAAGAGGGATGCAACCCCAGCCGCACGGATCACGTATCCCTACTAGACACCTTACTCACGAGACGTTGGGGTAAGTTTCATATGCTATAGCCATACCGTGCTCCGCATAATAAAGACGCACGTCGCACGTCTAGTATATTGTAGACTTGAATGTATTTTCTTTGTGAGTAAGACGTGGTATATCACGCAGTATTAAACTACAATGTTTCGAACACAAGCACAAATACACAGGTTTCCAAAAACAAATCAAAATCGCCGTGGTTACCCACGGACTTATATACAAAACATAAAATTGTTAGCCGTGTACATACACGGACGAATCAATACATATTCAGAGATTACATAACAAGTGTTTGATTGTGGACAAAGAAGCATCCTAAATTGAGGGGAGAAACTTACCCATCTCTGCTTGTTCTTCCACCAGACGCGGCAACCATTCATCACGCTCTCCCCGCTTCTGGGCTTGGGCTGCAATCCTTTCCAACACCACGTCTAAGGGTTCCTCGTCCAATACGACCCTGGTTACGTCTTCATATACAGGAAGGGTTAGAGGAAAGTTAGCAGTGGAAGGCATGCTAGGATTGAGCTTCTCCATGATTTCAGTGTTCGGGGCATCTTTGGTGGCCTCTAGCTCATCCAAGAATGGGTAATGCAGATCCTGCATCGCTGCCATGGAGGCAGTCATCTTGCTGGCGGCTTCGGGCTTAAAAAAGGTGTGATGGGCGATGTCCCCACCTTTGGTGATCAGTTCAGCAGCCTCAACCATTCCTTCGTGCCGGCCATGGTCGATGCCATCAGATACAAGGTTGGCAAATTGTTGTACAAAGGATGGGTCCTCTAGCACCTTCGTCACGGCCAGGCGTGCTCCATGCCCAACCATCCACCTACGGCCCGCAATGGCTGTTAGCAGTTGAGGGCACAGTACATTGTCACGCTCAGCGGTCAGGGCATCCATCACCAATTCTTTTTGGGCAATTGCCTCTTTCAGCTCTTGGGTGATGGTCCTTTCCTCAGCAAGTTCTGTCTGCATTTTTTCCATGTTTTGGACGGCCAAATGCGCGTCCTTCAGCTTCTGGTTCAGATCATCTACTTGGCGGGCGTAAGAATGGGCAGAGGCTTCGGCCGTGGTTACCTATAATGAAAGACGTGTTAGTACATTCATTGTTGACATATATGAGTGGTACGGCACGGACATGTACCTTGGTGTTTGCGGCATCTAATTGAGACTCAAGGTGGACTACTTGCTGATCATGTTCACTCGCACGGGCCGATTGTGTCTTGATTGTTGCCTCAGCATTCGCCAGTTTGGACTGGAGGTCAGCGATCAGGGCTTCATTATCCTCAATCATTTTTTCCCTCCGTCCAACTTTTCTCTTGAGGGATTCGACGTGCCCAAGGGCAGCTTCAAACCTGACTCTCATCGCGGTTCCCATCGCCATTTGATGAACAAGCGTCCCATTATACTCATCAGCCAAATCCGCATGATTTAGTGAGTTCACCTCTTGCACCAAGCTTGGTGGTATGCAGTTGTTAAGGTACTCACGACACTCCTCAGCACTCCTCAATCGCGACGCCGTGGTAATGGTCCATATAGGGTTAAAAGGTTGGGGAGCACCGGATGTGGGGAAGTCTTGGGAAAGCAGGGGTGAACCATCTTCAAAAACAGGGCCGGACTTTGTGGCGACCGCAGGATTTTCTTCAACACCTTTACCTTTCTCTTTATTCACTTGGGTGTCAGAAGGCGGTGCGGCCTCAGCTTGGTTGTCCCTGTGACATGAGTATCGTGGAGTATTTTTTAAGTATGGCTAAAAAAAAAAAAAAAAAAAAAAAAAAAAAAAAAGAAAAGACATTCTTGCATGTTTGGATGGTTTCTTACATATTGCTTCTTGCTCCTTCGGAAGCAGTTGGGGCAATTTGGGTGACGGGATCGACATGAGTGACCCGATTAGCCTCGGAACCCTGGGTGGCACTCCCAACAGATTGATACATAGGGTGGTCTTCTCGAAGCTTCTTGCGGGGAGCATTATGTTCACCAATCTCGGCCGATGCAGTATCGCCTGCACGGTTCCCCCTCTTCCGGGTGCGCCTGGTGAGGGGCTGTGCTGTGATTTCAGCAATCTCCTCTTCGGCCTCCTCATCTTCATCCAAGTTAACATGCTGTTGCACTTCATCATCATCATCATCGCCCATCAGTCGGCGAATGGTGGAGTCGGTTTCGATATTGTCTCCCTGTTGTTCTCTATGTGGTGAGGAAGGCCCGGCTCCCCCTTGGTTCATCTGGTCATTACCATCACCATGATTTCCATGCTCTTCATCAGAATGGGGATCAGGCACGGCTTCCAAGGCAACCGTCACTGGTCGGGTGTGCTCAAGGAGGGGCTGTTCATCTTCACGGAGAGGGCGGAGACCTTCCGGCACAAGCTTTGGATCGCCCTGGCGCAACAGTCCAAAAAAGTTCATCTCTGTACAGCACAAAACAATAGATGTTAGATATCGTACACATGTATGCATTCTTATTGACGTACGGATGATTAGCCTACCTTCGCCCTGCCTTCTCCAAAATACAGGATACCTATTGGAGGGACCAAAGTAATTGCGGCTAATTCCTAGCAAGCATATGAATGATTCCGGTAGGTTTCTATGGAATCTAGTCCTATTTCGATCTAACTCTTGCGAGTGAAGGGGATTGTATGTACTGGCGTGCGGCTTAGGGTCGTGCGGGAATCTGTTCCTAATGATAAAATCACCCAGCCATACAACTTCGTCAATGAAAAAGTAATGGTCATACCAATTTTTCAGTGAATCCATTGGTTTGTTGTGTGATTGTGGGCTGTTAGAGGCTCGTTTTTTGAAAGATACCCAACCGTTCACTAAGTTTGGAGTGTAAAACAACCTAAATAACTCTACGGTTGGGGGGATACTCCTAGCACGGCAAAGGATCTCGAATTGGCTAATTTTACAGGCACCTATGCAGTGGAGCTGACTAATGTGTACATTATAATATCCTAACAGATCTACGAGAAAGTGGGTGAAAGGGATGCGGTAATTGGCCGCATCAAACAGGCGAGTATAGAGGCCTATCTTACCCGCTGGAGCCTCAGTTATGAGGTCCCCAACGCCAGGGAGTGAGGGGTGTAGGTTGGAAGGGATGAAGTAATTTGTACAAAAATGGTTTAACTGGTCTTGGGACATGACATTTAGCACGGATCCGATGGTAGGGCTGTTTCTATTGGCCATTACTAAAAAAGAGTGTAAGGACGTGGTATTCTAACCTGCGTGTGAAGGGATCCGTGCGTACTTGGTTCAAGATAAAAGGAAAGCTTTAATGGCAGAAATGGAGGTTGTGAACTGTGTGTTTCACACAGCCGTAGGGGTGGCTTATTTATAGGGTTACCTTGAGGGTCACAGCCTGTTGGATATGTGACACGTGTTGGCCACTGTTCTCAATCGTGTGGCTAGGGGGCAAGAGGCAAGTGAAACGTCAGATGGGACCCACGGGTCATATCTGACCCACACGTTTGCACTGCTCAATGTTCTGACTGTCTGCACTTTTGTCAGTCAAACAAATCAGATGAACAGTCGTTCATGTCGGGTTATGCGGCTCTAACGTAAGACTTGACATTTAATGATATATTTATTTTGTCTCGGCTACTATGTATCGAGCATCATTGTCCTTTGTTATGAATTCCTTGGTACGTCCGGGAGCATCTTTGTAGTCTAGAGGTTCCACCTACGGTTGTAACAACTAGACTGGGGGGACATGATGACGTATAGTCCCCGGCCGGGTCATTAACCCGGCCCGAGGGTACTATCCATATCCGGCCCATTACGTATGGGTGGGATAATGTCAGTCAGGCTTATGGGCCTGAGTGAATAGTAACCGCGCACACGTGTGCGGCCCACGGCCCGGTACGGCCGATACGGCCGACATAGGGTTAGACAGAATAATATCCTGTCTAGGGATATCTTTACCCCATTAAGGGAGGATATTCACTACCAGAATTAGAAGATTACAATCATTCTAATTCTGGTGTTTATCTCTTCCTTGGGGCCGAAGGAACAGTGAAAGCCCACTAGGGTTTCACTGCCTATAAAAGGAACCCCCAAGGGTTCCACAAAGGTATCACAATTCTCTCTAAACTCACATATAACCCTAAACCGATTACTTACTCTCACGCCGGAGTCTAATCGTGGGAAACCTTCCCACGGTAAGCCTAACGCGTGTTGTTTAGTGTGCAGGATCCCAACCAGAAGATTCACTTGGTGCAGGAGCCGGTACCCAGCCAACCCGAATTAAGCCTAATTCGGGTCTAGCAAGGATCAACCAACTTTTGCATCAACAACCAGCGTAATAAATTCAAACATTCCATCGCAATATATGAAAGTCTTCATCGCAATGTATCAAAATTACCCCACCACAGTGTGTCTGTATCTCCCCATCGCAATGAGTCCAAACACCCCATCACAATGTTATCCGTCGCAAAAGGGTTTTGACAGCCGAGAAAAGTGGATCTTGGAATCTTTTGTCCTTTTCCCAAAAAAATCTAGATCTGTTGATGTATTATGGGGAAAAAGAGATGGGTATAAGAGGTGGACAAATGGAAAAAAATGATAAAGAAAACTTTAAAAAATTGATACTGAAGGAACAGTAACCGAGAGAAAAAGGACAACTGATATATTAAAACTCAGATAAAACAAATGACACAAAGGATTTGACAGATTTAGAGATCGATAAAAAAGTTCAAACCGTGATCGAATCAAACACAAACTCGAACACAAACACGAATCAAAAATCGAAACACCCCCAGTTAGCTCTGGTGCCAATTGTAGGATTATAACACACGACTTATAGAGCAATAAATAAAGAGGATGAAGAACAAGATTAAAACGAAGAAGGGAATATTAGATTAGAGAGAAATAAGAAAGAAAGATACAAAGAGTGTGTTCCTAGTGAGAGAAACTAAGGAGAGTTTCTCTCTTTAACACTCTAGAAAAATGGAAAGGCACACACACAAATGAGGAGGTTGTTTCCTTTTATACTAAGAAGGAAACTTGACAAAGGCTTTCCTCATTTGTGTATTCGGGACTAATTCCCATTACATACAAAACAATAAGTTAGAACTCTCGACACCGTTGAATAACATTTTCCACGATCTTCACAACGGTATATTATATGACCATCACTTTAAATACTTCTAACAGTATCACTGAGTGAGGAAGTGGACTTACTTATGGTGTCACTATCCTGCTCACCCCTTGAGGATGAAGCAGTAGTGGCAGCCAAATCCCCAGTTTGCTCCATACCCATGAAGACTCTCCTCTCTGCTACAAGTGAAGGATCACTAGGCAAGGGAGACCTAGCAAACCTGGTTTTGGTCCTCCTTTCTTGTTGTGGGTTGGCATAGGGTAGATCACTAGCAAGGGCATCAGTAGATGAAGCAGGGAATCAGTGAGTGTGGTTTGGGCTGCTCTGGGTTGTGAAGAAGCTTCACGTCTGATCTGGTTCATCATGGTTCGAGTTAGGGGTACTGCCTTGCCAGAAACTTGTGGGGTGGTTGCTGTAAGAGCGGTGAATAGGTTGGTGGTGTTGGGGTTGGCTGTGAAATGATGTTTATGCTGAATGGGACCATGTTGACTCATATCCAACAAAAGTTCTATAAACCTTGGATACATACAAAATTTTGAACTACTTTTAACATTTTTAACCATACCTTCAAAAATCATTTGAGAAAAACAATATTTTCGCCCTGTTGCCAAACACACCAGAGCAGAAGTAACTTGACTCCCAAATTCATTAAAAGCAGTAGTTTTTGATGACAAGCATTGCAAAATTGTATGAACTAAATACTTCCAATGGGGTGCAAACTGACCTTTAGCAAACTTACATTTTTGATTCCCAGAAATATTGTACCCCAAGTTTGTTAGACCCTCAAAAATTTCAGCTTCAGGTAGGGTAACCACCCCACCCTCATCATCCAAGACTAACTTGTCTCGAATGGAGGCAAGTGTAATCACCTTGGGGTGGCCATCAACCATGCTTTTAAGCATAACATCTCCATCCACTGTTTTAGTCGTGGCATTAGACCAAAACTGTTGGATGCGTGAGGTGTAGATCCTTGGACTGATCATAAGAGCTAACTTGAATTAACTCGACTTTAAGTAAGCAATTGCATTAGTAAATTCAGCTGTTTCCCCAGAAAGAATTGCAATCTGGTTATGGTTAGGAGAGATTTTGAGAGACATTCAAATCTTTTGAAGAATTTAAAGGTTTATATTTTGCAAAAATAAGTGGCATATGATTGACTGAATGAGTTAGGCCTGTTGGTTAAGGGAATTGAGTTTATATAGGCGAATTGAAGGACTGTGATTGGACCAATTTATCAATTTGCATAAAAATCAGAAATAAATCTTGCTAACAAAGTAATTAATTTGAAATAATAATAATGAGGTTACCAATCAGCGAAGAATACGCCTTAAATATCTTTTGAAAATAATAAAATATTCCCTAACCAAAAATTTAACAAGAAAGCCCAACGGATATAAGCAGTGTAATGGTATTGTCGGTCAACGGTCAAACAGGGGAATGTTTTGGAAAGTAGGGGAAAGTCATACTAGCAGGGGAATGAAAAAAACCAAAGCAGGGGAAACTTTCCTAAGGGTATTAGGTTAATCTTGAATAGGCCAATGCTAAACAGCTCTGTTCTAGTGCACACACTTGCATAAGCAAGCTAGATACACAGAATCTCAAGAGTCCTCCATTTAGCAAAGTCCTAAACAGAACAACTAACACATAAGTAACCCTGCACTAGGTCAACCCTTTAAAATATGCATACCTAGGACTCCAACCCTACCATATCCTTCCTATGGTCAACTGGTCTTGAAAACATGCATCCAAAAGCCCCATTTTGTGCAACAAGCTGCCCAAACAAGAGATTTTGACTATATATTGTAGTGCCTCAAGATTTCAGAACTCCAACAAGCTTTGCAACAAGTTTTCATTGTCCCGAGCCCTTACTCACCAGTGGGTATGATCTATAATCATACATGAGTAACCTAAGGATACCCTAAAGCCTAAAGGTGTGACCTAACCTTCCCTGAAACATAGAGTACATACCAGATTTTTCATAGGGTATACCATAGTTCACAATGATCCCTACATTGTTAGTCTAAAACCACATGTAGCCACTTATAAAAAGAACAAACCCTTAAGCAGGGGAAAGTACCCTAGCAGGGGGATTAACCCAAGCAGGGAAACTTTGTTCAAAAATAGTGGCATTAAGAATGATGGAAAAAGTGACTAGCAATTCTACAACAACAAGCACTAAATCCTGAATATACACAAAAGCTACAAACATCTGTTTAGGGATTGACCATCCCAATACTTGCAACGAAGTACTGGAATCTCCCTATATCAAAAGGTTTTGTCAAAAGATCAACAACATTAAGTTCTGTATCAATTTCCTCAGGGACAATCAACCCCTTTTCAAAACAATCTCTAATAAAATGATGTCTAATTTCAATATGTTTAGTTTTAGTGTGAAAAATAGGATTCTTAATTATGCAGATTGTGCTGTTATTGTCTATAAATATCTTGGTTTTAAATTTTTTTTACCCATAATCAAGCAACTGATTCTGAATCCAAAGGACTTGTTCACAGCATACAGCAGCAGCCACATATTCTGCTTTAGTAATGGAAGTTGCCAGAATAGTTTGCTTCTTACACTACCAAGATATTAGCCTGCTCCCTAAAAATTTACATCCACATGTTGTGGACTTTCTATCATTGTTTTCACCTCCATATTCACTATCTGAATAGGCTATCAGCTCAAAGGGTGACTCTTTAGGATACCAGAGTCCTAAAGTAGGGTGACACTTGAGATATCTAAAGATTCTCTTCACAGCAAACATGTGGCACTCCATAGGAGTCACTTGGTGTCTTGCACACAAACACACAACAAACATGATGTCAGGTCTTGAAGCAGTAAGGTACATGAGAGATCCAATCATGTATCTATATGTCCTGACATCAATAGGTTTTCCTTGGCCTTTTTTCCCCAAGGATGCTCTTTGTCCATAGGAGTGGAGACTTTCTGACAAGCATCAAAAAATACCTTGGTTCGGGGGGCCGGGGATGATCAAAGAACATGATAGACATGATATAGTTCCAGTGAGAGAAAGTTAGAGAGAGGTGAAGGAAAGTGTGTGTTTTATTTCAAGTGAAATGAAAACAAAACAAAAATGACACTAAACTTCCACACCCCCATGGAGAGTCATGGGGGTATTTGTAGGCCTATTTCATCTAGACTATCCCTCGTGTACAACATTAGTCCTTGCATATAGCAATAGGCATATATCTAGTCCAACTTACGTGAAAGGCGCCAGCTTACCAAAAAGTAAGTCTAACAATCTCCCTCCAAGATGGTGACTCACATGAGTTGGTTACAATGATTCCTATAGGTAAAAACAAAGAAAAATGATAAATGTGAATTCCAGCATTCCTTGAGACAGTCTTCAACGACCTTCATCTTCTTGAATACTCCAGCTCTATTTCTTCAGCTTGTAGAATCTAGTTGAGTTTTACTCCCTCCCAACTAGAAGGCCTTTCATCAAACTAGCAGTAAAGACTGCTCCCTCCCAAACAGACACTTCTAAGGAAATCTGTGGGAGGTGATAATGTCATCAACATTTTCTCACAATTTGAAGCAATCCTAGTCTTGATTCTATGAGAGATTACCAGAAGTACACACTCTATCCCAAACATGAAGTCAAACTATAGCACCAGAGTCAATTAAGTCCCGGAAATGCACTTTTCTCCTGACAGGACAGTGAAGATATAAAATTGCCACATCAAAGTCAATTAAGTCCCGAATGTAGACAACTTATCCCTTTATGTAGAAACGGTAACACCAAATTCAAGTGACCCCGCATGTACACATTTCTCCCTCCAGGATGATACCTATTAAGGGAATCATCCTTCATGTGTGTACGTGGTATGCCAACTGGAACCGCTTACTTAGTAATCAATACAATGTGAGAAGATGTCAATAATATCTCTCTAAAAAAGTTCTCTCTTGATCACCCGAACTGAATCCCCTTATCAATTCTGTTGGTTATTGATAGTGACCACTGATGAAGATAACTCGATAATCCTAACTTGAAACTGAAGTAGAATTCCCCAAACTTGAACTTAAGCTTGTACTATTGTAGAATGAAGAGTGATGCAAGAAGTCTTAAACGTACCCTATACCAAAATGCGGTATAAAAAAGGTATAACTTCTCTAAAGTACCCTATACCAAAACAGGCGGAATAAGAAAAGGTACTACACCTTTTGAAGATATCCACAACTGCAAGTGCGTGTGACACTGAGAACTGCAACGAAGCTCCCAAAAAATGATAGTTATCCATGTCGTCGTCCATCCTCTCATTGACACTGGAAACTAGATACTTAAAGTCTTATTCATAACTGTATATGCTCGAGCAAGTTATCTTATAAAGTTGTAAGTACTCCTTTAAAGATAAAATAAGAACGCCTCCGAGAAATCTCACTTCAACTCCAAATAAGTAGCATCGAATCATCTTCGTAATCACATAAACCGTAATAGCAATTAGGAATTTAGGTGAATTTTTGATAAGGATCATTTTAGTGTAATGTATCGTGTTTGTTGTGTTTGTTGTTCGTGAAGAAGTGTTATGATCGAAAACGGATATCCGGCCTTGAATGTCACTGTTTAAACGGCCCGCCAAAGTAATAAAATCCTGTCACATAAGCATTTAACCCGCCAACTATTTTACTACTCGGTTCTTTCGAAATACCGGCTCAATCCAATAATAACATAAACCAATTGCAACATGCCAAAATCTTAATGAAGATGTGCCTCCCATTACTTTGGTAGGTACAATTGGCCCAAGAAAGATTGTCCAATCCAAGCCCTATGAATAACATATGTTCGGCCCACATTGTCTTTCTATACCCGGTCCAAAAGAAAAATATTAGGGATATATATCTCAGATTACCCTAATTTTTCTCATAGACACTAACCCTAAACACATTTACATTGATGAGTCCCCCCCAACTTAATTCCCTCATCTGTCGATACATCCAAAGCTCATAAAACCCATCTCTCCTATCATCGAATCTAAAGCAAATCCCGTAATCAAAACATCCTTGCTTATTAAAAACATACAAATCCCAATCAAATAACCACTACACCCAAATCAATTCAACATACTATGTCTAAATTCGATAGTCATCTCGAGCCGAATCCCATACATGCAGAGAATGACGCGGCTACAAGATCAGTTGATGACGTATAGTCCCTAGTTGGACTGGATAGTCCAACTCACGGGTACTACCCGCATCCATCAGGAATGGAATGAATGCTTGTGCGATACGCGCGCGTAGCCTAGGAGGTCTGGTAAGCCGCTGTCACACATAAGGTTAATTACTTAGCCAGGTCCTTGTCACAACACGACAGGATCAGACAAGAATATAATCTATCATATAGATATATTCGCCTAAAGTTAAGAGATATGCACTTGCCTTGGTTATGCGATAAGGATCAAGCTATTTTAGGTCGTTATATCTTCCTTTGGCCGCAAGAGTAGGAGACTCGGGTATAAAGGAACCCCATAGGTTCCACAAAGGTACGATATACACAATACCCTAAACATTACATACTCAAATCGATTACTTACTCTCACGGTAATCCTAACGGTGTCTGTTTAGTGTGTAGGGTCCTTAAATTAAGTTTCACTTGGTGCAAGAGCAAGAGTCCAGAAGACCCCAAATTAAGCCTAATTTAGGTCAAGCTCGGTCTACCCTAACTTTTGTATCAACATCAGTGTAAAATTGATCTCGGGTAGGTTATGTACATAGAAATGCTTTGATTTGATTTTGCACACTAAAAAAAACGAAACAAAGTTAAAACTTAACAGATTTGTTAAGGTTCTTACTTTAAATTCGTAAAGCAAAGATGGTAGAATACCATCACAGTTAAGATCAGTGAAGATGATAAGTTAAACGCAAAAATCTTTTTAAAGATAGAAAAAACGTTTTAACAAATCTGAGATCTCGTTAATAATTTTTTTTCGAGTCTAGATGTGATGGGTTGAGGTGATGACGAGATAGGATTAGATTGGGTTTGGATTGTTTGAAAAGGTTTTGATACAATGTAAATAATATATATAGGTATGTGTCGGTTTTTTGAATGTAAATGGTTTGGATTAACTGTTTTTGATTAAAGATGGGTTTGGATAGAGTCGGTTTAGATGTTTGATTGCCACACTGATAATAAAACCATCAGTCGCAATGTTATGTAACATCATCCATCACAATGAGTCAAAATTTTCCCATCGCAATATAACATGCCATCGCAATATAACCAAATCTCTCCATCGAAATCCAAAAAATCCATCGGAATGACAATAAATCCATCGCAATAATAAAAACATGCCATCACAATGTTATAAAGGTGTCCATCGCAATGAGTCAGAAAACCCCATCGCAATGTATCTGTGTCTCCCCATCGCAATGAATCCAAAGTACCCCATCGCAATGCTATCGGAATCTCCCCATCGCAATGAGACAAACCAACCATCGCAATGAGTCCCATCGCAATGAGTGAACCACCCATCAGAATGAGTCCCATCACAATGAGTCAAGCTTATCCCATCGCAATGTAACTATCGGAATAAGCCATCTGAATATGACCATCAGAATGTGACCATCGCAAAAGGGTTTTGACCAACTTTTTGGTAACCCCCAAAAAAATGGATCTGCTCCATTTGTTTTTGTCCTTTTCCCCAAATAGATTAGATCTATTGATGTATGACAGGGACAAAAAAAAAACTAAACGGGTACCAAAAAAATATGGACATAAATAATTTATGGCGAGGCATGACAAGACACAGATACGGACAAAAAGTTGATATATCGAGACTTTAACAGATTCAAAGGATTTGATAATAACTAGACATAATAAAATCAGATATAAATTGAATCAGAAAAAGTACGAACCATGATTCTAAAAACACAACACGAACACCAACTCACATGGATATAAAAGACCCCCGGTTTGCTCTGATACCAATTGACAAGCATCAAAAATCACATTGGTTCGGGGCGTCGGGGATGATCAAAGAACATGATATACATGATATAGTTCTAGTGAGAGAAAGTTATAGAGAGGTGAAGGAAAGTGTGTGTTTTATTTCAAGTGAAATGAAAACAAAAGAAAATGACACTAAACTTCCACACCCCATGGAGAGTCCTGGGCGGTATTTGTAGGCCTATTTCATCTAGACTATCCCTCGTGTACAACATTAGTCCTTGCGTATAGCAATAGGCATATATCTAGTCCAAATCACGTGAAAGGCGCCAACTTACCAAAAAGTAAGTCTAACACTTTCTTTCCTTCATATAGTCCAAACATTTTCACAATCTCAGCAACATATTTGTCTTGGGAAATAAAAATCCCATCTTTCCTCTGCTGAACTTGTAACCCTAAGAAAAAGTTGAGCTCTCTCATTGCACTCATTTGGAATTTGTCATGCACAATTTAGCAAACTCCTTGCTAAGCATGGAGTTTGTGGATCAAAAAATGATATCATCTACATATACTTTCACTAAAAGAAAGTCACCTTTTTGTTTCTTGATAAATAGGGTCTGATCAATCTTTCCCCCGTTGAAGCCATTATCCAAGAGATACTTGGATAGAATCCCATACCAGGCCCTAGGAGCTTGATGAAGCCCATACATTGCCTTCTTCACTTTGTACACCTTGTCTGGATGTTCTAGATCTTCAAAACCTGGAGGCTGCATCACATACACCTTCTCATCAATGGTGCCATATAAAAAGGCACTCTTAACATCCATCTGGTACACAATAAAGTCCATTAAAGAAGCATATGCTAAGAATAGTCTGATGGCTTCAATTCTGGTAACTGGTGCAAAAACCTCATCATAGTCAATTCCCTCCTCCTGTGTGTACCCTTGTGCTACTAGTCTGGTGATAACGCCCAAATCAACATGTTTTCTTGAGCGTTATCCGTATATTTTGCATGGTTTTTGGTTATACTAACGAGCTATTTAGCTCATATATGTGTGAAGTTGTGTTTTGTGTTGTTAGATAGGCAAGAACAAGAAAAGACCAGGAAAGAAATAATAAACGATGATTCATGCATATACAAAGGAATCCCGACTAGCTACAAGCCTTTGAAGATATATATCGGGTACAAGAACAAGTGTTTTCAAGGAGCATACAACTCACTCAGCATGAAGTTACCACCAGCAGAATCAAAGTTGCCACCAGCAGAATCAAAGTTGCCACCAGCAAAACACAACTGAGTTGCCACCAGCAGAATTCAAGTTGCCACCCACATTTGTGTTGGCAAATTTTATGTCTACATTCATGCAACTTTGAAAGACACAATAACATTCTATTGGAGCATTCTAGAACTACTTTGGGACCAAGAAATTGTCTTTGGCTCCAAGCATACACCTTTGGCTCCAAGTATTTTGCTTTGGCTCCAAGTTCTTGCATTGATAGGATGGCTTTAATTTCACTATAAATAAGACCCTTTGGGTCATTGTAACATATCACTTGAATCCCTTGAAGGTAATTCATTACCAACTTCATTATTCACCAATGAAACTCTCACAACCTTGGTGAAGAACCCCATCCACTTGTTTGGATGAAGTTGTGACATGAGGATTGTTTTTGTTTTATAATTGTTTTGATCAATTTCATGTTATGTTTGAAATTCAATTGTGCTTAAGTTCCATTCCACTTGCTTATCATACTTGATTAGTTGTTGATGATTTCAAAGGTTGAAAGAGTTATCATTCATCAACTAGTTATAATCGTTTTGTCTATGGATGATTATCTATTGTATTGACCATTTCGTTAGTGGTATGATTATGCAAAGGAACTTAAGTGTGATTCTTAATGATTTTGTGAAACGACCGTGAATCAAACTTGTTAAATTAAACATAGTCTTGAATTGGTTGATTTGTCATAATGCTTGATTTCATGGATGTATGATCTTTCGCGAGGGTTATATACTTTAAAATCAAAGATTGGAAATTGTGACCATCATCTTCTTTACATGTAATCAATTTATCAAAACCATCCTCATATGAACAATCCAAATGTTATGAACTAATCCAAGCAAGTGTTGTCTTTAATATTATTGTTATCATCTCATTTTAGTTGCTTAATCATCATATTCGTGTTACTTGTTATTATTTGCTTAATTGTTACTTATATGGTAATTGTGGGAGTGACAACCATTTTTACCACTAACGTTAGATCACAAGAATGAAGCAAAAACGAACACGGGAAATGAAGCCGCACAAAGAACCGGACCCGAATCATGAATTTTCATTGAAGTCCTTGAAGTTTTGAAGATTGGCAAGATTGGTCCCTCAACTTTTGAAGACTTGTCATTTTATACCCTTGTAAAACTTAAAAAATACAAAAGGGTCCCTAAAATGACAAGAATGTACAAGATTGGTCCTTGGAGTATGGTCTTATTACACATTTAACCCTTATGACAGGTTATGAAAGTTTTTTATGGCCAAAATAAAAGAATACAAACTTCTTTTACAAAGGAGTTTTGTTTTAAGCTGTTAGAACTTGGTTTGACAAGTAAAGGGGAATCAAAGGACTAAACATGGCAGGCACACAAACCTCCCACATCCAACCAATTCGCCACATCACCACAACCAGCCAATCACACACCACCAATTTGCCACCTCGCCCGATCAACACCCCAGTCAAACTCTCCCACTAAACACAATTTAAACGAGTATTAAAAAATTTAAAAAGGTAGGAAACACTTACTATTCCTTTAAATTCAGATTAAAACCAACTAAGAACACCCCTAAATCCTAATTGGGTTTTTTATTGATTACCAAAAATCAAAGCTTGATCTTCTCCAGATCTTTGATTTAGGTTAACCTAACCTAAACCTAACACACAAACTACCCACCAGCTCACCAAAGGACCCCACTCGTCCTTCCCCTGCTCACAGTTTGGACATTTTTAGCAACAAGAGAATCTGTACTATCCATCCAACGGTTCTCAACACTTTCTTGGCCCCCAATGGTCACTTAATGGTTAAGATAAACCTAAGGACAACTGGCACAACAGTAGGCATCACATGAGGCGAATTTGACCATTCTCAAATTTTCATTCAAGGGACTCTTTAGGCAATTCATGCGCTAGGGTTTTTATGAACTCATTTCATTCTAGATAGTTATGCATTGCTGTATAAATAGGGTCGATTAGTGACCCTATTCCCTTTGTTCCAACTTTGTAAAATTTTTAAATCCTATGAATACTTAAAGTACAGTTTTTTCTTATCTTGCAAATGATGAGTTCCACATTTACATTACTGCATTTAGTTTAAGTAAAGTTTTTAATTCGTGAGTTTTCTTTTATCAAAACTTTTGTTCAAGTTTATTTTGTCAAAAAATTTGAGATCCAAAGCTTGCTTAAGAGTGTTTGTGATTGGTCTAACAAACCTATCCCAAGAAATTTAACAAGTTTTGTTAAATTCCTGTTGATTTTCAAAGAGGTTTCAAGTTTGTGTTTTCAAGATTTTTACTTTCAAAAAGTTTACAAGTCTTGTTATTTTTCTTTCTGTTTACTGTTTCAAAAGCCCATACACAAGCTTGCTTGACAACAAGCTTGTGCATAAGCTTTTGAAAGCTTCACTTGTTTGATAATCTTAGCAGGTACACAAGGCAGTAGTTTCTGTGAAGACATATTGGGCGTGACTGTTTTAGTCACACCATCATTCTCTACAACAACCATCTTCCCAAAGCCATAAGCTCCTCTTTTCTAGCTAAAAGGAGATGGCATATGCCATTGTGGGGCCTGGATGTGGGTCCTACTAGGTAACATTCGGCTTGAACCCTCTTTCTTATTGAAAAATTGTGATTCTTTGATTTTGGGTGGATTGACTGATTTGATGTTAGTTACTGGTTTGTTTATGCTTATTCACTAGTTATATGCATGTTCAGATTGTATGTATTCAGATTTGTAAGATTTTGAATGCATTTGGTTTGTGAAATTTGTTATCCTATTTTTAAGGGGTGTTTGGGTTTGGGGTTTAAGAGACCTTAGGTAACAATAGGTGGACTAAAACCAGATCAAACATACTCTTGTGGGTAATTTTAGGTCTATTTGGTAACTTGTTTTCTTTTTGATAGAGTAGAATAGGATTTTACATGCTCATTTTTTGGTAAAACCAGTTAGAAAATTCAGCAGGCCATTAAGGTTTTGATTTTGAGAAATTTATATCTAAATCTTGGAATCTGTTAGAGTATAGGGTAATTTAGGGGGGTACACTGTTTATTTGTGAATTGGTAAGGATTTGACCAAGGTTTGCCTGTTTTAAATTCACCCAAGTGCACAATACATCAGTAACTTATCACCAGACCCCATATCTCATAACAGTAATTGTATTTGGGTATTTTTTGTGTAATTTATTTGTTAGACCTGGTGTTTTTATTATTTACTTGACTCCCCACAACCCAACTGGTTGTGGGGGTGCCTTTGGTATCCAAAGAAACCTAGTAACAAGCAAGAAATCGTGCATTTAGTGCTCAGACCTGTTAGAGCAGTGGGAAAACCTTCCCACTGCTAGTTCATAAGTTCCCACTATTACACTAGTGGACAAACAGATTACAAGTGTCACTTTTAGATTTTCAAGATTTTGTCTTTTGTGACCTTAATTGAGTATTTCTCCCTCATTTCAATTTTCTTGTGTTTATGTATTTATTTTATGAATTTTCATTAAGTTTTATTTTATTTTACTGTTCATCTATTATTTTTAGATTAAATTCAGTTTTTATTAGTTTTAATTAATTTGTTTTTTGTCTTTTAGTGTAAAAATTCCATATTTTCAGTTTTTCAAATTTTGTTAGATTCAGAAAAATATTTTAAGATTTTTAGTTTAAAAAAGTTTCACTGTTCATCTTTTAATTATTTTTTAGATTTAATTTAATTTTAATTAGGATTTAAATCAAACTGTTTTGTCTTTTAGAAAAAAAAACTTACTTTTTCAACTTTTTGTATTTTTCTACTGTTAACTAATATAAATTAGGATTTTTCAAATAGTAATTTTATTTTTAGCATTATTTTATTATTTTTAGTCATTATTTTAGTTTAAAAAGTGTTTTTAGTGTTTTAAAAATGGAAAAATAGTTTCTAAAATTTAGGAAAAATACTTTTTAGTATTTAAATAATATAATTGAGTTATTAGTTCAATAAAATATATTTTGGGCTTTTTATTAATTATATTTAATTTTAGGGCTTTAATTAACATTTAAAATTGAATATTTAACTAATAAAAGGTTTTAAAATTTATTTACTGAATTTTTATTCTTATTTATATTATTTTAGACTTAGTTTTAATTTTTAATTTATTTTTAGGTTTAATTTTTAATTTCGTCGCGTTTTACGTATTTACGTCATCGTTTTACGTCAATACGTCGTAGTGTAATCGTAGTCGTAGCTCGTCTTTAATTTTCTCTCTTCTAAACCAAAAACGTCACTAATCCAAACTTTGATTTTATATATTTGGCACTTAATTCACACAACTCCTTTGAGAACGAACTCGCACTTATTCGGTTTTACGTTTTTCCTAAAGCGTAAGACTTAATACTTGCCGCTCATACGCGTTTTTCCTAAAACGTGTACGCAAATCCTACATCAAATTTTGGCACCGCTGCCGGGGAGGTGTTTTGAGTTGCCATTATTATTATCGTGTTTATGTGAGTAGTGCGTTTTTGCTTTTCAAATTTTGGAAAGCGTATATAACGTACATACTCATTTTTGTTATTTTTCCTTATTATATTATAGTACCCAAATAAAACGTGTTTACTTTTCCGAAATTAAACACACAACAATCTTTTACTATATTGTAGATATCCCATTATTGTTTTCGTTTTCTTTGTGAATATTATTAATATATTGTACTACGTATCACAATAAATTTATAATATCTCTAAAAGCGTGAAAACGCAACCTTAATTGGGATTTCATCACTCAATTATTGTATTCGAATCCAAAGCAAAAGCTTAAAGGCAAAATTGATAAATACTTTCGTGAGGTTTAATTTTGATTAACACAAATTATAAGGTGGGTATAAGGCGGTTGTATTTCACGACCTAAGGGAAAAAGGCTCTCAAGTGCTTAGCACTGCCTCGTTTCCCCCGCTTGCTTGTGCGTGTTTTGAGAAAGAAGGCTAATCGAGGGTTTGCCGCCCAAGTATTATCTACGTATACTATATTTGCTTGTTTTCAAGATTAAACCCTCTTGAACATTTTGGTGTTCCACCAACGTTCTAAAGTCATCGAAAGCGTTCACTCCACGTGATAGTTTTCATTCTTTGAGGCTTCTTTAATCGAGAAATCGATTCGAGGAGAGATTTATAGATTTGAGTCTACATAATACACCAAAATCCAAAAAATTTAAAAAACAATCAAAAACCAAAAAAATGAAAAATCGAAAAACCGCAAAAAGAATCTTCTTTGCTACCCCCCGTTCTACGCTTAGCGCATGCGCACTCGATCGAAGGATTATTCTAATTCTAGCGACGCTTCGAATCGACGCAATCGTAATCGAAGGAATCGATGACGTAGACGAGATTTAGAAACCGACGTTCCTAATATCGTTGTTGAACAGACCGTAGACGAGATGGCCGACAATCGTTCAATGATGGAATTGCTCCAAGCGCCCACCGACGGTTATGGTGACGCGATCGTAATTCCTGCTATCGAAGCGGAGAATTTTGAGATTAAGAGCGGAATGCTTTCGTTGATACAAGCTACGAAGTTTCGAGGTCGTGAAGCCGATAATCCTTACGACCACATTCGGAATTTTGATCGTCTTTGAGCCACGAGCAAGTTTAAGAACGTCGACACTGATGTCGTCAAGCTTATGCTTTTTCCGTACTCGCTCGATGGTACCGCCACGAATTGGTACGAGAAAGAGCCACCTAATTATATCATTACGTGGAAGGATCTCGTTTCCAAGTTCTTTAATCATTTTTTCCCACCGTCTAAGACGACGTATTTCAAAAACGAGATTACGAGATTTGAGCAAAAACCGAATGAATCTTTTAGAGACGCGTGGGATCATTTTAAGGAATTGCTTAGGAAATGTCCTCACCATGGATTTTCCGAGTTGCACCAAATCGATACGTTTTACAACGGTCTTAGTTTTCAAGAACAATATTCGTTGAATTCCCCCGCCGGTGGTAACTTTTTGTGTAAAACTCCGAAAGACGCTTTAATGATTATCGAGAACCGATCCAAGGTTTACCAACTCCGCAACGCGCCGAGTGTTACCAATGTCGCCAATGTTAGTAATTCTAATCGCGACATTGAGAGAGTTGATGCGAAAGTCGATAAGTTGACGAATGTGTTTACGTCTTTTCTCATCGAAATGCAAAAGAAGGACGTTCCCGCTACGGTGAAAGCGGTTGAGACATCATGTACGTTTTGTGGTGGACCTCATAATTATTACGAGTGTGCGGCTACGGATGGCCAAACGTCTAATGTGAGTGCGTTAAACAAAAATTTTGCAAATCAAAATCAAAATAACGCGGGTCCATCGCAACAAGGCAATTATAACCAAGGCAACAATTTTAATCAAAACCGAAACAATTTTCAAGGAAATAATCAACAAGGAAACTTTTCAAATCAAGGAGCTTATAATCAAGGTTGGAATTTGAATTGGCAAAATCGAGACAATAATCAAAACTTGAATTTTTCAAACATCAACAATCAAGGAAACAATTTTTAAGTGGTAATCAAAACAATTTTCAAAGAAACAATCAAAACCAAGGGAACTTTAATTCAATCAAAATAGTTCGTCAAACGATTTTCAAGAATACATGAAAACGAATGAGGCTAATATGATACGTTTAGAGGGACACATTGGTACTTTAAAAAACGACTTTTCTAATACTTTGAAAATGAAAAACACGAAGATTGAGCAAGGACAAATCGACATTAAAAAGATGTTTTCGGCTATTATGAACAAAGCCTCGGGTGCATCATCGAGTTCATTACCTAGTGACACCGTTGGAAATATGAAGGAACAATGTAAAGCCGCCTCGTCTCGTGGAAAAAGTCGTGTGGTTACACCTAACCTTGATGGATTTCGAGTTGTTCCTTCTTCTCAACCCTCGACTTTTAAGACGTCTTCTTGTTCTAAAGTTGATGGGGTGAACGTGGTGACCAAGGAAAAGAGTGCACACCCTCGTGTACCTCACATTCCATCCACGGTTCAAAAAGAGAGTTTTATCAACCTAACCAAAGTAACCCTTGAAGAAACTTGTGCTTCGATCCTTCTTAAAAAACCTAAAAGGTATATGCCAAGAAAGGAAGAGGATCCGGGCAAATTTCTATTACCTTGTGATTTTTCTGAGATTCAAGGATGTTTAGCCCTTGCCGATTTAGGTGCTAGCATCAATCTCATGCCTCATTATCTTTGGAAATTGATGAGATTGCCTTCACTTACCCCCACGAACATGACAATCGAGCTTGCAAATTGTACACCACTTATACCATTTGGAATAGCCGAGGATGTCTATGTTAAAGTTGGAAAGTTTGTTTTTCCCGCGGATTTTGTTATATCCGATTACGAGTGTGACCCTAAATGTCCCATTATTTTAGGCCGACCATTTTTATCGACGGCTCGAACCGTAATCGACGTCCACGAGGGGAGACTTACTATGAGATATGGGGATGACAAAATGGACTTTTTCGCAAATAAATTCCAAGTGTCTAATGATCATGAAAAGACCGAGGTTACAAAACCTAATGTTTCAAATTCTAATGATTTCAAAATGTTAACTTTAGCGGAAAATATGAGGCTTAATGCATGTTTTGAAAGATTTAAGAAGAACGGTTTTAAAGATGATGATTTTAACGATAAAGAATACGTATACCTAATTCAAAAGGGTATGCGTAGATTTATGGACGAAAAATCACTTTGGGATATATTTGGCGAAACAAGTGAACAACCAATTCCGAAGGGCGACGTTAGTGCCATCACGCCAATGACCAAAATGGACCCGTCTTCACCACATTCGAAGGACCACGTCTTTGAGGCTTCAACTTCTAACTCCATCGAAGTGCCTCCATTTCCTAGCCCAATACCCGTTGAGGCTAAAGGTTTCATCGACAACGATCCTCTCGTTTTAGAAAAGTCACCTAAGCATAGTCATTCGACTTGTAAGACCATGGTTGTGAGTGCTGACATCGACTCTTTCTTTGATGATGACGATGGCGATTTTGCCGAGATTGATCACGTACTACGAAATCCACATGCAATTTTTGATTCTCCTAAAAAGAATTGTGGTAAGTACGATGATTACGAGTTCGATCCCGAGATTGAGGAAATTATCGAACGAGAGCTAGTTCTTTTACCTCCACTCCCACCTACAAGTGAGGTCGACCTTTTCAAAATCGAGGATGAACTTAATGAGTTGGAACGTCTTATTTTTGATGACAGACCAACTCATGTGACCACCAAAAATCCAATTCTCGAGGAGTTACCTAATCAACACTCCTCAAATGAGAATTACGTATACCACATTCGTGAGGATTTAACTTATCAACAATCCCTACAAAAGAATGATGATTTTGTGCTTGATCGTGATCTTTTCGAGAGAGTTTCTAAAATCTTACAAGAGGGGAATGACAAACCATCATTTGACAAGCCTATCTATGATGAAGAAATCGAAGAGATCGACGTTCATGAGGATGATAAATATGTTGACCCCGAGGGGACTGTGTTCTTTGTTGATCGACGTTTTGAGAACCTATACAATCCACCACCCCCTAACCGCGACTTACATGTGAGGATTTTTAGCGCGACTAATTTTGAATTTGACACGCCAAATATTTTCAACATTATCAAATCGGGTTTTCATAAAGAGTTTTTAAACGATGAAAAAGGAAAAGATTTTAAAATTGATTTAAATGATTTTTCTACAAGTTTAACTCCGTCATCACCGCGTTGTATGAGTGCTACCACCTCGTCTACTCCTTTTGACGACAGTTGGTGTGGTTTTAGTGTAGGGGAAGCCCCTTATGTTCCCTCACATTTCTCCACCGAGGACAAGATATTCGATCCTGGAATTGATTGTAGAGGGACATCTCGGTCTTCCACCGATGCAATAAATGGAAATCTTATTCATTTGCTTGGTGTGAGTCTACCTCGAGTAGCTCATAAGTTTGTCTTACCCATTGTCCCACCTTTCTACTTCTTATCTATTTTCTTCTACCCCTTTGGGGTTTTAGCATGCGTTGGAGTAGCGTTGTTTCGTCTTTCCTCCGAAAACGAAGACGCTATCTTTGACACCCGTATACGTATATCGGGTTTTTAATGTACTCCACGTACTTTTGGGCATTGTTTGTCATGTAAGCCCCACCAAAAATGACCATACCATGATTATCCCTAAATGATCACATTTATGGGGATTCGAGTCGAGCTTTTGACTCGGTTATCAAAAACAAGGTACCTCGTGGGGGATTCTCATGCTTATCCTTGTAAATATTATTGCTTTCTAATAGTTTAACGAGGGGACTTGTGCTCTTCCAACCTTTGTTTCGGGGTTGTTTGTGATTGTGACTCATTAGGTTCATCGTCATCATTGAAGCCTCTCGTGTTCGTTTTACGGATCACTCGAGCTTCGATCGTTGCCTTTAAAGATTCCGATATCCGATGATATCCTTTTATGTTCTAACGTTTATCTTATTAGCATAATTCATAAACGACTTTTAGGTTATTCGTTTTAATTTTTCCATGCTCGAGATTAGGCATTCGACTACGTCTCTAGTATGGGGGTGTTTCACCCCTTGACTCGAAACATTGAGGACAATGTTTAGTTTTAGTATGGGGGTGAGTAGATACTTTACCTTGCTTACGTCACCACACAATCTAAATTTCATCCTTTTGTTATCGTTTTGTTACAAAATAAAGCTAAAAATGGCCAAATTTTAAAATTTTCTAGTTTTTCATAAGTGTTTAAGACACGAATGTAGGTTTTGCGATGGTGAGAATAAGAGTAATTTTTGTCTCGACCGTGCGTGTTGAGTACTTAGCTTCGATTCCTTAACTTTTTAGGCTAAGTCTCTTTAATGAGGACGAGAAACGATAGAGTTAATTATAAGTCTCGTAATCTTTCACGATCTCATGTGTAGTAATTATTAGCTTATTCTCCCCACGCCCTGGTTTAAATAAATGCAATGAGTAAGGTCATACAATTTAAAAGGTTACTTAGCTTCTATCCCAAGATCGTTTAAAAGTTGCTCGTGTTCGAATAGAGTTCATAGCCAAGGCATAACTTATTGAAGCGGGATGCGAAGATTGGCAAGTTCCAAAAGGGCCCTAACAAGGCATGAGGAACTCCATTTTGTTGCTAAAGATCCAAGATGATGTGAAGTATCATTATTCCAAAATCAATATGAAGGATCGAGACACACGACGAGAAACAATATACTCCCCTAATGATCATGGACAAGTCTATCCAAAAAGACCCTATCAAGGTATGAGGATAAATATATCCAAGACCTAAAAGGAGGCGGATCGTTGTATATGAAAATCCCAAATAAAGATCGAAGAAAAATGATGAAGTCGTGGTCCAAAAACGTCAAGTGAAGAAATTCCATATATGAAGACCATTATTTCAAGAACGTCTTCCAAGATTTGAAGTTCGAAGTACATGCCAAATATCGGTCCGAGAAAGGTCTCAAATCGTGAAACGAGTTATGCCAAGATATGAACTTAAGGAGATTACGAGAAGCCATTTTAAAAGATTGTGTCCTTTGACTAACTATCGATTAAATCGTGCTACTTTAATTTCGGCCTTAATAAATTATCGAAATAAGTCAATGATGTATCCTCATGATCATTAAGACAAAATAAAATATAAGAGATACCAATTAGGAATAAGGGAGTCTAGGTACGTAATTAACACTCATGAGATATGATTATGTTGCTAACTTATAATAACAATGATCTCGAGACACGCTTAGCATGGAATCGAGTGAAGATCGATAATGACGAACTTATCTCTATGAGGCATTCACGTGTTCTTATTCTTTGACCCTAAAAGTCACTTAATCGTGATGAAAACAATACATTATGTCTAAAACACGTGTAGTAGTTTATTTAAGTTTACATTTTCAATAAATGTCACATAAAATGAATTTTGGAATTGCTATGATACTTAATTCTAGCATTGTGTGAGGGCACGGCAATGGTTTAGTATGGGGGAGTGATGAGACTGCATTTATACATAGTCTCATCGTCTAAATCGGGCTTAAAACGCTTAAAATATCATCAAAATACCCAAAAATATGTTTGTGTTTGTTTATTGTGTATTTTATGTATGGTTATCTTGAAATCAACAAAAGATCACAAGAATGAAGCAAAAACGAACACGGGAAACGAAGCCGCACAAAGAACCGGACCCGTATCATAAATTTTCATTGAAGTCCTTGAAGTTTTGAAGATTGGCAAGATTGGTCCCTCAACTTTTAAAGACTTGTCATTTTATACCCTTGTAAAACTCAAAAATTAAAAAATGGTCTCTAAAATGACAAGAATGTACAAGATTGGTCCTTGGAGTATGGTCTTATTACACATTTAACCCTTGTGACAAGTTATGAAAGTTTTTTGTAACCAAAATAGAAGAATACAAACTTCTTTTACAAAGGAGTATTGTTTTAAGCTGTTAGAACTTGGTTTGACAAGTAAAGGGGAATCAAAGGACTAAACATGGTAGACACACAAACCTCCCACATCCAACCAATTCGCCACATCACCACAACCAGCCAATCACACACCACCAATTTTCCACCTCACCCGGTCAACACCCCAGTCAAACTCTCCGACTAAACACAATTTAAACAAGTATTAAAAAAATAAAAAAGGTGGGAAACACTTACTATTCCCTTAAATTCAGATTAAAACCAACTAAGAACACCCCTAAATCCTAATTGGGTTTTTCTTGATTACCAAAAATCAAATCTTGATCTTCTCTAGATCTTTGATTTGGGTTAACCTCACCTAAACCCAACACACAAACTACCCACCAGCTCACCAAACGACCCCACTCGTCCTTCCCCTGCTCACAGTTTGGACATTTTTAGCAACAAGAGAATCTGTACTATCCATCCAACGGTTCTCAACACTTTCTTGGCCCCCAGTGGTCACTTAATGGTTAAGATAAACCTAAGGACAACTGGCACAACAGTAGGCATCACATGAGGCGAATTTGACCATTCTCAAATTTTCATTCAAGGGACTCTTTAGGCAATTCATGCGCTAGGGTTTTTATGAACTCATTTCATTCTAGATAGTTATGCATTGCTGTATAAATAGGGTCGATTAGTGACCCTATTCCCTTTGTTCCAGCTTTGTAAAATTTTTAAATCCTATGAATACTTAAAGTACAGTTTTTTCTTATCTTGCAAATGATGAGTTCCACATTTACATTACTGCATTTAGTTTAAGTAAAGTTTTTAATTCGTGAGTTTTCTTTTATCAAAACTTTTGTTCAAGTTTATTTTGTCAAAATTTTTGAGATCCAAAGCTTGCTTACGAGTGTGCGATTGGTCTAACAAACCCATCCCAAGCAATTTAACAAGTTTTGTTAAATTCATGTTGATTTTCAAAGAGGTTTCAAGTTTGTGTTTTCAAGATTTTTACTTTCAAAAAGTTTACAAGTCTTGTTATTTTTCTTTCTGTTTCAAAAGCCCAAACACAAGCTTGCTTGACAACAAGCTTGTGCATAAGATTTTGAAAGCTTCACTTGTTTGATAATCTTAGAAGGTACACAAGGCAGTAGTTTATGTGAAGACATATTGTTTGTATTCAGATTTGTAAGATTTTGAATGCATCTGGTTTGTGAAATTTGTTATCCTGTTTTTAAGGGGTGTTTGGGTTTGGGGTTTAAGAGACCTTAGGTAACATTAGGTGGACTAAAACCAGATCAAACATACTCTTGTGGGTAATTTTAGGTCTATTTGGTAATTTGTTTTCGGTTTGATAGAGTAGAATAGGATTTTACATGCTCATTTTTTGGTAAAATCAGTTAGAAAATTCAGCAGGCCATTACGGTTTTGATTTTGAGAAATTTATATCCAAATCTTGGAGTCTGTTAGAGTATAGGGTAATTTAGGGGGGTACACTGTTTATTTGTGAATTGGTAAGGATTTGACCAAGGTTTGCCTGTTTGAAATTCACCCAAGTGCACAATACATCAGTAACTTATCACCAGACCCCATATCTCATAACATTAACTGTATTTGGGTCTTTTTTGTGTAATTTATTTGTTAGACATGGTGTTTTTATTATTTACTTGACTCCCCACAACCCAACTGGTTGTGGGGGTGCCTTTGGTATCCAAAGAAACCTAGTAACAAGCAAGAAATCGTGCATTTAGTGGTCAGGCCTGTTAGAGCAGTGGGAAAACCTTTCCACTGCTAGTTCATAAGTTCCCACTGTTACACTAGTGGACAAACAGATTACAAGTGTCACTTTCAGATTTTCAAGATTTTGTCTTTTGTGACCTTAATTGAGTATTTTTCCCTCATTTCAATTTTCTTGTGTTTATGTATTTATTTTATGAATTTCATTAAGTTTTATTTATTTTACTGTTCATCTATTATTTTTTAGATTAAATTCAGTTTTATTAGTTTTAATTAATCTATTTTTTTGTCTTTTAGTGCAAAAATTCCATATTTTTCAGTTTTTCAAATTTTGTTAGATTCAGAAAAATATTTTAAGATTTTTAGTTTAAAAAAGTTTTACTGTTCATCTTTTTAATTATTTTTTAAATTTAATTTAAGTTTAATTAGGATTTAAATCAAACTGTTTTGTCTTTTAGCAAAAAAACGTACTTTTTCAACTTTTTAAATTTTTCTACTGTTAAGTGATATAAATTAGGATTTTTCGAACAGTAAGTTTATTTTTAGCATTATTTTATTATTTTTAATCATTATTTTAGTTTAAAAATTATTTTTAGTGTTTAAAAATAGAAAAATAGTTTCTAAAATTCAAGAAAAATACTTTTTTGTGTTTAGATATTATAAGTGAGTTATTAGTTCAATAAAATAATATTTTGGGCTTTTTCTTAATTATATTTAATTTTAGGGCTCTAACTAGCATTTAAAGTTGAATATTTAATTAATAAAAGGTTTTAAAATTTATTTATTGAATTTTTATTCTTATTTATTTTATTTTTGACTTAGTTTTAATTTTTAATTTATTTTTAGGTTTAATTTTTAATTTCGTCGCGTTTTACGTATTTACGTCATCGTTTTACGTTAATACGTCGTAGTGTAATCGTAGTCGTAGCGCGTCTTTAGTTTTCTCTCTTCTAAACCAAAAACGTCACAAATCCAAACTTTGATTTTATATATTTGGCACTTAATTCACACACCTCCTTCGAGAACGAGCTTGCACTTATTTGGTTTTACGTTTTTCCTAAAGCGTAAGACTTAATACTTGCCGCTCATACGCGTTTTCCTAAAACGTGTATAAAAATCCTACATCACTTATTTGTTTTGTGCTTATTTGGTTTAAAAATTAAGTGTGTTTAGATTAAGCTTTTTAGTCCTTATTTCATCACCGCAACAAAATTTATTTTAAGTGTTGTTAGATATTGCAAAAAAAAATTCAATTTTTCAGCAGCAGCCAAGTTGCCGCCGGCAGACTCACTTTTGTCGCCGACAACTGCTCATCAGAAGCAAAGTTGTCGCCCGGCAGAAGCAAGTCCACAGAACCCGAGAAGCAACCACCCCGTTCTAGTATTTTGTGCCTCGTTCGTATTTCTATTCGCTCCGGTTTGTTTCCAAACCCCGTGTTTAGAACCCGGAGTCATTTGAACCATCCGGTTTGATTGATTTGGTAGAATAATTCATTTACTTTTTCATTCTTCTTTTCTATTGTTTCTTTATTTGTTTCCTTTTGTTAACATATATATAAAAAATGCAAAAATATTTTCTATTTGAGTTCCTATATATTTTATTTATCTTTTCGTTTTTTATTTTTAGTTATTAATAAATTTTTCGAAGTATTTATATTTTTCATAAACCCACGTTTCAGAGGTAAATGCCTCGTTAATAAATTCTATGAGCTTAAACGTAAGTTCAAGAAGAAGACTCGTGAACCCGATAAAACCATATTTGATATCGAGTCACCCAAACCGTTCACCGAGGAACGTGTTGTCATTATCGACATACTTGAGTCGAAATTCGAAAATCCATTCTATACCGAAGGAATCTTCTCTTATGACACCAAATCCGATTCCTCAACCATTATTATCATTGATCCCGATGATCAACCGATGTGGTCAAACACTAGGATCGTTGCTCCAACGCCTAGTTCCTCTATTGTCAAATCCCTATTTTGAACAATTTCACTATCACGAGTACCCACGTTCAAATGATTCGGGAAAACCAATTCAATAGAGAAGTCCTATCCGATCCTCACCGACACGTTCTCAATTTTCTTGAGATTAGTAGCCTTTTCTAACATGGTGAAAATCAAGAGGAAGCGATTAACTTGAGGACGTTACCATTCTCATTAACCGGAGAAGCTAAGTCTTGGTTGTTTGAATTAAATGAAGGAATAATTACTTTGTGGAATGAATTAAGAGAAGCTTTCATAAGCCGATTCTTTTCACCCGCACAGTTTAAACGTCTCCTAAATGACATTCATAACTTTCACCAACTCGATAACGAGACTCTCGTTGAAGCTTGGCTCTAAATCAAAGAAATGCTTCGCGCTTGTTATGGACATGATCTAACCAAGAGAACGATAATTGAAACATTTTATCATGGCTTAGACGATCCAATTCAAGTATCTCTCGACACCGGAGGAATCTTCCTCTACAATACTCCTAACGAAGCTTTCCAAATACTCGAGGACAAGGTCCTTCTCAAGTTCGAATTTTCGAAGGATTCTCATATCCATCCCAAAAGGAAAACCGTTGTTTCCGTCGGTGGAAATAACCTCATCTCCGATCACACCGCATTGATGGAGAAATTCGAAGCTCTCACTAGGCTTATCGATTCCCAATTCCTAATCATAAGGAATGAACTAAAAGATATGCGAGACAATCATAGAAACGATCACGATTCCCAAACCACCATGAAGGATGACACGCCGATGTGTGAACCTCATCATGCGAATTATGTCGAAGAATATCACGAAGGATATCACGGCCAAAATTCGAGGAATTCGCATTCCTATCTTACCCTAAACCCGATCCGAACCCTTCCTCCATCTCGACCGCGAGATGTGACGCCATACTCATCACAATATCACCAAAAACCCGAAGCCTCAACGGAGGAGACGATGAGAGAATTTATGGCTTGGCAAACGGAAGAAAATGAATGTGTTGAGAACAATTTGGTTGACTTGGAGTTTCAAATCAATCTAAGCTTCCGAAACCACACAGCCATAATCGAAGACTTAGAGAGAAAACTCGGTTATCTAGAAGAGGACATAAAGCTCACTAAGTACCTTCCTCAAATCACCAACACCAAAAGAAGAGATAAAATACCCTCTATCCGAAATGAGAGTGATAAGGGAGATGTTGCTTTTATCGAGGAAGAAGTTAAACCTATTCCAACCGTGCCAAAACCAAAATCCATCATTTCTGATTCAACTTTTCCCAAGGATTGCACCGTGCATATCCCATACAAAAAGGAGAAGACGTATGAACATGATATAATTTCAATTCATGACGCGGAGTTGAAATCAATGAATGGAATTGGAAGTATAAGAATGATAAAGAAGGACGACAATGGTGTGCCAAAGAAGCCTTTCAAAGTTTGGACTATAAATGGAGAATTGCTTTGGTTCAAAGATGATAATTATCAAAATCAATGGCACCCAACCAAAGTTTCCCATCTTAGCCATATCGTCAAAGAATCCTAACATCTAGGGGAAGAGTCTAGCTAACGACTGAATAATAAATTAAGCGCTTCTCACGAGGAAACCCGTGCTTTAATTGTTTAATTTTGTGTGTTTAGAATAAATATGTACATCCCAAAAATATTTTTCTAACTTGTAAAATCTTAAGTGTGAGGGGGTGTTCATTGCTAGTAGTATTTTATATCTATGTTTGTTTGTTTGTTTGTTTTGTTTTGTTTGAATAAATGCAGCAATAGGTAATGGAGGATAATAGATGGAGAGGAATAACGTATCGAGAATCGATTGATCTCACAAGCTTATCATGTATCATTGTATCACATGGAGATCAATTGCAATTTCTAACCCCGAGAAGTTTCGTTTCTCTTGAACTATTTATTTATTTTCCTCACTTTTCATGCTTTGAAGTTTACTTTTAACATTGAGTCCAATCCAAAACGTAAGTGTGATGGAAATAAATGAGAAAACAAAATCAATTTTTGTTACAAAAAGAAAATAAATAATAAAACAAAAAAGGGAAGTTTGTATACTTTTTTGCCCTTAGGATCTAATTGTTTTCACACGCTTATTTGTGAATATATTTCAATAATTGTTCCCACGAAAAAATATGTATTTTAAAAAATAATAAAAAAATAAGTTTTAGTGAGATCACGCTTGTGTGATAAAAGTGTATATGCGTGACAAAGAGGCAAGCTTAGGAATAAAACCCAAATAGCCTTTTCCATTTTCTTTTTAGCTAGTTACATCGATTAGCTAACCATCCAAATTAACCTTTTTGGCACTTTCATCTAGTGCTAGATACCCTTAGAACACCCGTTGAGCCATTCTTTTCGTTTTTGTTAAATCCACTAAAAAGACAAAAAAATATTTAACCTTAAACCTTAGCCTAACCCATGTCGAAGTCTAAATGGTGGGTTGCTAGTTGCATGGTATGGTGGGTCGTTCTTTTATGATTATTAGTTATGCGACACTTCGCATGTGTATGTGCTATTCCAACAAAGATGGAGACGACCACTTCTATTTGTATTTTTTGTGGTGTGTGCTCAAGCGAAGTGTGAGGGGAGCATGTGATGTATGTTGAAAAAAAAGAAAAAAAAGAGGAGGATGAGAAAAGAGAAAAAGAAAAAAAAGAAAATAAGTCATCGAAAAAAAGAGAGAAAAAAAGTGATGACAAAAATAGCCAATGAGCTCTATTATGAAGATGTAGAAAGAAGAAGTATGTTTAGATATCAATTAGCCAATGTGCTAAGATGTGATATATGTATGTGTTGATCGATATATGTTGAATAAACCTCGTGACTAGAATCATTTTTGGGCTTGTGATTTGTTCGGTAACTAGCAACATGGGACTTAGACTTCTAACTTGTATATTCGTGATACACCTCTCATAAATATCCCATGTCTTATCCATACCCATTAACCCTTAGCCTTGTAACCTAATAAAATTCCTCTTTAGATGTGTACACTTGGTGCTCACGCCATTTCATTTAGTTTTGTTTGTACTTGGTAGATTTGCATCTTATTTTTCAATAAACCATTTTTATGGACCGTGTGGGAAAAAATTTCATTTACTTTCTTGAGGACAAGCAAACTCTTAAGTATGAGGGGGTTTGCACCTTTAGCCATTTCTTATAAAAACCAAAAATATTTTTAGATTTTCATAGATTTTTCAATTTTTCATAAAAATTTTAAAAAATTTCTTCTCTTTTAGAACCTAGGTATTTAGTTTCTAATTTTATTTTTCTTTTATTTGCTTGAGGGCCAACAAAGTTTTTCTTTTCCTTGCTCGAGGACGCGCAAAACTTAAGTGTGAGGGGATTTGATAACGCCCAAATCCAACATGTTTTCTTGAGCGTTATCCGTATATTTTGCATGGTTTTTAGTTATACTAACGAGCTATTTAGCTCATATATGTGTGAAGTTGTGTTTTGTTTTGTTAGATAGCCAAGAACAAGAAAAGACCAGGAAAGAAAGAATAAATGATGATTCATGCATATAAAAAGGATTCCTGGCTAGCTACAAGCCTTTGAAGATATATATCGGGTACAAGAACAAGTGTTTCCAAGGAGCATACAAGTCACTTAGCATGAAGTTGCCACCAGCAGAATCAAAGTTTCCACCAGCAAAACGCAGCTGAGTTGCCACCAGCCAAATTCAAGTTGCCACCCACATTTGTGTTGGCAGATTTTATGTCTACATTCATGCAACTTTGAAAGACACAAGAACATTCTATTAGAGCATTCTAGAACTACTTTGGGACCAAGAAATTGTCTTTGGCTCCAAGCATACACCTTTAGCTCCAAGTATTTTGCTTTCGCTCCAAGTTCTTGCATTGATGGGATGGCCTTAATTTCACTATAAATAAGACCCTTGGGGTCATTGTAACATATCACTTGAATCCCTTGAAAGTAATTCATTACCAACTTCATTATTCACCAAAGAAACTCTCCCAACCTTGGTGAAGAACCCCTATTCCCGGATTTAATATCGGAGTGCCAAAAAGTGACGTTTTTGAAGCTCCAATCATCAAAATAACCTTGCCAAACTCTAAGGGATCATTACCCTTACCATTGGTAGCGTTTCTTGATATTTAAATCACCACCAACCTTCACCAAACCTCTCCTAAACCTGCCTCAAATATCAAATACGAATTTCATTTGCATAACCCGAAAGACCACAAAACTTGTAGTCAATTGGAGGCCTAAGGATTGCTCTAGTTCCTTTCATTTACTTATTGTATTCATACTTTGGGTAAACTCTTGTTATTTTTATTATGTTGAACTCTATGTTGAATGTTTGTTGATTAATATAATCATGGAGTAGTTTCATATTCTCTTGTTTGGATGAAGTTGTGACATGAGGATTGTTTTTGTTTTATCATTGTTTTGATCAATTTCATGTTATGTTTGAAATCCAATTGTGCTTAAGTTCCATTCCACTTGCTTATCATACTTGATTAGTTGTTGATGATTTCAAAGGTTGAAAGAGTTATCATTCATCAACTAGTTATAATCGTTTTGTCTATGGATGATTATCTATTGTATTGACCATTTTTTAGTGGTATGATTATGCAAAGGAACTTAAGTGTGATTCTTAATGATTTTGTGAAACGACCGTGAATCAAACTTGTCAAACTAAACATAGTCTTGAATTGGTTGATTTGTCATAATTCTTGATTTCATGGATGTATGATCTTTTGCGAGGGTTATATACTTTAAAATCAAAGATTGGAATTTGTGACCATCACTTCTTTACATGTAATTAATTTATCAAAACCATCCTCATATGAACAATCCAAATGTTATAAACTAATCCAAGCAAGTGTTGTCTTTAATATTGTTGTTATCATCTCATTTTAGTTGCTTAATCATCGTATTCGTGTTACTTGTTATTACTTGCTTAATTGTTACTTATATGGTAATTGTGGGAGTGACAACCATTTTTACCACTAACGTTACATTGTTACAAAGACTCTTTACAATTGAAAACACCCAAATCCCAGTGAACGACCTTAGCTTACAACAACAAGATAGCTACAAATGAAAGGGTCATACTTGCCCGTGTGTTCGTAGCTTATTTGGAAATCCGTGTTATAAATTTAAAACTTGTGTAATCGCAAGAGAACGCATCACCTGGCTTTGTTTCTGACCACTATACCCCTCTCATCTTTCTTGTTTCTGAGCACCCATTTGGTCCCAATGGGTTTTTCCCATTTAGGACAGTCAACCAAAATCCAAACCTCTTGTATATCAAACTGCAGTAACTCTTCTTCCATGGCCTCTACCCAGCTTGGATCATTCAATGCTTGAAAGATCTTCTTTGGCTCTTCTTGTGACAAAAAAAGCATAGAAGAGGCAACATTGCATATTGTCATGCTTGAATTTCATTGTGATGTTGGCAATAAAGCTATGTTCCTTTGCTTGATACCTTGTTTGTCTGGGAGTATCAAGATCACCTATGATTTGAGATTGGGGGTGATCTTTATTGATTCTGTAAGTAGGCTGCATATTCATAAGGACTTCAGTTTCATCATTTCCCAAATCAGGTTCTATGGGACTATCTTGATTGGGAAAGAACTCTTTAAAAGTTCTTCCAAATGATACTGCATGGCTGAGAGATGGATGTTGGTGAGCTGTGTGCAGCTCTGAATAGCTTGGACCTCTATGTTTGATGATTCTGCTTCCACTGCTTGATAAAGTGATTGGTGAAGATGGAGAAATGAGTGGGGATTCTCTTCATGCATCATTAACATCATCCACAACTGGTTCTTCAACGGCAGGGGAAACATTTGGTCCAGCAGGGGAATCCATGATTCCACTGCTTTCAGTCATTCCACTACTTTCAGGACTTGGCTTAGCAGGGGAAGAGACTGGCTGTCCATTCTTTTGAGAGAGGTCTACTTCTTCAGCCGTTCCTTTGGCAGCATCATCAACAGGGAACAATGAAGGTACAGTCATGTACCTCATAGGTGGATTCTCCATAGCAGTTGGTTCTTTTGTACCTGAAATGTTAGTATTTTCCAAATCAGTAGGCACATAATTCATAGATTTAGAAAGTACTTTAATATCAAAGAACCACTTGGGACCTGTTTGTGTGTCTTCAGGCTTATCCTCCAGAAAATTGACATGTATGTTCTCTGTCACCTTGTTTGTCTTCTCATTGAAGACCCTATATTCCTTACTTGTCAGTGAATAGCCAACAAAGTATCCATCATCCCCTTTTTCATTGAACTTTCCCAAATGATCAAGAGTGTTGAGTATTACTACATGACACCCAAAAGGTCTGAAAAAGTAAATCAAAGGAGGTCTTCCATTGAATAGCTGATAAGGAGTCTTGTTGTGAGCCTTTACCACCAAGGCCTTGTTCTGAACATAACAAGCAGTGGCAACAGCTTCAGCCCAAAAGATAACTAGAAGCTTGGAATCAGATAGCATGGTCCTTACAGCTTCAATGATTGTTCTGTTTCTCCTCTCTGCAACTCCATTTTGTTGAGGTGTTCTGGCTATGCTGTATTCCCTTTTGATCCCTTTGCTGGAGAAGAAAGTGTCCATCTATTTGTTCCTAAACTCTCCACCATTATCAGACCTAATTGTTACCACCTTCATACTCTTTTAAATCTCAATCTGAGTTATGAAGTCTTTGAGTAGTCCTGCTAATCCCCTTTTTTCAAATAAGAAGAAGGTCCATGTGAACCTTGAGAAGTCATCAGTGACCACTAGGCAGTACCACTTATTTTTCATGCTTGCCACATATGTAGGACCAAAAAGATCCATGTGAAGTAACTCCAATGGCTTGGTGGTGGAAAGAGCAATTTTTTATTTACAAGAAGCTCCATGTTGCTTTCCCTTCAAACAGGCAACACAAGTATGATAATTATTGAAGGTCTTGGAAGGCAGGCCATGAACAAGATCGAACTTAACCAATTTGTTCATGTTTATGAAGTTTAAATGACCAAGTCTTCTATGCTATTTCTTGCATTCATCTACTGAGGCTTTGGCAATAAAATAGTTCTCATTGTCTTGAAGAGAAATATCTTTTAAGTCAATGGTGTACATGTTCTTCTGCCTTGGTGTTCTTAGTACAATAGGAGTATTTGGTGGTAAAACAAACTCCTTTCCCAACACCAGGCACTCAGTATCAGTGAAAAGATTAAAGTTCTTGTTATCAGTCATTTGAGACACACTAAAGAGGTTGTACTTCAGTTCTTTCACCAGATAGACATTATCAAATGTCATGCCATTAGTGACAATGGTCCTTTTCCCTGTAATTGTTCCATGCCCATCTCCAAATGAGACACCATCATTATCATGCAGAGGAACAAAGTTGGACATATATGCTTTGTGACCAGTCATGCTTCTTGAGCAACCACTATCCCAGTATGCTTTGTCATTCTTGGTCTGCTTTGTCACCTGCAAAAAGAAAAACAAATTAGTTTTTCTTGGGGACCTAAGCCATTACTGACTTAGATCTACCTCGTGAACCAATGTAAGATAATTTGTCAAATGCTACAGATACACCATTGGGTTGAGTACCCCTTTTAGGAGCCCAAACCTAACGAGCTGAGGATTTCACAACTTTTCCCCATCTACCCATGTTTCTAGAGGCCATTACTTTGCCAGCAGGGGAAATCCTGGGCTTAGCAGGGGAATCCCTATGCTTAGAAGAGGGAACTCATTGCTTGTTTTTGGCCTTTATAGGTGCGTTGGTAAGGTCTATGACCAGATGCAAATGTATTATGAGATGTTGGTCTGGTCACATTAGTGCTAATAGAGGTAAAAATCGAAGATTTGCTAAAATTTGAAAAAGTCCTTGTCTTTTTTCAAACTTTCAGAAAATCATGTTTTGGCAGCTAATGTCAGCGGTTCTCTAAATGAACAAGCGGATCAATATCAATAATGAACGGCGGCCCTATTTAACGAACCGCGACCAGTGAGCCTATTTTTTGTTCATTTTTGGTCTTTCTCCGTTGACCAATTTTCTTCAAGATTCTTTGTTTGCCTCTTTAATGTGATAACCCGAACCCGGGGTCATTATTTAATATTATTTTACGAATAATTTTGAAATTTTCAATGAGCTTGAATGATATGACGGTTGATGGTTTTATTTAAAACCGACGTTGGAAGTCTTATTTTTACCTTTTTACTAATAGCGAGGGTTATTAGTGATCACGATACCGACGGGTGCCCGAGATTTCATGTTTTATTATTTGTTGATTCGGTGTTTATATTTTTTACGTTTCTATTTTAGTTGCGTATTAAGTCGAACTGGGATCATATTATTATCCTCTTTTGAGTGCGTTTTAACTTTTGAAAAGTATTTTTACGAAACCCGAGCCTCGTAAATATTTTCAAAATTGACAATTTACATTTTTACCCTTAAAACTATTTAATTGCATTTTGGTCTAAAACTATCACAAATTGGCAAAACAAGTCCCTCCACCCACCATATATAAACTCCCTACCTAACTCTTTCCACTCAAAAACACATAGTAACAAAATTTTCATCTCATTTTCTCTCTCTAGCTATTGCCGCCACCCCCCCTTCACACAAAACCATTTGATTTTGATTTTCTATCTTGAATCAATGAAAACTAAATGAAATCCCATGTTGCAAATTCAATTGTGCATCTTTTGGTATAAGTATTATGAACATGCAACAACTTTTGAAATTTTGGTATGATCCATGGTGGTTTGATTTATTTTCTTGTTAAATATATGTTGCTAGTGTTGTTATATATATATATTTTGAGTCTTGCATGTTTGAATTTTTGAGTGGTAATTTTTGGATGATTATTCAAGTGTGTTATGGGTTAGATAGATGGATGAGGATGATAGTAGGATGATATTAGGCATAGGAGATTGAGTAAAATGGGTTAAAAAATTGATTTAGTGTGATTTTAAAAGAGGTGTTTTAGATCAGTAGGTAAAAGGTAATTTTTGGGTATCTTACTGTTTGAAAATGGTTAAACTAATAGCATAGGGTTGTATAGAATTTCGTTAGCTTCGATTTGATATAAAGTAGAGCTTCTAGCTTCAAACGAGCGAGAAGTTATGATGATTTGATTATTCGTGTACCAGGAGACGAGTATCGACACAATCCGAAGTTGTTGTCGATATTTGGATCGAATCTCGGGGACTATAGAATGAGTTGTAAAAATGGTCAAGGTCTGATATTAGGTTCTAAACTTAGGGCTGTGAGTCTATTTTCAAACTCAAGTGTCAGATTTGTAAACGGGATTTGTTAGAATGGTCAAAATGGTTGTATGAGTCGGTGACGTAAAACTGTCCGGTTTTTGTAGTTCAAAGATGTGTCGGGCAGGGAACTTTAAAAGTAATATCTTTTGATGGGCTTTTATTAGGACTTTCTATATATAGTAAGTGAGATCTCTGATTAGTATCATAAGTATTTGACGCGTTTAAGTGGGGTAAATGAGCTCGTACATTTGGTATGTACCGGCAGATTTTTATCGAAAGAATAAACTAATAGAGTAAACATATAAAAGGAAGTAATAGTATCACTTGTATTGTTTTCTTTCAGGTTTGTTGTAATATTATGATTTTGAATTTGATGTTATCATGTATGAGATATATTCGAGTCTGTTATTAATGAACGCGCCTTATTTGATAGGTTGCGGTTTTTGTGTTTATCGGGCATCAACAATCGTCGAAGGTCGTCTTGCTACTGCTATTACTCAAGGTGAGTCTATAGCCTCGCTTTGTACTTGTTTTCAATGATTTTAAAACCCGTGAGGGGGATACATGCTATTTGAAAGTAATAAGAACACAAGTCATGATTGATTGTTTGGACCCGAATGTTGCCTGTTGTTTCCTGATGTTGCCTTGAATTGTATAAGTACCTAAATTGCAAAAGTTCCTAAATTCATGAGCCGTTAACTATGTTATGACTTGATGTTGTGAGTTGGGAATAGCCGCTTATTCAGATGATAGTATTATTAGGCTGACGACCCTATCTGAGATTAGGGCTTTACGCTGAGTAACCTCTGGGAAGGATAATTTACGAGAATTAGAATGTGGTATACTTAAAATTTATACCCTAGTAGGGGCAACGAAATTCATATAGTCATGTCGGCTTTAGGCGTGGGTGACTAAGTTAAGGGGTCGGTGTCATGAGCTTAATACAATTCTATAGCTATTGCTATAAGCCAGAATGCCTGAATAATAGATTGTATGATCAACAATTCTATTAAATGATTATGATTGACTTTTCTCTTGTGTTCAAATGATGATTTGGAAAACCTATAGACTGGCTCAACCATTGTGTTTATGATTTTAAGCATGTATTTCAGGTGATTGAAGTTGATTGATGGCGGAGCTTGCTGGAGAAGGATTGCGGGTTGCTTTTGTAGTGAATGGGTCTAAAACTGATTTCTTTCCCTTTCGTCATTAAACTAATAATGTATGGTCATGTATTTTGGTAAAAATATTGTTGATTGGCTGAGATCTTTGGGGGACCTAAATGTTACTCTGATATTTCTAGAATTGTTTTACTTGGGATCGAAGGTTTTAGACAATTGTTAAATTACATCCTTTTATCTTTCAGATGTACGATTTGAGATCGTTTAAAGTGTTTTGTGTAATGAAGTTTGAGTTTAGCATCCAAATGTGTCTTTTCGTTGCGCAATGTAATTTGGGGGTGTTAAAGATTGGTAATCAGAGCTTTTAGTTATAGCAAAGTAGGTCGATTTTTGAAAAATGTCCTAAACTATAACTTTGGTGTCGGAAATATTTTACAAAAGCACGCAACTTCTCCGCAAGGCTGCGGTAAGATTAATTGTTTTCTATTGTTTCATAGTTAGATGTATCCCTTAAAACTGAAATGATTTTTAGAGTATTTATTAAGTAAATACTATGATGATGTATTGATGTTGTTGAAAGTACATTGAGTACTTGTTATCGTAATTTTCTTTATGTAATGCATATGTATATAATTTTAAATAATGACCTTATATACTGTCGAGGGTTTAGGATAGTAGACCAGATGATGAACAATTTTACAACTGAATTCTTGCGACTTGTATCGGGAATGAGAAAGTTTGATCGGTTGATGTATGATAGATACGTGGTTGAAACTGGTGTGATTAGAAGTTTTATGTGAATGAAAAATTGTTCCAAAGGTTGTATTTGGTATGTGGAGATTTGAGTTTGTTAGGACTTGGAAGATGGATGAGAGTGCTAGTCTTAGTTCTATTGTGATGAATTTGTGTGCTTGAATTGAAAGGTTTAAAGAGAAAAGGTAAGGTTTGAAAGGATGAGTGAGTGGGAGTCTCATGTGAGATCAATTCTGAGTCAAGCTTGGAAGTTTAGGAATGTTGAAAGTCGTACTGAGATTTGCTTTGTGATTAATCTGCCATGTATGAGTGAGTATTCGAATTTTGAGAGTGAGCTGCCACCATGTTAGAGATTTGACCTTGAAGTGTAAAAGGGGAAATAGACGAGTGTGATGAAGCTGACAACAATGTTAAGGAGGATGAGGAGTTGGTGTCTAAGGAACTAATCGCATGATGGATTTCCTTGTATCTTATTTTCTTTTGTGACCGAACTTATTTAAACCTTGTGTCGTAGCATTGTAAAGGAACTTATTATCTTTTAAGTTTGTTCGGTAGATGATTGTAGTGACAGACACTGCCACTATCCTGTTGAATCCTCAACACAATCTAAATTACCCTCATGATCTATGATGTGCCTTTATTAACTCTTTTGAGTTTTGGTTGATGAACCATTGTAGTTATGTTGTTTTTGCATGTAGTATCCATGAGATGTCCTGATAAAGAAATTCTTCTTTTATCTTGATATGTATACTTATCATGTTTCTTTCTTTTGTGATAATAGAAGAAGGAATATGGGAATCATATTTCTGTCATTAGTGGTGATTCACGTGACTAAGTTTCTTGAAATATGCCACCAAAGCTAACAACTGCTACTGTGAACACTATGATCGAACAAGCTATTGCTAGAGCACATGAAGCTGATCGTGATGCAAGGGATCAAGATGACGGAGTTAGTTGTGCTGGAGATAATGGTGTTGAAGTTAATGCTACTGAGAATGATGATGATGCTGCTGGCTCAGTTGGGAGTGTTGTTGCTGCTGTTCCGCAAGTTCAAGAGAATGTACTTATATTAGTTTTTAGAAGTGTGGTTCTACGAAGTTTTATGGTATTAGTGGAGCATTAGAATTGCATAGGTGGATTGATAAGAAAGAGAGTGCTTTCGAGAATAGTGGGTGTTCAAGAACTAATAAGGTGAAATTTGCTGCTGCTACATTTCAGGATGGTACACTAAGATGGTAGAATAACCAAGTGACTACTATAGGATTGGTTGTTGCTAATGGTAGGACAGGGACCGTGACTAAAGGACTATTGACTGCTAGGTTTTGCCATGAGTAGGAACTAGGATAATTGGAATACGAATTGAGACACTTAGTATTAAGAAACAATGATTTTACTGCTTATAATAAGAAATCTTCTGAGCTGTGATTGTTATGTCTTGATACTTTTGTGAATGACCGTAAGGCAATGAAGCAGTACAATAAAAGATTGTCTAGTAACATCAAGGGTGAGACTATTTCTTCAAAACCTAAATCTTCTGATGAAGCTGTTCAGATGGTGCATGCTTTAATGGACGTGAAGCTGCAAGATAAGAAAGATAGCATTACTGGAAATAATAAGAGAAAGTGGGAATCTTCTCAGTCTAACTAGAATCAAGGTCAGAATCATGGGGATTACCGTAACAACAATAACTAAAGATATAACCGAAGCCAGTATTTAACCTATGGAAGGAATAAGGGAATTCGTGCTGCCACTGTGTCTGGAAGCAACAAGATAAATTCCAAGTGTGTTTACTGTACTTTATACCATGAAGGTAATTTTCCACATTTGCAACTAGAGTTAGAACAACCTGGTCATAAAGCTGCTAAGTGTAGGACAAGAGGATTGGTCATTGGAATTAGTTCCCCTGGAGTTGTGATATGTTTTCGTTGTGGTGAGAAAGGACAAAGACAAGGAAATTATCCAAGGAAAGGAAATTGACAAGATAGGAATGTTGCCGCTCCAGCTTATGTTTTGAGTGATGCTGAAAAACCTTAAGGTCTGAATGTTGTAAATGGTATATTCTTATTTGATGTTCTTTATATTAGTATGGTGTTTGATTTCAGATCAGATAGAAACTGTAGAAATGTAAAGATTCAGTTGTTTTATCAATGGAGAATTATTAAGACTGACAATTAACTATGATGTGGAGTTAACCGATAGAAATGTTGCTGGTGTTAGTTCTATACTAAGGGTGTGTTCCTTGAATTTAGGAAAGTAGGTGTTTAGTATAAACTTGATGCTCATAAAGTTGGGATCTTTGGATGTAGATTATTAGTATGAATTGGTTAGTTGTGTGTAGTATTGATGCTTGAAATTAAACCAATCTTCACCATAAATTGATAGCTGTTGGTTTAGATTTTGCTAAGAAACTGAATGTTGACTGTGAAAGATGATGAGTGAACCATCCATTTAGGAAGTGTGTCTTGTTTAAAAATGAGGAAGTATGTGGAAGAGGGATGTGATGTATTCCTAGCTCAGGTAACTAGTGATAGTATAGTTGGGAAATGTGTTAATGATTCAAGAGTATTCTAAGGTTTTCTTGAAGTTTTGCAGAGTTGCTGCCGTGTTGTGAAGTGTAGATTCGTGTCGATTGAGTGTTGTAAGCGATAGGTGTAGTGCTCCTGCGTATCGTTGGGTAGTACTTCTGCGTTTTGTTGAGTAGTACTCATACGCCTTATCATTTGGCACCGTCTGAGTAGAAGGGGTTATCCGATAAACTACGAGGATAGATGAATAAGGGATGTATTAGATTATGTTTTGTTACAGTGATGATCGTGTGTGTTGTTTGTCAAGAAGGATGGATCGTTTCGGATGTGTATCGACTATCGTGAGCTTATCAAATAAGACGTCAATCCTAGGCATATGAGTTATTTGACCAATTGCAAGGATCCAGTGTGTACTCAAAGATCGCTTTGAGTTCTGGTTATCATTAACTGAGAGTTAGGGAAGAAGATGTTCCTATGGTTGTTTTTCGTACTTGATGTGGTTATTTTAAGTTTCAAGTGATGTTTTTGGAATTGACGAACGCGTCTGCCGTATTCATGAATTTGGTGAATCATGTGTGTAAGTTGTACTAGGATGAGTTAGTCATTGTATCTATTGAAGATATTCTATTTTATTCTAAGAGGGAATGAGGAACATAAGTAGCATATGAGGATAATTTTGGAATGATTAGAAAAAGGAAAGTTGTATGTAAAGTTCCATATGTGTGATTGTTAGTTGAAATATTTGCGTTTTCTAAGGCAGTTGATTGACAACAAAAGTATTCATGAAGATCTTGCCAAGATTGAAACGATTAAGGATTGGTCGGTACCAACGACGCCGACGGAAATATGTTAATTCCTTGGTCTAAGCTGGGAATAATCGGAGGTTTATCGAAAGGTTTTCATTGATTGTTGAACCATTGATTAAGCTGACTAAGAAGAATTGCATGTATGAGTCCCACTTATACATCTAAATTGTAAGTTTCGAGATCTGATCCTTATCAGATGAGGAAGCTATATTCTGAACACTGAAGGGTAAGTTGTGTTCTGCATCGATGATGTCATTGTTGGAAGGGTATGAAGGATTTATAGTTTGTTGTGAATGTATTTCATAAGGGTTATGTAGTTGTGGTGTTTGCTTTGATATTGTAGGAATATTACCTGTATGGAATCAAGTGTGTAGTAATCAAGGATCATAAGAGTTTGCTTCATAATTAATTTCTTGGGATGATAAAGGAAATGAGTAGAGGATTACCAGATATATATTTCGAGTATTGGAGTATGTTGATGGTTATGACTATGAGTGATTATGACTACGAGATTCGCTACCATCCGGGAAAGGCAAATGTGGTAGCTGATGCACTTATCAAGAAGAAAAAGGAAAAAGCCACTAGGATTTGAGTTTTGGTGATGACAAAAAGTGTGGACTTGATAGAAAGGATATTGAAATTTTAAGCTGATGGTCTGATAGGGAAGGATGTCAAGGAGAGTGATTTCAACATTTTGTCAAACTTATGGAAAGGATTTTGTTAAAAAGTGAAGTGAGACCTGGTATATTGGGCACTCCTAACATACCATTATTGAAAGAGTGAGACTTAGTGATGAATGAATCTCACAAGTCAAGTAATCGATACGTTCTGGTTTGAGTAAAGGTGAAAGTTGAGTTGAGTACTGCGTGTTATACAGAGATTGATGGACAAAGTGAAAGGACGATTCGAACATTGGACGGTATATGTGTGCGTGTGTGATTGAATTAGGAATTGTTGGAATTCTTATACGACAATGATTGTCATGAGAGTAATGAGGCTGTACTATTTGAAGGTCCCTAAAGAACCTTAATTTGTGAAGGTTAAAGATCGTGAGTTATGGACGTAAGTTAGGTTTTCGGTGCATTGTAGAAATGTAGGTGGAATTAAATGACTGAACTAGAAATGATGTTGGTGACTACTGATAAGATTGTATAGGTTAAGGATCATTTATTAGTTACAATGTGTTGTCAGAAGAGTTATGTTGGCAATCGAAGGAAATCGATGGAGTTTGAAATTAGGAAACGTGGTTATGCTTAAGGTGTCGTTATGAAGGGTGAAATTTGTTTTGGGAACAACAAGGAAAGAATTCAACTTGAAGATAAGTTGATTTTCATAAAGAGAACTGTGAAGAGTTCTTATGAGGTCGAAACATAGTAAGAATTACATTGTGAGGATACAAGAATTCTAGGTGTGGAATCTGAATTTGTGAAGAAGCATGAGGATTTCTTAAAGTAAAAGAGTTCTCTTTTGTTCTAGAAGTATGGAATGTGAGTATAAGAGGGGCCGAGCGCCGAGGACGTCGCTCTCTTTTAGGAGGGTAGGATGTGATAACCCGAACCTGCGGTCATTATTTAATATTATTTTACGAATATTTTTGAAATTTTCAATGAGCTTGAATGATATGACGGTTGATGGTTTTATTTAAAACCGACGTTGGACGTCTTATTTTTACCTTTTTACTAATAGCGAGGGTTATTAGTGATCACGATACCGACAGATGCCCGAGATTTCATGTTTTATTATTTGTTGATTCGATGTTTATATTTTTGACGTTTATATTTTAATTGCGTATTAAGTCGAACTGGGATCATATTATTATCCTATTTTGAGTGCATTTTAACTTTTGAAAAGTATTTTTACGAAACACGAGCCTCGTAAATATTTTCAAAATTGATAATTTACATTTTCTACCCTTAAAACTATTTAATTGCATTTTAGTCAAAACCTATCACAAATTGGCAAAACAAGACCCTCCACCCACCATATATAAACTCCCTACCTAACTCTTTCCACTAAAAATAACATAGTAACAAAATTTTCATCTCATTCTCTCTCTCTAGCTATTGCCGCTACCCCCCCCCCCCCCCCCCTTCACACAAAACCATTTGATTTTGATTTTCTATCTTGAATCAATGAAAACAAAATGAAATCCCATGTTGCAAATTCAATTGTGCATCTTTTGGTATAAGTTTTATGAACATGCAACAACTTTTGAAATTTTGGTATGATCCATGGTAGTTTGATTTATTTTCTTGTTAGATATGTTGCTAGTGTTGTTATATATATATATTGAGTCTTGAATGTTTGAATTTTTGAGTAGGTAATTTTTGGATGATTATTCAAGTGTGTTATGGGTTAGATAGATGGATGAGGATGATAGTAAGATGATATTAGGCATAAGAGATTGAGTAAAATGGGTTGAAAATTTGATTTAGTGTGATTTTTAAAGAGGTGTTTTAGATCAATAGGTAAAAGGTAATTTTTGGGTATCTTACTGTTTGAAAATAGTTAAACTAATCGCATATGGTTGTATAGAATTTCGTTAGCTTCGATTTGATATAAAGTAGAGCTTCTAGCTCCAAACGATCGAGAAGTTATGACGATTTGATTATTCGTGTACCGGGAGACGAGTATCGACACAATCCAAAGTTGTTGTCGATATTTGGATCGAATCTCGGGGACTATAGAATGAGTTGTAAAAATGGTCAAGGTCTGATGTTAGGTTCTAAACTTAGGGTTGTGAGTCTATTTTCAATCTCAAGTGTCGGATTTGTAAACAGGATTGGTTAGAATGGTCAAAATGGTTGTATGAGTCGGTGACGTAAAACTGTCCGGTTTTTATAGTTCAAAGATGTGTCGGGCAGGGATCTTTAAAAGTAAAATCTTTTGATGGGCTTTTAACAGGACTTTCTATATATAGTAAGTGAGATATCTGATTAGTATCATAAGTATTTGACGTGTTTAAGTGGGGTAAATGAGCTCGTACATTTGGTATGTACCGGCAGATTTTTATCGAAATAATAAACTAATAGAGTAAACATATAAAAGGAAGTAATAGTATCACTTGTATTGTTTTCTTTCGGGTTTGTTGTTATATTATGATTTTGAGTTTGATGTTATCATGTATGAGATATATTCGAGTCTATTATTAATGAACGCGCCTTATTTGATAGGTTACGGTTTTTGTGTTTATCGGGCATCAACAATCGTCGAAGGCCGTCTTGCTACTGCTATTACTCAAGGTGAGTCTATAGCCTCGCTTTGTACTTGTTTTGAATGATTTTAAAACCCGCGAGGGGGATACATGCTATTTGAAAGTAAAATGAACACAAGTCATGATTGATTGTTTGGACCCGAATGTTGCCTGTTGTTGCCTGATGTTTCCTTGAATTCTGTAAGTACCTAAATTGCAAAAGTCCCTAAATTCATGAGCCGTTAACTATGTTCTGACTTGATGTTGTGAGTTAGGAATAATCGCTTATTCAGATGATAGTACTATTGGGATGACGACCGTATCTGAGATCAGGGCTTTACGCTGAGTAACCTCTAGGAAGGATAATTTACGAGAATAAGAATGTGGTATTCTTGAAATTGATACCCTAGTAGGGGCAATGGAGTTCATATAGTCATGCCGGCTTTAGGCGTGGGTGACTAAGTTAAGGGGTCGGTTCCATGAGCTTAATACAATTCTATCGCTATTGCTATAAGCCAAAATGCCTGAATAATAGATTGTATGATCAACAATTCTATTAAATGATTATGATTGACTTTTCTCTTGTGTTCAAATGATGATTTGGAAAACCTATAGACTTGCTCAACCGTTGTGTTGATGATTTTAAGCATTTATTTCAGGTGATTGAAGTTGATTGATTTCGGAGCTTGCTAGAGAAGGATTGCGGGTTGCTTTTGTAGTGACTGGGTCTAAAACTGGTTTCTTTCCCTTTCGTCATAAAATTAATAATGTATGGTCATGTATTTTGGTAAATATGTTGTTGATTGGCTGAGATCTTTGGGGGACCTAAATGTTACTATGATAATTCTAAAATTCTTTTACTTGGGATCGAAGGTTTTAGACAATGGTTAAATTATATCCTTTTATCTTTCAGATGTACGATTTGAGATCGTTTAAAGTGTTTTGTGTAATGAAGTTTGAGTTTAGCACCCACATGTGTATTTCCTCTGCGCAATGTAGTTTGGGGGTGTTAAATTTAAGCTAAACATTCCTTAAAATCTTTTGATTTTCTTTCTATAATTTCTTTATATTCCCTTCACTTGTGATATCTCTTCTCATCTCACCATGTCTTCTTCTTCTAAACTTAACATTGAAATCTCTTTTTAACAAACATTTAAACCCAAAGCTTCTTATTCTAATCTTTCCAAGAAACCGAAGATTTCAGTGAAACCTATTTGGGCAAAAAAGAACAAGGATCTCATTGAACCTTCTTCACCCAGACCTTTCAATACTTCCAACTTCTCCCCAATTGAGGATGAGTATTACTTAATCAATCCAATTACCGAAGAAAGGGAAGCTCTTCCGCCACCACCTAAACCTTTCAACACCCCTCAACTAAATGAAATATTTTCTTACCATAACCTCACTAAATATTGTGATGGTAACCTTCCATTTTCTTCTCCATGTTCTCCTTCTCCACCTACACCTTCTTTCTCTAATGATGCACCTCCTCCCTATAATGCCTTTGTTTTACATCATGGAACCTATTGTTCGTGTTGTAGATTTCAATAAATTGAACTTGCTCATCTCTTTGAGAAGTTAAATTTTCTTGAATTCCTCCTCACCCGAACTCCTCTCTGAGTATTTGTTCCCGTGAGAAAATATATGGAGACGTTCATTCTTCTTATTCTCCCGGTTAAAATACACTGTGTGTTCTAATCGTTTGATTTAAAAATAAAAACTAAGCAAAACTTGGAGGACTACTTCTACTAGAATAGTTGTTATGCTTAGGTTTATTTTCCTCGTGTTTTAGTATCCATATTTCCAAATATGAATATTCTCTTGTATGTGTTATCATATTATTTTTAATATTATTGTTAGGTGTGTTTATTGCTTGGTTTGCCAATTCTATTATCACACATATTGTTGAGATTTGATTTTTAGGTTAAAATCTTACATTTTCTTAGGTGATTCCAAAAATTATATGTCTCTAACCATTTGACATAATATCTTCAAATTTGTTAAATGTTTCTTTTCTATCTTTATTCCAACAAATGTGAATTTATCTTGTCAAAATACTCTCTTTGGACATACTTAACAATTATTTGCTTCCTAATTTGAGATTTCTTTTCTTTATCCCTCTCAAATTATTTAGTAAATTGACAATTGCCTCTACATGAGTGTTTCTTTTCTTTCTACTAACCCTTGTTTGTAGTTTGTCACCATAGCTCGATCACTTGGTGCCCCAAGCAAGGGGGTAAGCACCAAAACAGAGCTTTTAGCAAAGTTGGTTCTTTTCTTCCTCAAAGACTTGTGCTACCTTTTGCATCGACAAAAGGGGGAGAAATGGTAGTAGATAAACTCGCTAATAACTCGAAAACCTTTGGTCTTACATAAATGAGTTTATGGTTTGTCGTAATAAAAAAGAGGAGATTGTTAATGCAAATGATGCCTAAAAATTATTTTTAATTAAATAATCCTTCTTAGTTTTGATCACAACAAAATGTAAAAACATTTATCGTTAAAGATAACCGTAAGACGAATTATTTAACGAACACTATCATTAAGGTAATAATCATTTAAGTCTTACACAAACATATCTTATACATGTTTATTGATCATTAAAAGTGATTAACCATAGAACTCCCATTTATTCAAATGTGACAAAATATTTTAATAAACTTTATTTTTAAGAAAATGTTTATTAAAATGAAAAATGGAAATTTGAATTTAAGATATTCCAAATGGACAATGGATATTTCTTTTGAGGTAAAACTTTACTAGATGGAATTTCCCCACTAGAGGACAAAAAGGAGTTGAATCTAGAGAATTGTAAAACCCGTATTTAAAATTAAATATATTAAATACGCAGTTTTGTTTTATTATAAATAATTATTCAGAAAAATAATTACCTGATCTCAGAAAATATTAAGTATGTAGTAATCATTACACAGAAAATAATTAAACGTTATCAGGAGTCGCGCAGTCTCAATTTTAATTAATATCGTGACGTGATTAAATTTTCAGAAGATAATTATTTAGTCGGAAATATTGGGAGAATTAAATACGTCGGCACGTAAATAATACTTAAGATTTTTAAGAAAATTGAAAGTTATATAAACAAAAAGGGCCTTGGGCCGGTTTTCTTTAAAAAGAAGTAGTGGGCTTGAGCCCAGCCCAAAACAAAAAAAAAAAGAATCGGGGGTTTACCCTTCCCTTTTATCACAATCTGTAAAAAAAATGAAACGGAAATAGGGTTTGGGAGTTGTACCGCCGACAAAAAAAAAGACGAAGAAAAAGAAAGTAGATCAGGTGGCTTTGATATGGGATGCGAGAGTCATTGTTGTTATTCATCAAACACGAATAAACGGTAATCACCCTTCACGTTATTTTCGTTTAAAATCACGAGTTATTATTTCAGATATAGACAAACGAGTGTATACGTTATGATCATTGAATTAATAAACAAGAGGAGTGTCAGGTTTGTTGCTGACCATGAAAACAGAGACAATGTGTTTCGGTGGGGTCTTCTTGATGTGCAGCCGAGACCTAGTGTCTCGATGGTGCACTATTTTGAGCAGCCGACGACAAATAAACCCAAACAGAGGGTGCGCGGGTGGTGTTTTGTTGATGACCAGCCGAGACTTCATGTCTCGGTGGTGTCTTGTTGTGGCCTACCGCAAACAGAACCAAGTAGGGGGGAGAAGAAATGGCCAGAGGTTGTTTGTTTTGGGCAGCAGGGGGTGTTTGGCTTTTCGAACAGCAGAAACAAATCAATAGGGGTGTTTGGGTCTGTCAGAAACACTAACAGTGGGAACTGTATACTAGACAGTGAGAACTATATACTAGACAATGGGAACCATATAGCTAATAGTGGGAAATTATAACTAGCATAGGGAACTGTAAGAAAACAGTGCGAAATTATATGCAAGTAGTGGGAACCTAGGGAAAAAAAATAGGATTATTAAATTGATTAAATAATTTTATAAATAAGTTTAAAATAAAGTTAAATATATTGTTTTGTTTTATTAAATCTGATAAGTAAAATTATATTGATATTAACTTTATCTTTTCTTTTAACTACTTAAAACGTGGGATTTTGTTAACGATTTACTTTTCAAAGAAACTAAATTGGAAACCATTTCTAATTCAGGAAACTTTGTATTTATAGCAGATTTCTATTTTTAGTAATATCATAAATTCAGAAGGCACATTATACAGTAATCATCAATACAGGAATACACTTATCAGTAACATTATTGAACAGTCAGAATTATCAGATTATATACCAACGGTAATATAAATATAAAATAAATCAAGCCAAGGATAGTTAAAATCAGTAATAATAAATGGATATCAGTCAACTTATTTTCGCGTCCATTATTTATGTAGTATCCGTGAAGTCAGATTTGATCCTTCAGCTTTCGTTCTTATTTCATTACTGGACACGAGGTACGGATTTTCCGTCCTTCAGTAAGACTTCCTTTCTATGCATGATTAGGATTCCCCGTCTGCGGCCAAATGTTTTCCCCAGTATATGTTTTAAGCTTATCAGTAATCATGTTAATAACAAAATAAATTGCCTGAGTTTTATATACAAGCATGATCAGTTTATGTACTAGTTACGGAGGTACCGTAACCATGACACTCGAGGCACTGGTGTCGTGACTCACATGCAGGAGAGTGATATCCTGCATCGTCCCACTCAGCTCAGCTTGGCCATTTTATCAGTATTATTAGTGGGGCGTATGGATGCATCCTAGGCTTATCAATTTACAGTTATCAGGTGAATGTGGTGTGTGCTCTACAACCTTCACATTGGAGCTGATCCCTCCACCCAGCACAGTATTTAGAGGTCACCCCTCTACAGTATTTAGAGGTCACCCCTCTACAGCATGATGAGGTCACCCCTCCAGTTATTCATGCACCGTTGTTACAGCACATGACCTATATAAGCTCTGGCAATTAAAATACAGTAAATGCAGGTTTTCATATCCAATAGTTATTAAATCAGTCTTATTATTTATAAATCAGATATATCAGATTTTACACAGTTTGCTTCCGTTGTCATAACAGTTTTAGTTCCAATATTTGTTACCAGTTCTCTTCCAGTATATTATTATCATGTTTCATATATGTTCATTGAGCGTTATGCTCAGCCGTAGTTCTTTCATGTTCTAATGGTAGGTACACTGGGACGTTCTGAAGATTCTGAGAGCTTGTGCATTCGGATGGAAGCTACCCAGACTTCTTTACTTTATGCACTCTATTTTTTTATATTGTATGTTGGACATTGTTTAGTCCATTCTTTCAGTATTTACTTTTCATGTTTTGAGCTTATGTTTGGTTTACCGATGTTTGATTCATGTATTTCCGTTATGGTCAGTTAATGTTTTAGGACATTTACCTTATGCTTTGATGACACGCCATAAATACACGTAACGGTCCACTTATCCAAGTGGGGTGTTACAGTTACGGTATCAGAGAGCAAGGTTCGACCTGTAGGCTCTAAAACTTGACCTGTGACTAGTGGGTAGTCACCAGGAACTTCCCAGATTTTGGCGTTGTTATCTTTCATGTTTCTCATTTATTTATCAGTCAGTTTCCTTCAGTTATTAGTCGGTTTTTCTTAAAGTTTTGACTAAATAAAAGGTTGGTACAAGACTGGCCATATGTAGTCGCATGTGCTTTTTAACGATTTTTCGTTTTGGTGAACTGACCATAGGCGTTCACCCTTGCCCGTTCAGATTTTTGTATAGATGAACTGACCATTGGCGTTCATCCTTACTCATGTCAGATTCATGTTTTCAATCGAATATTACCTGGTGAACCAGCCCACGTTCACCAATGTTCAGATCAAATTTTCATGCTTTACAGTCGAATGTTGTTTGTGAACCGATCCATAATTGTTCACCTTTGTCATATCAGGATATTTCATAAAATTTGACAAGTATGGATCAAAACAGAATCGCCCATACCTAGTCACATGCTTTCTCTTTTAAATTCGGTGGAATGACCATAGCCACCCACATCAGTTGATGTTAAACCTCAGTTGATTAGACTTTTTTTTATGTTCATTGTAATAGTTAAATTTTCATACCCTCACGTTGATGTCGTCTTCATGCTGATTCAGCTTCATGTCTCCTTATGAGGATTAGGTTTTTAGCAAGGTGATGATGTTTTCATGCTAAGATACATAAGGGTTATAGTAAAAGTCCTGTTTTTCATAATAAATCATGTTTGATCTTCATCAGTCATGTCTTCATGCTGACCATTGTTAAAATTCCGTTTAATCATATCCTTGAACCTCTATAAAACCAGTATTAAGTCTATGCAGGAATTACCAGACTATCATGTTGGGTCCACTAGATGTGGATCTTGCAGCCTGATAGGAACGATGAACGACTTCTGTAATCACAAGTCTATTCACAGAGAGACTCTATATAAATCACACAGTATAAGTGCGGAATACAAATACTATGAACAAGAAGAACATAATAAGTATAACGACTTGATCCTTTACTAAGGATTTCTAATATTAATATGAACTAGAATTATGTTTGATGAAGGTGTGTTGAACCCTTCTGCCTAAGGTTCCTTTTATACTACAAGGAAACCCTAATACACCATTAACCAAAACGTGTAAAACTGATATGCATATCCTTTCCTAACATATCTCATGCATATCCTAACAGAATAATATTTAAATAATAAAGTTTGACTTTCTATAAGACCAGGAGCACGACTTGCTCCTACTACTACTACTAGGACCAGGAGGAACTACATACCTCCTAGTCTACCTATTACAAATAACTATTCCAATGGTCCTAACAATCCTCCCCTAAACTTGAATTTGACCTGTTGAGTTCAAGTTTCCTGGTAAATCGTGCAATCATAGCTTGAGGATTGGAACAGCAAAAGAAACAGCAGCATCATAACCATCAACATAAAGAACATAAGAACTGATGCAACAAAGAACACCTAGAAGCTTCTTGAAAGCTTGAAACAAATCTACATCTTGTTGAATCTTCACAGCAACATGAGCAGATTTTATGAGCCTTTACCAAGTAGCTGCTCGCTCTTAGGCTAGCCAGTCTTTATGGTAGAATAAGCATCACCCTGGGAGACCAGAACCCAGCCCAACTCTTAGAACGTGAATCAATGGTGAGTGGGGGTACCCTGATGATTTTAGGAAAACCATCACAGCCGTCAACGGATTTGATATGTCTTTACCAGAAGTCGTACCCTTCTGGACTCGCCAACTCTTAGCAACGAAGCATCGGTGAGTTGAAAACCCTATAGCTTTGAGCAAGCTATTACAGCTATCAACGGATTTTATAAAATCTTTACCAAGAGCCGTACACCCTTGGATTAGCCATTTTTCAGTCTAGGACCATGGCAAGTGAAAACCATCCAGTTTTGGGTAACCTGGCAACCATCAATGGATTTGACTATCACACGAGAGCCGTACCCTCATGGTGAATCAACTCTTTCTTGTCTGTGAGACATGGTGAGTTGAGCACCATTTGTTGTGTGGACTAGGTCCAGCACCAGATGTAACTCCAAACCAGCACAAGTGTGAAACAGTCAAATAAAACCCAATGTATGATGGAAAAGTATAAGCAGATATTGTATTATGCACAAGTGTGAAATCCATCATTTGTTTAAAGTATAAGCAGATATTATATAAAAAGTATATATATATATATATATATATATATATATATATATATATATATATATATATATATATATATATATATATATATATATATATATATATATATTAACTATAATGTAAGTCACCAATCATTGTATAGATTGGGGAAAAGAATGTCAGTATAAACAAGAAAACATAAAAAACATACCCATCACATACCAGACGTTGCTACCTTGTCAGCTTGCAACCGAGCTTGGATCCCTTCCACCAAAGTAGTAGCCATGGCGGTTTCCTTTCTTGAAGGGGCATTGGAGATCTGCAAATGACACTCTAGCATGGCCTCCATAGTAGCAATAGTCAACGGATAGTCTATATCCGTAAGTATGAACACTATGGCACCAGACTCCAACTCCAATATATGAACCCCACAGCCAGCATACAGCTTCCATCTCTTGATTACCCAGCGTGGTTGGTCTTTCCAGACACCAGAATGTGGAGCATTAGGAGGAGAGTCAAGCATCATCTTCAAGTCACCCCACATTGTCAGACCAGGCCAGTTGGCCACCTCACTAGGATGTTTAGGAATACCAACATCCACAAACCCATACAACGACATAAGATCCCTACGATCCGCCCAAGTCAAAACACCTTGCAAACCCGAGACATAACGAACATAACCATCACTGATGGAAATCCTATGGGTGAATGTACCAGCAACACTGGTGGATGGCTTCACCGTCCAACCAGTAATAAAACCCGTACCCATCGGCAACTCTGTGTCACTGTCCGAAGCTGCATCAATAAGGTTCTCAGGAGCACGCTTCTCAAATGGAACAGACGTACCGCGTCTAGCCTTCTTCTTTCGAATGGAACGACGAGGTGTAGGAACACTAGAAGAGGTTTCAACTTTTACCTTCGCAACAGAAATAGTATCAGCAGGAGTAGAATCAACACCTTGACCAACCAAAGGATCAAAGGCGGCTGCACCAGAAGAAGGGGTAGGGTGTGGTTCAGTCACTGGTGGTGAGGATTGTTCCAAAGCAGGAGTAGCAGGGGTGGTAGAAGTAGCATTGGTGGTGGTGGTAGGACCCGAAGATGAAACATGATGAGCAACCGAAGGTGTGGGTGTGGAACCAGCAGTAGAAGTATCAACAACAGATGGTATACCAGTAGAAACAGGAGGAACACCAGATGAAGAACCAGCAACAGCAGGTGAAGAAGTGGAAACCACTCTTGGAGGAGGATGATAGATGAAGCGCTCAGGAACCGGTGTGTTTTGACGCTTTATCATCCTTTGGTATAGATCCTTAAGCTCGTCAAAAGACAATCCCCTAACCCGATCCCATGTCCAACCAACAGTAAAGTGAGCACCCGACTGATATTTGACATACCTCTACATTAACTTTCGTTCCTCGGTTCTTGACAAAGGTCTGTTCCGACGCTTTTCACGCAGTTTAGCAGCAAGAGACAATTGTTGTTTGTGCATTAATGCCATTGCCCGGGGGATACAATTTTGTTCATTCACATCAGCACCCAAAAGATCAGTAAACTGCGAGTAATCAGATGTAAGAATAGTAAGCACCCGCATCCAATCATTATCATCCCAATGCATAGCATCATGCTGCAACTGTTCACGCCTCTGCTTTTGAAGAGCTTCTTCCTCAGCCCTAGCAGCTTCATCAATCTCCGCCTGCATTCGCTGTGCAGCCTCCTCCCCCAACCTGTCTTCCTCAAGTTGTCTACGAGTACGCTTCCTAGGGGGTGAGGGTGCATCAGTCATAGGGGCTTTCCCCTTAGGATCATGTGACGACCCAGCAGTTGGACCAGCAGTAGTATCAGCAGAAGAACCAGCAAGATCCTCCTTTGGTCTAGGACTAGAAGCAGTAGGACGGATGCTTGATGGACTAGGAGGAACAGGTAAATCAGCATACGACTTATCAGCAAATGCAGCCTTCGCCAACAACGTCAGCCCATCTTCCACAAGATCCTCAACATCCTCATCAGAATCAGAATGAACAACATGCTTCTTTCTCCTCCTCTGCTGTGTCTCCAAAGCCTTAATCCGGTCTGCCATTGGAAGAACAAATTCCCTGGTAAGCTTGCGATGCTGATTCAGATCTGCCTCCAAAGAAATAATCCTTTCATGGTACCTGTGCATGAGATCAAGCAAAGAAGTTAGTGTAGCAGGTTCCTCCGCTTCCCTGCCAAGAGGACTTGGATCAGGGAAAGCTTCATTGGAACCAGAAGCAATAAAGGGGTCAGCATTATGAGCACGAGAACTAGAGGGCTGCTCAGCAGAATGAGGTGCTGGACTAGAAGGGGGAGTATCCACAAATAGAGACTTATGTGGCATAGAAGAGGGGGCAGCCTTAGAAGTGGATGGAATTTTAACCACCACTTCTTTAGCTGGCTCTTCCACCGCCACATGAGGCGCACCATCAGCAGGATGCTCCTCCTCCATAGGATCATCTTCTAATGGAAGTTCCTCCTCGGCTTCAGCAGCCGGAGGAATAACATTAGGAGGTCCTTAGGTAAGGCCCAACATAGCATCAGTAAGGGGCCTCCAAGCCCCCTTAAACCCAAATGCCATATTTGAGTAAACTTTAGAACTAAGCTTTGGGGTCTCATACTCCTCCCTATCACGAGGTATGCACATAAGTATCTGCTGCAAAAACCTAGGATACATTAAAAATTTCTTCCGAGATCCAGTACTACTAAGATTGCAAACCATCCCATCAAATAAGTAGCGAGAAAAATTAAACACACGACCCTGTGTTATGCAGATCAAAACAGTAGCCAAAGGAATGCGAAATGCATCCCAATTCCCAGACTTTGGGCTTAAGTAGTGAATCAAAAAGTGCACTAGAAGCTTCCACTGGGGGTTAAACCTATTCTTTTGGAAGTTAAACTTTCCACCATGGTTATAACCAAGATCAGCCATGATCCCATCCAAAACCATAGAATTGGGGATGGAAACAACACCACCTTCATCTTGAAGATGAAGTGCACTCCTAATAGAAGCTTCAGACACCACATAAGAACGTCCATCTATGGTAGCATGGAGTTCAACTGGGCGTCCCAAAACATCCACAACATGGGCAGTGGCCCAAAACTGGCGAATGACACTATCATAGACAATTGGGCAAACAGTAAAAGCATACCTAAGGTTAGAAGCCTCAATAAACTCGATGATGTCTGTGAATTCGTCACGTTTAGGACCATCTCCCAGATACGCCACCTTATTGTGATCGGGTTTGTAGAACAAATCAGCCATGGATGATGATTGGAAGTGATGGAAAGTGATTGATTAGAGATTGAGAGAGTAGGAGCGTGTGTGTGTTATGGTTGTGATGAATGAGTCAAGGGGGTATTTGACCATAAATAATGGTCGTGTAACTGTTCATTGACCCCTAATAATGGGGGTTGCCCTTTCAAATTAGGCAGTTAATGCAAAAATAACCACTTGCCCCTATTAACTTGATTTGCAAATCCCAGTTACCAAAGTAAAATAATAGCATATATACCAGAAGTAACTTGCGTTGACTAAAAGTCAAAACGCATAAGGGTCAACACTAGAAGCATAATGTGGTCAATGAAAGTCAACAAGGTGAACAGTGACCCAAACCAAGACTAGAAGCCAACCATCAATGACAAGGAAGGATTTTTATCCACTAGAAGTTGAAGACTACCACCAGAAGTGACCAAAATCCTCCACTAGAAGTAGCACACACCGCAAATACCCATACAATCTGTTGTTAAAAACTACCAATATGTAAATCTGTGTAAGTAAATATGTACACTAAGCCTCCCTTTAGGCTTAGCCTCCCCTTAATCCGAGGGCTCAAGGATTGACCATTCCTATGTGAACCACCAAGTGGTTGAACCGAGGACCATCAAAGGCTTTAGTCAATAGATTAGCAACATTATCATCCGTATGAACCTTAAGAACCTGTATCAACTTCTTCTCATTGGCATCCCTGATAAAGTGGTGCCTAATTTCAATATGTTTTGTACGTTGATGAAAAACAGGATTCTTCACAATGCAGATCGTGCTTTGATTGTCAATGAAAATTTTGGTGTTCATAAAGTTGAACCCATAATCAAGCATCTGATTTTGTATCCACAAAACTTGTCCACAACAACTAGCAACAGCTACGTATTCAGCTTCTGTTGAAGAAGTAGCTACTATCGTCTGTTTCTTACATTGCCATGAGATAAGTCTTCGACCCAAAAACTGACAACCACCAGTAGTAGACTTTCTGTCATTATTAGCACCTGCATAGTCACTATCACTATATGCTTCAAGAACAAAAGGTGATTCTCTAGGATACCACAAGCCTAACTTGGGTTGAGCCTTGATGTACTTGAAGATCTTCTTGACTGCATTCAAGTTAGAAACTGTTGGAGCCACCTGATGTCTAGAACAAGCACTTACTGCAAACATAATATCCGTACGTGATGCAGTCAAATACATGAGTGAGCCAATCATTGACCTATACATGTGAACATTTACCGGAGGATCTGGCTCATTCTTGAGTTTGACTTTAGCTACTTCATAAGGTGTTGCTGCTGGTCTAAGAGGATCCATATCAAACTTCTAAAGGATCTCATGAACATATTTATCTTGACTTATGAATATTCCATCCGACTGTTGCTTGACTTGAAGACCAAGGAAAAATGTAAGCTCTCCCATAGCACTCATTTGAAATTCGCCCTTCATCAGTTGTTCAAACTCATCACACCATTCCTTCTTAGTAGACCCAAAGATAATGTCGTCCACATATACCTGAACAAGGATAATGTCCTTGGTATTCCTCTTAAGAAATAGTGTTTTGTCAACTGTGTCTCTTCTATAGCCATGTTTCAACAAGAAAGTGGAAAGACGCTCATACCAAGCTCTAGGAGCCTGATGAAGTCCATAGAGAGCTTTGAACACCTTGTAAACTTTCTTGGGATGAAGTGGATATACAAAGCCCTTAGGTTGAGTGACATAAACTTCCTCATCAATCTTGCCATAGAGAAATGCACTCTTGACATCCATCTGAAAAACCGTAAAGCCCACATAAGAAGCAAAAGCCAAAAACAGACGAATGGCCTCAATCCTAGCAACATGAGCAAAAACTTCAGTGTAGTCAATGCCTTCAAGTTGTGTGTGTCCTTGTGCAACCATTATTTCTCACCACAATACCCCTTGCATCTTTCTTGTTTTTGAGAATCCATTTGGTACCAATTGCCGTCTTTCCTTCTGGCAAATCAACCAGGATCCAAACATTCTGAAACAAGAACTGCTGCATCTCCTCCTGCATAGCCTCCACCCAACTTTGATCCTCAAGAGCATGAGAGACTGATCTAGGTTCCACCTGTGAAAGAAAACAAGCAAACAAACAGTGTTGAAAGTCCGTATGATTATTACGCTTTTGGTCCTCAATATAGCTCACAAGAGCATGATGATCAGACGTTGCTTTCTTATGCATTCTGCGAGTCTTGACAGTAGAACCAGGATCTCTAATGATTTGAGTAGTAGGATGGTCTTTGTGTGACTACAAAACTAGATTGGAAGCTACTTCCACTTCTGGTGCCAAGTTATTAAGATCCCCAACAAAGTCATCATCATATGAAGCAGAGTCAAAAATGCCATCTATTGGTTGCTTATGAATATCATCCAGCTTGGTAGAAGACTTCTTTTGATAGTTTCCCATGTCAGAAGGACTAGAGAATCTAGTAGAGGAAGTGGAATCACTAGCCGGACTACCAATAGGTGTTAAACTAGCACTAGGAGTAACAGTTGGAGTACTAGGATTAGCTTTGTCAGCAGAAGTATTCAGAGGAAACTCAAAGCCACCATGAGCAGCTGCTGTAGTGGCATCTAGTTGTTGCTTGAGTAGTGTGTCAAGAGCTCCTTGTGAGTCCAAAATGTCTGATGGAGTAGCATCACTAGGAGTAGTAGGAGAGACTGTGGTGGAATAGGATGGAACAACAAAAATATCATCCTCTTCATCTGAGTCTGAAAGACTAGAATGATCACCTTCACTAGAAGTTGCAAACACTTGTGGACCTGCATCATGGTTAGTTTTGAAACGAAAATATCCTAATGAATCACTAAGATAATCAAGATCAAAATACCATTCAGGACCCTTGCCTTGTATGTTTGACTTCTCCTCAAAATACCTGAGATTTATAGTTTCAATTACTCGCTTGGCTTAGAGATTGTAGACACGATAAGCCCGAGAGTGAGCTGAATATCCCACAATGTACCCTTCATCTGCCTTGCCATCAAATTTCCCCAAATAGTCACTAGTATTCAGAATGGTGACAGGACACCCAAATGGCTTCAAATGAGCAATGTTTGGTACTTTAGCTGTGAGTAGCTCATAGGGAGTCTTCTTGTGAGGATTAGTAATAGAAACTCTATTCAAAACATAACTTGCAGTATTGACAGCTTCTGTCCAGAACATGGTTGGAAGCTTGGAGTCGGCAAGCATTGTTCTCGCAGCTTCTATTAGAGTCCCGTTCTTTCTTTCTGCCACGCCATTCTGTTGAGGAGTTCTTGCTGCACTATAATCTCTTTTGATACCTTTAGAATTACAAAGTGCTATGAGGTCTGCATTTTTGAATTCTGTTCCATTATCACATCGGATACCTTTAACCTTCTTGGACAACTGATTCTCAATAAGGGTAATAAAGTCCTTGAGAATTGAGTAGGTCTCACTCTTGGCAGCCAAGAAGAAAACCCACGTAAACCTGCTATACCCATCAGTAACCACAAGGCAGAATTGTTTGTGGTCAATGCTCCTAATAAAGGTAGGACCAAATAAATCCATGTGTAGTAGCTGCAATGGTTCAGTTATAAGGCTGAGAGCAGTAATGGCCTTGAAGGATGCTTTATGTTGTTTGCCTTTGCTGCACGCAAGGCAATTGATATCATTTCTGAAAGTTTTGGGAGGTAAACCAGAGACCAAGTTCAGATTTGCTAATTTGTGAATGGTCTTGAAGTTCACATGTCCCATCCTTCTGTGCCATTTAGTGGCTTCATCTTCTGAGGCTTTAGCAACCAAACATGCTAGTTGACCAGTAGGATTGACTTCATTCAGCTTGATGCTATAGAGGTTGTGTCTTCTAGAGATTTTGAGTAGAACATGTGAGTCATCCGAGAGTTTAAAGTCTTTGGATAACACTAGTGCATCAGTATCCGTAAAGAGGACAAACTGCTTCTTGTCACAAATCTGAGAGACAGATATCAAGTTGAAGTGTTGAAGTGCTTCCACATAGTAGACCTGCTCAAAGTTAAGATTAGGCGTCAGAATCGTTCCTTTGTCAGTGATCCTTCCTTCACATCCTCCAAAATAGACCTTTCCGCCTTGAAATGGTACAAAGTTAGATAGAAGACTTTTATTTCCTGTCATGCTCCTAGAGCATCCACTTTCAACAATTCCTAGAGTAGGATCTTGGTATGGAGTAACCTACAACAACAAGAAAAGATATATGCAAGAGTTAGTGTCTTAAGGGGACCCAAACCTTTTCAGGTTTGAGCCTGCCTTGTGGATCTTTAGTAGATAGCCAAGAAGATTGATGAGATCCACCGTTGTTCTTAGGTTGCCTATTCATCATACGGGTGTTATTGTTTGACCAAGAACAACCTGCTGAGGGCTTAACAGCAGTACCCAGACTTCCCAACCCAAAATACATGTGGTCGAAATTAAATGCATAATTCGGATTAAAGGACTGAAAATAGTTGCTGGTTGGTCTATTTGGTAGTAATCCAGTTTTTCTCCAATGATCAGAAGCTAATAGAGAGGTCCTTCTAGAAGAAGAAAAAGATTGGGCACAAGGGTTTAGTTTTCTAGAAGAATATGGAACAACTCCTGGTGGACCAGGAGCAGGAAATGCTTGATAAACAGAAGAATGTTTGTCATAAAAATCACAATCTTTAATCAAATGAAATTCACTCCCACAAACAAAACATGTTTTAAACAACCTTTTATTAGAATGACATTGTTTCATACTGCTAACTTTATTACACATAATTCTAGGAGAAACATTATTCCTAGGACTCAATAAACCAGAACTAGACATAGTTGAAGTAGAAGCAACTCTCTCTTCACTCTTCCTAGGACTGGTAGCAGCATGGTCATTTGACTTGGAGCTTGTAGGTCTCGACTCTTCACTTGAACCACATGATGCAGAGTCACTGGCTTTGTCACTGAAAGTACACGAGACAAAGTCATTAGTATTAGTAGAACTTTTTGGGGACTCATGCATCTATGATCCATCCAAGTCATTATGCCTAGTAATGGGCATGAAAGTTCCTGTAAGAGGTGGAGGGACAGCATGCATTGCTGCTGCTGGTTTAAACCTATTGTAGCTAGGTGTTCCCTCTTCCTCCTTGTCAGGATCAAAGACACTTGAAAAAGATAAATCAAACACATCTTCTAAATCAATATATTTATCAAAACCTAACCCTCTTTTAGTCCTACCAGACATACTACTATCAATTAATTTTGAAAGATTCTTAGGTGCCTTTTGCCATTTTTCAAATCTTAAAAGTGTAGCATCTAATTTTTCCTTCATGTCTTGTTTATCTTTGATACTGTCATCTATTACCTTTTCAGTGTATTTAAGCATATTTGTTGTGTTTTCTAAATCAATGTTCAGAATTCTAATTGTATCCTCATACTCTCGTTGAGTATCTTGAAGCCACCTCTTTTGTTGTTCATGTTTTTAAAAAAGTCTTATATGCTTGAACCTCTAAAAAATACTTATCATTCTGATCATTTAAGTCATTATATTGAGACAACAATTCTGAATATTTATCATGACAACCAAGAGGACAATGTTGTACCTGAGGTGAGATGCCCATAAGAGCAAACTCTTCTGCTTCCTCGGCATCAGACAGATTCCCAACAGTTATTGCAAACACGTCAGTAGAGGGTTCAGCTGTTTCCAGGGCAACATTCTGATGATCATTCCAGTTGACCATAGAGTCAACAGACACCAATGCCTTCTTGTCATCCTTCACCTCCTGAATCTTGAAAGCTGAATATCTGCTCTTCTCCTGGTCATGCTTGTTAGAGCATTCCCTAGCAAAGTGACCTTGCTGCTGGCAGTTATAGCATCTAACCTTGCTTCTGTCAAACCTTGCTGGCTCTTTTGGGTTGTAGTTAAATATTCAACCGGCTTTCTTCTCAAATTTGTGAACCCTAAGAGTGAGCATGGCCATCTGCCATTTAAGATCCATTTCATCCAGGTCAAGTTTATCAACCTGTTTGAAGTCATCAAAAGCAAGTTGCTGTTGAGCATCAACATCAGCAACAAAAGAGTGAAGAACAGCTTCTACCATGCTACCAGACTTGGATTTTGGTTCAGGAGTAGAAGTATGCTAAAAAGTATGCTGAGAAGATACATTATTGCTTGGGCTACTAGCATAGGTCATGGGACTAGATCCCATAGAACTCACAAAGGCAGAGTTAGCAGGAGTAGGATAAGAATCACTTGAGTATCCCCTCATATGAGGCTCAAAGGTTTTGAGCTTATGAAACAAATCATCAAAATTAAGATAGTCAAGCCCACCTTTTGCTTTGAGAGAGATTACCACCTGATTCCATGAGTAGGGTAAGGCTCTAAGAAACCTTGCATTGATATCACCATTGTCAGGTTTCGACCGGAGTTGATTCAACTGGCTCGGTATCTTTTGGAACCTGTCATACCCTTGATGGATACCTTCAGTTTCTGAGATCTTGAAGTCTGTGAATTCATCTCTCAGCATGGATCTTCACATTTTCTTTGACTCCTCATTCCTACCAAACCTTGCTTTTATTCCATTCCAGATTTCTCAAGCATAGTCCAGATGATAAAAGTCACCCATGTGATCATCATGAAGAGACTAAAGCAAAATAGTTTTTGCTTTGATCTCCTTCTGAACAGCTGTGATTTCTTCATGAGTTTTAGGATCAAGAAGAATAATACTTCCATTCTTGTCTCTTCCAGTCAACTTCTTGATGTTTCCATTCAGAATAATCTTCCAAAGATCTTGATCAGTGTTGGTGATCCAGCATTCAATCTTCATTGCCCAGCTATCATACTCATCCTTTTTCAGAAGAGGAAACTTACCATTTGTGTTTGAAACCGTAGCAATGATATGCTGAGGTTGCTGTGTTTTAGGGGTACTATCTTCTCCTGTTTGAGTAGAACTTGAGGCAGACATAATTAAACAAAAATGTTAGTAGTAAGAAAAATTTATTCTTCTTGTACAGAGACTCTCCCAGGCTCTGATACCACTTGTTGGGTCCACTAGATGTGGATCTTGCAGCCTGCTAGGAACGGTGAACGACTTCTGTAATCACAAGTCTATTCACAGAGAGACTCTATATAAATCACACAATATAAGTGCGGAATACAAATACTATGAACAAGAAGAACATAATAACTATAACGACTTGATCCTTTACTAAGGATTTCTAATATTAATATGAACTAGAATTATGTTTGATGAAGGTGTGTTGAACCCTTCTGCCTAAGGTTCCTTTTATACTACAAGGAAACCCTAATACATCATTAACCAAAACGTGTAAAACTGATATGCATATCCTTTCCTAACATATGCATATCCTAACAGAATAATATTTAAATAATAAAGTTTGACTTTCTATAAGACCAGGAGCACGGCTTGCTCCTACTACTACTACTAGGACCAGGAGGAACTACATACCTCCTAGTCTACCTATTACAAATAACTATTCCAATGGTCCTAACATATCACATTACCCATTTCAGTTCAGTTTACTACAGTTTAAATCAATTTGATCCTTGATCATGTCAGACAAGTTACACCAGTATTGATCATTCCATAAAGTTTCCATCAGTGCCATGTATAGTATTCCATATGTACCCTTTGTACAGTGCCTTAGTTATACTCCATTTACGGTATTTCCTGAGTACTCCATGTACAGTGTCTCAGATATGCTCGACATGAAGTATTCATTTTGTACTTCATGTACAGTATTCTAGCTGTACTCCATGTACCTTACTCTATGGATATTGTTAATCAGTCCTCAGTCATCCTAGGCGTTTTCCACTTGTCGATATTCTACCCGATGCTGATACTGCTCGTGAGTTGAAGATCTTGCCAGATGATGATGTCGCTAACACTTTGAAGACCTCACAAATGCTGATGCTACTGATACTTTGGAGATGTCTCAAGATGCTGATGCTGTTTATAGTGTAAAGACTCTACAGAACAAGGACAAAAATTATAAATTTGAAATTTCTAACAAGAAGAAATTTCAACCATCAGACACTATCATTCCATTCCATGCTTTTACCTTCTCAGCTTGATGTCACACTTCACTCAGCTAACCTTTCATTCAGAATAGTGAGAACCGGTACCCATCCGGACACTCAGCAGAAATAGTTACATGAATCACGGTCATAATAACGACCGTCAAGAAACTAACAAACTAGGCGGTAATGACAACCACCGTACTTATATTAATCAGCCAGTAGCCATCGAAACTACGGAATGGACGTGACCAGAAATACAGAGGTCAGCAGTCTAACCGGACCGCCAATCCTAGCAGTTACCAAAATTTTCGTCCTTGTTCAGATTCATCTACTGAAACACATGTCAAAACATCAGTCAAGACACAGACCTCAGGTACCCTTTCTAAAGACATTTTCAGGACACCAGTCACGGTACATGTCATAAGAGTGTCGTCTCTAGGTACGAGTCAAAACTCATAATTTAAGTATATCTTCTAAACCAGACCCTCAGAAATTCAGGGTACCCTCCAAGGGAGTATACCCGTTTTGCCATGACACGCATAAATTAGACTATTTAAAAAATTCAGTTACCACCACTAGAGTATCACTTAGGTTAGACACGCAATATTCATTCTGTGAGGTTACAGATGAACACATTCAGTGAAAGTCGCCACGTTTACTTCACATATTCCTATGTCAGCTTTATATTAAATCAGGTAGTCCCCTGCATCTCAGCCAGAAAAGACTCCACAATACCACCCATCTTTATTAAGGTTCTCCTTTTAGTTAACGACAAGATCAGTACAAACTGTTTCTGCCTTACAAGCGCGTGACTTAGCAGTCCATAGCTTAAAAGACTTTCTAACCACCAGTTATAAATTCACTTCTGAAATTCCTTAAACTCATGACCAGCAGATTTCTCCAGAGTTCCCAGGCGAAATCTCAGAAAGTTTTTCAGAAATTCCTTTCTAACCACAAAACAGAATTCTACACCGAACTTGTCTCAAGAACATAACCTGTTTTCAAAACCCTTGTTGCTGGACTGCAGCTAAGTTAAAAGATTTGTAGTAGTTGCTGCAAGAGTTACCGGAATGAGGCTTTGTTCGCCCTGGTGCACCACCAGGAAGTGCACCGTTTCTTTCTATCAGGAAGAAGGCCGGTAACATGAGATCATGTATCGACCACCGGAAAATTTACAGATCACCATCCTTAATCGATATTCATTCCACGTATAGAAGGTTTACCTGACCTGCTACGATATCTTAAATATTTCCAGAACAATTCGCGACCATGCCACCGTCAGTGGTGAGAGAAGAACATGATGTTTTCCATATTGCTGTTGAACATGTACAATCTTTCTAAAAAATTTGACGTATACGTCTGGGCTCCCCAATGCCCCAGCTATAGTATGAAATTTATGAATAAATTTTTACGACTTCGCAGACAAAATCGTTAGTTTGTTCTATGATAACATCCTAATCTCCTAAATTCTGGAGAAGAACATGGGAATCATCTTTTCACGATCCTGTAGATTTTCTGATAGGAGGAAATTATATACGCAATCTCCAGATGTGAGTTCCAGATGAACAAGGTGGCATTTCTGAACCACCCTATTTTAGCAGAAAGAAATTTCGGAAATCATGCGAAGGTGAAGACTATCACCAGATGGTCAAGACCGACGCCTGTGAACGAAGTACAAAATTTGCTAGAACTTAATTGACTGATACCGTAGAAATTGCGGACAGTTCCCACGATCAGCCTTCCATGACTAAGCTTACGCATAAAGAAGGGAACCTACACCGAATTATGCATTCTACAAGACCGTACGCTAGTAAAGGCCTAGTTACCGGGACTCATACCTTTCCGTGAATATTAACTCAGGTTCCACCAGAATGTACCAAAATTCCAGGCAGAATTTTGATAGAAACGGTATAACACGTTGAGGCAGCTATGTTCATATCTAATGCCTGCCGTTCCAGCAGGTTCAAGATAGGACACCGATATGATAATGAGTTACTACAACCATTAGAAATTTTTGAACATAAATGAGATAAGATTCCATGGAGGTTATTTTCAGATACCACAGACTCAGACGAGGCATATGCTACCTAAGTCGTTGTTAACCAGTTATGATTACGCAGTAACAAATCAACAGGAAATTCAGCAATAGGTCGTATGATTCTAAGGTATTCCATCAACAATCTTGTCGGATGGAAATTTGCGTTCACGAATCGCGCACACGTTCATGTTCACGATCACATGTACGTTCACGTTCACGTTAACGTTTATTTCCACTTTCACGTTTACGTCTCATTCGCAGTATGATGCTGTTTCAGTTCATGTTTTATACTATCTCATGAATTAAGCGCACGTTAGCGTTCATAACATGGTTCACGTTCAAGTTCGTGTGCCATTTCGCAATGCACGTTTCAAGGTTTATTACCAAATACGGATACATATAGCTTGAGAAACCAGACTCAAGTTCAGCACAGCTATTCCATAACCAGGCAGACGTTTCACGTCTTAGGTCATATCTTTTGGCGTTCCTTCCTCAGTCAGCATACGTTCATGACATGTCCTAGTATCAAGTTCACAGTATCTTTCGCGTATCACATCCATGATATATTTCAGGCCCGGCGTTCCTTTATAATCACGAACCACGTTCACAATTGCTCACGTAGAACGTTCACAATTGTTCACGTAGTTTGTTCCTTATATTCTCAGTAGCTTGCTCAGAGAGATAAATATTATCTTTTCAGGATAATCGTACGTACCGTTTCATGTACCCTACATGCTACAGCTTATTCATTCTATCAAATTTAGAAAAATCAATCTTAAGCATGGAACCAGAAATTTTTCAGCATTCATCAGGACAGGGTCAACAGGACCAAGATTTTTATTATGTTTAGATCTTTTGAAGGAATAGTTTCGAGCTGGAGGCCACTCAAAACGGAGGAGTCCATCAGGACCTATCATCATTTTCCTTCAATAATTCAGTAAAGTCCATTCAGTCATGTTACGTTCCATATCCTTTTTAGTCACGTCACGTTACACGTCCACTGCAGTCATGCCATATTTATACTCTCTCAGCAACATTATGTCTTAACTAAAATACAAATTATTCTTTCAGCTCATAGGCCTTTTCAGTTTTCATGTCCTTTCAACCTATGCGTCCTTTCAGCTTATACGTCTTCAGCTTATGTATACTCTCAGCTTTTCCCAAGCTGCACCAGCTAAATTACCTTTAATTCGAGGACGAATTTTTCCTTTTAGAGGAGAAGAATTGTAAAACTCAGTATAGTCGTATCTTTAATTCGGGGACGAATTATTCTTTTTAGAGGGGAAGAATTGTAAAACCCGTATTTAAAATTAAATATATTTAATACGCAGTTTTGTTTTATTATAAATAATTATTTAGAAAAATAATTATTTGATCTTAGAAAATATTAAGTATGTAGTAATCATTACATAGAAAATATTTAAACGTTATCAGGAATCGCGCAGTCTCAATTTTAATTAATATCATGACGTGATTAAATTTTCAGAAAATAATTATTTAGTCGGAAATATTGCGAGAATTAAATACGTCAGCACGTAAATAATACATAAGCTTTTTAAAAAAATGAAAGTTATATAAACAAAAAGGGCCTTGGGCCGGTTTTCTTTAAAAAAAGTAGTGGGCTTGAGCCCAGCCCAAAAAAAAGAATCGAGGGGTTACCCTTCCCTTTTATCACAATCTGTAAAAAAAATGAAATGGAAATAGGGTTTGGGAGTTGTACCACCGACAAATAAAAGATAAAGAAAAGAAAGTAGATCGGGTGGCTTTGATCTAGGATGCGAGAGTCATTGTTGTTATTCATCAAACACGAATAAACGGTAATCACCCTTCACGTTATTTTTGTCTAAAATCATGAGTTATTATTTTAGATATAGACAAACGAGTGTATACGTTATGATCACTGAATTAATAAACAAGAGGAGTGTCGGGTTCGTTGCTGACCATGAAAACAGAGACAATGTATTTCGGTGGGGTCTTCTTGATGTGCAGCCGAGACCTAGTGTCTTGATGGTGCACTATTTTGAGCAGTCGACGACAAATAAACCCAAACAGAGGGTGCACGGGTGGTGTTTTTTTGATGATCAGCCAAGACTTCATGTCTCGGTGGTGTCTTGTTGTGGCCTGCCGCAAACAGAACCAAGCAGGGGGAGAAGAAATGGCTAGGGGCTGTTTGTTTTGGGCAGCAAGGGGTGTTTGGCTTTTCGAACGGCAGAAACAAATCAGCAGGGGTGTTTGGGTCTGTCAGAAACACTAATAGTGGGAACTGTATACTAGACAGTGGGAACTGTATACTAGACAATGGGAACCATATAACTAACAGTGGGAAATTATAACTAGCAGTGGGAACTGTAGGAAAACAGTGGGAAATTATATGCAAGCAGTGGGAACCTAGGGAAAACAAAAACAGTGGGAACCACGGGATTATTAAATTGATTAAATAATTTTATAAATAAATTTAAAAAAATAAAGTTAAATATATTGTTTTGTTTTATTAAATCTGATTAGTAAATCATATTGATATTAACTTTATCTTTTCTTTTAACTACTTAAAACGTGGGATTTCGTTAACGATTTACTTTTCAAAGAAACTAAATTGGAAACCATTTCTAATTCAGGAAACTTTGTATTTATAGCAGATTTCTATTTTTAGTAATATCATAAATTCAGAAGGCACATTATAGAGTAATCAGCAATACATGAATACACTTATCAGTAACATTATTGAATAGTTAGAATTATCAGATTATATACCAACAATAATATAAATATAAAATAAATCAAGCCAAGAATAGTTAAAATCAGTAATAATAAATGGATATCAGTCAACTTATTTTCGCGTCCATTATTTATGTAGTATCCGTGAAGTCAAATTCGATCCTTCAACTTTCGTTCTTATTTCATTACTGGACACGAGGTACGGATTTTCTGTCCTTCAGTAAGGACTTCCTTTCTATGCATGATTAGGATTCCCCGTCTACAGCCAAATGTTTTCCCCAGTATATGTTTTAAGCTTATCAGTAATCATGTTAATAACAAAATAAATTGCCTGAGTTTTATATACAAGCACGATCAGTTTATGTACTAGTTACGGAGGTACCGTAACCATGACACTTGAGGCACCGGTATCGTGACTCACATGCAAGAGAGTGATATCCTGCATCGTCCCACTCAGCTCAGCTTGGACATTTTATCAGTAGTATTAGTGGGGCGTATGGATGCATCATAGGCTTATCAGTTTACAGTTATAAGGTGAATGTGGTGTGTGCTCTACATCCTTCACATTGGAGCTGATCCCTCCACCCAGCACAGTATTTAGAGGTCACCCCTCTACAGTATTTAGAGGTCACTCCTCTACAGCATGACGAGGTCACCCCTCCAGTTATTCATGCACCGTTGTTACAACACATGACCTATATAAGCTCTGGCAATTAAAATACAGTAAATGCAGGTTTTCAGATCCAACAGCTATTAAATCAGTTTTATTATTTATAAATCAGATATATCAGATTTTACACAGTTTGCTTCCGTTGTCATAACAGTTTTAGTTTCAGTATTTGTTTCCAGTTCTCTTCCAGTATATTATTATCATGTTTCATATCCGTTCACTGAGCGTTATGCTTAGCCTTAGTTCTTTCATGTTCTAACGGTAGGTACACTGGGACGTTCTGAAGATTCTGAGAGCTTGTGCATTCGTATGGAAGCTACTTAGACTTCTTTACTTTATGCACTCCATTTTTTATATTATCTGTTGGACATTGTTTAGTCCATTCTTTCAGTATTTACTTTTCATGTTTTGAGCTTATGTTTGGTTTACCGATGTTTGATTCCGGTATTTCCGTTATAGTTAGTTAATGTTTTAGGACATTTACCTTATGCTTTGATGACACGCCATAAATACACGTAACGGTCCACTTATCCAAGTGGGGTGTTACACTAGAGGTCGCGGATCATTATTGGTACTTGAGGTTCCTTAGTGATAAGGAACTACCGGCCTATTTATTGAGTCGCGTTCATTTACCCATTGGACCTTGTCTCCTATAAATAGTGGATCAATTCTCCATTTTCCAATGAACATTTTTGGACAACTTTCTGCTTCTAATCTCTTTTCTATATTCGAATCATTAGTAAATGATAACCTATTGTATTAAGTATGTTTACTTATGATTATCTACTTGATCCCCTACTTCATATGTCCAAAAAGAAGATCACTCACTCACTTGTAATGTGATAAAAGATGAAGCCTTAATGACGATCATTCCTTCCTTAGATCTAGTCATGTTATAACATCTAGTGATTTTTGCTAATGTAATATCAATATATGTGTATTTCACATTTGGTAAATAAATAAAGAGGTGAATTCACTAAGAAATTTTTGCTTTATGTTGTGATATATGATTGATTTATGAAATATATGGGTTCTCACAGTCTAAATTGCCACTTCAATATATGCCTATGTGTTGTAAAAAATGTATATATCAAGTCTGAGTTTTAAAAGTAATCGTATGAATATATTATGAATAAGAACATTTCAAATGTAACAAAGATGACCTAAATCATCAAAGAGCCTTAGAAACCCTAGAAATCCCTTGTAAACTAAAGTTTCAAGTAATATAACTACACAATATCTATATATGAATTTCAAAGACAAATGTACAAGTTATAATCTATCATTTCGAAGTAATATTTAACCCCAAAACACTAAGTACAAGTAATTTAAAGCTAAGTACAAGTATTAAGACCTGGTAACATAGATTAGCACCTACAATCCATTTCACATTGAATTAGAGTCTGATATTTTGCAACCAATTATAAAACTCAACTAAGTAGAATATTAAGATCCTAATTTTATCTCAAGTTAAGTAACAACTTACTAACGCACAATGTACAAGTTATTTAAGCATATAACTATAATTTGACCTAATTGCACCTAGGATATGATTACCCTATATAACTCATCAAACTAAGCGTGTATAATTTTTAGAAGCTATAAACATAATGTATAAGACCTATAATAATATTACATGAGGAAATAAACACTAATTACACAAGGTACAAGTCATTTAGGCATAATGACCTAAAAATCCGTATATTACCTATTTTACTTAGAATCAATACATAGTATTTTAGGACACGTATACACATTTAGGCTATAACAATGTAATAAGACAAGATACAATCACCTTAATGCATAAGGTACAACATTTCAATGCATGACTTATAAATTAGGTCAAAATAGGTATTTTCACACTTTAGACATTTTACTTAGAATAACTTATCAAACCAAGTGTAGAAACTCTTTGGATACTTAAAACACAATATCTAAGATATAATTTGAGTTTACATCAGTAGCGAAAGGAAGTATAATGACTTTAAAAAGGATTGAACCCTAGATCATTAGAAACGTTAATCTAGCTAGATTATCTTCCCAATTTCACTTCAAACCAATGTTAAACTTCAAACCAAGAATCCCAACCTTCTAATTAAAATTTATAAACCCGAATTACACCCTAACATATCACTAATCACATTCCTATGTCCCTAATTATCATAATTACAAAGTTACAAGTTACAAGCCCTAGAAAACCAATCCGCCCTAGGTTTTCCCTCCAAAATCAAGTTTAAACTCTTTCCCTCCCATTTAAACTTGAAATCAGATATTTTCAAGATATTCAGGAATTCTAGAACCCTATAAGCTACTGGATCACCTCCTTGTAGTCACATAATCACCATTCCTATCTATATGTTGTCGTGACACATTTTTAGCCATAAACCATAGATAACTTCAACCATAGCTGCCATAAATCACTACTAGGCTTCATTTATCCTCACTCTAAGTCCATAACACGTTTCTAAGTTATACCTAAGACTCCTACACCTAAGATGGGTATAAATAGTGGCGAAATAGCTATAAGTCTCTTCATCCCCAACTTTCTTACCTCAACACACATACATTCTGATATACCACTTCTATCAAAGTTATAAAGAAGCCTTGAGACCATAAACTAGGTCTAAGAAGTATCTATTGAAGTTCTTGAAGCTTTAGAAGCAAAATAAGTTCATAAGGAGCCCTAAAAGTCACTTTGGAGACAACTAGGTAATCACTATTGTAAATAAGCTTTGATTTTATTCTAATAGTATTTTTATACTTGTTATAATGTTAATAATATGTTAATATAAGAATTTGATCAATAAATAATCATGTTTGATTTTCCTAAATCAAGTTTTAACCTAAAACCCTAGTTTTGTAATTTACATGAAATAATGAGGTAAATCTATTTCAAAGGCTATCTATCTGAAAAATTAATGTTATTATGATTATAAATATGTTTATAAACTTGGTTTTAAGTTCCTAGATCATTTACTAAAAGTTTCCACTTGTTATGTAATTTTAAATAATTATAGGGACTAAGACTGTCATTTTTTAATCTTATAAATTTGAGGGGTTAAAACTGTCATTTTAACAAAGTTAAAACTATAAGGACTGATTTTGTAAAGTCTAAAACCATAAGGTTAATATTTTAAGGTTGAAAATGTAAATATTAAAACTAAATATTTTAAGGGTTAAAAGTATAAATATACCAAACTTATAACTTTATGCGATGAAAATGTAAATATTCCAAACTTATAAACTTTAGGGATCATTTTTTAATTTATGAAAAATATATAATGAAACCTATTTTCTAAAGTTATATAAACTAAAAGGACCATTTTTTCCAACTTTGAAACTAAAGAATATGAAATGCAACAATGAAATAATATACTAATCTTTGAAGAAGTTTCTAAAATATATAAGGTATCATGTTAGTAGGGAGCTTTGTACAAAGATGTTCCATCTTGACATTACGTCTTGACTGAGTGGTTGGGTTTACGATTTAAAGTGCCCTTTCTCCTGTTTTGGTAACCGTGATTTCTGACTCATTGGCTGACTAATCTACGGGAGTGCCCTTGCTCCTCAAACGTTTATAGAATTGCTTCTGAAAATAATGGCCCGAACAATGATGCTATAATCCCAAAAAATATAAATCCAAGAAAATATAACTATTATTTAAAGAGATTGAAGTCAAAGATCACGACTTGATATATATACATATTTGTGTGTTAGAAATACGTTTTTACATATTTAGGAAGGTTTGGTCACTCCAACAATATATACATAGTATGGGCTCGTAGTTATAGTCTAAGTATATAACCCACAAAGCCCACATGTAGGGTAGGCTATATAAACCCCCTCCTAGCATGTTAGGAGAGGTGATTGGTGGTTGGTTATTCATTCTAATCTAATATTCTCTTATTTCTCTCCAACCTCTCTTTACTTTCTCTCTCTAGTTCTTCATCTATCTCTCTCTCTAGTAATCATCTCCATAGTTAGATAATCCAAGGATTACGATAAACTAACAAATGGTATCAAGAGCCATGGGATGATTGTATTGCTTATGTGTGTGTGTTCTTGATTTCCGTGCCTATTTTGATCTAAACCATTTGATCCAATATTTTTTTGTGTTTTTTAATGGTTTTTTCTTGATACAAATCTTCTACATAGGTGTGGTAGAGATTTGGTATATTTAATTTGTCTAAAAACATAAATTTTTTGGGTGTTTGGATCATTTTGGCTTAAAATCTCGAATTGGTTGGGTTTTATCCGAGAAAAGTGGAAATTTGGATCTTTAGTGTACTATTGCAACAGAACTGCATGGTTTTCCATCGCAATGCCTAGGGTTTTCATATTGCGGTAGAAGTTACTTGTTGTGTTGCGATAGAAGTTACTTGAGGCATTGCGATAGAAGTTACTTGAGACATTGCGATAGAAGTTACTTGAGGCATTGCGATAGAAGTTACTTGAGACATTGCGATAGAATCATACTTTTGCATTGCGATCGAAGTTACTTGTTGCATTGTGATAGAAGTTACTTGAGGCATTGCGATAGAAGTTACTTGAGACATTGCGATAGAAGTTACTTGTTGCATTGCGATAGAAGTTACTTGAGGCATTACGATAGAAGTTACTTGAGACATTGCGATAGAAGCTACTTGAGACATTGCGATAGAAGTTAATTGAGGCATTGCGATAGAAGTTACATGAGACATTGCGATAGAATTTGATTTTGTGCATTGCGACAGATTGTTTATGCTATTGCGACAGAGTTACTGTTGAGACATTGCGATAGAATTTGATTTCGGGCATTGCGATAGAGTGACAAGTATTCCAAGATTTTTCAAAAACGAGTTTCATGAGTTTTTGTTTGCCTTGGAATTTTCGGTTTCTCTAGAACACATCTTTAAGGGATTTCAACATTTTTCTCGACTTCCACACACGATAACAAACACAATTACTTTCTTTCATTGATCGATCGACAAGTAATCCTTACTTTCATTTGTTATCGAATTTCAATGGATTAGTTGAATTCGACATCTCAAGAGGGAGAATTGCAGAAGATACAAGACGAAGAAAGAAAACGATGTCAAGTCTTATTTAGAAAACTTAAATGTCATCTCCACGAGCTTACAAAGCTCACGTATGGACCATCATTTGTGGCAGTCTTTGGTCAAGATGCTCCTTTCTTCATCGGCTATATGATGATAAACTTGGATATTCTTGAGCGGAAACTTGACAAAGAAGGCTTTAATCACATTGAATCAGTATCTGCACTTCAAGTTCTTTTGAAACAATAACGATTTTTCTTCAATTCGATGTTGCCATTAAAGAAAATTCAAGGCTCTGCAATCATTCCTTGAAGACATGAATACAGAGATTCAAGACTTCCGTGGTACTTTGTCCAAATACGTGACCTCTCTTACGCATTTGTTTCATGAACGATCACGACTTCAAATTGCTTATGATAATTGGAAGCAAGAAAATTCGATGCAGATGCCAGAGGAAATAAATGGTCTTACGGATGACTCAAAGGAGACCGCTTTGGTTAATGATAATAGCAGTGTCATAGATTCACGTCAAAGCATGCCTGACAAAGAGAAAATTCTTGGGGTACAATTGAATATTGCATCTACCAATGATTTACAGCATGTTGAGCATTCTGAACCTACCTATGCCAAACATGGGATGGAAAAGGGTGATAGCAATATCATTTCTGATTCATCCGATGTGAGTCATAATGGGGGAGAAAGTGATCAAAATGCTAAAAATCATGATTTATGCCTTATGACTGCTTCTTTAACCAATTCTGCTTCTAGGATTAAAGAGCTTGAAACGATGTTAGCTAAACAATCAAAAGAGTTTGAGGATGCCAAAATTGAATTTTCGAAGAAAACGCATAAATTTGAAAAGTATTTTGAAAAACTTGAAAATTTAACCGTTTCTCTTGAATTAAAGTTGGATAAAAAAATTCAAGATTCTAAAAAAAGATAATTTTGTGAAACAAATTACTTTGCTAGAATCGAAGTTGGCATCCCAAGACATCTTACAAAAAGAACACGAGACCTTAAAACAACGTTGTAATGAGTTAAATAATACTATTATAGAGATGAGGTCTAACACTCTAGAGCCAACGACCTTATTAACTACTAAAAATGTTGATTTAAAGGCTCAGGTTCAGAAAAAGGTTTTTGCTATAGCTGCTCTGAAAAACGAGCTAAGGAAAATTAAGGGCACTAGTGTGGACACTAAGCTTGAAAAACCATCAATCTTGGGGAAACCGCCTAACAATCAGTCCGTTCGACAACCGACTGCATTTAGATCCGAGCGACCAAAATCCTCGAGACCGCGGTTTGCCTCCCAACTTGATACAGTTCATATTTCTAGACCAGTCACTCCACTAACTAGGCCTAATGTCATCAAATCAGCCTATGCAAAACCTGCGATCAAGACTGCTACTAGTGATTCTCGGGATTGTTCTAAGAATAGGCCACAACTTAGGTCGTATAGCATGCCTAAGACTCACTATGTAGAGGAACCTAAGAAAATGACACAAGCAAGAACTAGGATCTAGATCTCATTCGGATCACAAACACGGTGTGTGTTCCGTATGCATGAAAAGTGTATTCACGACAAATCATGTGGCTTGTGTAAGTAAAGTCTTGAAGGAGCTGAACTCAAGTGCTAAAAGAGGGATTCCTAAAGGAAATAGGGTTTCTACCGCTAAGTCTTTAGTTGTGAATAAGAAAACCATGTCGCCTAGATCCAATCTTAGGTGGCAACCCACAGGTAGGATTATCAAATCAATTAATCTTCAATGGGTTCCTACAGGAAGGATGTTTTCCTCTTGCACTACCAAAGTTGGCTGTGAACCCCCGCATGGTTCTAAAATAGATATCGCTAACCCATGTGAAAGTATGCCAATTGTTGATTCCAGTGCAGGTACCAAAGTCAAGGATCAACAACAACAACCGGTCAAATCTCAGTATACCATTCAACTAAGGACACTCTTAGCGTTTGGTTGTTGAAGAAGCTGATATCTACAAATCAAGTGTTTCATGGGATTTACGATTAAGCTAACAACAATAGCTCATCGTTAAATATCAGACGATGACCCGATCTTCAAATAAAGGAAAGTTTATCGCCGATGATAAACTTATCCTCATTAACGAGAAATTAAAATTTCTCGAACACGAGCTTACATTAAAACTATTCAAAGGTTTTCAAGCTCGTGTAAATGGCGTATAATCACATTTTAGATTATGCCCTGGACTTCAACAAAAGGAAAGTTTATCGCCGATGATAAACTTATCCTCACAACAGGAAGTATACAACTTCTCGGACTTGAGCTCGTTTAGTAAGATATTCAAATTCTTAAGCTCAAGTAATTGGTTTCAAAACGTTGAACACAATTTTTCAAGAATTTTTCAAAAGGTTTTTCTAAATCTTTCAAAATTGTATGTTCGATAATGTTTTGACAAAAAGAGCATGTCTTCTGGAATCGATAATATTTACGATCCTAGAAATGTCGTTCAATAATGACACAGGGTTGTAAATAAAGTTTGAGCAGAAGTTTAAATGATTTAAAACATGCTCAAAATGGCTTGCTATTATTTCTGATAGTAACCCGCTTTTCATATTAAAGTCAAGCATTTCACCAGAAAGCTTTGACTCGACAACGGGATTTTCTCGGGCATGGTCTATTTATAACCATGTAAGGGATTGTGTTTACGGAATAACACAATCTAACACGGATATATGTACGCATCAGTGCATTTATTTGTTAAAACAAGAGAAATCTTATTTTTATGAAGTTATCATCTCTACAATCATAGCAATCTGCAATTACATACTTGACGATGCGACTACTCAAACGACGACTACAGCTCTTTCAATAGAACACGGGTCAACAATTGAGGGGGGGGGGGAATTGTCAAGCATTCAGAATCTTTGATGCCGAAAGTGCCAAGTTCACTAATTGGTGTCAAGACAACAATACCAATCGTACATGTGGTGTCAAGAGATAACTTCAGCCGTGACGAGGCGACCAACATTTTTCGACAAGAACCATCTGATCTTATCATATGTTGTTCTCATCAATCAGGTCCAACCTTGTCAATTCATTCTTATATGGTGAATATGTGATCATGTTACAAATCGGTATCATATCTCACAAATTAGCCTCATGAAGATTAAACGGACTTGCATTTTTCTTCCCAAAAACTTTGTTAAAACTTCATTAAATCAATTGATATCAAAAATATCGGTTGGGTTAATATTTTTAATATGGGGGAGAAAATGTGATTTAATATGGGAAATGATTCATCAAAAATGGTTTGACTTAACGTGATAGCTCATCCCGACATGTGAGAAATGTTTTCAGATATCGTGGCATATGTTAAGGGGGAGCAAAATGGATTTGCTATATCAAAATGGATTTCATGGTGACATATTCTTACCCATACCCCATCTCTATTCACGACGGTGAAGATTGTGGTGACATAAGGATGGTAGGATAGGTTAAAGTCCAATGAATCTTCCAAAACCAGAGGAATCTTCCCAAGGACATTCCATAGCTAGAAATAGTAGTCCTTAGGAAAGATGGGGAAAGATTATGAACGTAGCTGAATGCCGACCAAGTACTTAAGTTAGCACTAGAAAAATCACAACAAGGTGCTAGTTATGACGTATTGGTAAGCATTGAAGGGGTTGAAGAATGAAAAAGAATTGTAAAGATAAAGGGTATAAAGAAAGAAGCTCTCCTTACAACTTAGACAGAAACGGGTCAACACATATGCTATTGAGATCATTTTTAGTGACTCTTGATATTTAAGATAGACATCATGGACCCAGTGATGCAATGCACAACCCATCCCAACTAACTCATATATCTCTCAAAAGGTATTTGTTTTATTCACACGGAGACAACGCATTATCTATCGATTTATTTACTCCAAATATATTGATATTCAAATGGTGGCACTCCTCTCCAGCCTCCGATCACTAAAAATCCAAAATGCACGATCGAGTCTAGAGCCATTTGAGATCATCAAATATCTCATTAGGACACACTTTCATAATTCCTTGCTTCTTCACACACTGTGAAAAGTAAGAAAGATCTTAAGAGTCCTACGTAAAATCTTCATGATCTTGCCTGAACATCCGAGTAATACGAAAGTATTTACAATGAAGATGGAAATCCTTCTTGAGCGAATATCAAAAAGCTCATGGTAGGTGACTTGTGTGATTCTTTATGAATCAAGCTTATGATAAGTGGAAAGCAACAGTGGTTTAATTCTTAATTGAACTTAAACACGTTCCAGGCCTCTACGTAATATCTTAGTGATCTTGTCAAAACACTCAGAGTGACACTCTATAGTGTTCACAGTGATGAGTAGAAATCCTTCTAGTGTTAACATCAAACAACACTTGGAAGATTTTATTGGAGGATTGCCCAAAAGTATTAAAGGAAATTTTACCGCCTCTAAACCCTAAACTTTAAAGGAAGTCATCACCATTACTCAAAGGTTGATGGATCAGGTAAGGTATACTCATGTGCAAGCGACATTTAATAATAAAAGGAAGTTTGATGATAGGAGGAGCTTTCCTACTAATCGTAATTTCCAAAAGAATAACTATCGTAATTATAACCAATGCAATTATCATCGTCAACAGCGAGAAAAAACACAAGATGTTTCTAAAGTTTATGTTGTAACTTCAAGCAATAGTTATAGTGGAATATTTCCCCTATGTTAGATATGTGCCTCACATCACACAAGATATTGCACTATCAAGTGTCAAAACAATGGTAAAACGGGACATCAGACAAGAAACTGTAGAAGCAAAGGACCGGCTACTGGAAGTAATCAAATACTAGTAACTAATATTTTCCATAACTACGGAGAGAAATGGCATATTACGAATGAGTGCCGTCAAGAGAGCAATAGCCGAGGAAAAGCCTATTTGCTAAATGATGCACAACAAAATTAGAATACTGTTATGCGTATGTTTCATCTAAATCAATGTGTGGTTACAGTAATATTTGACTTAGGAGCTGATAGGAGTCTCGTATCTGTTAAACTTGATGCTAAGCTAGATATTCCGACTATTTAAATGAATACTAAGTATGATATAGAAATGGCCAATGGAAAAATAGTTCGCACAACTACCGTTATTCAAAGATGTAGCATAACTTTATTACGTCAATCCTTCGAAATTGATCTTATGCCATTTAAGCTTGATAGTTTTGACGTTGTCATTGGGATGGATTGGTTATCTAAATACTATGTTAAAATACTATGTGACGAGAAAGCCATTCATATTCCTATTCACGGTGAAGTTTTGATTGTCCGTGGTGATCGAAGTAAAACTCGACTAAATCTCATATCGTGCCTAAAGACCAATAAGTATGTAACCCGAGGTTGTTAAGTTTTCTTAATTCAAGTGGTGGAAAAGAAGCAAGACGAGAAGCGACTATAAGATATTCCATTAGTTAAATAATTTCCCGAAGTGTTTCCCGAAGAATTACCAGGTTTCCACCTATACGTCAAGTTGAATTCCAAATCAATTTGATTCTAGGAGCGACACTGGTTGTTAAATCACCTTATCAATTAGCACCTTCGGAAATGCAAGAGTTATTAAGTCAAATTCAGGATTTAACTGATCGGGGCTTTATTCGACCAAGTATATCGTCGTGCGGGAGCTCCACTCTTATTTATTAGAAAGAAAGATGGATCTTTTAGTATGTGTATCGATTATCGTGAGTTAACAAACTTACTATAAAGAATCGTTACCCATTTCCCATAATCGAAGATTTATTTGATCAACTTAAAGGATCGAGTGTATATTCGAAGATTGATTTACGTTCAAGTTATCATCAACTGAGAGTTAAGGAGGATGATATTCTTAAAACTTCTTTCAGGACGCGATGCAGACATTATGAATTTCAAGTAATGCCATTTGGTTTAACCCATGCACCAGCTGTATTCATTGACCTCATGAACAAAGTGTGTAAGCCTTACTTAGATCTATTTTTAATCGTGTTTATGATGATATTCTTATCTACTCTCCTAATAAGGAAGAACATGCCAAGCATCTTGGTATAATTTTCAAATTACTTAAGAAGGAGGAGTATGCTAAGTTTTCGAAGTGCGAATTTTGGATTAATGTTGTGCAATTTCTAGGACATGTCATTGATAGCCAAGGTATTCGTATAGATCCTGCAAAGATTGAAGCAGTTAAGAATTGGACTAATCCTACTATGCCTACAGAAATAAGACAATTCTTAGGACTTGCTGGATATTATCAAAGATTTATTTATGGTTTTTCAAAAATTGCTAAAGCTTTGACTGAATTAACTCAGAAGAACAAACCGTTTGTCTAGGGAAATGATCAAGAAATAGCTTTTCAATTATTGAAACGAGAGTCGTGTGAAGCACCTATTCTAGCATTACAAGAAGGTAACGATGACTTTCTCATTTACTTTGATGCATCTATTCAAGGAATATGGGCAGTTTTTTGCAAAGAAATAAAGTTATTACTTATGCATCAAGGCAACATAAACCTAATTAGAAGAATTATACTACCCATGATCTGGAATTAGGAGCGGTGATATTTGATCTAAAATATGGAGACATTACCTTTATGGTACGAAGTGTGTAGTATTTACTGATCATAAGAGTCTTCAATATATTCTTCATCAGAAAGAATTAAATATGAGACAACGACGTTGGTTAGAATTACTTGCTGATTACGATTGTGAAATTCGTTATCATCCAGGAAAAGCTAATGTAGTAGCTGATGCTTTGAGTAAAAAGGAGCATATTAAGCCGTTACGAGTTAAATCTTTAGTGATAACTCTTTACCCGAAATTACCTACCCAGATTCTCTAAGCCCAAAAAGAAGCAATTAAAGTAGAGAATGTAGAAGCTGAGAAGTTGTGAGGAATAGACAAAAAGTTTGAAGTTCGTCATGATGGAATTCGTTTTATTAAGAATCGTAGTTGGTTATCTGTCTATGGCAATTTACGAAATTTAATTATGCATGAATCTCAAAAAAATTGAAGTATTCTATACATCCTGGTTTTGACAAGATGTACAAAAGATCTGAATAACCTTATTGGTGGCCTAATATGAAGGCAATCATAGCAAATATGTTAGCAAGTGTTTAACGTGTGCAAGAGTTAAAGCAGAGTATCAAAAACCATCTTGACTGCTGATACAACCAGGAATTCTAATATGGAAAGGGGAGATAATATGATGGATTTTGTAACTAAGTTACCTAAGACATCAAATGGACATGACACCATCTGGGTTATTCTCAATCGTCTTACTAACTCTACGCGATTCACTCCTATTAACGAAACCGATAGTATAGAAACTCTTACAAGATTGTACATTAAAGAAATAATCTCTCAACATGGAGTGCGTGTATCTATCATCTCAGATAGTGACAGTGGCTTTACATCTATGTTTTGGAGATCGATGCAAAATAACTTAGGAACTCAATTGGACATGAGTACGACATATCATCCTCAAACATATGGACAAAGTGAAAGAACGATCCAAACTCTCAAAGATATGGTTAGATTGCGTAATAGATTTTGGAAAAGGATGGGAGAAACATCTACCTGTAGTAGAATTTTCTTATAACAATAGTTATCATGCTAGTATCATAGCAGCGCCTTTCGAAGTACTTTATGGAAAAAAGTGTTGATCGCCTATTTGATGGGCTGAAGTAGAAGATGTTCAACTAACCGGACCAGAGATAATACATGAGACTACTCAAAAGATTATTCAAATCTGAAAATGATTACAAGTTGCACAAGATAGATAAAGGAATTACGCTTATACTAGACATAAACCTTTAAATTTTCAAGTTGGAGATCACGTTATGTTAAAAATATCACCTCGTCAAGGAGTTATTCGATTCGGAAAGAAAAGGAAACTAAATTCAAGGTATATTGGACCATTAAAAATTCTCAAAAAATTGGCCCTGTGGCATATAAACTAGAGCTTCCCGATGAGCTTAGTAATGTTCACAATACATTTCATGTTTCAAATCTGAAGAAATGCGTATCTGATGAATCTCTCATCAAACAGATGAAAGAACTTCAACTCGATGATAAGATAAATCTTGTGGAAGAGCCTATAGAATTAATGGATAAAGGGATCAAACAATTGAAGCAAAGTCGTATCCCAATCGTTAAAGTACGATGGAACTCGAAAAGAGGACCTGAATATACTTTGGAACGTGAAGATCAAATCCGTGCTAAATATCTGCATCTATTTTCTACCTATAATCCTAGGATTAGCTAAATCCACGACGAGATTTAATATAAGGGGTGGAGGCTATAACATCCAGTGATTTTTGCTAATGTAATATTAATATATGTGTATTTCACATTTGGTAAATAAATAAAGAGGTGAATTCACTAAGAAATTTTTGCTATATGTTGTGATATATGATTGATTTATGAAATATATGGGTTCTCACAATCTCAATTGCCACTTCAACATATGTATATATGTTGTAAACAATGTTTATATCACAAGTCTGAGTTTTAAAAGTAATCATATGAATATATTATGAATAAGAACATTTCAAATATAACAAAGATGCCCTAAATCATCAAAGAGCCTATGAAACCCGAGAAATCCCTTGTAAACTAAAGTTTCAAGTAATATAACTACACAATATCTAAATATGAATATCAAAGACAAGTGTACGAGTTATAATCTATCATTTAGAAGTAATATTTACCCTAAAATACTAAGTGCAAGTCATTTAAAGCTAAGTACAAGTATTTAGACCTAGTAACCTAGATTAGCACCTAAAATCCATTTCACACTGAATTAGAGTCTACTATTTTGCAACCAGATATAAAACTTAACTAAGTATCATATTAAGATCATACTTTTATCTCAAGTTAATTTACAACTTACTAAAGAACAATGTACACGTTATTTAAGCATATAACTATAATTTGACCTAATTGCACCTAGGATATGATTACCCTATATAACTCATCAAACTAAGTGTGTATAATCTTTAGAAGCCATAAACATAATGTATAAGAACTATAATAAGATTACATGAGACAATAAACACTAATTACACAAGGTACAAGTCATTTAGGCATAATGACATAAAAATCTCTATATTACCTATTTTACTTAGAATCAATACATAATATTTTAGGACAAGTCTACCAACATTCATAGTATTAAATTTAGGCTATAAAATTATCATAAGACAAGGTAAAATCACCCTAATGCAAAAGGTACAACATTTCAATCCATGACTTACGAATTAGGTCAAAATAGGTATTTTCACACTTTAGACATTTTTACTTAAAAAAATTTATTAAACCAAGTGTAGAAACTCTTTGGAAACTTAAAAAAACAAAGTCTAAGATATAAATTGAGTTTACATCAGTAGCTAAAGGAAGAATAATGACTTTACAAAGGATCGAGCCCTAGATCATTAGAAACCCTAATCTGGCTAGGTTTTCTTCCCAATTTCACTTCAAACCAAAAAGAACCCAAACCTTCTAATTACAAAGTGTAAACCGTAATTACACCCGTATCTATCACTAATCTCATTCCTATGTCCTTAATTACCAGAATTACAAAGCTACAAGTTACAAGCCTAGAAAACTAATCCGCCTAGGTTTTTCCCTCTAAAATCGAGTTTCAACTCTTTCCCTCCCATTTTAAACTTGAAATCAGATATTTGCAACATATTTAGGAACTATAGAAGTCCTATAAGCTGCTGGATCACCTCTTTGTAGTTTCATAATCACCATTCCTATATATATGTTACCGTGAGACATTTTTAGCCATAAACCATATATAACTTCAACCATAGCTACCATGAATCACTAATAGGCTTCATGTATCATCACTCTGTCCCTAACATGTTTCTAAGCTATATCTAAGACTCCTACACCTAAAATAGGTATAAATAGTGGCAAAATAGCCATAATTCTCTTCATCCCCAACTTTCTTACCTCAATACACATACATTATGATATACCACTTCTATCAAAGTTATAAGGAAGCCTTGAGACCAGAAACCAGGTCTAAGAAATATCTATTGAAGTTCTTGAAGCTTTAGAAGCAAAATAAGTTCATAAGGAGCCCTAAAAGTCACTTTGGAGACAACTAGGTAATCACTATGTTAAATAAGCTTTGATCTTGTTCTAATAATATTTCCATACTTTTTATAGTGTTAATAAGATGTTAATATAAGAATTGGATCAATAAGTAATCATGTTTGATTTTCCTAAATTAAGCTTTAACCTAAAACCCTAGTTGTGTAATTTACATGAAATAATGAGTTAAAATCTATTTCAAAGGCTATCTATTTGAAAAGTAATGTTATTATGATTATAAATATGTTTATAAACTTGGTTTTAAGTTCCTAGATCATTACTAAAAGTTTCCACTTGTTATGTAATTTTAAATAATTATAAGGACTAAAACTATCATTTTTTAATCTTATAAACTTGAGGGGTTAAAACTGTCATTTTATCAAAGTTAAAATTATAAGAACTCATTTTATGAAGTTTGAAACCCTAAGGTTAATATTTGAAGGTTTAAATGTAAATATTAAAACTATATACTTTAAGGGTTAAAAGTGTAAATATACCAAACTTTTAACTTTATGGGATAAAAATGTAAATATTACAAACTTATAAACTTTAGGGATCATTTTGTCATTTATGAAACTATATTGATGAAAACTATATAATGAAAACTATTTTCTAAAGTTATATAAACTAAAAGGACCATTTTTACCATCTTTAAAACTAAAGGATATGAAATGCAATAATGAAATAATATACTAATATTTGAGAAGTTTCTAAAATATATAAGGTATCATGTTAGTAAGGAGATTTTTACAAAGATGTTCTATCTCGATATTACGTCTTGACTGAGTGGTTGGGTTTATGATTTAAAGTGCTCTCGATCCTCAAAAGTTTATAGAATGACTTTTGAGTATAATGGCCCGAACAATGATGCTATAATCCCAAAATATAAATCCAATAAAATATAACAATTATTTAAAGATATTGAACTCAGAGATTACAACTTGATATATATACATATTTGTGTGTCAACCTAGATATGTGAGACGAGTTGTGAAACTCAAATTGATAACATCGAAGTAATTCAAGACTCTATAGGCTAAGGTAAGTTGATAGCCTCACTTTTTAAAGTTTGTAAATTAATTGAAAACCCTTGAGGGGGATATATGCGAGCATTGGAATACAAGTGTTTTTGTATGTTGTCTGATATGATTATTGACTCTACGTTTACTCATTGCCATTAAGTTACTTTTTAATCATGGACCGCTCATTATTTCTAGGAAATGAGCGCTAATGTTATGAATAATACTATTTGAGGACTGACATCCTCTATTTGAGCAAGTCGCACTTGCTGGAAGCTAATGGTTCTAACCTAGGCTAAACATATACACTTTATTTTGCTAAACTCATGATAGTCCGGCAAACTTCTTGCATAAGGGCAATTTGTTGGGTTCTGATAATGTCTAGTCGCGGGGTTATGAGCTAGTGCAATAAGTATTGATGATTTTTAAATGATGGGTGTATAATAACGTAGCCCTAGAGTCATACTTGTATTCAAATGATGTTTAAACATATGAATTTATTATTCACTCAACCATTGTGTTGATTTTTAAGCATATGTCTCAAGTGAATGAAGACTGGTGGGTTAAGGATGGTGGTGTCTTGAAAAGTTATCATTCTAACAAATAAGAATAGATTTTGGGAACCTGTGATGTATAGTATTTGTGTAGTTGTTTTGTTTAAAACTATGATGAATAAATGAATGATAACATCAGTTTTAATAAAATGTCTCTTTGAGTTATTTTCTATTATTGTGACTATGATACTTTGAAAGTAATACCCCAGATTAGCTTCCGCTTGCTATATGGTAAAAATGAGGGTGTTACTCATGCTCATCATATTTGTTTGTTTGAGTCTTGTGTAAATCCAAGGTATATGTGTATACTTGGATTAGTATTGTGTTGATCTAAGTTATATATATACTTGGATGAGTCTTGTGTGTTAGTTCTCACTACCTCTAAAGTGATGTAGCTGTTAGTGTGTTGTGTGTAAGTTCTCACTAAACTACAAAGTGATGTAATTGTGAGTTTGAGTGCTTAAGTTCTCACTTAACTAGAAAGTGATGTGAGTGTGAGAGATGAGTGTAGATTGGTTCTATCTAAGATTAGAACACGATACCTAGCCTTGTGTCGATAAAGCATATGGGCGACAAAGAATATATTGGTTCTAGCTAGGATTAGAACTCGACATTTAGCTTAGTGTCGGTAATCATTGTAAGCAACGTTATACAGTTTCTCCGCCAAGAAGGGAGCTTGTGAATATAATGGAAATCTCGAGTAAGGTGTACTTGATGAGTGGAGTAGGAACGAATAGAGAGCTTCGTTGTCGAACCACTATAAATCCTTGGTGTCTTTCCTTAGGTTGTTTCTTTCCTAACTCTTTACTTCCACTTGTCTTTGCATTTAGCATTCCATTATCATAATCACTTGATATAGCAAATCTCTTGAAACATTAAAATTGACTTAACTATTATGAAACAAGTTTTCAAGTAATAGTCACTTCTAATGAAGAACATAATTTTAATTAAGGAAACTATTCAACGTCCCCCCTCTAGTTTTTACATGTGTGAAATCGATTGTCAATGCACATGTGTAGGGGGCATTTTTGAAAGTCTATCAAAGTTTTTCAAAAAGGTTTTAGGTTTACAATCTTATACCCACAACTTCGTTAATTCACGATGATATTGGTGACAAAAGGTGGTTAGGTATATGTCATATGATCCAACCAGAATTGGAGGGATCTTCCCAACGACCATCCAATAGATAAATAGAAGTCCTTAGGAAAGATGGAGTAAAATGTGATAAGGGAATAATGCCGACTAACGGCTTAAGCTAGCATTGTAACAAACATAACAAGGTGCTAGTAATCACGTCTTAGTAAGCATTGAAGGGGTTGAAGTTTGAAAAAAAATGTAAGGATAAAGGGTTAAAAGAAAATATCCCTCCATAAAACTTAGGCAGAAACCGAATCAATACATCTACTATCGGAATCATGAGATGATTGTTGATATTGAGGACAAGACATCATGGACCTAGTGATGCAATGCACAACCCTTCCCAACTAACTCAGGCTTCTCCCAAAAGAGGTTTTTTTATTGTCATGGAGATCAGCACGACTTATATTGACTTTCTTACTCCAAGATAGTTGATATTGAAAAGGTGACACTCTGCTCCAGCCTTCAATCACTAAAAACTAAAAGTGCACAAATCGAGTCTAAAGCCAAGAGATCAATCAAATCTAGTTAGGACACATTCCATGACAAACACTTGATGTTCATCATCTAGAACACAAGTGACAAAGAAGAGAATCCTAAGCTATATCCTTGTGATATTGCCAGAACACTCAGAGTGATACTATTAAGTATTCACAATTATGAGTGGAAACCCTTCCAGTGTTAACATCAAACAACATTGTGGTAGGTCACATGTAAGTTTCTTTATGAATTGAATATGTGTAAATTAGAAAGCAACAATAGTTTGATTCTTAATTGATTCAAACTTGTTTTACGCTTCTACGCAATATCTTTATGATCTTGCCAAAACATTCAGAGTGATGCTTTTTAGTATTCACAATAACGAATGGAAATCCTTCCAGTGTCAACCTCAAAACAAGCACTGGCGGTAGGTGACTTGCGATATTATTTATGAATCAAGCTTGTGTCAACTGGAAAGCAACAATGGTGAAATTCTTTATGAACTACACTTGTTTTAGGATTTGAATTGGCGGACAACATAACCGCATGCTCATGCCCAATGACATACTAAAGAATTAATAAATCTAAAGATCAAACAAAGACAAATACTTCCACAACTCTGATATTCAAAATCTTCTTAAAAGATTAATATAGAGAAATAACCTCTCAGAGGATACAACTATCACAATATGGAGGAGATTTTGTTAGCTTTAAAATTGAAGGAATGTACTCTCTTCAAAGGAGATTGTTAGCAAGCTTTCAAGATGATGCATAGTTTGAGCATGTGGGTGAAGACACAAGATCGCACGGTGGCAAAGACAAATCAAGGATTGTGACATCAAGAATGAATCGGTCATCTATTTGAAGATCTCAATATTAAAGATTAATAATATCATTAAAACGTCAAACATCGTAGAGGAATGACCTCCCATTGAGGGAGATTGTTAGTCTCAAAATATTGAGTCGAGCAAGAATGACTAGGCCATAGGTACAAGTTATTTTGCGGAAAAACATCAAAAATAGCGTTTTTTGAAGCCTTTAAAAAGTTGGTTCCTGCATCGTTAGTTCTCATATAGGATAATTATCATATAGGTTAATTATCCTATTTAGGCGAGCTATCAGTTTCAGGCGTATTATCAAGTTAGCTCGGAGAGTTAACTTATCAAGCGAACTAACAAGATTCTAAGCCGCCGTAATCGAAATTATTTCAAAAACAGGCGAGTTAAAACGATTAGGCGAACTATACATTTGGGATAGGCGAGCTAACAATTTGGATAGGAGAGCTATCAGTTTGGATAGGCGAGCTAACATTTGGGATAGGCGAGCTAACGTTTAGGATAGGCAAGCTATCAATTTGGATAGGTGAGCTAACATTTGGGATAGGCGAGCTAACATTTGAGATAGGCGAGGTAACAATTTGGATAAGCGAGCTAACAATTTGGATATGCGAGTTAACTATCTGGTTAGGCTAGTTAACTATCTGGTTAGGCTAGTTAACCACTTCCTTAAGGCTAATTAACAAAGGTGTTTAGGCGAATTAACAAGAGGCGAGAAAAAAATCTGAAGACGAACTAATACTTTAAAGCAGAGAAAAAAAATTGGTCGTTTGTGCGAGAAAATTATAGTCTAATTCAACTTTTTCTTATACCATTTTAAACCGTTTATGCTTCAATTTGAGTGGCGACACGTAAAATTTTTGAGCAAAATTTCAATTTTTTGAGCCAAAGTTCTAATTTTTCAGCTAAATTTGACGTTAAAATTTTGCTTTTCATATTTTTTTCCCAATCTTAGAATTACATATTTAAGTGTCTTTCAAAATTTGGTGACATAAATTTTTGCAATTTATTTTTGGGGGAAAATTTGGTATTTTTCATAATTAAACCACAAACTAATCACAACACATCTACTTAAAATCGATTTTACTTCACATTGGTTCCATGGCAATGAAAGAAATGATTTCTTCGTCTTTGGAAAGGGAAAAACAATAGATGTAACTTCAAGCAAGACTTATCAAACAACGTTGCATAAAAGCCTTCAATGAACTCAAAACCAACCTTCAACGTCTCAAGAAAGAGGAATTCATGGATAACCCTTTGTTCAATTATGCCTTTTCACGATTATTTGGCAATGATCCTAAACCGTTCATATATGAGCTACGTCACAACATGAAAAACCTTGAATAAGAACTTATCAAAGACAACCTTCATGAGCCCAATTCCAAGAATGCCCTCAGAATACTAAAAACACCATTTCAAACATTCTTTCATTCAAAGCTCCTACAATCTTCCAGTTACGATTCTGAAGCTCCAGAAGGAATGTAAAACTTCAAATACTACACTCAAATGGAAGCAAAATCCTTCAAAGATTTGCTAATTCGGAATATAGGCTCCATTGATAAGCATATGAATGAAAGACTACTTCATCAATGCGATAGTGAAAAAGATTGAATGAAAAATGGTGCGATAGTTGGGGGAGTAAAAGACCCTAAATAGATTTACGGTCGGGGTTACCCCCCACGTATGGCATGTAATCTCAAATTGATTAATTTTACATGCCCCTATGCAGTGCAGTTGGGTTATGTGGAAGTCATAATATAGAAGCAGATCTACCAAAAACTTGGATAAGGGGATGTGGTAGTTAGCCGAATCGAATAGGCGCGTGTACACGCCTATCTTTCCCCTCGGTGCATCCGTAATCGCTTCACCTTCACCTGGATAGGTTGGGTGTACGCTTTCGGGAATATAATACTTAGACAAAAAGTCTACATATTTCTCCGCAGGCATCACGTTCAGGACATCCGTAATAAGGGGATTGTCCTTCACCATGTTTTGTAAAAAGGGTTCGAGAGCCGTGATGATCTAACCTACGGCAGAGGAAATCCGTAGAATAAGAGGAAAAAGGTTGAAGGAAGGAGCTTGGGGATAACAATGGCAGAATGAATATAAACTGTGTGTGTAACAGTAGCACACACCAACTCTTATATAGGGTTGCCTTGAATTTCGAGGTAGCGTAGATGTTCGCCACGTGTAAGCCACTACGCCCATCCAACGGATGGGATTTCTGACACTTCTGAAACGTCAGAAGGGATCCACGGGTCACTTCTTGACAGTTTTACGTGGCTCAAGGGTGGGCCTTTATGTTGCACTTTTGCAGGCGTGCATCTGACTAATTGACTACCATTAATACATTCATTCTTGTGTCGGGATATACAGTCATACGTAAGACCATATTCAGTGCTGTATTTAATTTGTCTTGGTCGACAAGTGCGACTGAGGTTGCCACGAGCGGCCGAAACAAAGTTCGGAAATTTATCATTCTCTAAGGATCTTTATTGGTACGTCCGGGGAGCATCTTGATAGTCTAGAGGTTACGCCTATGGTTGTAACAACTAGACTGGGGGGACATGATGACATATAGTCCCCAGCCGGGTCATGAACCCGGCCCACGGGTACTACCCGTATCCGGCCCATCACGGATGGGTGGGATTAATGTTATTTGAGCTTATGGGCTTAGATGAACAGTAACCGCACACATGTGTGCGGTCCACGGCCTGGCATGGCCGGTACAGGGTTAGACAAAGTCATACTCCTACTATGATTAGGATTTATCCCAAAGGAGAGGATATTCACTCACCATAATTAGAAGATAACAATCAATATAATTCTGTTATTTATCCTTTCCTTGGGGCCAAAGCATCAGTGGCAGTCCATTAGGGTTTCACTGCCTATATAAGGAACCCCCAAGGGTTCCACAAAGGTATTACATTCTACACACTCACATCTCATCCGATTCTTATAACCCTAACCGATTACTTACTCTCACACTGGAGTCTAATCGTGGGATACATTCCCACGGTAATCCTAACGCATGTTGTTTTAGTGTGCAGGATCCTAACCAGATAATAATTCACTTGGTGCAGGAGCCGGAGTCCAGCCAACCCGAATTCAGCCTAATTCGGGTCTAGCAAGGATCACCCAACTTTTGTATCAACATTCACAATGTGGATACTAGTCCAATTTATGATGTAAGTAGTGTCACGATATCAGGTACAGAGAATGCAAGCTGCAGATATGGAACTACAACGCAGTTCATGCAATGATGACAACAACTATAGGAATGAAAGCATCAGTTTTGGCAAACAAGGCATCAACTCTGAGAAAGTCATCAGCAATACACCTTCCTATGACAATGTCCCTGTCTTCGAATCTAAGCCCTTGGAAGAGGTTCAAAATCACGAATATAATGTGTTTGCCGATGCCAATACGCATGAGCATAGTGATCAAACTAAAACCATTAGTGACACATGTATGACGGAAAAGGTTGATAGCAATACCATACGTGATTCATCATACATGTGCAATAATGAGTCTGAGGCTGATCAACATGCAAATGATTATGATGATGAGGAGCGTGTTGCGCTTGCTAATTCAATTTTCAATTTACAAAAAGATGTCACTAAAACTAGAAAGAGTAAAAAACAATTAAAGAATGCAAACTCAACACTCACTCAAAAGTTTGAGGAAAACAAAGCTCCTCTAAAAGAATCCAATCAGATTCTTGACAGTTGTAGAGCTAAGCTTCTTCAAAGTTAAAAGAGTGTGAACGTCTTGAAACTGAGCTTTCGAAACAAAGAGAAAATGTTGATCCAAAAGCGTTTATGACACTTCAATACCAATGTGATTACCTTAAAAACATTGCCACTCTCTTGAACTTGCTTTGCAAAACAAAATAGGCAACTTTCCAAACAACAAGTAAAACTATCTGAATAATTTTGACAAATGAATGAAAAAGTATTTAAATTACGGATTTGAAAGCTCGGTTGCAAGAGAAAGACATAGCGATAAGTGAGTTGAAGAAACTCGTTGGAAAGATGGGTGGGAAAACCGTAAAACAACCAGTGGTTCGTCGATGTGACAACCCTAGATTTTGGAGTTTGTCACTTACAACTGTTTGACTTTAATTTTGTTCTTAGTGTGCGTTTATGTGCAATATGTTAATATTTGAGCCTTTGACTGGATGTTGGACATCGTACATGTAGTGCACTGTATATTATATGATGCTTAGATGGGGTTATTTTAAGACTTTATGTGTACGTATATGTATTATAGTAAATCGTATTTTTATGATTTAGGGTTTAGCATTTTGAGGTCTCAAATGAGGTACTAGTCACGGGAATACTTTTTGGGATGGTTTTAAGTCATTTAGGACTTAGTTACTTAATCTATTTCATATTTCAAGAGTTTTTATAAGACTGTATATTTTTACGTCTTTTACGGTATACGCGTAAAACTGACTAGTTTTACGGTTTTGAGGTTTTGAAGGTCATAAAGGCTGAAATAAATTAAGATAAATTAAGGTATTATTAATAATTTATTAATAAGTAATAAAAATAAAATAAAAAAATATATAGGGGTCAGTTTGTAGGCGATGCAAAGGGGAAAAGAGAAGGGGGAAAAAGGGGAAAGTGTTTGGGTTGGGCTAGGATTGAGTAACAAATAGCATATAAGGCTTTTTAATACATCAAAACACTTCATAATCCCTGGAGAAAAAAAAAAGCACGTGAGTTCATCAATGGAGTTTTAGGGTTTTCATCAAAACAATCTTGGTTCTTTTAAATCTAAGGTAAAACATTCAATCTCTTTTAAATTAAATTGTTTTTAAATCATTATAAATCAATATATGATGAATTTAGGTTTATGGTCATTATAAAATATGTATTTAATGCTATGAACATGATTAGAATAATTAGGGTTAATAAATATATATGGTGATGGTAATTAATTAGGTTAATTGTGTTAAATTCGTTTTTAAAAACTAGGCAGAATTTTAGGTCAATTGTTTTGATCATATCCAGAGTTTTAAACACTTTCATGATGCGATCCAAGTACCCCTGGAAAGATATTTGAGTTAGATTTTGAATGCAAGAAACGAAGACTAAATTGGAGGTCGAGAAGTGGGTCAAAAATAGGTTACAACAGACGGAGGTTAAAACAATTTTGAAATCAGTTGGGTTTAAATTAATGTTTTAAGATGGTTAGGGTACTTAGGTGTACAATTGGACCTCCAAATAAACATGAGAATTAGTTCATATATTAAATAATAGATCTGAAAGAGGGTTAATCAATTGGGATAGTGGAAGACCCTCTGATCATAACAAACTTTTCATATGTTCAAAATCAGTAAAATCTGGATAGGTAAAGGTATATATATATATATATATATATATATATATATATATATATATATATATATATATATATATATATATATATATATATATATATATATATAGAGAGAGAGAGAGAGAGAGAGAGAGAGGTGGGATCAATAGAAAACTTAATCTCAAAAGAAAACCTGTTGGGAATAAATTAAGGCCAGATCACTTGAGCGCTGACAAGAACAATTCAAGCGTTGACAAGAATAAAACAAGCGCTGACAGCTCAAGCGTTGACAAGTTAAAGTCAAGCGTTGACACATTGAAGACAAGCACTGATGGAAGATATAATCTACACGTTTATTATATTCTAGAATACTTCTAGTAAGGATAGAAACGACAATGTATTTTCTATACTTATCTTTACCTAGAATAGCTGATACGTAGATTATTGTACAAGGCTTCTTATATCTATAAAATAAGGCCTTTAGGTTAATGTTTAATATAAGTTTTCGTTCGTAAACATCTTTCATTGTAAGCAAGTTCGACATTCATAATCAAAGTGAAAGTTTGTTTACATCTTGTGTGTTCTTGTTTAAGTGTTAAATTCCGCATAACACTTAGATTCATAAAGCATATACAAAGGTTTCTCTATGTGTATTACTTGATCTAATCTCGTATACACAAAGCTAATCGATCTAAGTTTAGGATCAACAAGTGGTATCAGAGCTTGTTGAGGAACTTTTGATCTTTAAAGAACACCAGAACCCTAAAAACACCAAAACCCTAATTTTCTCAGAAACCCTAACAACATCATGTCTGAAGCAATAACCTCCTCCTTCTCAGCCTTACCAAACATCAAGATTCCCATGCTTGATGCAACCAACTTTGACTTATGGAAGTTCAACTTTGAACAATATCTGGGGATCTATGACTACACACTCTGGGAGATTATTGAATATGGAAACACATTCAATAAGGCTCAAAAGATTCTTGATGCCATTAGTCAAAGAACAGCTGTTGAAGGATGCCCTGAAGAGGATAAGAAAGAAAAACCTGGAGATGGTAGAGCTGTAGCTGCTGATGATATTGCAAAGAAAAGGGTTGACATGAAAGCCCTAAATATTCTGAAAGTCTCTTTGGGACAAGAAAACCAACATAAATATAGAGGCTATGAATCTGCTAAGGATCTTTGGGAAGCTCTTGAAGTTGCATATGGTGGCAATACAGACACTAAGGAAGAAAAGAAAAAGCAACTTCTGCATGATTATGCTGTCTTCAAAGCTCAACCCAATGAGAAACTGAGTAGTGTGAGAAGCAGATTGCTTGACATCACAAGCAAGTTGTCCTTCATGGGGACACAAGTTGGTGATGTTGACACCAATGCTACCTTTCTTAAAAGTCTTGGTGAGGCATGGAAGATTGAGGCAAGATCTATTCTTGCCAACAATACTTACAAGAGCTCCTCATTTAATGACATCTACAACAAACTAAGACTGTTGGAAGATGAAACTCTTTCAGAGCAAGGAAGCAAATCTACCACCAGCAACATGGCCTTCTTCTCTCATAGTGAAGGTCAATTCAATCAAAAGGACTCTTATATGCATCCAGTTACTGGATCATCATATGTCAGCGCTGGAACAAGTCCTGTCAACGTCTCTTTTTCAGACGCTGACACATTCAAGAATGACTCCCCAAGAGTTAAACCTGCTGGTTTGGATTTGGATATTGTTTGTGCTTACATTGCTTCTTTGTCCAATGGTTCAGTGATTACATATGAGGACCTTGAGCAGATAAGTGATGAGCACTTGGAAGAGATGGACATCAAGTGGAACATGGCTCTTGCTAGTATAAGAGCAAATAGGTGGAACAGAAGGTTTAAAAAGAAGATGACCTTCAATGCTAAAGACACAGCTGGATTTGATAAATCCAAAGTTGAATGCTACAACTGTCATCGTATGGGGCACTTCATGAGGGAATGCAGATCTCCTAGAAGATCTGATGCAGGTAAACCCTCAAGTCAGGTTGTTAAAGCTCAGGATTCCAAAGCTATGGTTGCAGTTCAAGGAATTGATGGTACAGGATGGGATTGGAGCTATCTGGCTAAGAATGTTGAAGAGGATAAAGCTTTGGTTGCTGATATTGAAGAAGAAGAGCATGTTGAATATGCTCTCATGGCACACTCCTCCTCTTCATCTGATAATGAGGTATATGATGATGCTTTTTGTAGCAAAGGTTGTAGGTTAAATACTGAAAGACTTAACAAAGAGGTGTTAAAACTAAAAGATGACATGAGTACTGAAAGATGTAAATTGTCTAATTACCAACTAGCTCTTACTGAAACTGAGAAAACCGTTTCTGAATACAAGAAAATGGAATTTGACTTAAAAGATAAGATCAATATCTTAAAACATGAGTTAGAGGGTAGTATGGATATTAGAAACATCATGAAAAAGGTTAATAGTGAATTACAGGCTAAGTTAGATGAGGCCATTAAGAATAAAGATAATGTTGACCTCAAAATTCAAAGATTTGATAGAGCCACCCAAACCCTAGGAGACTGTGTAGCTAAACAAAGGGATCCTAAGGACATGACTGGGATTGGGATGAATGATTACTCTCTGGTTCCACCACCAGCTGGTGACTTCTATGGTGTCCAACGAAGGGACTTATCTTGGACTGGTTTACCAGAGCTTCAAGAGGAGGAATTCATTCCTCCACCAAGAGTTGTCACTCCAGTGGAAGAGTATCAACAAAAATTGACTGACCTAAATGAGTGGAAGAAAGCTAACCCTACTTTATTTGTTAAGGGAGGTTTGCTATGTGAAAGTCCCAATGAATCACCACCCATTAAGGTTACTAACCCAATCACTGGTAAAGTTGTTGACCTAGGCTCAAACACTGTTAGAAGACCTACCATTAAATATGCAGAGATGTATAGGAATAATAGGTCACCCAAGAGCCAAGTTAGCAATCATGGAACAGGTTTCTTCTCTTCTAGACCTAAGGTTGTGTCCAAGAAATCCTGTTACACTTGTGGTAGCTTTTCACATTTGGCATACAAGTGTGTCAACGCTCCCAAAGCCAGCACTGACAGGAACAATTTCAGCGCTGACAGGAAGAAAGTCAACGTTGTTAGGAAGTCAAACGTTGTCAGACCTAAATCTTGTGTGCATCAAAGTCCACAAGTGATTAGACCTGTCCCATTCTTTTCTAGAAGGTCTAACACTCATGGACAAAGACCTTTTCAAAAGACAAACACCTGGTCAAATAGGCAATGGGTTTCTGTAGCAAACCCTAGGTTCAACGCTGACAAGGGTAATTTCAGCGTTGACAGGTCAAATTCTAACGCTGACAGAAACGTGACCAGACCTAAATATTTGCAGCCACAAGGTAAAGGGTCTAAAGCTTCTTCAAGCTTAACATGGAGACCGAAGAAAGATCAAAACCCTAATGATAATGGGATTTCAATGACTTGCAATAGATTTAATTACATTTCAAAGGTCATTACAAAACCTATTGGGGTTAACTGGGTATTTCATCCTAAAAAGGATGAGAATGGGGTTGTTGTGAGAACTAAGTCTGTTCTTATTGAACAACCAGATGAATCCAAGTCTTTTGAGACTTGGGTTCCCAAAGAAAACTAATTTGTTTTCTTAAATGTGCAGGGCATTCAAAGACAGATCAATGATTATGGATATTGGGATAGTGGATGCTCAAGGCACATGACAGGGAAGGAAGACTATCTGACGAATTTCACCCCTATTAAAGATGGTGATAAGGTATACTTTGGAGGTGGTTATGGTACCATTACAGGCAAAGGAACCCTTCTCACCAATAATCTGCGTTTTGAGAACGTCTTCCTGGTAAAAGAACTTGATTATAATCTGTTTAGTGTATCACAAGTATGTGATAACAAAAATAAAGTTCTTTTTACTGATACTGGGTGTTTAGTGTTAAGCAAGGATTTTAAGATCCCTGATGAGAAATATATTGAGTATAGAACACCTAGGCATAAGGACATATATAATATGAATTTATATGGGATTTACCTGGGAGTAACAAGGATTTTATAAGGTAACTTGGTTGTTAAGAGTTTTGGTTAGCAAGGGACACTAGAGGACTGTTATGTCTATCTTGCTTATGCAAGTGTGCATAACTGGACAGTGCTTGCCGCCCTATAATAATTATCAGCTTTTGGTTATCTTCTCTAGGATAAATTACTTGTTAAGGTCATTTTTCACTTTTTTAAATATTTTTGTTTTTGGACGCTGACAAGAATTTTCCAAGCGTTGTTGTGACCAAATTGGACGCTGACATGGCTATAGGCAAACGTTGACAAGATTATAGCCGTTGGGCGTTGATAGGTTATTTTTGACCGTTGACACTCAATGGGACCTACCCAGTTGTTACTTTTTGACATATTTTCAAGCCGTAATTTTAGGAGTTGTTACTTTCATTTAATGCATGAGATAACTTATAACTTTTTCAATATTTTCATGATTGATTTTTGAAAATCTTTGCCTATTTTTGGGCCAATCACATGCATTCTTTCTCTCCTATAAATTTGGCTCCTATTTTAAACAGGGTATCTATAATTCTTGTCTAACACTTTTCTTTTATCAACTTCATCTTCTTCACTTAAACTTAACAGCTTTCATCAATGGCACCAAAGTTTAAACCAACAGAATTGGAATTGGGGTTCAGATCACAACACAACATGATTGCTTATCTTGACGCTGATGATGCTCTGTTTCCCCAATACACACAAATGGTGGCGTATTTGAACGCATCCCCATTAAGGTATGCTCTTTCTCATGCACCACTCATTCCAGTCACACACATTAAGCAGTTTTGGAACACTATTAGTTCCTCAACAGTTAATGGAGTGACCACATTGACTTCTATTGTTCATGGGAGATCTTGGGTGGTTACTGAGGCTTTGGTACGCCAAGCCTTGCATCTTGATGATGCTGATGGTATAGCCACCCTTCCCTTAAATGAAATAGAACAAGGGCTTAGGGCTTTGGGATATCCTTTTCCTGATGAAGGTACTCTTAATAAGTATCATAAGCAGGAATTTCCCCCAGCCTGGAAGTACCTCATACACGTCCTCCTTCAATGTTTGAGTCCCAAATGTACTGCACACAATGAGATCAATAGATCCATTGCAAGTGATATTGTGTGCATTGCAACAGGGCAAAAATATAACTATTCTAAAATGATTTTTGAGGGGATGTGTAAAAACAAGGGGACAAAAATGACTTTAGCTTATCCCCGTTTTCTGCAAATGGTTTTTGATGATCAAGGTTACTGCTCAAGGGATCACAATGATTTTTATAAGATCCCTGAGCAAAAGAAAGCTATTTTTATGAAGATGGATTCGCCACCCCATAGAGACCTACCTTTAACCCAAGCCATGCTTGCTGTTATTGCAGCAACACAACCCCAACCAGACCCCCAACCTCAATTTGACCCTCAACCACAACTTGAACCAATTCCTGAACCTTTACCTTCACCTGAACACATGCAACTTGACCAAGAACCCTTTGACGCTGACACATCAAATGTTGGCGTTGATGTGCCTATTTCCAATGCTGACACACAACCTTCACAATCCCAAACACCCCTTAACCAACCCACATCTACCCATTCTTCCACACCATCTTCCACACCCCCTGAATATAGGTTGATGAAACGCCAAAGGACTACTGGAGTGTTCTCCTCTGGTGGTCCTAGCCATGAAGCAGAGAGAACCACCACCACAAGTGTGGTTGGTGACCTGGATGAGGCTGGGACTATTGGTTCTGGCTTAGAAGCTAGCCAAGGCAGTCCCACCATTATTAAGTCCTCATCCTTGCCCAATGAATCTGACTTGGGAGGTCAAATCCCCATTTCAGAAGAGGGCAGACTGGAACCAATGACTCTTTTGGAATTGACGGCAGTCTGCATAAGCTTGCAAAAGCAAAATGCAGACTTAGTACATATTGTCAGCTCACAAGGCCTTGAACTCAAGCAATTGAGGGAGAGGATTGTTGTTTTGGAAAGTGATCGTGCTAGACGAGGTATGGAGGAATCTTCCAAAGGGGGGGAAGATCAAATAAATCTGAGTGATAAGGGCAGCCAGGATGGTCAATCAATGGATGTTGCTGAGGCGCTTACAACTTTGAAGAAACAACCAGGTTTTGATACGTCCTTAGTCTCTCCCACCAACTTAAATTTATCATTTACAGCTATGTTGAGAGAGGTTACACAAGGCGCTGAGGGAAAATATTTGAGCGTTGACAAGGAAAATTTGGACGCTGATAGAAGTATTTTGGGCGCTGATAGGATAAATTTGGGCGTTGACAGACCTGCACATGAAGGTGATGTATCCCAGTCATCATCTATCATCAAGGAGGTTTCTACTCAGGTATTACCATCTACCTTACCAACCATTGCACCATTAGATAAGGGTAAGGGTAAAATGGTAGAAGAAATTGTTCCAAAGGATGCAGCTCAAGTTGAATTTGATAGAAGATTGGCTGAACAAATGATGGAACAAGGTGAAAAGGAAAAGTCACCATTTGTTGTGACTTCTGAAGAAGAAAGTGATGGAGCTAGCTCAGACTCAAGTGTGATGATTATAGAACCAGAGAGGCTTGAGTATGGTGATGAGTTTGCTAGGGAAAAGTTGAGAGAGTTGAAATTGCAGGTTGACTTTGACATGCCAGAGGTGGTTCAAATGTACAATGCTTGGGAAGAAAGATGCATGGATAATCCAGACTTGACCATTTCAGATCAAATATGGGGTTTGGAGCTTCTTCTTAGAGTTCAGAAGGATTGCCAGGTAATTTTGAAACACAAGGCAAGCAATATTCTCTCAGAGTTGAAAAGGGATAGAAGGGAGCTCTACTTTATGTTGCTCAGATGTCATGGAGTTGGATGGACATATCAGAAGTTGAAGGCTTTGACATTTGATGAGTTGGAAAACAGGGCTTATCCCATTTGGGTGAGAGTGCAGGAAGCAAACACTCTCAGACTTCTTTCAGATGAAAGAAAGGAGCAACTTGCAGAAGAAATGGAAATCAAGAAAGCTATGATGATTCCCAGGCCATTGAAGAAGGGATTTTCATTTGAGTTTCCAAAAGATATGGATCCACTATATCCAAGTGAAGCAGTTATAAGAAAGAGCCTCAAGCTTTCCCCATTAGAAGCTTCAGATATGGTGCAAGTGTTACCATTAGATTCCAGGAACCCAATTGTGAGCTATGAGGAAGATGAATGTGGGTTCTGGAAGATTGGCAGATTTGGCAAGGAGGTACACACTTTTACCACTCTCATATCTTTGTTTGCAAGTTGTGATAGAGAAGACTTAGTGGACCTTTGGAGGTTGCTGGAGACCAAGTATGAGGCTGAAGCACCAACTTCAGCTAATGGAATAAAACTTTGGACCACATTCAAAAGAATGTGTGGGCCAAAAGATGAAGATCCTGCAATTTGGAAGGATCTTGAAGATGACCTCAGTGGTCTTCAATGGAGGTTATATTCAGCTGCTGGTGTATACCATTTGAGCTCTACAAAGTTTGTTGAGTATTTACTTGTGAATGCTCAGTATTTCATATCCAAGGCTATTTTGGAAAAGATGAAGGACACTCAGCTGGAAATAGATTATTCAAGTGACGTGGAAAAAGATTTGATCAGATTTATTCATTACCAATATGAGAAGGTTTATAAGATTCCTCCTAGTTCTTAATGCTTATTCAGAAACTTGATCATAAGAGTGGATATCAAGTTTAGGGGAGGATTGTTGGGAATAAATTAAGGCCAGATCACTTGAGCGCTGACAAGAACAATTCAAGCGTTGACAAGAACAAAACAAGCGCTGACAGCTCAAGCGTTGACAAGTTAAAGTCAAGCGTTGACACATTGAAGACAAGCACTGATGGAAGATATAATCTACACGTTTATTATATTCTAGAATACTTCTAGTAAGGATAGAAACGACAATGTATTTTCTATATTTATCTTTACCTAGAATAACTGATACGTAGATTATTGTACAAGGCTTCTTATGTCTATAAAAGAAGGCCTTTAGGTTAATGTTTAATATAAGTTTCATATAAGTTTTCGTTCGTAAACATCTTTCATTGTAAGCAAGTTCGACATTCATAATCAAAGTGAAAGTTTGTTTACATCTTGTGTGTTCTTGTTTAAGTGTTAAATTCCGCATAACACTTAGATTCATAAAGCATATACAAAGGTTTCTCTACGTGTATTACTTGATCTAATCTCGTATACACAAAGCTAATCGATCTAAGTTTGGGATCAACAAAACCTAGAAAACCTTCTTCCAACCGTTGGATCAAATGTTTCTCCCCCTTCTTTTTTCGCAAAAACTATACGGACCATTTTGTAACTTTCCAATTTTCTCAAGGTTTGTTTTGTAAACCAATTATATCTGATCATATATAATCCTTTTTCTCGTTTTTTTTCTTCTTTCTTCTCTGGTGTCGTGTTATTATTCACAATCATATCTACCAGCCTTCACCACCGTTACCCCCCAGTCTCCGTCGTTTACCGTCGTTCTCCACCATTATGCTCCCATTGTGTAGTTGGATTCATCACTTAAGTTTGAAAGTAAGGTTCTTTTAAAGTAATTTTGCCTGTTATCATAATTAATATTTGTTAGGACCATTGGAATAGTTATTTGTAATAGGTAGACTAGGAGGTATGTAGTTCCTCCTAGTCCTAGTAGTAGTATTAGGAGCAAGCCGTGCTCCTGGTCTTATAGAAAGTCAAACTTTATTATTTAAATATTATTCTGTTAGGATATGCATGAGATATGTTAGGAAAGGATATGCATATCAGTTTTACACGTTTTGGTTAATGATGTATTAGGGTTTCCTTGTAGTATAAAAGGAACCTTAGGCAGAAGGGTTCAACACACCTTCATCAAACATAATTCTAGTTCATATTAATATTAGAAATCCTTAGTAAAGGATCAAGTCGTTATAGTTATTCTGTTCTTCTTGTTCATAGTATTTGTATTCCGCAATTATATTGTGTGATTTATATAGAGTCTCTCTGTGAATAGACTTGTGATTACAGAAGTCGTTCACCGTTCCTAGCAGGCTGCAAGATCCACATCTAGTGGACCCAACAAGTGGTATCAGAGCCTGGGAGACTCTCTATACAAGAAGAATCAATTTTTCTTACTACTAACATTTTTGTTTAATTATGTCTGCCTCAAGTTCTACTCAAACGGGAGAAGATAGTACCCCCAAAACACAACAACTTCAGCAGATCATTGCTACGGTTTCCAACACAAATGGTAAGTTTCCTCTTTTGAAAAAGGATGAGTATGATAGCTGGGCAATGAAGATGGAATGCTGGATCACCAACACTGATCAAGATCTTTGGAAGATTATTCTGAATGGAAACAGCAAGAAGTTGACTGGAAGAGACAAGAATGGAAGTGTTATTCTTCTTGACCCTAAAACTCATGAAGAAATCACAGCTGTTCAGAAGGAGATCAAAGCAAAAACTATTTTGCTTCAGTCTCTTCCTGATGATCACATGGGTGAATTTTATCATCTGGACGATGCTAAAGAAATCTGGAATGGAATAAAAGCAAGGTTTGGTGGTAATGAGGAGTCAAAGAAAATGTGAAGATCCATGTTGAGAGATGAATTCACAGACTTCAAGATCTCAGAAACTGAAGGTATCCATCAAGGGTATGACAGGTTCCAAAAGATACTAAGCCAGTTGAATCAACTCCGGTCGAAACCTGACAATGGTGATATCAATGCAAGGTTTCTTAGAGCCTTACCCTACTCATGGAATCAGGTGGTAATCTCTCTCAAAGCAAAAGGTGGGCTTGACTATCTTAATTTTGATGATTTGTTTCATAAGCTCAAAACCTTTGAGCCTCATGTGAGGGGATACTCAAGTGATTCTTTTCCTACTCCTGCTGACTCTGCCTTTGTGAGTTCTATGGGATCTAGTCCCATGTCCTATGCTAGTAGCCCAAGCAATACTGTGTCTTCTCAGCATACTTCTACTCCTGAACCAAAAGCCAAGTCTGGTAGCATGGTAGAAGTTGTTCTTCACTCTTTTGTTGCTTATGTTGATGCTCAACAGCAACTTGCTTTTGATGACTTCAAACAGGTTGATAAACTTGACCTGGATGAAATGGATCTTAAATGGCAGATGGCCATGCTCACTCTTAGGGTTCATAAATTTGAGAAGAAAGCCGGTCGAAAATTTAACTACAACCCAAGAGAGCCAGCAGGTTTGACATAAGCAAGGTTAGATGCTATAACTGCCAGCAACAAGGTCACTTTGCTAGGGAATGCTCTAACAAGCATGACCAGGAGAAGAGCAGATATTCAGCTTTCAAGATTCAGAAGGTGAAGGATGACAAGAAGGCATTGGTGTCTGTTGACTCTATGGTCAACTGGAATGATCATCAGAATGTTGCCCTGGAAACAGCTGAACCCTCTACTGACGTGTTTGCAATAACTGTTGGGAATCTGTCTGATGCCTAGGAAGCAGAAGAGTTTGATCTTATGGGCATCCCACCTCAGGTACAACATTGTCCTCTGGGTTGTCATGATAGATATTCAGAATTGTTGTCTCAATATAATGACTTAAATGATCAGAATGATAAGTATTTTTTAGAGGTTCAAGCATATAAGACTTCTTTAAAAACATTGGAACAACAAAAGAGGTGGCTTCAAGATACTCAACGAGAGTATGAGGATAAAATTAGAATTCTGAACATTGATTTAGAAAACACAACAAATATGCTTAAATACACTGAAAAGGTAAAAGATGACAGTATCAAAGATAACAAGACATGGAGGAAAAATTAGATGCTACACTTTTAAGATTTGAAAAATGGCAAAAGGTACCTAAGAATCTTTCAAAATTAATTGATAGTAGTATGTCTAGTAGGACTAAAAGAGGGTTAGGATTTGATAAATATATTGATTCAAAAGATGTGTTTGATTTATCTTTTTCAAGTGTCTTTGATCCTGACAAGGAGGAAGAGGGAACACCTAGCTACAATAGGTTTAAACCAGCAACAGCAATGCATGTTGTCCCTCCACCTCTTACAGGAACTTTCATGCCCATTACTAGGCATAATGACTTGGATGGATCATAGATGCATGAGTCCCCAAAAATTTCTACTAATACTAATGACTTTGTCTCGTGTACTTTCAGTGACAAAGCCAGTGACTCTGCATCATGTGGTTCAAGTGAAGAGTCGAGACCTACAAGCTCCAAGTCAAATGACCATGCTGCTACTAGTCCTAGGAAGAGTGAAGAGAGAGTTGCTTCTACTTCAACTATGTCTAGTTCTGGTTTATTGAGTCCTAGGAATAATGTTTCTCCTAGAATTATGTGTAATAAAGTTAGCAGTATGAAACAATGTCATTCTAATAAAAGGTTGTTTAAAACATGTTTTGTTTGTGGGAGTAAATTTCATTTGATTAAAGATTGTGATTTTTATGACAAACATTCTTCTGTTTATCAAGCATTTCCTGCTCCTGGTCCACCAGGAGTTGTTCCATATTCTTCTAGAAGACTAAACCCTTGTGCTCAATCTTGTTCTTCTTCTAGAAGGACCTCTCCATTAGCTTCTGATCATTGGAGAAACACTGGATTACTACCAAATAGACCAACCAGCAACTATTTTTAGTCCTTTAATCCGAATTATGCATTCAATTTCGACCACATGTATTTTGGGTTGGGAAGTCTGGGTACAGCTGTTAAGCCCTCAGCAGGTTGTTCTTGGTCAAACAATAACACCCGTATGATGAATAGGCAACCTAAGAACAACGATAGATCTCATCAATCTTCTTGGCTATCTACTAAAGATCCACAAGGCAGGCTCAAACCTGAAAAGGTTTGGGTCCCCTTAAGACACTAACTCTTGCATATATCTTTTCTTGTTGTTGTAGGTTACTCCATACCAAGATCCTACTCTAGGAATTGTTGATAGTGGATGCTCTAGGAGCATGACAGGAAATAAAAGTCTTCTATCTAACTTTGTACCATTTCAAGGCGGAAAGGTCCATTTTAGAGGAGGTGAAGGAAGGATCACTCGCAAAGGAACGATTCAGACGCCTAATCTTAACTTTGAGCAGGTCTACTATGTGGAAGCACTTCAACACTTCAACTTGATATCTGTCTCTCAAATTTGTGACAAGAAGCAGTTTGTCCTCTTTACGGATACTGATGCACTAGTGTTATCCAAAGACTTTAAACTCCCGGATGACTCACATGTTCTACTTAGAATCCCTATAAGACACAACCTCTATAGCATCAAGCTGAATGAAGTCAATCCTACTGGTCAACTAGCATGTTTGGTTGCTAAAGCCTTAGAAGATGAAGCCACTAAATGGCACAGAAGGATGGGACATGTGAACTTCAAGACCATTCACAAATTAGCAAATCTGAACTTGGTCTCTGGTTTACCTCCCAAAACTTTCATAAATGATATCAATTGCCTTGCATGCAGCAAAGGCAAACAACATAAAGCATCCTTCAAGGCCATTACTGCTCTCAGCTTTATAATTGAACCATTGCAGCTACTACACATGGATTTATTTGGTCCTACCTCTATTAGGAGCATTGACCACAAACAATTCTGCCGTGTGGTAACTGATGGGTATAGCAGGTTTACGTGGGTTTTCTTCATGGCTGCCAAGAGTGAGACCTACTCAATTCTCAAGGACTTTATTACCCTTATTGAGAATCAGTTGTCCAAGAAGGTTAAAGGTATCTGATGTGATAATGGAACAGAATTCAAAAATGCAGACCTCATAGCACTTTGTAATTCTAAAGGTATCAAAAGAGATTATAGTGCAGCAAGAACTCCTCAACAGAATGGTGTGGCAGAAAGAAAGAACAGGACTCTAATAGAAGCTGCGAGAACAATGCTTGTCGACTCCAAACTTCCAACCATGTTCTGGACAGAAGATGTCAATACTACAAGTTATGTTTTGAATAGAGTTTCTATTACTAATCCTCACAAAAAGACTCCCTATGAGCTACTCACAGCTAAAGTACCAAACATTGCTCATTTGAAGCCATTTGGGTGTCCTGTCACCATTCTGAATACTAGTGACTATTTGGGGAAATTTGATGGCAAGGCAGATGAAGGGTACATTGTAGGATATTCAGCTCACTCTCGGGCTTATCGTGTCTACAATCTCCAAGCCAAGCGAGTAACTGAAACTATAAATCTCAGGTATTTTAAGGAGAAGTCAAACATACAAGGCAAGGGTCCTGAATGGTATTTTGATCTTGATTATCTTAGTGATTCATTGGGATATTTTTGTTTCAAAACTAACCATGATGCATGTCCACAAGTGTTTGCAACTTCTAGTGAAGGTGCTCATTCTAGTCTTTCAGACTCAGATGAAGAGGATGATATTTTTGTTGTTCCATCCTATTCCACCACAGTCTCTTCTACTACTCCTAGTGATGCTACTCCATCAGACATTTTGGACTCACAAGGAGCTCTTGACACACTGCTCAAGCAACAACTAGATGCTACTACAGCAGCTGCTCATGGTGGCTTTGAGTTTCCTCTGAATACTTCTGCTGACAAAGCTACTCCTAGTACTCCAACTATTACTCCTAGTGCTAGTTTAACACCTATTGGTAGTCCGGCTAGTGATTCCACTTCCTCTACTAGATTCTCTAGTCCTTCTGACCTGGGAAACTATCAAAAGAAGTCTTCTACCAAGCTGGATGATATTCATAAGCAACCAATAGATGGCATTTTTGACTCTGCTTCATATGATGATGACTTTGTTGGGGATCTTAATAACTTGGCACCAGAAGTGGAAGTAGCTTCCAATCCAGTTTTGTAGTCACACAAAGACCATCCTACTACTCAAATCATTGGAGATCCTGGTTCTACTGTCAAGACTCGCAGAATGCATAAGAAAGCAACGTTTGATCATCATGCTCTTTATGAACACCAAAATTTTCATTGATAAATCAAAGCACGATCTGCATTGTGAAGAATCCTGTTTTTCATCAACGTACAAAACATATTGAAATTAGGCACCACTTTATCAGGGATGCCAATGAGAAGAAGTTGATACAGGTTCTTAAGGTTCATACGGATGATAATGTTGCTGATCTATTGACTAAAGCCTTTGATGGTGCTCGGTTCAACCACTTGGTGGTTCACATAGGAATGATCAATCCTTAAGCCCTCAGATTGAGGGGAGGCTAAGCCTAAGGGGAGGCTTAGTGTACATATTTACTTGCACAGATTTACATATTGGTAGTTTTTAACAACAGATTGTATGGGTATTTGCGGGGTGTGCTACTTCTATTGGAGGATTTTGGTCACTTCTGGTGGTAGTCTTCAACTTCTAGTGGATAAAAATCCCTCCTTGTCATTGATGGTTGGCTTCTAGTCTTGGTTTGGGTCACTGTTCACCTTGTTAACTTTCATTGACCACATTATGCTTCTAGTGTTGACCCTTATGCGTTTTGACTTTTAGTCAACGCAAGTTACTTCTAGTATATATGCTATTATTTTACTTTGGTAACTGGGATTTGCAAATCAAGTTAATAGGGCAAGTGGTTATTTTTACATTAACTGCCTAATTTGAAAGGGCAACCCCCGTTATTAGGGGTCAATGAACAGTTACAAGACTATTATTTATGGTCGAATACCCCCCTTGACTCATTCATCACAACCATAACACACACACACGCTCCTACTCTCTCAATCTCTAATCAATCACTTTCCATCACTTCCAATCATCATCCATGGCTGCTTTGTTCTACAAACCCGATCACAATAAGTTGGCGTATTTGGGAGATGGTCCTAAACGTGACGAGTTCACAGACATCATCGAGTTTATTGAGGCTTCTAACCTCAGGTATGCTTTTACTGTTTGCCCAATTGTCTATGATAGTGTCATTCGCCAGTTTTGGGCCACTGCCCATGTTGTGGATGTTTTGGGACGCCCACTTGAACTCCATGCTACCATAGATGGACGTTCTTATGTGGTGTCTGAAGCTTCTATTAGGAGTGCACTTCATCTTCAAGATGAAGGTGGTGTTGTTTCCATCCCCAATTCTGAGGTTTTGGATGGGATGGCTGATCTTGGTTATAACCATGATGGGAAGTTTAACTTCCAAAAGAATAGGTTTACCCCCCAGTGGAAGCTTCTAGTACACTTTTTGATTTACTGCTTAAGCCCAAAGTCTAGGAGTTGGGATGCATTTCCCATTCCTTTGGCTACTGGTTTGATCTGCATAGCACAGGGTCTTGTGTTTAATTTTTCTCGCTACTTATTTGATGGGATGGTTTGCAATCTTAGTAGTACTAGATCTCGGAAGAAATTTTTAATGTATCCTAGGTTTTTGCAGCAGATACTTATGTGCATACCTCGTGATGGGGAGGAGTATGAGACCCCAAAGCTTAGTTCTAAAGTGTACTCCAATATGGCACTTGGGTTTAAGGGGGCTTGGAGGCCCCTTACTGATGCTATGCTGGGCCTTGCCCAAGGACCTCCTAATGTTATTCCTCCGGCTGCTGAAGCCGAGGAGGAACTTCCATTAGAAGATGATCCTATGGAGGAGGAGCATCCTGCTGATGGTGCACCTCATGTGGCGGTGGAAGAGCCAACTAAGGAAGTGGTGGTTGAAATGCCATCCACTTCCAAGGCTGCCCCCTCTTCTATGCCACATAAGTTCCCATTTGTGGATACTCCCCCGTCTAGTCCAGCACCTCATTCTGCTGAGCAGCCCTCTAGTTCTCGTGCTCATAATGCTGACCCCTTTATTGCTTCTGGTTCCAATGAAGCTTTCCCTGATCCAAGTCCTCTTGGTGGGGAAGCGGGGGAACCTGCTACACTAACTTCTTTGCTTGATCTCATGCACAGGTACCATGAAAGGATTATTTCTTTGGAGGCAGATCTGAATCTGCATCGCAAGCTTACCAGGGAATTTGTTCTTCCAATGGCGGACCGAATTAAGGCTTTGGAGACACAGCAGAGGAGGAGGAAGAAGCATGTTGTTCATTCTGATTCTGATGAGGATGTTGAGGATCTTGTGGAGGATGGGTTGACGTTGTTGGCGAAGGATGCATTTGTTGATAAGTCGTATGCTGATTTACATGTTCCTCCTAGTCCATCAAGCATCCCTCCTACTGCTGCTAGTCCTAGACCAAAGGAGGATCTTGCTGGTTCTTCTGCTGGTACTACTGCTGGTCCAACTGCTGGGTCGTCACTTGATCCTAAGGGGAAAGCCCCTATGACTGATGCACCCTCACCCCCAAGGAAGCGTACTCGTAGACAAATTGAGGAAGACAGGTTGGGGGAGGAGGCTGCACAGCGAATGCAGGCGGAGATTGATCAAGCTGCTAGGGCTAAGGAAGAAGCTCTTCAAAAGCAGAAGCGTGAACAGTTGCAGCATGATGCTATGCTTTGTGATGATAATGATTGGATGCGGGTGCTTACTATTCTTACATCTGATTACTCACAGTTTACTGATCTTTTGGGTGCTGATGTGAATGAACAAAATTGTATCCCCCGGGCAATGGCATTAATGCACAAACAACAATTGTCTCTTGCTGCTCAACTGCGTGAAAAGCGTCAGAATAGACCTTTGTCAAGAACCGAGGAGCGGAAGTTAATGCAGAGGTATGTCAAATATCAGTCGGGTGCTCACTTTACTGTTGGTTGGACATGGGATCGGGTCAGGGGATTTTCTTTTGACGAGCTTAAGGATCTATACCAAAGGATGATAAAGCGTCAAAACACACCGGTTCCTGAGCGCTTCATCTATCGTCCTCCTCCAAGAGTGGTTTCCACTTCTTCACCTGCTGTTGCTCCTAGTTCTTCATCTGGTGTTCCTCTTGTTTCTACTGGTATACCATCTGTTGTTGATACTTCTACTGCTGGTTCCACACCCACACCTTCGGTTGCTCATCATGTTTCATCTTCGGGTCCTACCACCACCACCAATGCTACTTCCACCACCCCTGCTACTCCTGCTTTGGAACAATCCTCACCCCCAGTGACTGAACCACACCCTACCCCTTCTTCTGGTGTAGCCGCCTTTGATCCTTTGGTTGGTCAAGGTGTTGATTCTACTCTTGCTGATACTATTACTGCTGCGAAGGTAAAAGTTGAAACCTCTTCTAGTGTTCCTACACCTCGTCGTTCCATTCGAAAGAAGAAGGCTAGACGCGGTAAGTCTGTTCCATTTGAGAAGCGTGCTCCTGAGAACCTTATTGATGCAGCTTCGGACAGTGACACAGAGTTGCCGATGGGTACAGGTTTTATTACTGGTTGGACGGTGAAGCCATCCACCAGTGTTGCTGGTACATTCACCCATAGGATTTCCATCAGTGATGGTTATGTTCGTTATGTCTCGGGTTTGCAAGGTGTTTTGACTTGGGCGGATCGTACGGATCTTATGTTGTTGTATGGGTTTGTAGATGCTGGTATTCCTAAACATCCTAGTGAGGTGGCCAACTGGCCTGGTTTGACAATGTGGGGTGACTTGAAGATGATGCTTGACTCTCCTCCTAATGCTCCACATTCTGGTGTCTAGAAAGACCAACCACGTTGGGTAATCAAGAGATGGAAGTTGTATGCTGGCTGTGGGGTTCATATATTGGAGTTGGATTCTGGTGCCATAGTGTTCATGCTTACGGATATGGACTATCCGTTGACTATTGCTACTATGGAGGCCATGCTAGAGTGTCATTTGCAAATCTCCAATGCCCCTTCAGGAAATGAAACCGCCATGGCTACTACTTTGGTGGAAGGGATCCAAGCTCGGTTGCAAGCTGACAAGGTAGCAGCGTCTGGTATGTGATGGGTATGTTTTTTATGTTTTTGTGTTTATACTGACATTCTTTTCACCAATCTGTACAGTGATTGGTGACTTACATTATAGTTAAAAAAAATTATATATATATACTTTTTATATAATATCTGCTTACACTTTAAACAAATGATGGATTTCACACTTGTTGCATAATATAGTATCTGCTTATACTTTTCCATCATACATTGGGTTTTATTTGACTGTTTCACACTTGTGCTGGTTTGGAGTTACATCTGGTGCTGGACCTAGTCCACACAACAAATGATGCTCAACTCACCATGTCTCACAGACAAGAAAGAGTTGATTCACCATGAGGGTACGGCTCTGGTGTGATAGTCAAATTCATTGATGGTTGCCAGGTTACCCAAAACTGGATGGTTTTCACTTGCCATGATCCTAGACTGAAAAGTGGCTAATCCAAAGGGGTACGGCTCTTGGTAAAGAATTTATCAAATCCGTTAATAGTTGTAATAGCTTGCTCAAAGCTATAGGGTTTTCAACTCACCGATGCTTCGTTGCTAAGAGTTGGCGAGTCCAGAAGGGTACGACTTCTGGTAAAGACATATCAAATCCGTTGACGGCTGTGATGGTTTGCCTAAAATCATCAGGGTACCCCCACTCACCATTGATTCACGTTCTAAGAGTTGGGCTGGGTTCTGGTCTCCCAGGGTGATGCTTATTCCACCATAAAGACTGGCTAGCCCAAGAGCGAGCAGCTACTTGGTAAAGGCTCATAAAATCTGCTCATGTTGCTGTGAAGATTCAACAAGATGCATATTTGTTTCAAGCTTTCAAGAAGCTTCTAGGTGTTCTTTGTTGCAGCAGTTCTTATGTTCTTTATGCTGATGGTTATGATGCTGCTGTTTCTTTTGTTGTTCCAATCCTCAAGCTATGATTGCACGATTTACCAGGAAACTTGAACTCAACATGTCAAATTCAAGTTTAGGGGAGGATTGTTAGGACCATTGGAATAGTTATTGTAATAGGTAGACTAGGAGGTATGTAGTTCCTCCTAGTCCTAGTAGTAGTAGTAGGAGCAAGCCGTGCTCCTGGTCTTATAGAAAGTCAAACTTTATTATTTAAATATTATTCTGTTAGGATATGCATGAGATATGTTAGGAAAAGATATGCATATCAGTTTTACACGTTTTGGTTAATGATGTATTAGGGTTTCCTTGTAGTATAAAAGGAACCTTAGGCAGAAGGGTTCAACACACCTTCATCAAACATAATTCTAGTTCATATTAATATTAGAAATCCTTAGTAAAGGATCAAGTCGTTATAGTTATTCGGTTCTTCTTGTTCATAGTATTTGTATTCCGCACTTATACTGTGTGATTTATATAGAGTCTCTCTGTGAGTAGACTTGTGATTACAGAAGTCGTTCACCGTTCCTAGCAGGCTGCAAGATCCACATCTAGTGGACCCAACAATATTGATTTTATTTTGATTAATTCATTCGGTTTTTGTGTTGTTTTTAATCTAAATACGTCGACAAAAAAAGTATACAAAACGTGTTTAATAAGGCAACACATAAGGTGTTTGATAAAATATGCCAACGGAATTTGTGGTGCACTAATTTAATAGTGATTTCTGACTAGTGTTATCATGTTATAGATATTGTTCGTGATAGGATATGAGTTTTAGATGTTAAGTTTTAGATTATGTGGAGGTATGCGTTTGGATTGAAATCCGGTAAGTGCTTAGGGGGCTGACCGGAATGAAATCATTACACTTTTTAACCGACCGTCGAAAGCCAAAGAGCAGATTTATGATTTCAAGTTGGTCACCCGAAAGTTGATAAGTATGCTTCAATCACCAGATAAGCAAAGATAGAGCGGGTATTGTAAGTTCTTGTGAAAAATAAGCACACAAGACTGTACTATATGTTGCTAAAGTTGGACCACCAAAGCTTGAACTTGTAATGGGTGATCCCGGTGCGTCTCCTATCATTCCAAAGTTAGTGCACCAGGTACTTGGCGAACATCATGGTGCGGCTCCTATCTTTTCAAAGGATTCGATAATAAGGTCCTTATTATTCCGGTATGTTATTTGATGAAATGTAACTAATAAGTAATTGTAGCTTGTATTAATAACTCTAGTATTTAGCTCTGTTTTTATTGGCTTAACAATGTACTATCTTGTTTTCATTGCATACAGGTCGAGTCTGTGTCGACCTGGTGTAATGAGTGGCTTAAGTCATGTTTAACAACAGGTAGAGTCACTCAAACTTTTCTCTATGAATATTCATTTGTGAAGTGTGTAAAGTTCCAGAGATACAATGTTCTAAATACACGAGTTTTGTAGATGTATGGTTCTTTTTTGTCTCTATTTCCTCAAATTCACATGCTTAGACCTATGAAAGACTTTAAAGCTTGTCAAAGTGAAGGTCATAAGGTAAAAGCACTTATATCTTTCTGAGTACAATGCTATTACTTATTATGCCATAACCTCTACATAGTAAACGACTGGTTATTTTGTTTGAATATTATTTTAGGATCTGCAATCGAAGCTGATTAAATATCTTGTTAGGAAGAAAACAATTAGCTTCAAATTCGTCCACAAGTAAACCTGCACGAGATACATTAACAGAAGCTGAAAAGATATCTAAGACGTGGTTTATAAATCTGATGAAAAGTCAACATCACGAGGTTAAGGTTCTCATGTAACAAAAAGTAGTGCTGGTGAATCCATTAGTAGTACAAGCTTTGGCACTTGAGTTGCGTTAAGATGTAACATTGAACTATGAAGTCAAATAGGTCTCACCAAGACCAATTGAAAAAATTTCCATGCTTAAAGTGTTGGAAGATATGGTTTTTGCTGTCATTTAGTGTGCTAGTAAATGTCAAGGTACAGATGTCTGTTCATATCTATGCATGGAACACTTGATGTTTTGGATTATGCAGATAGACAAATGTTGATATCTTAACTGTATTATTGTATGGTACTAATATTAAACCACTTCTTTATGTTGAGCATAGGTTTTGTTGTCAATTTGTGTTACTTTCATGTCTCAATCTTGTTAAACTTTTTTTTTTAAATTCTCAAAGTTATTTTTTGTTGAAGAAATATTGGAATGGTGTAAAAGGAACATGTAAAGCAAAACAAGCCTATTAAACCAAAATATTTCATTTCAACTTATAAAGAAAAAATTCGCACTCAAATTACAATTCACTTAACTTTGTTTCAAATAAACGAGCCCATGTGGGAGTCGATATTTTCATATATGTAGAATTTTTAGTGATGCAATATTTTTATCTTTCTTTCACAATAGCAAATTTGAATATTCGGCAAAAAAGATGTGAAATTTTCTCCATTTGAGGCACAAGGAGTCTGGGTTCACTCAAATAGCTAAATCCTGACATATTCTCTACCACAGTGGATCTTAGACGACTTCGCTTTGCAGGTGCTGCCAAGTCCCTGACGAAGAACAAAATTCTGTCAAAAATCCCCATCTAATGGATGTTTTTACTCATAATCTCGTCATATGTATATCCTGCATTCGAGCTTGACGAAACATCCTCTATTCCGAGTTGCAGAGTCCTTGAACCCAAATGTCTTTGGATTTCTACTTGGTGGATGAGAAAATAGTCATGGCCTTCCCTTATGATCTGTAGTCGCCTGCACACAAAAGCCGTTTTAAAAAACAATATATATGTTGTCTTGTCACTATAATAAATAAGAAACAATGATGAAACTTGATAGTGGTAGTAATACGTCTTTTAGGAAAAAGAACGTAATTAGGGCAAGTATTAATAAGTGATTTAGGAAAACCACAAGTAAATGACCCAGAGTGGGGATCGTTCTCAAGGAGGCTTGTGTATTGTGTTAAGAAATGATTAATGATGTGATTATGATTTATGAGCAATGAAAAGAAGAAAAGAGATTAGAAGAGAATGACGGTTACGATTATGAATTAAACTAAGACGAATAGTCGTGCACGTAAAACCGTAAAAAGTGACCAAAATAAAAATTACTCTAAAAATTCCTAGAAAATTGCAATAAATCCTAAAAAATGTAATTAGAGTTTACAAAAAATCAAAAATCACTCAAACCTTTTATTTAATTAAATAATAAATTTTTAATGCTAATTAAAGCCCAAAAAATCAAATTAATTAATAAAAAGCCCACAATGAGATTTTTTAACTTGTAAACCTCTAAAGTGACTTAAATAAATCTAAAACTATTTTTGAAAGTTTTAAAATTAATAAAAACTATTTAAAAACTATTAAAACTTAAAATGATTCTAAAAATTAATCTAATGACAATAAAATTATTCTAAAAATTGTAAAATTCCTAACTTAATGTGTTTGAACTAAGAAAAATGAAAAACTTTGAAAAATCTAAATTTTAATTTTTAATAATAAAATAATATTAAAAATCCAAAATTTATAAAAAATCCTAAAAAGTTGTAAACTAGTTTATTTTAACCGAAATAAAACAGAAATGAAGTTGAAATTACAAAATACCCCTATTGGGCCTTAAAATGGGCCAAAAGTCCAAACAGACCCCTTAATGGGCTTTTAATGGCCCAATAAGAAAAATGTTGTCCAAATAAGCCCAAAATCTCCTATCTGATTTAAGATTTGATTTTTAAGAACAAAACTCTGAAGGCCCAAAAGCTGAAAATGTGTTTAAGCTAGCTTATTTCAAAGCAGCTTATTCTTAATGGGCTTTTTGGCCCATTAAGCTATAAGCTGATGCCATAAGCTAAAACTTGACACACAAGCTTCTTTTGAGTTACTTAAGAGATCTGTAAAAAGAAAAATTGAAAAAGCACAAGAAATAAGCCTGAAATAAGCCAAGACTCTCTTCACAAAACGACAAAATAGTCATTTTTGAGTTCTAGACCACCTCAAGTGCTGATTCAACTTTCAAAAGATTTAAATGACTTAATTAAGCAAAATAATCAAAAAGTTTTCAAATAAGCACAAGCAATAAGCTAGAATAAGCAGATAAGCACTTATGTAAAAGTCAACTTAATGAGTTTTCTAGTAAAAAGTCAAAGTCAACCCCTAATAAGCTCCATATCAAATCAATGGGTCAAATAAGGAAGATCTATCACAAAAAATAAGTTGTTGCAAGTCTGGATAAGCCAAAATGGCTTATGAATAAGCTGTTTGATGTTTTACACTAGCAGGGGCTAGTTTTGGAGGTTGAGCAGTGGGAAAAGTTTCCACTGCTTGACCAAATTGACTTTTTGTCTTATGTGACTTTTTTGTGGATTCAAGTTAAGCAAAGGAACCCAAATGATCAGTTAATCATAAGGAGTCAATATAAGCAACAAAAACACAATTCCAATCAGCCAATTAATACAGCTTAATCAAAACATCACCAGATGAGCATCAGACATGAACAATAAGCAGTTTTCACTTAATAAGCACTTTTAGCAAAAATCAGCCAGCCAAACTTCACCAAATGCATACACAAGCTATAATTAATTCAAATGAACAAATTTAAACAGGTTTCATGCATTGATTCAAAGTCTAGATCAAGATTCAAGCACAAAAAAGTTACTGATGAACAAGAACAAGCAGATTTTAACACTTACTGATATACTTGACCACAAGGCCATATTCAAACACTCAAATCTTGTTAACAGGTTACACAAACTTTGATTTAACACTTTTTAGCCCTAAACATGCATACACTCTAGGTGTTTCCAAAATCTTAGGTCAAAAACAGCAAAATCAAGTGAGATACAGCATAATATTTAATTTGATGTTTTAACTCTGAAAACTTGCATATATTAGCATACAACCAAGTGTTTAGCAGGTACAAACAACAAACAACACCTTCCAATAACACAATATCAAGTTATGCACTTAAACGGGTTAACCCAAACACCCCTTATCTTTTTCAAATCAAGATTTAAACAAGTATAAGTGTGATTCAATGTTACCCAAGCCCAATCAAACACAATAACAATTATATTATGCAGTATCAAGCAAGATTAAGCCATAAAAACAACAAGAACACCAGCAGAACAAAAAATCATAAAAATCAAGTATTTTTTAGATTTTTGGGTTCAAGAACTCAAACCTCATGAATGTACATCCACACTCACGAATTTTTGAGCTGATGTGCCTAGCAAAACAAGGCACAAGCTTCCACAAACAAGCTGCTAAGATTGTACAAGGTTATAGCACAAATATTATCAAAACAGAAAAAAGTAAAAATGGAAAATAAAATCTGATTAATGCAACCTTGTTCCCACACTTGATTATCCCCAAGTTATAAGCCTCACAACACCTTGATAATTCTTTATCAGGGTGCTATGATCCACTTATAGCCCAAGAATTCTGAAGGTCTACGAAATTAATGGCCTATTCTTTATCATGGATTTGGTGGATTTATGTGGTTGATTGATTGATAATTAATGAAGAAATGAAGGAATGAGATGAGGGATTAGAGAGAGAAAGGAGAGAAGGGAGAGAACTAGAGAGAGAAAGTGAAAGTGGAAAATATGATTAAGTGAAATGGAATCAACAACCCCCTCCTAACATGCTAGGAGGGGTTATATATATAGCCCACCCTACATGTGGGCTATATGGACCATACATAAAGTAAATAGATCACGAGCCCATTACATAATTATCGTTGGAGCGACCGATCCTTCATAAATACGTAAAACGTATTTCCAACAATCTCCCCCTAAGGGAGGTCGCTCCAAGTTACAAAGTTCTAAATAGTCTATAACTCGTGATCTATGCTAACTAAGATGTGACCGAGACTTTATTGGGAAAAAACGTATTTCCAACAATCTCCCCCTAAGGGAGGTCACATCTTTTTACAAAATCTTAAACCTAGCATCTATGCTTGAGTCTTCGATCTTGTTCTTGTGAATATGCTTGATGTGATCTTTGACTTTAGTCTTGAGCATGTTTCTTTGCCTTGACCTTGTGCATTCTTCACTTGTGATATTTGCCTCTTTGTGACTTCATGTTCCACATACTTATACTTTTAAATTCTTGAAAGCTTCAGAGTTTGATACAGCGGAAGACTTGACCTTCAGGCTTTCTTGAATTTGTTGGAGTACTAATTGTATGTAGTACAAGCATGTGGTGACGACTTCTTCTGGATTGTACACCGCAATGCCACCTTCTTGTTACGCTGCATAAGACAGTTAGCAACAAAACAATATACACGGATGAAATGGCCTTGAACATTTCATTCTAATTCGGTAGCAATTTACCTCCGGTCGGTGAAGACCGTTGGACGATATTAAATATCGTACTTGTGGCAGGTAGGTTCAATAAAGAACCTCCTTGACAAGATTTCGCGGGTAAACCCGTTCTCTTTATTCGACCGTCCAAAGCTGACTGCGAGCATAAAGAGTGAATCACTTGGATAAATTATCCTTATGATTAGAAGCCGTCAAATCATGTTCCTGGAACAAGTGAAGTTCAATTAAGAACCGCACCATCGTTGCTTTCCAGTTGTCACTAGCTTGATTCATAAAGAATCTTGCAAGTTACCTACCAAGTGCTGTTTGATGTTAACACTAGAAGGATTTCCATTCGTCACTGTAAATACTTAATAGTATTACTCTGAATGTTCTGGCAAGATCATTAAGATATTGCGTAGAGGCCTGGAACGTGTTTAAATTCATTTAAGAATTAAACCACTGTTGCTTTCCAGTTATCACAAGTTTGATTCATAAAGAATCGCACAAGTCACCTACCATGAGCTTTTTGATATTCGCTCAAGAAGGATTTCCATCTTCATTGTAAATACTTTCGTATTACTCGGATGTTCAGGCAAGATCATGAAGATTTTGCGTAGGACTCTTAAGAACTTTCTTACTTTTCACAGTGTGTGAAGAAGCAAGGAAATATGAAAGTGTGTCCTAAGGAGATATTTGATGATCTCAAATGGCTCTAGACTCGATCGTGCATTTTGGATTTTTAGTGATCGGAGGCTGGAGAGGAGTGCCACCTTTTCAATACCAGTCTATTCGGAGTGAATAAACCAATAGATAACGTGTTGATCTCCGTGTGATTAAAACAAATACCTTTTGAGAGATATTTGAGTTAGCTGGGAAGGGTTGTGCATTGCATCACTGGGTCCATGACGTCTTTCTTCAATATCGAGAATCATTAGCAAAAATGACCTCAATAGCATATGTATTGACCCGGTTTCTGCCTAAAGTTGTAAGGAGGGCTTCTTTCTTTACACCCTTTATCTTTACATTTCTTTTTCATTCTTCAACCCCTTCAATGCTTACCAATACGTCATCACTAGCACCTTGTTGTGATTGTTCCAGTGCTAACTTAAGTACTTGGTCGGCATTCAGCTACGTTCACAATCTTTCTCCATCGTTCCTAAGGACTACTATTTCTAGCTATGGAATGTCCTTGGGAAGATTCCTCCGGTTCTAGAGAAATCATTGGACTTTAACCTATCCTACCATCCTTATGTCACCACAATCTTCATCATCGTGAATAGAGATGTTTTGGGTAAGTGTATGTCACCATGAAATCCATTTTGAAATGCAAATCCATTTTGCTCCCCCTTAACATATGCTACGATATCCGAAAACATTTTACACATGTCGGGATGAGCTATCACGTTAAGTCAAACCAATTATGATTGATCATATCCCATATTAAATCACATTTTCTCCCCCATATTAAAAATATTAACCCAATCGATGTTTTTAATATCAATTGATTTAATAGCATTTTAAGAAAATTTGGGAAGAAAAATGCAAGTCCAATTATCTTCATGAATTACACAAGCTCCCCCTCAAATTAATGAGGGTGTACTTGAAACGTAAATTAAATACCTTTTAAACACAAGTGTAAGGTATTTATTACGTTCAAAGATCATATATAATAATGAATTCACAAGATTAGCAATGTACGAGGTTGGACCTGAATAATGGAGAACAGCATATGAAAGAAGCACATGGTTCTTGTTCACGAATGTTGGTCACCTCGTCACGTCCCCGAGAAAATTAATTCTCGTTGTAGAGTCAAAGCTTTCCGGTGAAATGCTTGACTTAATTATGAAAAGCGGGTTGCTATCTGAAATAATAGCAAACCATATGGAGCATGTTTTAAATCTTTTAAACTTCTGCTCGAACTTTATTTACAACCCCGTGTCATTATTGAATGACATTTCTAGGTTCGTAAATATTATCGATTCCAGAAGACATGCTCGTTTTATCAAAACGTTTTTTGAACACACAATTTTGAAAGATTTAGAAAAACCTTTTGAGAAATACTCGAAAAATTGTGTTCAAAGTTTTGAAAAACAATTTCTTGAGCTTAAGATGTTGAATATCTTAAAAGCGAGCTCAAGTCCGAGAAGTTGTAAACTTCTCGTTGTTAAGGATAAGTTTATCATCGGCGATAAACTTTCCTTTTATCTGAAGAACGAGTCCTAAGCTGACATTTACTTAGAAGTCGTATTCATGAGCTTGAAAACTTTGACTGTTTTAACGGAAAGCTCATGACCGAGAAAGGTTAATTTCTCGTTATGAGGAAAAGTTCTCTTATTTAAAAGATACACTTTCCTTTCTGAGCTTAAAACTTCGAATGTTTTAAGACAAGCTCATGACCGAGAAAATTGAATTTCTTGTTATGAGGATAAGTTTATCATTAATGATAAACTTTCCTTTATTTGAAGTTCGAGTTACAGTCTGACATTTAACTGTAAGTCATGTACACGAGCTTAAAACCTTTGAATGGTTTAAATGTAAGCTCGTGTCCGAGAAAATTTAATTTCTCGTTGTAAGGATAAGTTTATCATCGGCGATAAACTTTCCTTTCTTTGAAGAGCGAGTTATAGTCTGTGATGTGACTATAAGTCCTTGTTTGCAGCTTAACCATGAATCCCCTGAGACATTTGTTTCTCTGATATTTGCTTCTTCAGCAACCAAACTCTAAGAGTGTCCTTAGTTGAACGGTACACAACGATTGGACCGCTTCGTTCTTTTGGAACATCAACTTTGGTACCTGCATTCTCATTAGGAGTTTGTATACTTTTGCATGGATTAGCGATATCAATTATAGAAGCACATGGGGGTTCACAGTTGGCTTTACTTGTTTCAGAGGCGACCTGAGTAGATGATTCACTAGTCTTGGCTGGCAAACGTTTCCTTTTATAGAAAACCTTAAGTTTAGGCGTAAGTGAAGTATCATCTTTATCAGTTTCCTCCCTAGTAGACTTAGTAGAATCGGAGACTATCCTAGTTAAAGGGCACTCGTTTCCTACAATAGTGAAAGTTCTACCAGTGGGGCGCCACATTTTACCAAAGGGTTTGATTTTAGCGACCCACTGGGATTTAAGTCTAGCACGGGAGTTCACCTCATTAAGCAATTTTTTGATACAAGCATCATGATTTGCCGTAAAGACACATTTTCTACATGTTTTACAAGTAGCATATTTAATGTCCGAGTAAGATCTAGAATCCCTAGACGATTGATTGATGCTCCTAGGATTGGACATGCTACGGTTAGCAGTGTTGGGTAAACTAGAAGGCATCTGACTAGGTTTGGAATTCCTATCTCTTACATGTGTCTTTTGCTTAGCTTCCCTAAGATCAGATTCATGGCAAACGTCATTTGAACTAGTTCTAGACGTGGTCTTGGTATTTTTAGGGAAACTAGAGGCAATCATATGATTTGGTCTTGCTAAAGCTGGAGTGATCACATTGGGCCTAGTAGCTGGAGTGACTGGTCTAATAAGATGAACCAAATCAACTTGGGAGGCAAACCGCGGTCTCGAGGATTGTGGTCGCTCGGATCTAAATGCAGTCGGTTGTCTAACTAACTGATTTGTAGGCGGTTTCCCCAAGATTGATGGTTTTTCAAGCTTAGTGTCCACACTAGGTCCTTTACTTTTCCTTAACTCGTTTTTCAACGCAGCTATAGCAAAAACCTTTTCCTGTAATTGGGCCTTTAATGTTTCATTTTCTTTGAGCACGTTATCTTGGGATGCCAACTTAGATTCAAGCAGTTGAATTTGTTTCAAAAGATTATCCTTTTCAGCTTTAGAATCTAAAACAGTTTGATCCAATTTTCTTTCAAGAACAACGTTTGATTTTTCAAGTTTTTCAAAGTATGTTTCAAATTTGACCGTTTTCTTAGAAAATTCAAGTTTGGCATCCTCAAGATCTTTTGATTGTTGAGCTACAATTGTTTCGAGCTCTCTAATCTTGGAATCAGAAGCAGTCAATGAATCAGTTATAGGATAGTTATCATGATGTTTAGCATTCTGAACAATCTCTCCCCCATTATGACTTAAATCGGATGAATCAGAAGTGGTATTGCTATCACTCGTTTCCATCCCATGTTTGTCATAATTAGGTTCAGAATCCCCAATATGCGGCATATCATCAGCATATACATCATACACCATATTACATTGTACCATGTTTGCAGGCTCTGCGTCATAAATGGGTAAGGTGTCATCAAGAAAAATCTCGTGAACATTCCCTGACGTGCCACTGGCATCATGTTGTCCTCCTGATTCTGTGCTCGTGCCATCGTTAGGCTCCAAGTTGTCAACCGTATGACCATTATCCTCTTGCATCTGCGTCATTGATTCTTGCACTCCATTAACATACACTTGCTGAAGTTGTGATCTTTGATATATCGAAGACGAGACCGATGACATGAGTTTCAAAATCGTATCACGGAAAACTCGAAGCTCGGTATGTGTATCTCGAAGAAACGATTGGCAAATCATTGAACTTTCAGGCTTGATGATATTAAATTGGAGGAAAGGCGTGAGGTGTGTCACAAGAGCCTTATATGCAAGTACCGATGCAGAGTGATTAAAGTTTCCATGGTTGAGTTGCTCGGCGAGTTGGGTCAAAGCGGTAAAAATGGAGTCGATGAATATATGACGATCTTGTCCAAAGATTGTCACAAATTCGCTCCCTCCTTGAATCCTCGAAAGAGTGACCAGATGATACTGAAGCATTTGAAATGAATTGAAGCCACTTTCTCTAGCGTTGGCTTGCACTTGATGCAATTCTCCCTTGTTCGATTTGACCGAATCCATTGAAAATCGAGGAAAGATAAACGTGGTAAATGTCGAAAGACCAATACGATACTTAACAAATCGTGGATAAACCAAGAAAATGAAATTCACAGGATTTTTCCACGTTAATTTGCAGAATAACTGCCTCAACAATCCGTCGGCGAAATAATCCTTGTCACTATATCACGGCACTTGGTCCCGACTATAACTTTGTCATGTCACGATTATAACTAAATATCAAAAAGTTTTTCAAAATAAAATAAAATAATAATAAAAAAAATCAAAAAAAAAAAAAAAAAAATTTGAAATAAAATAAAATAAAAAATAAAATTAAAATAAAAATAGAAATCAAACTATCAAAATAGAAGTAATAGCAAAAATAAGAATTTTTAAAATAAAAAACGAAAAATAAACTGAACAGAAAAACTAACGTTTATATATATGAAAATATCAAAAATTTGATTGTCTATTGCCTCGTTATCTCCGTCACCTAGTTTAATCCGCCACCTAACTTTCTTGTTATCGCCGTCCAATCAACACGTGGCCCAAAAGAATAAAATATCACCGCCCCACTTACTTAGTTATTTCCGCCCCTTGATATCATCGTTTGACTTTGCCTAAAAGCTCTCACTTCCTTACACAGATATCAAAAGCTTGCATCTCTCAATCTCTCTCTCCTATATCCAACCAAACCCTAAAGTTAAAAATACTCCGCCTCTTTCTTAATCATTCTCTCTGCCTCCATCGCAACACAGAAACCTTCATCTAGATCAACATGACGGTCGGCTTCAAGATCTTACAAAAGGTCTCGGGTAGGTTTATTTTGTCTTTTCTTTAATGTTTTTGAGTCTCTCTTCTTCTGTGAGTCCTGCTGTGTGTGTCTTTCTTGTGAGTCTGTTGTCTTTGTGGGAGGGAGTCGAGGGTGGGGAGGTGTCGTGTAAAAGATTTGAGTGGGTCTTGATAAAAATGGAGTCTTGATGAGTGATTTTGGTTTGGGGGTTTGGGTTAGTCTGGGTAAATGAGTGTTGAGAGTGGGGTGAGTCGAGAGTTGGGATAGGAGGGTTTTGAGTCGAAAGGTGTTGGTTGAGTCAGAAAGAGAGTCAGAAGTTGTTTGTGTCGAGCTAGTGGGTGAGATGGAGGGATGTATTGGGTCTGTTTAGGTTAAGGGTCGAGGGTGTGTGAGTGATGGTGTTGGTGTCGAGTCAAAAGGAGAGAGTCGAGTGTTTTTATTTGAGTCGGTTCGAGGGAGAGAGTTGAGGGAGTCGAGAGATGTGACGAGAGTATTGTGAGTGAGGGAGTCGTTTGAGGTGTGATGGTTGTAAGAGTTGAAAATGGTTTGAGTGTAAGGTCTTGTTTTGTGTTAGTCTCGAGGGAATGAGTCTAAATAAAAGACGATGATTTGCCCAATTTGTCCGTTATGTTTGAAATGGTTTCATTCGGAAGATTTCGAATCGGAACTTTGTTCTTGATCCGGAAGTTCTTGGTTCGGAAGATCTTGATCCGGAACTTCTTGATCCGGAACTTCTGGCTTGATCCGGAAGTTCTTGGTTCGGAAGTTCTTGGTTCGGAACTTCTTGATCCGGAACTTCTTGGTCCGGAAGTTCTTTCACCCGGAACTTTTGGCTCACTCGGAAGTTTTGTTCACTCGGAACATTTTTTGTTCATCCGGAACTCTTGTATTTGATTCGGAACTTTTGGCTCAGATTTGTTGGGACAAGGTTGGACAGTTAGGACAGGACCAAAAAAATGCCAGATGACCAGGAAAAATGACAGAAAATCCAGATAGAAGACAGTTAAAAAAAATGAGACTAAAAAATAAAAATAAAATTAAAATAATAAAAAAATATAGAAAAAGACTGTTAACTGATAACAGACAACGGATTAAAAAAATAAAAAACAATTTAAAAAAAAAATAAAATAAAAACTGATTAAAAAAGTAAAAAATAAAAAAAAAGAATAAAAATTGATAAAAATTTATATAAATTGATAAAATTTAGAAAACATACCAACTTTTTTATATAAATTGATTATTAAATTTGTGATAAAAAACAAATAAAAAATACAAACTTTTTATAAAAACACAAAATTAAAAAGAGAAAAACAAAAACTTTTATAAAAAAACACCAACTTTTTTTATAAACACAAACTTTTTAAGGTTTTATATAAGAAAAATTTGATTTTTATATAAAAATTTGTGATTTTTTATCTAAAAAGTAAGTAGATTTGAAGATTTGATGTGATTTAACACAAAAAAACACAAACTTTTTATAAAAAATACAAACTTTTTAAAGTTTAAGCATGATTAAATCAAAACCCACCAAAATCAAAAAGAAATAAAACAAGAATAAACCAAACTAACCATGGCTCTTGATACCAATTGAAGGTCTACGAAATTAATGGCCTATTCTTTATCATGGATTTGGTGGATTTATGTGGTTGATTGATTGATAATTAATGAAGAAATGAAGGAATGAGATGAGGGATTAGAGAGAGAAAGGAGAGAAGGGAGAGAACTAGAGAGAGAAAGTGAAAGTGGAAAATATGATTAAGTGAAATGGAATCAACAACCCCCTCCTAACATGCTAGGAGGGGTTATATATATAGCCCACCCTACATGTGGGCTATATGGACCATACATAAAGTAAATAGATCACGAGCCCATTACATAATTATCGTTGGAGCGACCGATCCTTCATAAATACGTAAAACGTATTTCCAACAATCTCCCCCTAAGGGAGGTCGCTCCAAGTTACAAAGTTCTAAATAGTCTATAACTCGTGATCTATGCTAACTAAGATGTGACCGAGACTTTATTGGGAAAAAACGTATTTCCAACAAATTCCAAGGTTTAAACCAAGTCTTAGCAAAATATCAGATTTTGAACTCTTGTACAATTTCTTGCACAAGGTTTGAAAACACGTTTTAGGATTCAAGATTAGCAAACATTAAACAATAACAAGCAGATAAAAAGATTGGCACTTGGGTTTTCTTCAAACATTCAAACACAATTCATTAAACATGAAGTAGGATTTACATAATATTGAACAAAGGAAAAACCAAGAGCAGGTGTAAAAGTGAGACCCTATGGCTTTATATAGAGCCTTACATGTGAACTAAGAACAGATAAAAACATAAAACCCTGATGCTTGAAGTCCCAAAAATGCCCTTGTCGATTTTGAAACCTTGAGCTCATGTGACTGAATTTTGGCTGTTTGTGTGAGTTGGAAGGTTGAAATTGCATCCAAATGCTCATATTGAAGCTTAGGAATAAAGCTAAACATGGTGTGTTGATTTCCTGGCAAGTTTTGGCAGTATCCCTAAAAACATGTGAAAGAGGGAACTCATGTGACATGGGTGATGATGTGGTACAAGGTTTAAGGATTGGGATGTGTTTATGCCCACCTTAATCATGTTTCTGGAAATGATTATGGGCTAATTCATAGTATTTAAAGAATACCCAATTTTGAATATGAACTTGAAGAACATGGTTTTAATCTGATTTTGTTTTTAAACTTGGTGTTTAGCGCGAGATTAATAAAATAAACAGATTAGTTATAATCTGTTATGGGTGGGATATGACATGGCAAAATGGGGCGTGTTGATTGGTTGTGGGGAGTTAGTGGGACATGTGTCACAAGCTGAGTGGCCTAGGTATGTTTCATTGTCTGCCAGCTTTGCCCCCTCTTTTCTTCTTTCTTTGTCATTTGAAGTTTAACAAGCAAAATTCAAATTCCTTTGTTATTCAAGTTTCCATTTTCATACTTTTGCCCTAAATACTTTTCCAAAGTATTTTCAGGGGTATTTCTTGCCAATTCTTGATACTTGAAGGGTTGTTTTGGCATTTTCTTCAAAGATTATGGTCTTGACTTGTATGGTTGAATTCTTGGAGGACTGAAATTGACAAGTCTTTATTGTTGAGGGACCATTCTTGCCAATTCTTCAAAGTGGAGGGCCCTTTTTGTAAATTTGACAAACTTTAAGGACCAAACTTGTAATTATGAATAAATAAGGGTTTAAAGTGTCAATTCTTCAATATTGGAGGACCCTTCTTGCATAATCTTCAATTCTTCAAGGGTTTTTCTTGGAAATTCTTCATTAGGGATTGGTTCATTGTGCGGCTTCGTTTCCCGTGTTCGTTTTTGCTTGTTTCTTGTGATCTTTTGTCATTTTCTCAATATCCGTACCTAAAATACACAAGTAACAAACACAAGCATATATTTGGCATTTTTATGATATTTTATGCATTTAAAGCCCGTTTTGGACGACGAGACTATGTATAAAAGCAGTATCATCAGCCACCCCAAGGTGATTACACTTGCCTCCATTCGAGACAAGTTAGTCTTGGATGATGAGGGTGGGGTGGTTACCCTGCCTGAGGCTGAAATTTTTGAGGGTCTAGCAAACTTGGGGTACAACATTTCTGGGAATCAAAAAAGTAAGTTTGCTAAAGGTCAGTTTGCACCCCATTGGAAGTATTTAATTCATACAATTTTGCAATGCTTGTCATAAAAAACTACTGCTTTTAATGAATTTGGTAGTCAAGTTACTTCTGCTCTGGTGTGTTTGGCAACAGGGCGAAAATATTGTTTTTCTCAAATGATTTTTGAAGGTATGGTTAAAAATGTTAAAAGTAGTTAAAAATGTTAAAAGTTTTTCTCGAACCATGATGAACCAGATCAGATGTGAAGCTGATTCACAACCCAGAGCAGCCCAAACCACACTCGATGATTCCCCTGCTTCATCTACTGATGCCCCTGCTAGTGATCTACCCCCTGCTAGTGATCTACCCCCTGCCAACCCACAACAAGAAAGGAGGACCAAAACCAAGTTTGCTAGGTCTCCCTTGCCTAGTGATCCTTCACCTGTAGCAGAGAGGAGAGTCTTCATGGGTATGGAGTAAACTGGGGATTTGGCTGCCACTACTGCTTCATCCTCAAGGGGTGAGCAGGATAGTGACACCATAAGTAAGTCCACTTCCTCACTCAGTGATACCCAAAGAGAAGAGAAATCTCCTACTAGGGTTGAGAGCATCCTGAAACCACTATCCTTATTAGAATTGACAAAAATGTACATGAGATTGAAAAAGCAAAATGCACAACTGGTACAAACAGTCAAACAACAAGTTCTGGTCATTACCAACTTGGAAACCAGACTTGCTACACTTGAGGGGAGGAGAATACCATAGCTGGTTATATCCACGGATGAGGATGTGTCCAAAAGGGAGGAAGTACCTAATACAAATGAGTCTACTCAGTGGTATGCATTTCCTAGCGGAAGGGAAGCAAGTAAAGAAAATGTGGTTAGTGATGAGAAAGTAAGTGATATGGGGAGTGCAACAAAGGATGTAGCCCATACATTGCTAAATATGGGTCAACAAGAAGAAGCCCGTGCTACAACAAAAGATTCCCCTGCTATCGATAATCCCACTGCTGTAAGTATTCCCCCTGCTATTACTATTTCACCATCAAGAGCAACTTCCTCTCAGACATTTGTAAGAAAAAGGAGACAACCAGCTCAGAAGGGGACACAAACTAGAAAAACTGCTCCCAAAGCAACACCAGCAGTAGATCCAAAAGATAAAGGGAAGGGGAAGATGATTGAACAACCCAAAAAGAAGTATAAACATAAAACACCAGAAGAACTAAGGGTTCAGTCTGAACATGATGAACTTGTAGCTCAAAGAATGCATGAAGAAGAGCTACATATGCAAGAGGAGAGAAATCAAAAGAGGAGAAAGGATGCACAACTGGATGTCTCCAAATTAGATCTCTCCGAACATGAAAAGGTACGAATGCAACCAAGGGAAATGCTCAAACAGATTGAGATTATGCATAGAGAGCTAGATGAAAGGGTACCTAATGTTACAAAATTCTTGGAGCAATGGAATCAAGAACTGGTTAATGCTCCTTTGGAGGAAAGGTATGAATTGACTTTTCTGATCTTTAACTTTCAAAAATACTTTTTGGAAAGAAGAGTAATATAGCTTCAGAAGGATAAATATCTGAGATCTGAAAAGGGGAGGTTGGAACATTACAAGGTCATACTCAAGAGATACAAAAAGTATACTGATGCTCACTTTAGAAAGATGACCTTTGAAGAAATTGAAAGAGCCGCCATTCCTGTTATGAAGGCAACTAGTGTAGACAACTTTCTTGGTATAGGCACAGCTGAGGAGGTTGAGTACATTAGAAGGAAAGATGAGATGATGAAGAAGACCAGAGAAGCTAAGAAGAGAAAGGCAGAAGGAGAAGCAGGTGAAACTACTAAAGCAGTGGAATCTGCAAAAGCAGGTGAAACTACTAAAGTAGTGGAAAGTGCACACAGGCAGGTGGATCCTCATTAGCAGGTGAAAGATCTGCTCTTAATTCACAAAGAGCAGCCAAAAGAATGAAGAGGATGGAAAAGATTGGGACAGTAACCAAGGAAGATCATAAACCCTCCAATGAAGAAATTGAGCAACATTTAATCTTGGAGGAACCTGATGAAATTCCATCTGATGACATGAGGAAGAAGTACTCTATAGTGCAGTATACTGTATATCAGTATAGAGGTATGTCTTGATGGAAGCTTACAAGGGCTGATGATACAGCTCAGACATTCCAGAGTTTGGGTCTTCTGTTTCAAACCTTGGATATAGAAGACCTGGATGATTTATTGAGGATTCTAAAAGGAATGTTTGCAGCAAATCCTCCTACTATAGAAGGAGTTGAGAAGGATTGGTTGATTTGGGACAACATGCGTAGGATGTATGAGACAGATTTTAATGATCCAATATTTGATGCACATAATGGAGCTAAAATGTTATATTAGAAGTTGTTCACAAATTCAGGAGTTTATGAGTTGGCTATAGAAAGAGTAACTGTCTATCTGCTTAATAATCATTATTATCCTCTTTCACTAGAGACAATGAAGAAGATGGTGCAGATTGACTTGAGAGTGGATTACAAGAATCATGTGCCATATGATTTAGTCAGATTCATCCACAATCAAATTTGGCCAGGAAGTTTGTAAGCATCCTCATTAACCAACATTTATTCAGAAACTTGTCATTTTGGTGAAAGCACAAGTTTAGGAGAAGATTGTCAGGAATAAATGTATGAGTCTTAGTTCCCCCTGCTAGTTGGTCAAACTTGCCCATGCTAGAGTAAGTTCCCCCTGCTGATTAGTGAAGTTAGGGGGATTGGTCCCCCTGCTAGAAGTCAAAGACCATGCTGCATGGATAAACTAGGAAGAGATATTGACGCGTTTCTGTTATTACTCCAGAATACTTTTCTAGTTTGTTAGTAGTGATCTTATACATGAGTTCTTGTGCTATAAAAGGACTCATTAGGTTTTCATATTTCATATATCTTTCCTGTCATTTCAATTCAAGCTTTAAGGTTGTAAACCCTAATACCACCATTGGGTATTCGTATATTATCAATATATTAAAGCTTAACGTTTGGTTCACTATTTGTTCTTGTGCTAAACATTACTTTCCACATCTTGTTTAGTTACTTTGTGTATTACAAAGTTTCTCTCATAGTAGTTTGAATTCTTTCTTTCTACTATACTTTAACAAGCTAAGGTTTAAGATCTGAGTTTGGGATCAACAGCTTTAAATAAAAAATAAGGATCTGGGGTATGTGGTAACTATCCTCTTCTTGGACCGCAAGATTCGGGGATCCCTACTTGGGTTCCTCTTAAGGTAGGATTCACTTGCAATCATAATACCCTATCTCATCAACTAAAACCGATTACTTACTCTCACGCTAGAGTCTAATCGTGGGCGATAATCCCATGGTAAGCCTAACAGTACTTTTTCTTAGTGCGCGAGATCCCAACATACAATTCACTTGGTGTAAGAGCCAGAGCCTTCAACACCCGAATTACCTATAATTCGGGTCAACTAGGTCCAACCAAATTTTTTATCAACGATTGTAAGGTTGAAACACGTTTAAAGTCCAAGACTTATGAGTTGTTCAAATCATTTTTGTAGCACCATTCATTAATGTGGAATTATGGGCCTTCATAGTAACTTGCCATCACATTACAATATAAAATATGAGCTTTCCTGTTGTTTATATCATTATATAATGGAGACTTCAAATTTTGTGAAAGGGCGCCTTGTGCTATTGCAAAGCCGCATACCCCTTGAGCATGCCTTGCAAGTTATATGATCAAAAGAAAGAAAGTGATTTAAATAGAAGGTTTTTAGATGTGCAAAAAGATATCTAGCCAAGAAAAATAATAGACTATTTATACTTAGAGACCCAGAGAGGATCGTCGTCGGCACTCTAAATAGACCAGCCGACGTTCTAAAAGATAAGGGCACCGACTACCTAGCGAGGGGCATCGGCTAGAGTCGCTCCCTTTTTGTCTCTTCTCGTGGGGGTATTTTTTGGTGTAGGTTTTAATCCGTTGAGAGGAAACAAATTTTAAATTTAAATTTATTGCCTTGATGAAAACATTTTTATAATTCAAGAGAATACTTGTAACATTTTGTAAACCTTGTCTAATTTTATAAAATGTTAGTTTTAAGAAAACTAACTTTTGTTTTGATCATTATAGCAAGTATATAATTTATTTGTCCATACATTAAGTAATATTTTTTCCGGAATGAATATTAACTACTAATAACTTTCTTATGTTTAATTTTGCATATAACGCTTTTGCATTTTGTAATTATCAAATATCGAAAAGTCGAAAAATGCAAATAGCGTTTTTACGATACTATTTGTATTAATAGGTGTCTTGATCTTCTAAGAGGCAGCACACTATTCTTATGTTAAGGTTGAATATACACTGGTGTGGCAAATGTTGTTGATGAAACTGTAAGTCATGTAATTTACTTCGCGGAGTCTTACATGAAAATCACATTTTTGAAATGTGTCGGTAAGTATATAAATCACCCTTGTCATTTTACACGCCAAGATGATATTAAATACAATCGCGTAAACATAAGAATAATCGATACGATTAGAATCAATATACATGACAAATACAACACAAACTACATCAATTTATCACTATACAAAACATGTTCATCTTTACCGACCTTCAAACCAACATCTCCGTACCCAAATCTCGTTAGTATAACCCAATTCTTGATCCCACATGCTCCTAAGCTAACTCACTATCCACCCGAACCGAAAAATTACAAATCAGACCAACAGATGTTCTTTAAACCACTCAAAACCATCAACAAGTCTCGAAACATTTCCTTTATGACCAATGTACATTCCAACTAAAACATATCCCAAACCACATCGATTCACCCTTCGCTAAAACACTCGTTAGAAAGCTAACTTAATTCCCTACACGTTACAAAAAACCTCATCAAATTCCATAAAGTACAATTTACGTTATTCACAAATGAATTAAGCACAGAAACACACCAAAACATACAAACTCAATCCAACATCCACCATAATATTCACATTCACTGAAATATAAACCATAGATCGAGACCTAATCCAACGGATGAGATTCAAACTAAAAATAGGTACTCGATCCGTGTGACTACTCTGTCAACCAATCACATAATTTCTTTGGATATCTTCTACACTATTTAAACAACAAACACACACTTTCATTTTCATCATTCTCTGAACACAAACACAAATTCACATCTCTTTCTAATTCTAATTATTAGTAAAAAAATGTCGACTGAAGAAGTAGTTGTGGCGGAGGTTGCTCCGGTTGAAGCTCCGGCGACTGACGTCAGCAAGGCGAAGAAACCTAAGAAGGTGACAAAGAGCAAGCCTAGGACTCCTGCTTTGCACCCACCTTACTTTGAGGTATATTTGTTTTTTCTATGGCTTAGTTTATATAATTGGATCTATGTAAATAATACTTAATTGAGATAGATCTGTTTGAATTGTGATTACAGATGATTAAGGAAGCAATTGTGTCATTAAAAGAGAAGACTGGATCTAGTCAGTACGCGATTTCGAAGTTTATTGAGGAGAAGCAAAAGAATCTTCCAGCCAATTTTAAGAAAGTTTTATTGACTCAGTTGAAGAAGTTAGTTGCTGGTGGTAAGTTGGTTAAGGTTAAGGCGTCTTACAAGCTTCCTGCTGTTGCTGCCAAGCCTAAGGCCAAGGCTAAGGTTGCTGCTAAGCCTAAGGCAAAGATTGCTGCAAAGAAAGCCCCTGCTAAGAAGGCTGTTTCCAAGCCTAAGGCTACACCAAAGGCGAAAGCTGTAGCTAAGCCCAAGGCGGTTGTGAAAGCCAAGCCAGCTGCGAAAGCTAAGCCTGCTGCTAAGCGGAAAGCTGCTGCTAAGCCAAAGACGCCAACAAAGCCGGCTAAGGTAGCAAGGACTTCGAAAATGTCTACACCAGGGAAGAAGGCGCCAGTTGCTAAGGCTGTTGCTGCGAAGAAGGCACCTGCGAAGAAGGCAGCAGTAGCGAAGAAAGTGTCCACAGGCAAGAAGGCGAAGAAGTGAGGGGAGTGTGTGAGATGATTAGTATAGTTTAATGTTTTTAGGGTATCTGTGTGGAAAATGTAATGGCTTATTGCATCTTAATATCTTATAGAGTTGTTTTAGTTAATTAATTAATCGAGCTTTGTTTCATAAAAGTATTCTCTTGATCTTGTGTAGCTTCTCTTCTATTGTTTGTGCAAGTTCAGATAGTATTTGGTTGTATGCTTAGTTGATTCAATCGCGTTGGTGCTAATGGAGTAATGGTGGGTAATTAGTAGTTATATGAAAGTTGCACTAATTGTTTGTTGCAGACCTCTTGAGGTTCGTGACATTGTTATGTACTTATGTTTACAACAGTCAGTATTATCCTTATAAAGCATTAACATTTGGTTAATGTTATTCTGCAGGCTAGTGCAAAGAAAGAGATGATGAGTATTGAATAATGGCTGGTAAGCCTGCCTTTGACTATTCTACATTATATTGGAGTAATGTTTATGACACGATTCAGTTATGGATGCTGATTTGCTCCACTTAGAACACTTATTGATATTCGATTCCCAAACATCATCATTAGACTTCACACACATTTTTTATGCTCAAAGTGCCAATTGTCAGATAGTTCCTTAATAGAGTTTGTAGCTACTTACTTGCACTTGTATATGAATGCTAATGACAAGTTCTTGATTTTTTCGGTTATTTAATTATCCGCCAGGTCGATGGTGGAAACTTAAATTCATGTAATTACTGTGCTTCCATTGTGGGTGTATGCATTCTTGTGGTATCCTCTAATAGCTTCACATAAATTATGAAAGCGTTCAAGTTCTTGTATATTACCTGATCTGCTGTTATAACATGTCTTTCCCTTTTCTTTAAGACGTGTCAGTGTGGTCTTTACATTGAAATTTTATACAGCTAAAAAATCGTAGAATATTCTCTCTTGATAGTTATCTGCTTATGGTCTTGGTATATATTTAGATTAGATTGAAGTTGAATACGAGTTACAGTACGTGATATTGCATGTCAAAGGAAATGTAAAATCCAATGATTTTGCTGAGATTTAGTTCAGCAGATTAGTTTTATGTTTGAATAGTGTAAATAAGTTGAGTTATTGTCTGTTGTATTTAATAGTTTGAAACTCAGACGTTTTCGTGATAATCAGACCAGATCGTTCGAATGACATAAGATCACACTACTCATTGTATCCTTGAGGTGACAGCGAGACTGTAAATTTTATGCTATTTGTGTTTTGGCCTTCTTGATCTGCTGTAACTATGTCAATTTTTTTTTTTTATGTATTGGTATTATAAGATTCTGTCCAGGTTAGATGCCTGAATCCTGATGACTTAAGTAAAATAAAATGGACTATATTTCATAATGGAGAATTGATATATAATTAGTCTTTGACCAAGAGAACATCATATTTAACTAAGTTGTTCATTTGAAGAGAAACACACTAAACTTCTAAGGAAGACTCTCATCATCAAAATTTAAGATTATTGTAGCCACCAAGCCTTTATGAGAATGCAGGTATATTGCATTCGTTGGTGGCTTCTAGCAGAAGCAGTTTACAGACCTGTATGGTTTATTTCAAAACAGAATTTAGGATAAAAATGACACCAATGGGACTTTGAGGGAAGAATGTGAGGTTAGTTATTTGAGCTTGTACCAGAGTGTGTGTTAGATAGATGTAACAATTTGGATCCGTTTACTTATAAAGTTATAAATGTGTCCACTTGGAGTGTTTTGATTCCTAACGGGTCAAATTAAAAAGTCAACTAAAAGGAAAATGAGGAAAATGAGTAGTCTCTTGTAAATGAACAAAGTCAACTATTCATCATTTGAGGTTGTGGGTATCTTAGAAGTTAGATTCTCAATATCTTATTAATGTTATTAGTTAAAATGTTTTTACAATTACAAGTTTGAATAATATGTTTACGATTAAATCACTTGAAGGTGCTATATAGGTTTATGCATAATAAGTTTGTGACTATCGTTACCAAAATCGTCCTGATGGCTATTATGGTAAGCAATATCGTTTTTGCTTTAACATGCCCTATGGCACACGGCACCGAGTGCTAAGAAATTACGCCTAGAAATATTTAGTACAAAGTTGTTGTAATGAGATTAGTGTAGTTCGATGAGCTTATTATCTATTATAAACCAGTTTCCAACAAACGTAACCCAATGGAAAACAGTTGCTCGTAAATGATCCAAATAAGTACATGTCAATGTCGATCCATGCTTATTCAAGTATTTGGATGCTTGGCGGCTTTATATTTGTTGTTTACATGGGGCATCCCAATATATGGGCCATGATTGTTTGGTTTACTACAAAAAGTAAACAAAGATAAACAACTACGAGGATTCAGGCATTTAAATTGGTAAGGAACAAAGCTTAAACTGTAGTATGCTGATTCTGTTTTTGTCTAGAAATCATCGTTTGTCTATTCCATAAAACTTAACGCTGCTTTTTATCCCTAAAAGTATGTGCTAGAGGTAAGTGTTATGCACAATGATCTTCTGTTTCTAGTTTTTAACGCTTCAGCTACTGGAAAACCTCATATGCTCTCCAGTTTCTAATTTTTATGCTGAAAGCCAGTCTCCTTTAAAGCTTTTCATGATATAGAGGTTTGTTATAGGACAAATTGTTTATGTGTTAAAGCGAATTTGATGTAATCGTTGTTGTTATTGCATGCCCATTTCAGGCACTTCTTACTCACGGCAATGCTATTTGTATATGACTATTTGGAATTCATTATATCTTTCCTTATCTATAAGAGAAAATAGGCGCTTTTTTGTACAGTTTTCTAACAGGTACGACTAGCTAGAATAGGGTTTTTTTTTTAGCTAAACAACTGATGTACTCTTTCAAGTGTCTTGTAAGTCATTTTGTAACATAAGACACCGTATAAACTGATTTTAAAATGATGGTTTTTATATAAAACTGTAGATTAGCGTTTGACAATGTAAAGTCTGTATATATATGATACTTATTGCTGATGACTTCCCCAATGACTGTATGACCTACCGAAGGCTAAGGTTACGAAGTAACACTGAGATAAGCGTGTTGGGTATTTATGATATCCGTCCTGTAGGTAACTCAAACCTCTTATTATATGTATACAGGCAATCAGGTTACCTTCTGTTCCTGTGGGTGATGGAAGATTAGGGGGTATTTCTGGGACGATTTCAACTTATGGAAGTTTGATAATACGAGGTTATGATGTTGTTGCTATTGTGCTGGAAGATGATGGCCTAGAAAATGAAGTGTCATTGAGGTCTTATCTGAGAAACAAGTGAGGAACATGCACGACCGTATATTCTTTTGATGTTCGTGCTTTATCCTATTTGTGCTGTGTATTTGTTAGCTTCTTAGCGAGTAAAAATATGTAAAATAGAATGACTAATCTCAAAGAAAACTGGTCAGGTAGGTTGAAACTCCCCCAGATTGTATATATGATGCTTAAAGTGTACTTTAAAATCAGTAGTTATCGTTGCCAGATGCATACCAAGCCTTTTCAACTCCTTTCTGTGCAATTCAACTCCTTTCTCATAATGTTTCCAAGAGTGGAAAGATTTATGATTTTGTGTTTGTTTCATTTGGATTTGTGCTTTTCTAGCTCTCGAATACGTTCTTCAAGCTGTGATTCGAGAACTTCATGTAAAGGGTCAAATTGCTTAAATTTGATCATATGCTTTTGTTATGCTTGGATTTATCTTATTTAGAGTTCCAGTTAGAACTGAATTGCAGGTGTAGCTCTTTATTGATCCTTTGTGTCGTCTTTATTTGAGCACAACCCTTATGACTTGAAATAATGTCTGGACCAAAACCTCACCCCAACCTATTAGACCTACTAGGACCTTCATCGCGGGTCGGGACATGTTTCAAAACCGGGTTAGGACGCAGTCATGGTCCTCACTTATTTGGGCTCATTTTTGCACTGACATGTTAATTATACTTATTTGGGCTCATTTTTGCTCATTTTTAAACTGTACTTATGGAAATGCTACTTCTATGGTGTTTGTTTGTTTATGAACATTTTTTCTATGTTTTAGTGACTACCAGGATATCGCCGTGTCTTGTGGTCTTTAACAGCTACTTTGAACAGCCCCTTGAACTGCAAATCTTGGTCATCGGTCCGTAGTGTTTTAGTGACAGGGGTTCTCTCTGCTACAAAGCTTCTTGATAGTCCTTATTGCTTCTCTGCTACAAAGGTAAGATACTTGTAGACTGCTTATTGACTACCTGCAGTTGTCCTTAATGTTTTAGTGACAGCATCAGTTAACCGCATTGCTTCTCTGCTAAAGGCAGAAACTTGAGCCTCTTGTATACTGCTACAGTTTCTTCTTGCTTATCAAAAAACAAGTGCAAATAGAAACGATGTCAATTTAAACTCGCAAATTAAACAGTAATATGTAAATTAATACGATTGTTTATAGTGATGTAAATTTTATTTATAAGTTATGCACCTCATTGTTAATACTATATGTTCACCAAAAAAAATAACATTAAATTATTATGATTGTTTATATTGATGTAAATTATTTAGCTATTAGCCTAATTTGGTTTGTGTATATTCATTTGATGAGGTCATATTGTGCTTTAAGTGATGTAAATTTTTTAGTTATTAGATATGCTATTTGATTCAAAAATTTTTATGTGAAACGTTGGATGAAAATGTATTAGTGGAAGACGGTGAACGTATGAAGAAGATCAAGTTGTTCAACCACAAAGGAATGCAAGGACTGACAATATATGAAAATGTATTAGTGGAAGACGGTGAAGGTATGAAGAAGATCAAGTTGTTCAACCACAAAGGAATACAAGGACCGACAATATATGACTAACTTAAGAGATCAAATTGTGACACAATTGATGTAAAGTGGTTGAACGGTTAGGGAGTATGTTTTAATATGTATTTAAAGTTTATTATGTAATTTGAAAATTTTATGTTTTCTTTATGTTTTTATATTTTGAATCATTATATTGTTGTTGATATTTCGTTTTTTAAGCAATTACACGTTTCACATTTCAAAAATTAAAAAAATTTAGTATCATATGACAACAAAATTTATATGATCAAATAACGAAAATTTCTAAAGAAAAAGAAAAAGATAAAAGAAAAAGACAAAAGAAGTACTTTAAAAGAAAAAAAACGGTCTTCTTCTATTAGATGAAGACTTTAGATGAACCTCTTCTTCCGCAGACATGGTTTGTAGATGAAGAAGAAAAGACTTTGAAAAACAAACGAAGCCTTATACTTATTAGTGATAACGTATAAGTCTAACCACGGTAAAGTAATGACAAAAGCAGTTTAAAGTAACGAATAAAAGACACAATTATCTTCCAACGTTTAACTCTTATTAAGTAAAAAATTATATCCTATTGTATGTGAAACTATAACAGGGATTGAATAGACAATGTGTTGTGTGTGATCTCCTCACTAACAAGAAATACTAACCCTAACGATTAATATACTTGACTGTGAGACCCCCAAAATCAGGCAAGGGAACAACTAGGCAGCAAGGGGGTAACACGTTATGGTACAAGTAACAATAAATTATAAAATGACTTGAAAATGACGTAATAAAAGACATATACATTACATGATAAAAGATCAGAGTTTTAAACAAAAGGTCCCAGAGTTTTATAAGCGGAAAATCTATTATTTCATTATGGTTTTGTAACATATAGTTACCAAGAATATATGATAAACTTCTAACAGTTTTTATTAAAACCAAAGTTTAAATATACACATAAATCCCCAAGCTGCGATAATATCCTGCGGGCTCCCATCCAAGCAAATCTAAGTAATAATACCTGAGATTAAACATGTAAAACTGTCAACATAAAGTTGAGTGATATTCATAGGTTTAACAGTCAAGGTGTGGAACACAAGCATTCATTTGTCAAACAAGAAATAGGGAAAATGGTTATGTACATTAACCATAGTCCGAAACCATTATTATTGCTATTTAGTTCATGAACCGAAGCTTAACTCATGTAAGTTCCTCTAGTGAGTATTCAGCCTAAATACTCAAGTATAAACAAATGTAAGTGTATCAAGGTAATCGGGATGGGGATTGTCAATCCCGATGGATCCACCCACAAAATTCGCGCTTAGCAACACAAGTAAATTAACGGTTCATGATCAAGAGAGGAAACTTAAGGCTATAGACTAAAAGCAATAATATCAATGAAATTTGTTGGAAAGCATACAAGTTTCTGGATAGCATACAAGTTAGCATACATTTTTTTAAATAAATGTGTCCACCATGTAAAATCTCACCCCGCGTTTAGAAATCATGTACAAGTAGTAAAAGGGGCTATGAACTCACCTTAGCCACGAGGTAAGTGAATCACGGTACCCAGAAGCTGAGTAGAAACAGTAGTGGTAAGACGATCACCGATGATATGGATGCCCGGTAAACACGTAAGCCGCAACCTATCAAAATAAGGCGCGCGTTAAGACTCGAACTCAAATATCGATATGTACCAAGTATAATATGACTTAAATATTTTCAAAGTATTCATACTTCAAAACTAGTGACACGAACCAAGTGAATCCATACTATCCTATTTATCGAACACTACCCGTTTAAACACTTGCACTCTTGAAATTGACCCGTCATAAGACGTCAAGTCAATACAAGTCAAACTATCCCTTTACTTCACTCTCGAACCAGTAACTAAGTCATTTATATAATGACTAAACACTTGAGTAAGTCACCATGTCCAATAGTGAATACTCAAATTCACGCAACACAAGCATTGAACTACGTGTCCAAAATACAAATCAGCACGTACACTTCAAATGTACATACCGATCTACCCTATCTAGACTTGTCCGATTTCGATAAAACTTGGTGGCAAGGTCAAGTATAACCTGTAGAAAGTCCTCCTAAAAATTTATCAAAAGATTTTACTCTTTAGACTCACTGCTCAACACATCTTTGACGTATAAAATCCGGACAGTTTTGAACACTTGACTCGTGAAACCATTTTGACCATCAATAGCATTTCCGTTTTCAAAACCAATCATTGACTTTGAAAATAGACCCAAAACGCTAAGTTTAGGGCCTGATATCAGCCTCTAAACATTTCTAAAACTCTACTTATAGTCCCCGAGATTTGATCCAAATATCGACAACAATTTCGTATTGTGTCGATACTCGCCTCCCGATACACGAATATTCAAACTATCGCATCTTCTTCCTCGTTTTGAGTTAGAAGGCCTACTTTATACCAAATCGAAGCTCTCGACATTCTCTACTGTTAGCCCTATATTTTATATAGTCGAACAAGAATGTAATAGGTCATCTTAGTCGTTATGGTCTTGTATTGTAATAGGTTAGTCGGGTTACCGGGCTTGGACTTTGAGCTAATATTGTATAAGTTAGGGACGTAAGCCCAAGACAAAGCCAAGCCCGACCCATGTCACTTAAACCCACGGCCCAACAAGCCAAGGGTATATATACCCTCTTCCATGTGTGGAAGAGGGTGTTGGTTCATTTTACTTCCTCTCTCTAAAGTATAACCTTCCACCAATTCTATCTAGTTTCTCTCTCTACTTTTCTTCTCTTTCTCTCTCTAGAATCTTGTGTTATGGATTAAGTAGGATTAACATTTGGTATCAAGAGCCTATAGTGGATAGGTGATTGAAGATCCGTGGTTTATGTTCTTATTGATTTTGTGAGGTATTTGATCCATAATCCTTGATCTAATTTTTTTTGTGTTTTTTTATGGTTTAATCTTGATACAAGTCTTCTACATAGTAGTGGTAGAGATTTGGTATTGTTTATTTGGGTAAAAACACAAACTTTTTGGGTATTTGGATCAATTTCTGGCAAAAAGTTAAGGTTTTTACAAGTTTGATCCGAGAAAAGTGGTTTCTCGATCAACAGTTGTATATTCGGAAAAGGGTTTTGATTATCCGAAAAAGTGAGTTTATTCCGAAATAATATTTTCGGAAAAGGGTTTCTGTTTTCCGAAGATTTGTTATTTATCCGAAGATTTATTCCGAAATAGTGGTGTTTTATCCGAAGTTTTTTTTCTTTCCGAAAAAGTGGTGTTTATCCGAACATATATTCCGAAAAGAGGTGGTTTTTCCGAAGATTTCACTTATTCCGAAGAAATCCAGTTTTTCCGAAAATACCATTTATCCGAAAATCTTCCCTTTATCCGAAAATCATCATTTATCCGAAAAATCAACTTTTTCCGAAAAACCCAATTTATCCGAAAAACTCACTTATTCCGAAAAACCCATTTATTCCGAAAACCCAATTTTTCCGAAAAACTCAAGTATTCCGAAAAACATCATTTATCCGAAGACTTCTCATTATTCTGAAGATTGTCAATATTCCGAAGATCAACCTATATTCCGAAGATTGTCACACATTCCGAAGAAGTGCCATTTTCCCAAAAAACCTCATTTCTCCGAAAACATTGCATTTTTCCGAAGATTTCAATTATTCCGAAGAAGTTCAAATTTTCCGAAAATACTCAATTATCCGAAAATAACAATTTTTTCCGAAAAAGTGAAATTTTTTAACAAACTTTGAAAGTTTGTGGAATCGAGTGTTTTTGGTCTTGGAATTTTTGGTTTCTGGAGAGACAATTCTTAGGGGATTTTAACATCTTTTCTCGATAACATCAACCATACCTCATCACAACACATACACTAAGATCCTAATCCATTCACAATCATCGACAATGTCTAACAACAACATCAACAATGCGATTGCAAATCAAATTCATTTGGAACAAGGTGGCAATGGGAATGCACCTGTGCTCACTGCCGGTTGTTATGTTCAATGGAGATCTCGTTTTCTCAGATTCTCGACGGAAAAGAGAACCGAACTGCTCTCCGTCACTGCCTTGAGAATCCACCTCCAGTTTTTAAATTCAGACCCATTACCACACAAGCAGAGGATGGTACTTCATCAACTACACGAGCCATGAAGAATTTCGATACTTGTCCCGCTGAGAAAAAGAAACTCCTCCAAGCTGAAGCTGATGCTGTGAACTACATACTCACTAGGATTGATAACGATATCTATTACACGGTTGATGCATGTCCTAATGCTATGGAAATGTGGAATGCAATTCATCGATTGAAGCAAGGTGAGTCAATCAACGTTCAAGATCTCGAGACTAATTTACTTTAGGAGTTTGGAAAATTCACATCCGAAGATGTTGAACCCATTGACTCATATTACTCGATATTCTATAAAATGATGAACGAGCTTGTCAGATTTCAGTGCACCATCTCCAATCATCATGCCAATGTTCAGTTTCTACTTCAACTCAAACCGGAATGGCAAAGGTTTGTGACTTTGGTTAAACAAAGGGAAGATATCAATACCATCTCCTATCACAAACTTTATGATATCCTGAAACAACATCAGAATGAAGTGAATGAACTAAGGGCGGAAAAGGCAGAACGATCTGCTAACTCTATTGCTTTTGTGGCTGCTACTTCAACAAAACCCGTTCCCCGTCAACAACCACCTCCTCATTCCTCAAAGTCATCAAGCTCATCCATCAAACCTCTAGCTGCTAAAAAGGCAAAAGCAATTGTCCCCACTCCACCTCCAAAGTATGACACCGAGTCAGATGGAGACAGTGATGATGAACAAAATTCAAGGGACAAGAAGATTGAAGAACTCATGTCTTTACTCACCACAAATTATAAGAAGATCTACAAACCTACCAACAACAACCACAGATCGTCAACCAATGCTCGATATAAGGAAGTTGATCATGCACCTAGGTATGATCGTAAGGCTAGGTATGATAATCAGAGGATGCCGAATCAAGTTGGGGCTAGAGATACGGTAGGCACTCCAGTTGTGCAGAAGACTGGGATTCAATGCTTCAATTACAAGGGATTTGTGCACATGGCTAGGGAATGAAAGAAGCCAAAACAGTTTAAGGATTCGGGATATCACAAGGAAAATATGTTGCTGTGTAAGAAAGAAGAAGCAGGAATTCCATTCAGAGCAGATGAAGTTGACTGGTGTGATGACACTGATGATGAAGCCGATGATCAAGAGTTAGAGGCACATTATGTGTACATGGAAAAGATTCAAGAAGTGCTTCCAGAGACTACTGATACTTCTGGACCTATCTTTGATACTGAGCCAATTGAAAAGGTACCAACATATGATAACTATAATGTGTTTGCTAATGAACGACGACATCCTGAGCAACCCGAAAGCATCAATGACACATATGTAATGGACACGGAGGATAACGATATCTCTATGGATTCACAGCATATGTGTAATGATGACGATAATGCTTCTCAGGATACTGACTCGGATGAGGACCGTGATTTGCTTGCGTCTGTTATTGATTCTTTAAAACATGAAATTGAGGAAAACAAAGAGGCTAATAAACGTTTGAAGCAAGCAAACACATCCTTAGCCGAGGAGATAGACAGGCTTAAAGAGTGTGATTATGTAAAAGAAGCTGATCGACGAGTTGCAATAGCTAATGGTTTGGTATATGAACGTAAGGTGCTCAACGAACAATATTGTTCTGAAGTAACACAAGAAATTCATATGTCAAAACAAAAGATATCAGAACTTGAAGAACAACTGCTGCTACATAAACTCCAAATTACTGAGTTAGAGTTGGTTAACAAAGAACAAACTGAGCTTTATAAAACTCGTGAAGAAAAGGATATTGAAAAAATTCTTGCTTTGGAAAAGAAAGTCGACACGCTAAACAACATTGTTTACAAAACGGGTCAGTCTATTCAAACTATGAATATGCTCAATAGAAACATGAAAACGAGTTTTGTTAAGCCTGAATATCTCAAGAACGTTCAAACAATCAAGCCTGGTCTTTATGATATCGGTTGCTATAATGATAATCTTGCCCTTATGCTTTCCCCTGACTCCGAAGAAATCCTTCGCCGTGACGCTGAACGTCAATCCAACCTACATGATTTTATCACACCCTATGATTATACCGCATGGAATGAGAAACATGTCATTAATTTTGTCCCTCAAAGAGAGCTTTCAATTGAACAAGAGTATTTTCCAAATATTCCACCAACGTATAATCACACGGAAACGAAAAGTTCTTCAAAAAGGGGTCTTAAAAAGCAGTCAGTTTTGTTAGAAAAACGAATTTTGGTTGAAAAACGTAAATGGGATGAAAATGAAGTGTTCAACAATTTGAGTTTATAAAACAAGGGGTTCTAAATTTATACAAAGGTATTGTATAAATTTGAAGTTTAAACAAACAAAATTCAAATTCCTTTGTTATTCAAGTTTCCATTTTCATACTTTTGCCCTAAATACTTTTCCAAAGTATTTTCAGGGGTATTTCTTGCCAATTCTTGATACTTGAAGGGTTGTTTTGGCATTTTCTTCAAAGATTATGGTCTTGACTTGTATGGTTGACTTCTTGGAGGACTGAAATTGACAAGTCTTCATTGTTGAGGGACCATTCTTGCCAATTCTTCAAAGTGGAGGGCCCTTTTTGTAAATTTGACAAACTTTAAGGACCAAACTTGTAATTATGAATGAATAAGGGTTTAAAGTGTCAGTTCTTCAATATTGGAGGACCCTTCTTGCATAATCTTCAATTCTTCAAGGGTTTTTCTTGGAAATTCTTCATTAGGGATTGGTTCATTGTGCGGCTTCGTTTCCCGTGTTCGTTTTTGCTTGTTTCTTGTGATCTTTTGTCATTTTCTCAATATCCGTACCTAAAATACACAAGTAACAAACACAAGCATATATTTGGCATTTTTATGATATTTTATGTATTTAAAGCCCGTTTAAACGACGAGACTATGTATAAAAGCAGTCTCATCAGCCACCCAAGGTGATTACACTTGCCTCCATTCGAGACAAGTTAGTCTTGGATGATGAGGGTGGGGTGGTTACCCTGCCTGAGGCTGAAATTTTTGAGGGTCTAGCAAACTTGGGGTACAACATTTCTAGGAATAAAAAATGTAAGTTTGCTAAAGGTCAGTTTGCACCCTATTGGAAGTATTTAATTCATACAATTTTGCAATGCTTGTCATAAAAAACTACTACTTTTAATGAATTTGGGAGTCAAGTTACTTCTGCTCTGGTGTGTTTGGCAACGTGGCGAAAATATTGTTTTTCTCAAATGATTTTTGAAGGTATGGTTAAAAATGTTAAAAGTATTTCAAAATTTTGTATGTATCCAAGGTTTATAGAACTTTTATTGGATATGAGTCAACATGGTCCCATTCAGCATAAACATCATTTCATAGCCAACCCCCACACCACCAAACTATTCACCACTCTTACAGCAACCACCCCACAATTTTTTGGCAAGGCACTGCTCCTAACTCGAACCATGATGAACCAGATCAGACGTGAAGCTGCTTCACAACCCAGAGCATCCCAAACCACACTCGCTGATTCCCCTGCTTCATCTACTAATGTCCCTGCTAGTGATCTACCCCATGCCAACCCACAACAAGAAAGGAGGACCAAAACCAAGTTTGCTAGGTCTCCCTTGCCTAGTGATCCTTCACCTGTAGCAGAGAAGAGAGTCTTCATGGGTATGGAGCAAACTGGGGATTTGGCTGCCACTACTGCTTCATCCTCAAGGGGTGAGCAGGATAGTGACACCATAAGTAAGTCCACTTCCTCACTCAGTGATACCCAAAGAGGAGAGCAATATCCTACTAGGGTTGAGAGCATACTGAAACCACTATCCTTATTAGAATTGACAAAAATGTGCATGAGCTTGAAACAGCAAAATGCACAACTGGTACAAACAGTCAAACAACAAGTTCTGGTCATTACCAACTTGGAAACCAGACTTGCTACACTTGAGGGGAGGAGAAGACCACAACTGGTTATATCCACGGATGAGGATGTGTCCAAAGGGGAGGAAGTACCTGATACAAATGAGTCTACTCAGTGGTATGCATTTCCTAGTGGAAGGGAAGCAAGTAAAGAAAATGTGGTTAGTGAGGAGAAAGTAAGTAATAAGGGGAGTGCAACAAAGGATGTAGCCCAGACATTGCTAAATATGGGTCAACAAGAAGAAGCCCGTGCTACAACAAAAGATTCCCCTGCTATCGATAATCCCACTGCTGTAAGTATTCCCCCTGCTATTACTATTACACCATCAAGAGCAACTTTCTCTCAGACATTTGTAAGAAAAGGAGACAACCAACTCAGAAGGGGACACAAACTAGAAAAACTGCTCCCAAAGCAACACCAGCAGTAGATCCAAAAGATAAAGGGAAGGAGAAGATGATTGAACAGCCTAAAAAGAAGTATGAACATAAAACACCAGCAGAACTAAGGGCTCAGTCTGAACATGATGAACTTGTAGCTCAAAGAATGCATGAAGAAGAGCTACATATGCAAGAGGAGAGAATTCAAAAGAGGAGAAAGGATGTACAACTGGATGTCTCCAAATTAGATCTCTCCGAACATGAAAAGGTACGAATGCAACCAAGGGAAATGCTCAAACAGATTGAGATTATGCATAGAGAGCTAGATGAAAGGGTACCTAATGTTACAGAATTCTTGGAGCAATGGAATCAAGAACTGGTTAATGATCCTTTGGAGGAAAGGTATGAATTGACTTTTCTGATCTTTAACTTTCAAAAATACTTTTTGGAAAGAAGAGTAATATAGCTTCAGAAGGATAAATATCTGAGATCTGAAAAGGGGAGGTTGGAACATTACAAGGTCATACTCAAGAGATACAAAAATTATACTGATGCTCACTTCAGAAAGATGACCTTTGAAGAAATTGAAAGAGCCGCCATTCCTGTTATGAAGGCAACTAGTGTAGACAACTTTCTTGGTATAGGCACAGCTGAGGAGGCTGCGTACATTAGAAGGAAGGATGAGATGATGAAGAAGACCAGGGAAGCTAAGAAGAGAAAGGCAGAAGGAGAAGCAGGTGAAACTACTAAAGCAGTGGAATCTACAAAAGTAGGTGAAACTACTAAAGTAGTGGAAACTGCACAAGCATGTGGATCCTCATTAGCAGGTGAAAGATCTGCTCTTAATTCACAAAAAGCAGCCAAAAGAATGAAGAGGATGGAAAAGATTGGGACAATAACCAAGGAAGATCAGAAACCCTCCAATGAAGAAATTGAGCAACATTTAATCTTGGAGGAACCTGATGAAATTTCATCTTATGACATGAGGAAGAAGTACTCTATAGTGCAGTAACTGTATATCAGTATAGAGGTATGTCTTGATGGAAGCTTACAAGGGCTGATGATACAGCTCAGACATTCCAGAGTTTGGGTCTTCTGTTTCAAACCTTGGATATAGAAGACCTGGATGATTTATGGAGGATTCTAAAAGGAATGTTTGCAGCAAATCCTCCTACTATAGAAGGAGTTGAGAAGGATTGGTTGATTTGGGACAACATGCATAGGATGTATGAGACAGATTTTAATGATTCAATATTTGATGCACATAATGGAGCTAAAATGTTATATTAGAAGTTGTTCACAAATTCAGGAGTTTATGAGTTGGCTATAGAAGGAGTAACTGTCTATCTGCTTAATAATCATTATTATCCTCTTTCACTAGAGACAATGAAGAAGATGGTGCATATTGACTTGAGAGTGGATTGCAAGAATCATGTGCTATATGATTTAGTCAGATTCATCCACAATCAAATTTGGCCAGGAAGTTTGTAAGCATCCTCATCAACCAACATTTATTCAGAAACTTGTCATTTTGGTGAAAGCACAAGTTTAGGAGAAGATTGTCAGGAATAAATGTATGAGTCTTAGTTCCCCCTGCTAGTTGGTCAAAGTTCCCCCTGCTAGAGTAAGTTCCCCCTGCTGATTAATGAAGTTAGGGGGATCGGTCCCCCTGCTAGAAGTCAAAGACCATGCTGCATGGATAAACTAGGAAGAGATATTGACGCGTTTTTGTTATTACTCCAGAATACTTTTCTAGTTTGTTAGTAGTGATCTTATACATGAGTCCTTGTGCTATAAAAGGACTCATTAGGTTTTCATATTTCATATATCTTTCTTGTCATTTCAATTCAAGCTTTAAGGTTGTAAACCCTAATACCACCATTGGGTATTCGTATATTATCAATATATTAAAGCTTAAAGTTTGGTTCACTATTTGTTCTTGTGCTAAACATTACTTTCCGCATCTTGTTTAGTTACTTTGTGTATTACAAAGTTTCTCTCATAGTAGTTTGAATTCTTTCTTTCTACTATAACCCTTTAACAAGCTAAGGTTTAAGATCTGAGTTTGGGATCAACATCTTTAAATAAAAAATAAGGATCTAGGGTATGTGGTAACTATCCTCTTCTTGGACCGCAAGATTCGGGGATCCCTACTTGGGTTCCTCTTAAGGTAGGATTCACTTGCAATCATAATACCCTATCTCATTAACTAAAACCGATTACTTACTCTCACATTGGAGTCTAATCGTGGGCGATAATCCCATGGTAAGCCTAACAATACTTTTTCTTAGTGCGCGAGATCCTAACATACAATTCACTTGGTGTAAGAGCCAGAGCCTTCAACGCCCGAATTAACTCTAATTCGGGTCAACTAGGTCCAACCAAATTTTTTATCAACGATTGTAAGGTTGAAACACGTTTAAAGTCCAAGACTTATGAGTTGTTCAAATCATTTTTGTAGCACCATTCATTTATGTGGAATTATGGGCCTTCATAGTAACTTGCCATCACATTACAATATAAAATATGGGCTTTCCTGTTGTTTATATCATTATATAATGGAGACTTCAAATTTTGTGGCCCTAGGTGAAAGGGCGCCTTGTGCAATTGCAAAGCCGCATACCCCTTGAGCATGCCTTGCAAGTTATATGATTAAAAGAAAGAAAGTGATTTAAATAGAAGGTTTTTAGATGTGCAAAAAGATATCTAGCCAAGAAAAATAATAGACTATTTATACTTAGAGACCCAGAGAGGACCGTCATCGATACTCTAAATAGACCAGCCGACGTTCTAAAAGATAAGGGCACCGACTACCTAGCGAGGGGCATCGGCTAGAGTCGCTCCCTTTTTGTCTCTTCTCGTGGGGGTATTTTTTGGTGTAGGTTTTAATCCGTTGAGAGGAAACAAATTTTAAATTTAAATTTATTGCTTTGATGAAAACATTTTTATAATTCAAGAGAATACTTGTAACATTTTGTAAACCTTGTCTAATTTTATAAAATGTTAGTTTTAAGAAAACTAACTTTTGTTTTGATCATTATAGCAAGTATATAATTTATTTGTCCATACATTAAGTGATATTTTGCCGGAATGAATATAAACTACTAATAACTTTCTTATGTTTAATTTTGCATATAACGCTTTTGCATTTTGTAATTATCAAACATCGAAAAGTCGAAAAATGCAAATAGCGTTTTTACGATACTATTTGTATTAATAGGTGTCTTGATCTTCTAAGAGGCAGCACACTATTCCTATGTTAAGGTTGAATATACACTGGTGTGGCAAATGTTGTTGATGAAACTGTAAGTTATGTAATTTACTTCGCGGAGTCTTACATAAAAATCACATTTTTAAAATGTGTCGGTAAGTATATAAATCACCCTTGTCATTTTACACGCCAAGATGATATTAAATACAATCGCGTAAACATAAGAATAATCGATACGATTAGAATCAATATACATGACAAATACAACACAAACTACATCAATTTATCACTATACAAAATATGTTCATCTTTACCGCCCTTCAAACCAACATCTCCGTGCCCAAATCTCGTCAGTATAACCCAATTCTTGATCCCACATGCTCCTAAGCTAACTCACTATCCACCCGAACCGAAAAATTACAAATCAGACCAACAGATGTTCTTTAAACCACTCAAAACCATCAACAAGTCTCGAAACATTTCCTTTATGACCAATGTACATTCCAACTAAAACATATCCCAAACCACATCGATTCACCCTTCGCTAAAACACTCGTTAGAAAGCTAACTTAATTCCCTACACGTTACAAAAAACCTCATCAAATTCCATAAAGTACAGTTTACGTTATTCACAAATGAATTAAGCACAGAAACACACCAAAACATACAAACTCAATCCAACATCCACCATAATATTCACATTCACTGAAATATAAACCATAGATCGAGACCTAATCCAACGGATGAGATTCAAACTAAAAATAGGTACTCGATCCGTGTGACTACTCTGTCAACCAATCACATAATTTCTTTGGATATCTTCTACACTATTTAAACAACAAACACACACTTTCATTTTCATCATTCTCTGAACACAAACACAAATTCACATCTCTTTCTAATTCTAATTATTAGTAAAAAAATGTCGACTGAAGAAGTAGTTGTGGCGGAGGTTGCTCCGGTTGAAGCTCCGGCGACTGACGTCAGCAAGGCGAAGAAACCTAAGAAGGTGACAAAGAGCAAGCCTAGGACTCCTGCTTTGCACCCACCTTACTTTGAGGTATATTTGTTTTTTCTATGGCTTAGTTTATATAATTGGATCTATGTAAATAATACTTAATTGAGATAGATCTGTTTGAATTGTGATTACAGATGATTAAGGAAGCAATTGTGTCATTAAAAGAGAAGACTGGATCTAGTCAGTACGCGATTTCGAAGTTTATTGAGGAGAAGCAAAAGAATCTTCCAGCCAATTTTAAGAAAGTTTTATTGACTCAGTTGAAGAAGTTAGTTGCTGGTGGTAAGTTGGTTAAGGTTAAGGCGTCTTACAAGCTTCCTGCTGTTGCTGCCAAGCCTAAGGCCAAGGCTAAGGTTGCTGCTAAGCCTAAGGCAAAGATTGCTGCAAAGAAAGCCCCTGCTAAGAAGGCTGTTTCCAAGCCTAAGGCTACACCAAAGGCGAAAGCTGTAGCTAAGCCCAAGGCGGTTGTGAAAGCCAAGCCAGCTGCGAAAGCTAAGCCTGCTGCTAAGCGGAAAGCTGCTGCTAAGCCAAAGACGCCAACAAAGCCGGCTAAGGTAGCAAGGACTTCGAAAATGTCTACACCAGGGAAGAAGGCGCCAGTTGCTAAGGCTGTTGCTGCGAAGAAGGCACCTGCGAAGAAGGCAGCAGTAGCGAAGAAAGTGTCCACAGGCAAGAAGGCGAAGAAGTGAGGGGAGTGTGTGAGATGATTAGTATAGTTTAATGTTTTTAGGGTATCTGTGTGGAAAATGTAATGGCTTATTGCATCTTAATATCTTATAGAGTTGTTTTAGTTAATTAATTAATCGAGCTTTGTTTCATAAAAGTATTCTCTTGATCTTGTGTAGCTTCTCTTCTATTGTTTGTGCAAGTTCAGATAGTATTTGGTTGTATGCTTAGTTGATTCAATCGCGTTGGTGCTAATGGAGTAATGGTGGGTAATTAGTAGTTATATGAAAGTTGCACTAATTGTTTGTTGCAGACCTCTTGAGGTTCGTGACATTGTTATGTACTTATGTTTACAACAGTCAGTATTATCCTTATAAAGCATTAACATTTGGTTAATGTTATTCTGCAGGCTAGTGCAAAGAAAGAGATGATGAGTATTGAATAATGGCTGGTAAGCCTGCCTTTGACTATTCTACATTATATTGGAGTAACTAGCTTATAACCCGTGTTCAACACGGGCATATAAATTTATTTTGGAAAAAATGTCTTTGTTTTGTTTAAGGAATTAGAAAAAAGGATAGATCAATTAAAATTCATAGATCAATAATATACATAAATAATATACGAAGTTGTCTAAGCAATATGTACATAAACAAAGCCATCTCAGATCCTTATACATGATACATCTAAAACTTGATACTAACAAAAATCCACCTACAAATGTTGTAATTTGCAGCTTCCAATCGAGCAATATTTTTTACTAAAGGGACCTGCAAAAGAGCGATTTTAATCAATATCAATAAAAACGATTCGGTCAATATAAGCCTACAAAAAAAATCCCACCAAAACAGTTCTACTTAATCCGGAAAAATAAACACCAACAGTAAATAGGCCTCTTCTGAACCATAAAAACCATAAGCCCTACCAATTAACACGAGAAAATTTTAAGCTACCAAAATCCAGAACCATAGGTCCATCTACCAATTGAACATTTAAAGAAATCATCAAAAATTTACTTTTGGCAAAATATAAATGATAATATCATATATATATACAAGAATTTTAACTACAATACTACAAACAAAACTTTTTGTTGAGGAAGTACTATATAACTTGAAAATGCAACGAACTCATATAGATCATCACAATAAACAAAAACCTAATAGCAGTTTAAATACTTGTAAGTGCAAGAGCAAGATAACACCAAATAATGATACACATCTATACCTTGAGACCATTAGGTGGTGGTCGCACAATGAAGTTTATAATCTAGTCAGTAAACGTAGAAAATGTGTTAAGTTGTCATCATTTTAATTTCAAACTATAGCAACAAATGCTTTCAAATATTGTTATTGTGAAATGATGAAACTTATTATCTTGATAAAAGTAGCTATGTGCCATGAGCATGGGAAAACAATAAACTTAGAAATTGATGTCTAAGCTAGCATAAATAACAATATTAATTATATATTTACACATGAAGCTATGAACATCAAAAAAAAAAAAAAAAAAGCTTACTGGAGTTGTGAACAAAAGCATCAAAACAAACACACTTGTGATTTGTGAACAAAAGCATGGACATGTGAACCAAATTCATGGACCTGTGAACAAAAGCATCAAAACAAACACACTTGTGATATAGCAACTTACAAAGTTTAAAAGCAATGCATAAGATCTATATTTTATACTGTAACAAAGAAAAAATTATTCGAAAGATAAGACTCCAATTTTATTGGTCATGACTCATGATTGACACACTACTCGATAGTTACAATTAAAGAAAAGAACTACTACGTATTCCAAAGTTTTCAAAGATTATCCTGTTTTACCTTTTGGAAGGGCATGAATAGCAAACTATTTGATTTTGAAATATCAATCACAGAAGATGTAAAGGAAATTTCAAATTTGAATTCTTTAAAAGAGCTATGTCATTTCCAAGAATGGTGTTTCGATAGAAGTAATTTAAGATGTGGACTTTTGAAACAAACTTCAGAATGTAGAAAAGTTAATATATTTATGTAAATAATTAAGAAAATGAATATTAAATCAAATTTGCCATCATCAATATGGCAATGGACTATTGAATGACAAGTCAGATACTTTAAAACATAAATACAATGCTTTAAAAACATGCTTCATATTAACTAAATCAAAACCAAATATAAATAGGATAATGATACAAAGACATGAAGAGAAGTAAGATATTGCCAGTAAACATATTCAAGATCTCATTATCTATTGCTTCCAAGACCACTTCAAAAACAACATAGTACTGAAGACGTGTGTTCCTTAAGAGTACTAACCAGGTTACCATCTTTAAACATGAACTGAACCATCAACAACAACATAATTTTCATCAACACTAAATTAAATGAATAATGGCCAGATTATCAAGTTTTGAGCAATAAATTAAATGAATAATGGACAATTGCTAATATAAAATGAATAACGGAATGGACTAACCTGAAACTCATTTGACAAAGCATGTTACGGGTACCTATCTATTTGTGTAGCAAATGGCATATATTGTTGTATCCCATCTTCAGCAAAGATAACCAAAGCTTTTGACAAAACTGAAAAGACAAAAACATAAAACCAAATTTAAGATCTAAAGCTTTGATAAATTATGACTTACCATAGTTCATAACAGCGAGGTTTATTATCCAGGTTACATCTAATTTGACAACGAAATTCTGCATCTATAATTCATAACAGAAATTAGATAAATGTGAAGAGTAAAAATAAAATATAAGAGAAAAGTTATTTTGGAGCCTTGTTTTTTGGTGGAAACCAAGGGACAAATCCCCACTCTTCATTTAGCTTTGATCTAAGGGTGGAGATTAATCTAAGATTTAATTGGTTAATCCTATTTTCTTGTCCCAATGTATATACCAGCTATTTTTTCCAACTAACTTTTATCACTCATTTTTCACACACACAATAACGTGCCCAATTCATCATTCCCAAATTCAAAATCAACTAATCAAACTCTAACCTAATTCAATTAATCAAATCGAAATCGAGAGAAGGTTGAAGCTTGCTAACTTAATCTGGGCCGACTAAGGAGCGTTCTGGTGGGTGGAGAATTTGGTCGGAGTTCCAATCGTTGGTTACGGTGATGATTGGAGGCGGTAACGTGGTGGCTGGAGGTCGCCGGTGGTCTGGTGGGTGGAGAATTTGGTTGGAGTTCCAATCGGTGGTTACGGTGATGATTGGAGGCGGTAACGTGGTGGCTGGAGGTCGCCGGTGGTGGGATACACTTTTATTGAGAATGGATTTCGTCATTGTGGTAACCTTTATGAAGCACGTGAGTTGTTGAGAAAAGTTGGTGAGGTAGACGGATGTTCACCGGATGTAGTGTCGCTACACGTTAACTGTGTAATATCATCAGTGATATTTTATCACCGGTGATACTTTTATTGTTTTTATCACTAGTGAAGTATCACTAGTAATAAAACAATAAAATATCACCTTACTGTGTAATATCATCAGTGATAATTTATCACCGGTGATATTTTTATTGTTTTATCACTAGTGAAGTATCACTAGTAATAAACCAATGAAATATCACGTTACTGTGTAATATCATCGATGATATTTTATCACCGGTGATATTTTTATTGTTTTATCACTAGTAATAAACCAATGAAATATCACGTTACTATATCACCGTTGATATTTTTATTGTTTTATCACAATAAACCAATAAAATATCACGTTACTGTGTAATATCACCGGTGATATATTACTGTTTTATCACTAGTAAAGTATCACTAATAATAAACCAATGAAATATCACGTTACTGTGTAATATCACCGGTGATATTTTATCATCAGTGATATTTTTGTTGTTTTATCACTAGTAATAAACCAATGGTACTGGGATGGAAGGTGGGGTTGGTCTGAACTGCTGAGGGTGACCCATCTGCTGCTGCTATTGTGACCACCTACCTTCATCAGATTTCAAAGCACTTTCAACTTCAATTCTTCTTTTAGGCGTTTCATCAAACACCTTATCATCACCAATCAGCGTTATGAATCGGTTCGTTTTTAATTGATTTTTTTCAGGGATCGGTTGATTTAACCATCATCGGTAATATTTATGAATTGGTTGGTTTTGAATCTTTTTTTTCGAGATGGGTTGTGCTTCGATTGTTCCATTTATGTGTTTTTTTAAGATTTTGATCGGGTTTTTAAGGTTACGGTTTGATTTGATTTAAAGAGATAAATGAGAGCTTTTTGATTGTTTAGAGAGAGAGAGAGAGAGAGAACGTTTGATCTGGATCTGGATCTAAAAATGACTGTTGTTAAAACTTATTAAAGTTTTCAGTTTCAGTCCCTTATAAGAAGTTTCAAAGTTTGGCAGTTTTAGCCCCTCCGTGTTTTTAATCATTTGATCTGGTCCTTGATAATGGATGGTCCAGATCTGTCCCTTGGATTCCACCAAAATACAAGGTTCTTTAATAACCGGACTCTAAAATATACATTTAAGGAGAATATGGAATAAGAAAACTTACAGATCTTGTTTTGGATATATTGACTTTTGTGAAATGAGTTCAATTTTAAATTAGTTTGAATCAAAATCAGATATCGAGAAAAAAAATTGAATTTGAAATCTTGTATAAAGAGCAATCAATAAAATAAAATAAAAAGGACATCTGAAATGTACTTGGCAATTAAAAAAGAAGATTTTTTTTAACAAAATCTTTAGTGGATTGTGACATCACCAAAACTCAATTTGACACCCTAGTTGAACGACACATCACTAAAATGACATCAGCACAAAGTGCTCTTTAATAGAATGTATAGATGTTTATGACACGATTCAGTTATGGATGCTGATTTGCTCCACTTAGAACACTTATTGATATTCGATTCCCAAACATCATCATTAGACTTCACACACATTTTTTATGCTCAAAGTGCCAATTGTCAGATAGTTCCTTAATAGAGTTTGTAGCTACTTACTTGCACTTGTATATGAATGCTAATGACAAGTTCTTGATTTTTTCGGTTATTTAATTAACCGCCAGGTCGATGGTGGAAACTTAAATTCATGTAATTACTGTGCTTCCATTGTGGGTGTATGCATTCTTGTGGTATCCTCTAATAGCTTCACATAAATTATGAAAGCGTTCAAGTTCTTGTATATTACCTGATCTGCTGTTATAACATGTCTTTCCCTTTTCCTTAAGACGTGTCAGTGTGGTCTTTACATTGAAATTTTATACAGCTAAAAAATCATAGAATATTCTCTCTTGATAGTTATCTGCTTATGGTCTTGGTATATATTTAGATTAGATTGAAGTTGAATACGAGTTACAGTACGTGATATTGCATGTCAAAGGAAATGTAAAATCCAATGATTTTGCTGAGATTTAGTTCAGCAGATTAGTTTTATGTTTGAATAGTGTAAATAAGTTGAGTTATTGTCTGTTGTATTTAATAGTTTGAAACTCAGACGTTTTCGTGATAATCAGACCAGATCGTTCGAATGACATAAGATCACACTACTCATTGTATCCTTGAGGTGACAGCGAGACTGTAAATTTTATGCTATTTGTGTTTTGGCCTTCTTGATCTGCTGTAACTATGTCAATTTTTTTTTATGTATTGGTATTATAAGATTCTGTCCAGGTTAGATGCCTGAATCCTGATGACTTAAGTAAAATAAAATGGACTATATTTCATAATGGAGAATTGATATATAATTAGTCTTTGACCAAGAGAACATCATATTTAACTAAGTTGTTCATTTGAAGAGAAACACACTAAACTTCTAAGGAAGACTCTCATCATCAAAATTTAAGATTATTGTAGCCACCAAGCCTTTATGAGAATGTAGGTATATTGCATTCGTTGGTGGCTTCTAGCAGAAGCAGTTTACAGACCTGTATGGTTTATTTCAAAACAGAATTTAGGATAAAAATGACACCAATGGGACTTTGAGGGAAGAATGTGAGGTTAGTTATTTGAGCTTGTACCAGAGTGTGTGTTAGATAGATGTAACAATTTGGATCCGTTTACCTATAAAGTTATAAATGTGTCTACTTGGAGTGTTTTGATTCCTAACGGGTCAAATTAAAAAGTCAACTAAAAGGAAAATGAGGAAAATGAGTAGTCTCTTGTAAATGAACAAAGTCAACTATTCATCATTTGAGGTTGTGGGTATCTTAGAAGTTAGATTCTCAATATCTTATTAATGTTATTAGTTAAAATGTTTTTACAATTACAAGTTTGAATAATATGTTTACGATTAAATCACTTGAAGGTGCTATATAGGTTTATGCATAATAAGTTTGTGACTATCGTTACCAAAATCGTCCTGATGGCTATTATGGTAAGCAATATCGTTTTTGCTTTAACATGCCCTATGGCACACGGCACCGAGTGCTAAGAAATTACGCCTAGAAATATTTAGTACAAAGTTGTTGTAATGAGATTAGTGTAGTTCGATGAGCTTATTATCTATTATAAACCAGTTTCCAATAAACGTAACCCAATGGAAAACAGTTGCTCGTAAATGATCCAAATAAGTACATGTCAATGTCGATCCATGCTTATTCAAGTATTTGGATGCTTGGCGGCTTTATATTTGTTGTTTACATGGGGCATCCCAATATATGGGCCATGATTGTTTGGTTTACTACAAAAAGTAAACAAAGATAAACAACTACGAGGATTCAGGCATTTAAATTGGTAAGGAACAAAGCTTAAACTGTAGTATGCTGTGTGACATCCGTCAAATTTTCATCTTAAATTATTCATATAGTAGGAGTACTTTAATTATTTACCGACGAGTTGTCGACATGAATGTGTTAATTATTTTGCTTTGCGGACAAAGCCCTTTTTAGGGAGAGCATATGTAACACCTCGAGTTTTCACGTCTATTAAGTTATGAATGCAATATACGAAGTTGTTAAACGTATTATGTTTGCCGTATGTCTATTTGAAGTACTTACTAATCCCGTGAAGTCTCGCATAATTGTCTTTGTTTTGAATCGTGTATCGAGTTGTTATCGAGTCGTGTGTATTCAGTTTTCGAGTTTAAACTTAAGCACCCAACGAACCGAGCCGAGTAGCATACTTGGTGCATTATGTACAAACCTTTAAGTTATAAACTTTTTATTCACCTTTATTTCAAAAACTTGCTTAACAAGTGTGTATTTTCAGTTACAACATAAACTCTATAATTTATTCATCCACTAAGCACTACAAGACAACACACATGCCAAGTTTACCCAAATTGGGTATATCACAAGCTTACCAAATTCAGTTTGAGACTAACCCTAGACTAATAATACAGGATTAAATACTGTCCAAAGTTTACCCAACGTGGTGGCTGGAGGTCGCCGGTGGTGGGATACACTTTTATTGAGAATGGATTTCGTCATTGTGGTAACCTTTATGAAGCACGTGAGTTGTTGAGAAAAGTTGGTGAGGTAGACGGATGTTCACCGGATGTAGTGTCGCTACACGTTAACTGTGTAATATCATCAGTGATATTTTATCACCGGTGATACTTTTATTGTTTTTATCACTAGTGAAGTATCACTAGTAATAAAACAATAAAATATCACCTTACTGTGTAATATCATCAGTGATAATTTATCACCGGTGATATTTTTATTGTTTTATCACTAGTGAAGTATCACTAGTAATAAACCAATGAAATATCACGTTACTGTGTAATATCATCGATGATATTTTATCACCGGTGATATTTTTATTGTTTTATCACTAGTAATAAACCAATGAAATATCACGTTACTATATCACCGTTGATATTTTTATTGTTTTATCACAATAAACCAATAAAATATCACGTTACTGTGTAATATCACCGGTGATATATTACTGTTTTATCACTAGTAAAGTATCACTAATAATAAACCAATGAAATATCACGTTACTGTGTAATATCACCGGTGATATTTTATCATCAGTGATATTTTTGTTGTTTTATCACTAGTAATAAACCAATGGTACTGGGATGGAAGGTGGGGTTGGTCTGAACTGCTGAGGGTGACCCATCTGCTGCTGCTATTGTGACCACCTACCTTCATCAGATTTCAAAGCACTTTCAACTTCAATTCTTCTTTTAGGCGTTTCATCAAACACCTTATCATCACCAATCATCGTTATGAATCGGTTCGTTTTTAATTGATTTTTTTCAGGGATCGGTTGATTTAACCATCATCGGTAATATTTATGAATTGGTTGGTTTTGAATCTTTTTTTTCGAGATGGGTTGTGCTTCGATTGTTCCATTTATGTGTTTTTTTAAGATTTTGATCGGGTTTTTAAGGTTACGGTTTGATTTGATTTAAAGAGATAAATGAGAGCTTTTTGATTGTTTAGAGAGAGAGAGAGAGAGAACGTTTGATCTGGATCTGGATCTAAAAATGACTGTTGTTAAAACTTATTAAAGTTTTCAGTTTCAGTCCCTTATAAGAAGTTTCAAAGTTTGGCAGTTTTAGCCCCTCCGTGTTTTTAATCATTTGATCTGGTCCTTGATAATGGATGGTCCAGATCTGTCCCTTGGATTCCACCAAAATACAAGGTTCTTTAATAACCGGACTCTAAAATATACATTTAAGGAGAATATGGAATAAGAAAACTTACAGATCTTGTTTTGGATATATTGACTTTTGTGAAATGAGTTCAATTTTAAATTAGTTTGAATCAAAATCAGATATCGAGAAAAAAAATTGAATTTGAAATCTTGTATAAAGAGCAATCAATAAAATAAAATAAAAAGGACATCTGAAATGTACTTGGCAATTAAAAAAGAAGATTTTTTTTAACAAAATCTTTAGTGGATTGTGACATCACCAAAACTCAATTTGACACCCTAGTTGAACGACACATCACTAAAATGACATCAGCACAAAGTGCTCTTTAATAGAATGTATAGATGTTTATGACACGATTCAGTTATGGATGCTGATTTGCTCCACTTAGAACACTTATTGATATTCGATTCCCAAACATCATCATTAGACTTCACACACATTTTTTATGCTCAAAGTGCCAATTGTCAGATAGTTCCTTAATAGAGTTTGTAGCTACTTACTTGCACTTGTATATGAATGCTAATGACAAGTTCTTGATTTTTTCGGTTATTTAATTAACCGCCAGGTCGATGGTGGAAACTTAAATTCATGTAATTACTGTGCTTCCATTGTGGGTGTATGCATTCTTGTGGTATCCTCTAATAGCTTCACATAAATTATGAAAGCGTTCAAGTTCTTGTATATTACCTGATCTGCTGTTATAACATGTCTTTCCCTTTTCCTTAAGACGTGTCAGTGTGGTCTTTACATTGAAATTTTATACAGCTAAAAAATCATAGAATATTCTCTCTTGATAGTTATCTGCTTATGGTCTTGGTATATATTTAGATTAGATTGAAGTTGAATACGAGTTACAGTACGTGATATTGCATGTCAAAGGAAATGTAAAATCCAATGATTTTGCTGAGATTTAGTTCAGCAGATTAGTTTTATGTTTGAATAGTGTAAATAAGTTGAGTTATTGTCTGTTGTATTTAATAGTTTGAAACTCAGACGTTTTCGTGATAATCAGACCAGATCGTTCGAATGACATAAGATCACACTACTCATTGTATCCTTGAGGTGACAGCGAGACTGTAAATTTTATGCTATTTGTGTTTTGGCCTTCTTGATCTGCTGTAACTATGTCAATTTTTTTTTATGTATTGGTATTATAAGATTCTGTCCAGGTTAGATGCCTGAATCCTGATGACTTAAGTAAAATAAAATGGACTATATTTCATAATGGAGAATTGATATATAATTAGTCTTTGACCAAGAGAACATCATATTTAACTAAGTTGTTCATTTGAAGAGAAACACACTAAACTTCTAAGGAAGACTCTCATCATCAAAATTTAAGATTATTGTAGCCACCAAGCCTTTATGAGAATGTAGGTATATTGCATTCGTTGGTGGCTTCTAGCAGAAGCAGTTTACAGACCTGTATGGTTTATTTCAAAACAGAATTTAGGATAAAAATGACACCAATGGGACTTTGAGGGAAGAATGTGAGGTTAGTTATTTGAGCTTGTACCAGAGTGTGTGTTAGATAGATGTAACAATTTGGATCCGTTTACCTATAAAGTTATAAATGTGTCTACTTGGAGTGTTTTGATTCCTAACGGGTCAAATTAAAAAGTCAACTAAAAGGAAAATGAGGAAAATGAGTAGTCTCTTGTAAATGAACAAAGTCAACTATTCATCATTTGAGGTTGTGGGTATCTTAGAAGTTAGATTCTCAATATCTTATTAATGTTATTAGTTAAAATGTTTTTACAATTACAAGTTTGAATAATATGTTTACGATTAAATCACTTGAAGGTGCTATATAGGTTTATGCATAATAAGTTTGTGACTATCGTTACCAAAATCGTCCTGATGGCTATTATGGTAAGCAATATCGTTTTTGCTTTAACATGCCCTATGGCACACGGCACCGAGTGCTAAGAAATTACGCCTAGAAATATTTAGTACAAAGTTGTTGTAATGAGATTAGTGTAGTTCGATGAGCTTATTATCTATTATAAACCAGTTTCCAACAAACGTAACCCAATGGAAAACAGTTGCTCGTAAATGATCCAAATAAGTACATGTCAATGTCGATCCATGCTTATTCAAGTATTTGGATGCTTGGCGGCTTTATATTTGTTGTTTACATGGGGCATCCCAATATATGGGCCATGATTGTTTGGTTTACTACAAAAAGTAAACAAAGATAAACAACTACGAGGATTCAGGCATTTAAATTGGTAAGGAACAAAGCTTAAACTGTAGTATGCTGTGTGACATCCGTCAAATTTTCATCTTAAATTATTCATATAGTAGGAGTACTTTAATTATTTACCGACGAGTTGTCGACATGAATGTGTTAATTATTTTGCTTTGCGGACAAAGCCCTTTTTAGGGAGAGCATATGTAACACCTCGAGTTTTCACGTCTATTAAGTTATGAATGCAATATACGAAGTTGTTAAACGTATTATGTTTGCCGTATGTCTATTTGAAGTACTTACTAATCCCGTGAAGTCTCGCATAATTGTCTTTGTTTTGAATCGTGTATCGAGTTGTTATCGAGTCGTGTGTATTCAGTTTTCGAGTTTAAACTTAAGCACCCAACGAACCGAGCCGAGTAGCATACTTGGTGCATTATGTACAAACCTTTAAGTTATAAACTTTTTATTCACCTTTATTTCAAAAACTTGCTTAACAAGTGTGTATTTTCAGTTACAACATAAACTCTATAATTTATTCATCCACTAAGCACTACAAGACAACACACATGCCAAGTTTACCCAAATTGGGTATATCACAAGCTTACCAAATTCAGTTTGAGACTAACCCTAGACTAATAATACAGGATTAAATACTGTCCAAAGTTTACCCAATGTCCAAACATAACACACAAAGTTTTCACAGTCCAATATTACAATTACAATTTCTGGACAAGTTTTCAAATACAAATTCCTGGGTAAAGTGAAGGAAGTGTCAAACCGATCCATCCATCTCGTCCACACCTGCAAACCGAAAGAGTCAAGCCGATCCATCTCGTCCACACCTGCAAACCGAAACTTAAGCATCCCATTTGTGAGTCTTTTAAATCATCTCTTTTTTTCTGAATAAAATCTTAGTTGTGCTCGTCTTTGACAAACCTGCGAAAAATCAAACGAATATGTTAGTCTTTGTCACGGTCCTATTTTAATCAAAAACTGAAAGGATTAAACTATAGCAATTATTACTTGAACATGACCATGACCCTATTTTTCTGTCAACCAAACCGAGACCCCGACCAAGACCAAACCGAGACCCAACCCGAGACCCCAACCAAGACCAAACCGAGACCCCAACCAAGACCAAACCGAGGCTCAAACCGAGACTCAAACCGAGACCCAAACCGAGGCCAAACCGAGAACCAAACCAAGACAACCAAGTTACTTGCTTTCTGCCGAAACCCTTACCATTCAATGTCACCATAATCCAAATATCTTAATCATTTCAATTTACAGAAACATCATAAAACCCCAAACATGCCGCGGGTATAAAACCCCCCCTTTTCAATTCGAAACCCTAAAAACTGAAAACCTTTTTAAACACGAAATTAATACTTTCTATATACCAAAAACGCCATTTAATTTTGGATTAATCAACCGAATATAAAAACCCCCAATTTATATAAACCCTAATTTGATTTTATTAATTAAAACTCTAATTAAACCCAATCTAAACCCGAATCCAATAATTAATTTGACTGGAAACAAGATATGCAAAAACCCCCAATTTTGACCGAAACCCTAATTTTTACAAATTCGTTATATGTTGAAATTAATATGATTTTATAAAAGAAAACAGTAATTAATTGTAATTAAACACGAGATTTAGAAAAACCCCCAAATAATTTCGAAACCCTAAATTATTTATCATCAAATTCGAGAGCCATTTGGTTCTCAGCATGTTTATACAAGTTATTTAAACCCACAGATCTTTTATAAAACGAAAATCAATTAACCTTTTTTTTATTAAAAGAAAATAAGGATGAGTAACTTATCTTTGATTGGGATGAATCACTTTAACCCTGGGGATGAACACCATCAAAACCGAATCGGTTTGATGTGGGGATGAAACCCCACATCTCACGCGATCTATTCACCACAAACCATCCCAAATGATGGATGTATTAAACTGAAAACATGATTAGCCATGGGAGGGAGATGATCCGATCCAGATTCTAGAAAGAGAGAGAGAGTGGGGCGGTGGGTGTGTTTCGAGAGAAGAGAGAGAGAGTTAAACTCTCTGTTTTTGAGTTGTGTGTGTGAAACACACGTATTTACCCCTCCCTTTCCTTGTTTATATCGCCAGCGGGTCGGGCCGGGTTATATAACCCTTGGGCCGGTTTATGGGTGGGTATTATGGGCTTATATTGGGCCAGTTTGGTGTATTGAGTTTATTTAAAGCCCAAAACGAAATTTGTAACTTAAGGGTATAATTTAACCCGTAAACCTCGACCGTTTAATAACCGACTTTTATGTGTCGTATTTTTCCGTAAACGTAAGGTTTTGTCAAGCACAACTAGGGTGTCGTGTCTTTTTACTAGTATAAATTTTCATGTCGTAACGCGATCCTTATATTAAATAGGTCGCGGCTAGCGTAACCGTACTCTCGAGCTACCTTTACCTTCGTCCTTTTTGCTGAATTACGAGGTGAGTTTGTAGCCCCATACTTAACTATTTTTATTGCTTTTTGGGGTGAGACATTGCTTGATTTTAACGTATGAACACAAGTGCATTTACTGATTTATATATTAGTCTAAGTCCCACTAAAAACCCAGTTGCTTTGGCCCGTGAATCGTGAACCGTTAATTACTTTGTGTAAGCGCGAATGTTATGGATAGATCTATCGGGATTGACGTCCCTGTCTGTCTTGTCCAACAAGGGGACAAGCGGGCACAATTTCATTTGAGTCTGAGATAGGATGTCGTGGGTTTAGGCATCTAGTTGGGCTACATTTATATGATTATACTGCCGGTGTTGTTAACGCTTCGGTGTCACGAGCTTAGACTGTAATAAATACTTTTGGGATGACTTTGTATTTGTTATATTGTCATCACTTTTGGGGAAATCTTGTGGTTCATTAAAAATTTCAAATTAACTAAACCTATGAACTCACCAACTTTATGTTGACACTTTAGCAATGTTTTTCTCAGGTATTAAGAAGGAAGATGCTAAGTGAGGTCTCATGCATTGCCGTCATTTCTTTGAAACAAAGATCATTTATACTATTTGAGAAAACTAAGTTTTGTAACTGTATCCAGTTTTATGCTTCCGCACTTGGTTAAAACTATTTATTTTATCAATTACAAGTGATCTATTTTCCGAACGTCTCATTTAGAGGTCGTTCTTCGTAACTGTGTGTGTATGATAATCATGACGTCACCACTCCCTTGTCGCCGTTATACTCTGATATTTTGGGAGTGTGACAGATTGGTATCAGAGCCATGGTTATAGAGAACTAGGTTGCATTTAGTAACTCTAGACTATAACTGTTATGTGTTTAATCGATTATCATACGGATTGTAAGTATTAAGTATATGTAGATACATTAACATAGATAAGTAATAAATGGGATACATGTGGTTTAACAAATACGAGGTATATTTACATGGGTTACATGTGCAACAACAAAATCTGAATTATGTTATATGGGATACATGTGGATTCAACAATGATTGCTATGTTATGTCAATGTCCCTTTTTACGGACTAATTTTATAAGATATTTACACACATTTATTTTGTTTATGATTACAGCGATGTCTTCTTCTGATGATTCCACGTCTACAGGAGCGTACTACAACCGTAGTTCACAGTCGACTATCAGTTCATCAGTAGGACTACCTAGAGGATCACCATCAGGATATCCGTGGTACCAGATGGTTTCAGATGATGATACAGAGAGAGAGACTGAGGAGGTTCGTCGTTCACCGATCCGTATTCCTGATGCACCAGCTGACGACGTACTTAGCCTAGAAGGCGGAGGAGAGGATGACTTAGACGCTGATGTGGTGCAGTCACCAGGTCAGACATCAGTTACTAGGGATGAGACGGTAGAGGAGACAGAGGATGATGATATGGAGTTCACAGATGGGGAAGGAGAGCCCATGGAGGTCACAGACACTGAGGACCCTCCTACTGCATATGCTGCTACTCCTGAGGTTTCCCTAGCACACATCTCCTCATCTTCATCTGAAGACGAAGGGGAGAGGACTGATATTCCTGCTCCAGCACCTGGTACACTACCTTTCTACTATGTGAGACGACGTCTTCGGGGGAGAGCTGCTCGACCACCACTTTCACCTTACCGACCTCTCATACCCTTCACTGCCACTGACAGGCATGCAGCTCGCACACCTGCCAGTCCTGTCCCAGAGACACCACTATTACTACCACCACCAGAGATTGTACCTGCTGTGTACCAGGAGATGCTTACTGATGCTGGCATCTCTACTGGGTCGAGAGCTACGACTCCTCTTCCTAGGAGAGCTACATCGACGGTGGTGATGCTTGGGGCAGCAGATGGATGTGTGACGACACGATTAAACAGGTTGGAGGATGCTGTAGAGGCTTTAGGTGAAGAGTATAATGAGGTGCAGGATAAGTTAGAGGCACTGGCAAAGAAGAGTCCAGTTAGGGATGAGACAGTGTTGACGGTTTGTGTGACCCGTCTACGAGGACAGCTTCATACTGTTCTTGATCAGATGGAATCCATGCCGAATGCTCGTCTTGAGGAGATCGAGAGCCTGATGACCCGTTGGGAGTAGAGCCATTGGTTGAGACAGGCGGACTAGAGGCACCAGTGGAGGACCCTGTTGCAGACTTGGATAAGAGGTTTAGAGCCGCTTTTCATGATACCGATGTTAGACTTAGAGATTCCCAGGCTCGTGAGATCGTGGTTGAGAGGAGGTTAGCAGAGTTGGAGAGAGAGCTTCATCAGCGCCGTGAGGGCACTAGTTAGATTTATCTTGTACCATTGACTTATCCTTGTATGACCACTAAGCTTTGAAGTTTATCTTAGCTAGTTGGCATTTTATTTCCTCTTATTATATTATGTATGACAAACTATGATGTACTACCAAACAATTCTATGAATGATATTATGGGTTACAAAAATTGTGAGATCATTATATATTGTGTATTATACCCTGGAGCATTTCATAATTGTATTGTGCGTGCCATGCATGTTATGTCTGGCAAAACTCATTGTCCTATTACCTTTTTAGATTATGGCGCCAGTTAGAAGATCCGAAACGCAGAATCCACCAGCTACTACCGGTGGAATTGACACCGTCATGCTAAGTCAAATGATAGCCGAACGAGTGGCCGAGGCACTCGCAACAGCCGAAGCAAATCGTACAGCTAGCACACAGGAGGAGACCAACCAAGGAGCTACTAATGCTATTGCACGGACTTGTACCTACAAGGAATTTCGTGCAGTTACGCAAGTAAGTTTCCGCGGTACTGAAGGAGCAGTAGGATTAACCAGATGGTTTGAAAAGCTAGAATCCCAATTTGGGATTAGCAATGTTGCTGAAGCTGATAAGGTGAAGTTTGCGTCAAGCACATTAGTGGATGGTGCTTTGACTTGGTGGAACGTCTATGCTCGTGCAGTGACCATTGACGTTGCCCAAGAGACACCGTGGAGTGAATTTAAAGCTATGTTTGTGAGGAAATACTGCCCACGTAATGAAGTCAAGCAGATGGAGGTTGAGCTGTGGAACCTGAAGGTCAAGGGTACTGCTCTTACTGCTTACAATCAGCGCTTTCAAGAGCTGATCTTGTTATGTCCTGAAATGGTGCCCAACGACGACCGATTGTTGGAGCGATACATTGAAGGACTACCTTTGAGCATCAAAGGGAATGTGACTTCATCCAAGCCAACTGATTTGCACGAGGCAATCGACATGGCTCAGAGTCTGATGTACCAAGTGGTACAAGAGTTGGGAGAAAATACTGGAGATAAGAGGAAGTGGTCTGGCAACCACTACAACAACAATACCAACAATACCAACAACAGCAACAACACAAACAACTACAACCAGAACAAGCGACAAGAAGTAGCAAGGGTGTTTACTGCTGGACAAGGTAATGTTGGAAACTACGCTGGAAGACTTCCTTTCTGCGGAAAATGTGGCCGACACCACGAAGGAGCATGTCCCCCAACGTGATACAATTGTGGGAAGGCCGGACATAAGGCAAAGGAATGTCGAGCACCACCTCGTCCTACTAACCAAAGAGGACCTGGAACGCAAGGTGGCCAAGGAGCAAATGTCACTTGCTTTGGATGTGGAGAGAAAGGTCACTACAAGAACAAGTGTCCAAGCAGTGGGAACCAAGGTCGTGGTAACCAGATTCGAGGCAATCAGAATCACAACCAAGGGAACCAAAGGCAGAATCAGGGCAACCAGGGAGGGAATAACCGAGCCACAACTAGTACTCCTGGAGGATTCACGTCACCTAGCAAAGTGTATCATCTCTGTGCTGAAGCTGCAGTGTAAGACAACAACGTTGTGACTGGTACGTTTCTAGTCAATAACAACTATGCTTCAGTACTATTTGATTCTGGTGCGGATAGGAGTCTTGTGTCATCTGTATTTAGTGAACGCCTAAATGTTACCCCTACTGCGTTAGACGTTAAGTATAATGTAGAATTAGCCGATGGGAAGTCAGTAACCACCGACGTTATTCTGAAAGGATGTAGTGTAAGGTTACAAGGTCGTTCGTTCAGTATCGACCTACTCCCCATAGAATTGGGAAGTTTTGACGTCATCATTGGAATGGATTGGATGTCGAAGCATCACGCGGAAATTGTATGTCATGAGAAGTGCGTCCGTGTTCCTTATGGAAACGATGTACTAATCATACAAGGCGAAAGAAGTGGAGTGAAGAATGGATCAAGACTGGAAGTCATCTCATGTATTAGGACCCAAAGATACATTGAGAAGGGATGTCCAGTGTTCTTGGTTCAAATAACACAAAAGGAAGAAGAAGAAGATCACGAGAAGAAGGTGGAAGATGTACCGATCGTTAGAGACTTTCCGGACGTATTCCCAGAGGACTTACCAGGACTACCACCAGTACGGCAAGTGAAGTTTCACATCGAGCTTACACCAGGAGCCGCGCCTGTTGCTAGAGCCCCATACCGTCTAGCACCGGCCGAGATGACAGAGTTAGCTGAACAAATAAAGGAACTTTCTGACAAAGGTTTCATTAGACCAAGTTCCTCACCTTGGGGAGCGCCGGTCTTGTTTGTCAAAAAGAAAGATGGATCCTTTAGAATGTGTATCGATTACCGAGAATTGAATAAGCTGACGATAAAGAACCGTTACCCATTGCCAAGAATTGACGATCTTTTCGACCAATTGCAAGGATCTAGCATATACTCGAAGATCGATTTAAGGTCAGGATATCATCAACTAAGGGTTAGAGAGGAAGACGTTCATAAGACAGCTTTTAGAACCCGGTACGGACACTACGAGTTCCAAGTTATGCCTTTCGGTTTGACATACGCGCCTGCGGTATTCATGGATCTCATGAACCGAGTTTGCAAACCATACTTGGACAAGTTTGTGATTGTATTTATCGATGATATTCTCATCTATTCTCGTAATGAAGAAGAACACAAGGAACATTTGAAGACCATACTAGAGCTGCTAAGGAAGGAGAAGTTATATGCAAAGTTTTCCAAATGTGAGTTTTGGATAAACACGGTGCAATTCCTTGGGCATGTAATCGATAGCAGTGGTATTCACGTTGATCCTGCTAAGATCGAGGCCGTGAAAGATTGGGCGACTCCAACAACACCCACGGAGATCCGCCAATTTTTAGGTCTTGCTGGTTACTATAGGAGATTCATTGAAGGTTTCTCCAAGATAGCTAAACCGATGACGGAGTTGACTCAAAAGGACAAGAAGTTTGAGTGGAAAGAGGATCAAGATTTGGCATTCCAGACATTGAAGCAGATGTTGTGTGAAGCACCTATACTAGCCCTACCCGAGGGTAATGAAGACTTTGTGGTGTATTGTGATGCATCCATAAAAGGGTTAGGTGCGGTACTGATGCAAAGGACTAAGGTCATAGCTTACGCATCAAGATAACTAAAAGTGCACGAGAAGAACTACACAACTCATGACCTAGAGTTGGGAGCAGTGGTGTTTGCCTTGAAGATTTGGAGACACTACCTTTATGGTACTAAGTGTGTTGTATTCACTGATCATAAGAGTCTACAACACATTTTGAATCAAAAGGAACTCAACATGAGACAACGACGTTGGCTAGAGTTGCTCAGTGATTACGATTGCGAGATCCGTTATCACCCGGGCAAGGCAAATGTCGTGGCCGACGCTTTGAGTCGAAAGGAGAGAGTTCTTAGGGTGAAGGCTTTGGTGATGACCATTGACTTAGACCTTCCATCCTTAATTCTCAAGGCTCAGAAAGAGGCAGTCGAGGAAGAAATTCTCAAGACTGAAGATGTTGAAGGCATGATAAAGAAGTTAGAAACACGCTCGGATGGAACGTTATGCCTTGATAATAGGAGTTGGTTACCATGCCATGGTGACTTACGATATTTGATTATGCATGAGTCGCATAAGTCAAAATACTCCATACATCCGGGATCTGACAAAATGTATCATGATCTGAAGATGTTGTATTGGTGGCCGAACATGAAGGCGGATATTGCTACATACGTTAGCAAGTGCTTGACTTGTGCCAAGGTCAAGGCCGAACATATGAAACCATCAGGATTATTGGTCCAACCCGAACTGCCAGAATGGAAGTGGGAAAGGATCACTATGGATTTCATTACCAAGCTACCAAAAACCTCAGCCGGATTTGACACCATTTGGGTAATCGTCGACCGACTCACCAAATCGGCTCATTTCATACCCATCAAGGAGACCGATGGAATGGATAAGTTAGCAAGAACATACTTGGAGGAAGTAGTCACGAAGCATGGTGTGCCTGTGTCTATAATCTCCGACCGAGACAGCCGATTTACTTCGCAGTTCTGGAAGTCACTGCAGAAGGCATTGGGAACGCAGTTGGATATGAGCACTGCGTACCATCCCCAAACCGACGGTCAAAGTGAAAGGACCATTCAAACCTTAGAAGATATGCTGAGAGCTTGTGTGATTGACTTCGGAAATAGATGGGATAGACACCTACCTCTGGTGGAGTTCTCATACAACAATAGTTATCACACTAGCATTAAGGCTGCGCCGTTCGAAGCACTGTATGGTAGGAAGTGTCGTTCACCCGTGTGTTGGGCAGAGGTTGGTGAAGCACAACTCACTGGACCCGAGATCATACACGAGACTACTGAGAAGATCTTTAAGATTAAGAGCCGTATGCAAGCCGCAAGAGATCGACAAAAGAGTTATGCTGACATGAGACGCAAACCCTTTGAGTTTGAGGTTGGTGATAGAGTCATGTTGAAGGTCTCACCTTGGAAGGGTGTGATTCGCTTTGGAAAGCGTGGAAAGTTGAATCCTCGTTACATTGGACCCTTCAAGATTATAGAGAGGATTGGTCCCGTAGCCTATCGTTTGGAATTACCCCAAGAACTTAGCCGAGTGCATAATGTGTTCCACATTTGCAATTTGAAGAAATGTTTAGCCGACGAGACACTCGTTATTCCTTTGGAAGAGATTCAACTCGACGACAAACTCAACTTTGTAGAAGAACCGGTAGAAGTTATGGACCGTCAAGTCAAACAACTCAAGCAAAGCTGTATACCTATTGTAAAGATCCGTTGGAATGCGCGTAGAGGTCCAGAATACACGTGGGAACGTGAAGACCAATTCAAGAGCAAGTATCCTCATCTTTTCGCTAATCATCCTACTACAACAACGTCTTGATTTCGTGACGAAATCTCTAAAACATGGGAATACTGTGACATCCGTCAAATTTTCATCTTAAATTATTCATATAGTAGGAGTACTTTAATTATTTACCGACGAGTTGTCGACATGAATGTGTTAATTATTTTGCTTTGCGGACAAAGCCCTTTTTAGGGAGAGCATATGTAACACCTCGAGTTTTCACGTCTATTAAGTTATGAATGCAATATACGAAGTTGTTAAACGTATTATGTTTGCCGTATGTCTATTTGAAGTACTTACTAATCCCGTGAAGTCTCGCATAATTGTCTTTGTTTTGAATCGTGTATCGAGTTTTTATCGAGTCGTGTGTATTCAGTTTTCGAGTTTAAACTTAAGCACCCAACGAACCGAGCCGAGTAGCATACTTGGTGCATTATGTACAAACCTTTAAGTTATAAACTTTTTATTCACCTTTATTTCAAAAACTTGCTTAACAAGTGTGTATTTTCAGTTACAACATAAACTCTATAATTTATTCATCCACTAAGCACTACAAGACAACACACATGCCAAGTTTACCCAAATTGGGTATATCACAAGCTTACCAAATTCAGTTTGAGACTAACCCTAGACTAATAATACAGGATTAAATACTGTCCAAAGTTTACCCAATGTCCAAACATAACACACAAAGTTTTCACAGTCCAATATTACAATTACAATTTCTGGACAAGTTTTCAAATACAAATTCCTGGGTAAAGTGAAGGAAGTGTCAAACCGATCCATCCATCTCGTCCACACCTGCAAACCGAAAGAGTCAAGCCGATCCATCTCGTCCACACCTGCAAACCGAAACTTAAGCATCCCATTTGTGAGTCTTTTAAATCATCTCTTTTTTTCTGAATAAAATCTTAGTTGTGCTCGTCTTTGACAAACCTGCGAAAAATCAAACGAATATGTTAGTCTTTGTCACGGTCCTATTTTAATCAAAAACTGAAAGGATTAAACTATAGCAATTATTACTTGAACATGACCATGAACCTATTTTTCTGTCAACCAAACCGAGACCCCGACCAAGACCAAACCGAGACCCAACCCGAGACCCCAACCAAGACCAAACCGAGACCCCAACCAAGACCAAACCGAGGCTCAAACCGAGACTCAAACCGAGACCCAAACCGAGGCCAAACCGAGAACCAAACCAAGACAACCAAGTTACTTGCTTTCTGCCGAAACCCTTACCATTCAATGTCACCATAATCCAAATATCTTAATCATTTCAATTTACAAAAACATCATAAAACCCCAAACATGCCGCGGGTATAAAACCCCCCTTTTCAATTCGAAACCCTAAAAACTGAAAACCTTTTTAAACACGAAATTAATACTTTCTATATACCAAAAACGCCATTTAATTTTGGATTAATCAACCGAATATAAAAACCCCCAATTTATATAAACCCTAATTTGATTTTATTAATTAAAACTCTAATTAAACCCAATCTAAACCCGAATCCAATAATTAATTTGACTGGAAACAAGATATGCAAAAACCCCCAATTTTGACCGAAACCCTAATTTTTACAAATTTGTTATATGTTGAAATTAATATGATTTTATAAAAGAAAACAGTAATTAATTGTAATTAAACACGAGATTTAGAAAAACCCCCAAATAATTTCGAAACCCTAAATTATTTATCATCAAATTCGAGAGCCATTTGGTTCTCAGCATGTTTATACAAGTTATTTAAACCCACAGATCTTTTATAAAACGAAAATCAATTAACCTTTTTTTTATTAAAAGAAAATAAGGATGAGTAACTTATCTTTGGTTGGGATGAATCACTTTAACCCTGGGGATGAACACCATCAAAACCGAATCGGTTTGATGTGGGGATGAAACCCCACATCTCACGCGATCTATTCACCACAAAGCATCCCAAATGATGGATGTATTAAACTGAAAACATGATTAGCCATGGGAGGGAGATGATCCGATCCAGATTCTAGAAAGAGAGAGAGAGTGGGGCGGTGGGTGTGTTTCGAGAGAAGAGAGAGAGAGAGTTAAACTCTCTGTTTTTGAGTTGTGTGTGTGAAACACACGTATTTACCCCTCCCTTTCCTTGTTTATATCGCCAGCGGGCCGGGCCGGGTTATATAACCCTTGGGCCGGTTTATGGGTGGGTATTATGGGCTTATATTGGGCCAGTTTGGTGTATTGAGTTTATTTAAAGCCCAAAACGAAATTTGTAACTTAAGGGTATAACCGACTTTTATGTGTCGTATTTTTCCGTAAACGTAAGGTTTTGTCAAGCACAACTAGGGTGTCGTGTCTTTTTACTAGTATAAATTTTCATGTCGTAACGCGATCCTTATATTAAATAGGTCGCGGCTAGGTAACCGTACTCTCGAGCTACCTTTACCTTCGTCCTTTTTGCTGAATTACGAGGTGAGTTTGTAGCCCCATACTTAACTATTTTTATTGCTTTTTGGGGTGAGACATTGCTTGATTTTAACGTATGAACACAAGTGCATTTACTGATTTATATATTAGTCTAAGTCCCACTAAAAACCCAGTTGCTTTGGCCCATGAATCATGAACCGTTAATTACTTTGTGTAAGCGCGAATGTTATGGATAGATCTATCGGGATTGACGTCCCTGTCTGTCTTGTCCAACAAGGGGACAAGCGGGCACAGTTTCATTTGAGTCTGAGATAGGATGTCGTGGGTTTAGGCATCTAGTTGGGCTACATTTATATGATTATACTGCCGGTGTTGTTAACGCTTCGGTGTCACGAGCTTAGACTGTAATAAATACTTTTGGGATGACTTTGTATTTGTTATATTGTCATCACTTTTAGGGAAATCTTGTGGTTCATTAAACATTTCAAATTAACTAAACCTATGAACTCACCAACTTTATGTTGACACTTTAGCAATGTTTTTCTCAGGTATTAAGAAGGAAGATGCTAAGTGAGGTCTCATGCATTGCCGTCATTTCTTTGAAACAAAGATCATTTGTACTATTTGAGAAAACTAAGTTTTGTAACTGTATCCAGTTTTATGCTTCCGCACTTGGTTAAAACTATTTATTTTATCAATTACAAGTGATCTATTTTCCGAACGTCTCATTTAGAGGTCGTTCTTCATAACTGTGTGTGTATGATAATCATGACGTCACCACTCCCTTGTCGCCATTATACTCTGATATTTTGGGAGTGTGACATGCTGATTCTGTTTTTGTCTAGAAATCATCGTTTGTCTATTCCATAAAACTTAACGCTGCTTTTTATCCCTAAAAATATGTGCTAGAGGTAAGTGTTATGCACAATGATCTTCTGTTTCTAGTTTTTAACGCTTCAGCTACTGGAAAACCTCATATGCTCTCCAGTTTCTAATTTTTATGCTGAAAGCCAGTCTCCTTTAAAGCTTTTCATGATATAGAGGTTTGTTATAGGACAAATTGTTTATGTGTTAAAGCGAATTTGATGTAATCGTTGTTGTTATTGCATGCCCATTGCAGGCACTTCTTACTCACGGCAATGCTGTTTGTATATGACTATTTGGAATTCATTATATCTTTTCTTATCTATAAAAGAAAATAGGCGCTTTTTTGTACAGTTTTCTAACAGGTACGACTAGCTAGAATAGGGTTTTTTTTAGCTAAACAACTGATGTACTCTTTCAAGTGTTTTGTAAGTCATTTTGTAACATAAGACACCGTATAAACTGATTTTAAAATGATGGTTTTTATATAAAACTGTAGATTAGCGTTTGACAATGTAAAGTCTGTATATATATGATACTTATTGCTGATGACTTCCCCAATGACTGTATGACCTACCGAAGGCTAAGGTTACGAAGTAACACTGAGATAAGCGTGTTGGGTATTTATGATATCAGTCCTGTAGGTAACTCAAACCTCTTATTATATGTATACAGGCAATCAGGTTACCTTCTGTTCCTGTGGGTGATGGAAGATTAGGGGGTATTTCTGGGACGATTTCAACTTATGGAAGTTTGATAATACGAGGTTATGATGTTGTTGCTATTGTGCTGGAAGATGATGGCCTAGAAAATGAAGTGTCATTGAGGTCTTATCTGAGAAACAAGTGAGGAACATGCACGACCGTATATTCTTTTGATGTTCGTGCTTTATCCTATTTGTGCTGTGTATTTGTTAGCTTCTTAGCGAGTAAAAATATGTAAAATAGAATGACTAATCTCAAAGAAAACTGGTCAGGTAGGTTGAAACTCCCCCAGATTGTATATATGATGCTTAAAGTGTACTTTAAAATCAGTAGTTATCGTTGCCAGATGCATACCAAGCCTTTTCAACTCCTTTCTGTGCAATTCAACTCCTTTCTCATAATGTTTCCAAGAGTGGAAAGATTTATGATTTTGTGTTTGTTTCATTTGGATTTGTGCTTTTCTAGCTCTCGAATACGTTCTTCAAGCTGTGATTCGAGAACTTCATGTAAAGGGTCAAATTGCTTAAATTTGATCATATGCTTTTGTTATGCTTGGATTTATCTTATTTAGAGTTCCAGTTAGAACTGAATTGCAGGTGTAGCTCTTTATTGATCCTTTGTGTCGTATTTATTTGAGCACAACCCTTATGACTTGAAATAATGTCTGGACCAAAACCTCACCCCAACCTATTAGACCTACTAGGACCTTCATCGCGGGTCGGGACATGTTTCAAAACCGGGTTAGGACGCAGTCATGGTCCTCACTTATTTGGGCTCATTTTTGCACTGACATGTTAATTATACTTATTTGGGCTCATTTTTGCTCATTTTTAAACTGTACTTATGGAAATGCTACTTCTATGGTGTTTGTTTGTTTATGAACATTTTTTCTATGTTTTAGTGACTACCAGGATATCGCCGTGTCTTGTGGTCTTTAACAGCTACTTTGAACAGCCCCTTGAACTGCAAATCTTGGTCATCGGTCCGTAGTGTTTTAGTGACAGGGGTTCTCTCTGCTACAAAGCTTCTTGATAGTCCTTATTGCTTCTCTGCTACAAAGGTAAGATACTTGTAGACTGCTTATTGACTACCTGCAGTTGTCCTTAATGTTTTAGTGACAACATCAGTTAACCGCATTGCTTCTCTGCTAAAGGCAGAAACTTGAGCCTCTTGTATACTGCTACAGTTTCTTCTTGCTTATCAAAAAACAAGTGCAAATAGAAACGATGTCAATTTAAACTCGCAAATTAAACAGTAATATGTAAATTAATACGATTGTTTATAGTGATGTAAATTTTATTTATAAGTTATGCACCTCATTGTTAATACTATATGTTCACCAAAAAAAATAACATTAAATTATTATGATTGTTTATATTGATGTAAATTATTTAGCTATTAGCCTAATTTGGTTTGTGTATATTCATTTGATGAGGTCATATTGTGCTTTAAGTGATGTAAATTTTTTAGTTATTAGATATGCTATTTGATTCAAAATTTTTTATGTGAAACGTTGGATGAAAATGTATTAGTGGAAGACGGTGAACGTATGAAGAAGATCAAGTTGTTCAACCACAAAGGAATGCAAGGACTGACAATATATGAAAATGTATTAGTGGAAGACGGTGAAGGTATGAAGAAGATCAAGTTGTTCAACCACAAAGGAATACAAGGACCGACAATATATGACTAACTTAAGAGATCAAATTGTGACACAATTGATGTAAAGTGGTTGAACGGTTAGGGAGTATGTTTTAATATGTATTTAAAGTTTATTATGTAATTTGAAAATTTTATGTTTTCTTTATGTTTTTATATTTTGAATCATTATATTGTTGTTGATATTTCGTTTTTTAAGCAATTACACGTTTCACATTTCAAAAATTAAAAAAATTTAGTATCATACGACAACAAAATTTATATGATCAAATAACGAAAATTTCTAAAGAAAAAGAAAAAGATAAAAGAAAAAGACAAAAGAAGTACTTTAAAAGAAAAAAAAACGGTCTTCTTCTATTAGATGAAGACTTTAGATGAACCTCTTCTTCCGCAGACATGGTTTGTAGATGAAGAAGAAAAGACTTTGAAAAACAAACGAAGCCTTATACTTATTAGTGATAACGTATAAGTCTAACCACGGTAAAGTAATGACAAAAGCAGTTTAAAGTAACGAATAAAAGACACAATTATCTTCCAACGTTTAACTCTTATTAAGTAAAAAATTATATCCTATTGTATGTGAAACTATAACAGGGATTGAATAGACAATGTGTTGTGTGTGATCTCCTCACTAACAAGAAATACTAACCCTAACGATTAATATACTTGACTGTGAGACCCCCAAAATCAGGCAAGGGAACAACTAGGCAGCAAGGGGGTAACACGTTATGGTACAAGTAACAATAAATTATAAAATGACTTGAAAATGACGTAATAAAAGACATATACATTACATGATAAAAGATCAGAGTTTTAAACAAAAGGTCCCAGAGTTTTATAAGCGGAAAATCTATTATTTCCTTATGGTTTTGTAACATATAGTTACCAAGAATATATGATAAACTTCTAACAGCTTTTATTAAAACCAAAGTTTAAATATACACATAAATCCCCAAGCTGCGATAATATCCTGCGGGCTCCCATCCAAGCAAATCTAAGTAATAATACCTGAGATTAAACATGTAAAACTGTCAACATAAAGTTGAGTGATATTCATAGGTTTAACAGTCAAGGTGTGGAACACAAGAATTCATTTGTCAACCAAGAAATAGGGAAAATGGTTATGTACATTAACCATAGTCGGAAACCATTATTATTGCTATTTAGTTCATGAACCGAAGCTTAACTCATGTAAGTTCCTCTAGTGAGTATTCAGCCTAAATACTCAAGTATAAACAAATGTAAGTGTATCAAGGTAATCGGGATGGGGATTGTCAATCCCGATGGATCCACCCACAAAATTCGCGCTTAGCAACACAAGTAAATTAACGGTTCATGATCAAGAGAGGAAACTTAAGGCTATAAACTAAAAGAAATAATATCAATGAAATTTGTTGGAAAGCATACAAGTTTCTGGATAGCATACAACTTAGAATACATTTTTTTTAAATAAATGTGATCCACCATGTAAAATCTCACCCCGCGTTTAGAAATCATGTACAAGTAGTAAAAGGGGCTATGAACTCACCTTAACCACGAGGTAAGTGAATCACGGTACCCAGAAGCTGAGTAGAAACAGTAGTGGTAAGACGATCACCGATGATATGGATGCCCGGTAAACACGTAAGCCGCAACCTATCAAAATAAGGCGCGCGTTAAGACTCGAACTCAAATATCGATATGTACCAAGTATAATATCACTTAAATATTTTCAAAGTATTCATACTTCAAAACTAGTGACACGAACCAAGTGAATCCATACTATCCCATTTATCGAACACTACCCGTTTAAACACTTGCACTCTTGAAATTGACCCGTCATAAGACGTCAAGTCAATACAAGTCAAACTATCCCTTTACTTCACTCTCGAACCAGTAACTAAGTCATTTATATAATGACTAAACACTTGAGTAAGTCACCATGTCCAATAGTGAATACTCAAATTCACGCAACACAAGCATTGAACTACGTGTCCAAAATACAAATCAGCACGTACACTTCAAATGTACATACCGATCTACCCTATCTAGACTTGTCCGATTTCGATAAAACTTGGTGGCAAGGTCAAGTATAACCTGTAGAAAGTCCTCCTAAAAATTTATCAAAAGATTTTACTCTTTAGACTCACTGCTCAACACATCTTTGACGTATAAAATCCGGACAGTTTTGAACACTTGACTCGTGAAACCATTTTGACCATCAATAGCATTTCCGTTTTCAAAACCAATCATTGACTTTGAAAATAGACTCAAAACGCTAAGTTTAGGGCCTGATATCAGCCTCTAAACATTTCTAAAACTCTACTTATAGTCCCCGAGATTTGATCCAAATATCGACAACAATTTCGTATTGTGTCGATACTCGCCTCCCGATACACGAATATTCAAACTATCGCATCTTCTTCCTCGTTTTGAGTTAGAAGGCCTACTTTATATCAAATCGAAGCTCTCGACATTCTCTACTGTTAGCCCTATATTTTATATAGTCGAACAAGAATGTAACAGGTCATCTTAGTCGTTATGGTCTTGTATTGTAATAGGTTAGTCGGGTTACCGGGCTTGGACTTTGAGCTAATATTGTATAAGTTAGGGACGTAAGCCCGAGACAAAGCCAAGCCCGACCCATGTCACTTAAACCCACGGCCCAACAAGCCAAGGGTATATATACCCTCTTCTATGTGTGGAAGAGGGTGTTGGTTCATTTTACTTCCTCTCTCTAAAGTATAACCTTCCACCAATTCTCTCTAGTTTCTCTCTCTACTTTTCTTCTCTTTCTCTCTCTAGAATCTTGTGTTATGGATTAAGTAGGATTAACATTTGGTATCAAGAGCCTATAGTGGATAGGTGATTGAAGATCCGTGGTTTATGTTCTTATTGATTTTGTGAGGTATTTGATCCATAATCCTTGATCCAATTTTTTTTGTGTTTTTTTATGGTTTAATCTTGATACAAATCTTCTACATAGTAGTGGTAGAGATTTGGCATTGTTTATTTGGGTAAAAACACAAACTTTTTGGGTATTTGGATCAATTTCTGGCAAAAAGTTAAGGTTTTTACAAGTTTGATCCGAGAAAAGTGGTTTCTCGATCAACAGTTGTATATTCGGAAAAGGGTTTTGATTATCCGAAAAAGTGAGTTTATTCCGAAATAATATTTTCGGAAAAGGGTCTCTGTTTTCCGAAGATTTGTTATTTATCCGAAGATTTATTCCGAAATAGTGGTGTTTTATCCGAAGTTTTTTTTCTTTCCGAAAAAGTGGTGTTTATCCGAACATATATTCCGAAAAGAGGTGGTTTTTCCGAAGATTTCACTTATTCCGAAGAAATCCAGTTTTTCCGAAAATACCATTTATCCGAAAATCTTCCCTTTATCCGAAAATCATCATTTATCCGAAAAATCAACTTTTTCCGAAAAACCCAATTTATCCGAAAAACTCACTTATTCCGAAAAACCCATTTATTCCGAAAACCCAATTTTTCCGAAAAACTCAAGTATTCCGAAAAACATCATTTATCCGAAGACTTCTCATTATTCTGAAGATTGTCAATATTCCGAAGATCAACCTATATTCCGAAGATTGTCACACATTCCGAAGAAGTGCCATTTTCCCAAAAAACCTCATTTCTCCGAAAACATTGCATTTTTCCGAAGATTTCAATTATTCCGAAGAAGTTCAAATTTTCCGAAAATACTCAATTATCCGAAAATAGCAATTTTTTCCGAAAAAGTGAAATTTTTTAACAAACATTGAAAGTTTGTGGAATCGAGTGTTTTTGGTCTTGGAATTTTTGGTTTCTGGAGAGACAATTCTTAGGGGATTTTAACATCTTTTCTCGATAACATCAACCATACCTCATCACAACACATACACTAAGATCCTAATCCATTCACAATCATCGACAATGTCTAACAACAACATCAACAATGCGACTGCAAATCAAATTCATTTGGAACAAGGTGGCAATGGGAATGCACCTGTGCTCACTGCCGGTTGTTATGTTCAATGGAGATCTCGTTTTCTCAGATTCTCGACGGAAAAGAGAACCGAACTGCTCTTCGTCACTGCCTTGAGAATCCACCTCCAGTTTTTAAATTCAGACCCATTACCACACAAGCAGAGGATGGTACTTCATCAACTACACGAGCCATGAAGAATTTCGATACTTGTCCCGCTGAGAAAAAGAAACTCCTCCAAGATGAAGCTGATGCTGTGAACTACATACTCACTGGGATTGATAACGATATCTATAACACGGTTGATGCATGTCCTAATGCTATGGAAATGTGGAATGCAATTCATCGATTGAAGCAAGGTGAGTCAATCAACGTTCAAGATCTCGAGACTAATTTACTTTAGGAGTTTGGAAAATTCACATCCGAAGATGGTGAACCCATTGACTCATATTACTCGATATTCTATAAAATGATGAATGAGCTTGTCAGATTTCAGTGCACCATCTTCAATCATCATGCCAATGTTCAGTTTCTACTTCAACTCAAACCGGAATGGCAAAGGTTTGTGAATTTGGTTAAACAAAGGGAAGATATCAATACCATCTCCTATCACAAACTTTATGATATCCTGAAACAACATCAGAATGAAGTGAATGAACTAAGGGCGGAAAAGGCAGAACGATCTGCTAACTCTATTGCTTTTGTGCCTGCTACTTCAACAAAACCCGTTCCCCGTCAACAACCACCTCCTCATTCCTCAAAGTCATCAAGCTCATCCATCAAACCTCTAGCTGCTAAAAAGGCAAAAGCAATTGTCCCCACTCCACCTCCAAAGTATGACACCGAGTCAGATGGAGACAGTGATGATGAACAAAATTTAAGGGACAAGAAGATTGAAGAACTCATGTCTTTACTCACCACAACTTATAAGAAGATCTACAAACCTACCAACAACAACCACAGATCGTCAACCAATGCTCGATATAATGAAGTTGATCATGCACCTAGGTATGATCGTGAGGCTAGGTATGATAATCAGAGGATGCCGAATCAAGTTGGGGCTAGAGATACTGTAGGCACTCCGGTTGTGCAGAAGACTGGGATTCAATGCTTCAATTACAAGGGATTTGTGCACATGGCTAGGGAATGAAAGAAGCCAAAACGGTTTAAGGATTCGGGATATCACAAGGAAAATATGTTGCTGTGTAAGAAAGAAGAAACAGGAATTCCATTCAGAGCAGATGAAGTTGACTGGTGTGATGACACTGATGATGAAGCCGATGATCAAGAGTTAGAGGCACATTATGTGTACATGGCAAAGATTCAAGAAGTGCTTCCAAAGACTGCTGATACTTCTGGACCTATCTTTGATACTTAGCCAATTGAAAAGGTACCAACATATGATAACTATAATGTGTTTGCTAATGAACGACGACATCCTGAGCAACCCGAAAGCATCAATGACACATATGTAATGGACACGGAGGATAACGATATCTCTATGGATTCACAGCATATGTGTAATGATGACGATAATGCTTCTCAGGATATTGACTCGGATGAGGATCGTGATTTGCTTGCGTCTGTTATTGATTCTTTAAAACATGAAATTGAGGAAAACAAAGAGGCTAATAAACGTTTGAAGCAAGCAAACACATCCTTAGCCGAGGAGATAGACAGGCTTAAAGAGTGTGATTATGTAAAAGAAGCTGATCGACGAGTTGCAATAGCTAATGGTTTGGTATATGAACGTAAGGTGCTCAACGAACAATACTGTTCTGAAGTAACACAAGAAATTCATATGTCAAAACAAAAGATATCAGAACTTGAAGAACAACTGCTGCTACATAAACTCTAAATTACTGAGTTAGAGTTGGTTAACAAAGAACAAACTGAGCTTTATAAAACTCGTGAAGAAAAGGATATTGAAAAAATTCTTGCTTTGGAAAAGAAAGTCGACACGCTAAACAACATTGTTTACAAAACGGGTCAGTCTATTCAAACTATGAATATGCTCAATAGAAACATGAAAACGAGTTTTGTTAAGCCTGAATATCTCAAGAACGTTCAAACAATCAAGCCTGGTCTTTATGATATCGGTTGCTATAATGATAATCTTGCCCTTATGCTTTCCCCTGACTCCGAAGAAATCCTTCGCCGTGACGCTGAACGTCAATCCAACCTACATGATTTTATCACACCCTATGATTATACCGCATGGAATGAGAAACATGTCATTAATTTTGTCCCTCAAAGAGAGCTTTCAATTGAACAAGAGTATTTTCCAAATATTCCACCAACGTATAATCACACGGAAACGAAAAGTTCTTCAAAAAGGGGTCTTAAAAAGCAGTCAGTTTTGTTAGAAAAGCGAATTTTGGTTGAAAAACGTAAATGGGATAAAAATGAAGTGTTCAGCAATTTGAGTTTATAAAACAAGGGGTTCTAAATTTATACAAAGGTATTGTCAAATATGAAAAAGTTTCTAGAGATACTGTTTGGAATATTAAACCTCACCCATAAGTAGAAGTCGTCATTCAACAATGTATTGTCCCAACCATCGATGATCTTTCAAACACTGTGGAAATGTTTTATAATGCTTTCACTGAGGAAATGACAACTGATTTAAGATATGTCAAATCTCTTGAAGATGAAGTTGATTTTCTTCAAACTAAATTAAAGACACAAGAAACCCATCTTTCTAACGAAATTGATCGAATTTCGCGAGAATATTATCGTATAGACCATCTGAACGTTATAGTTGTTGACAAATGTCAAAATCTTGAGGTTGAGCTTTCAAAAAAGGTTGAGTCATACAAAGAACTTGAGAAAAGATTTTTTAATCTTGAGCAAAGTTTTCACACCCTTGAACTTGCTTCACAAAGTGATGATCAATCTCGTAATCATCAAAAATGTCACGAAATGGCAGCATCTTCGTTTCGTACTTTAAATGAAAAAGATTTTGCAATAAATGTGTGACAACCCAAACCCGTGGTCATTATTTAATTATATTTTTACGTATATTTTTGAAATTTTTGATGAGATTGATTGTTATGATGATCGGTGATTTGTTTTAGATGAATGTTGAAAGTTATATTGTTACGTCTTGACGAGTTGCGAGGATTATTAGTAATGACGATATCAACGGATGCCCAGAAAATTTTACGTTTTATTTTAGACATGTCGGTGTTTAATAATTTGACGTTTTTATTTTGAATGTCGTATTAAGTCGTGCCGGGACTATATAATATCATATTTTGTGTGCGTTTTAAGTTTTGTTAAGTATTTTTATGAAACCCGAGACCCGTAAATATTTTCAAAAGTGACTAATAGTCATTTCTTGCTTTTTAGGAAAACCACAAGTAAATGACCCAAAGTGGGGATCGTTCTCAAGGAGGCTTGTGTATTGTGTTAAGAAATGATTAATGATGTGATTATGATTTACGAGCAATGAAAAGAAGAAAAGAGATTAGAAGAGAATGACGGTTACGATTATGAATTAAACTAAGACGAATAGTCGTGCACGTAAAACCGTAAAAAGTGGCCAAAATAAAAATTACTCTAAAAATTCCTAGAAAATTGCAATAAATCCTAAAAAATATAATTAGAGTTTACAAAAAAACAAAAAATCACTCAAACCTTTTATTTAATTAAATAATAATTTTTTAATGCTAATTAAATCCCAAAAAATCAAATTAATTAATAAAAAGCCCACAATGAGATTTTTTAACTTGTAAGCCTCTAAAATGACTTAACTAAATTTAAAACTATTTTTGAAAATTTTAAAATAAATAAAAACTATTTAAAAACAATTAAAAACTATTAAAACTTAAAATGATTCTAAAAATTAATCTAATGACAATAAAATTATTCTAAAAATTATAAAATTTCTAACTTAATGTGTTTGAACTAAGAAAAATGAAAAACTTTGAAAAATCTAAATTTTAATTTTTAATAATAAAATAATATTAAAAATCCAAAATTTATAAAAAATTCTAAAAAGTTGCAAACTAGTTTATTTTAACCTAAATAAAACAGAAATGAAGTTGAAATTACAAAAATACCCTTATTGGGCCTTAAAATGGGCCAAAAGTCCAAACAGACCCCTTAATGGGTTTTTAATGGCGCAATAAGAAAAATGATGTCCAAATAAGCCCAAAATCTCCTATCTGACTTAAAATTTGATTTTTAAGAACAAAACTCTGAAGGCCCAAAAGCTGAAAATGTGTTTAAGCTAACTTATTTCAAAGCAGTTTATTCTTAATGGGCTTTTTGGCCCATTAAGCTATAAGCTGATGCCATAAGCTAAAATTTGACACACAAGCTTCTTTTGAGTTACTTAAGAGATCTGTAAAAAGAAAATTTGAAAAAGCACAAGAAATAAGCCTGAAATAAGCCAAGACTCTATTCACAAACTACAAAATAGTCGTTTTTGAGTTCTAGACCACCTCAAGTGCTGATTCAACTTTCAAAAGGTTTTAAATGACTTAATTAAGCAAAATAATCAAAAAGTTTTTAAATAAGCACAAGCAATAAGCTAGAATAAGCAGATAAGCACTTATGTAAAAGTCAACTTAATGAGTTTTCTAGTAAAAAGTCAAAGTCAACCCCTAATAAGCTCCAGATCAAATCAATGGGTCAAATAAGGAAGATCTATCACAAAAAATAAGTTGTTGCAAGTCTGGATAAGCCAAAATGGCTTATGAATAAGCTGTTTGATGTTTTACACTAACAGGGGCTAGTTTTGGAGGTTGAGCAGTGGGAAAAGTTTCCACTGCTTGACCAAATTGACTTTTTGTCTTATGTGACTTTTTTGTGGATTCAAGTTAGGCAAAGGCACCCAAATGATCAGTTTATCATAAGGAGTCAATATAAGCAAAAAAAACACAATTCCAATCAGCCAATTAATACAGTTTAATCAAAACATCACCAGATGAGCATCAGACATGAACAATAAGCAGTTTTCACTTAATAAGCACTTTTAGCAAAAATCAACCAACCAAACTTCACCAAATGCATACACAAGCTATAATTAATTCAAATGAACAAATTTAAACAGGTTTCATGCATTGATTCAAAGTCTAGATCAAGATTCAAGCACAAAAAAGTTACTGATGAACAAGAACAAGCAGATTTTAACACTTACTGATATACTTGACCACAAGGCCATATTCAAACACTCAAATCTTGTTAACAGGTTACACAAACTTTGATTTAACACTTTTTAGCCCTAAACATGCATACACTCTAGGTGTTTCCAAAATCTTAGGTCAAAAACAGCAAAATCAAGTGAGATACAGCATAATATTTAATTTGATGTTTTAACTCTGAAAACTTGCATATATTAGCATACAACCAAGTGTTTAGCAGGTACAAACAACAAACAACACCTTCCAATAACACAATATCAAGTTATGCACTTAAACGGGTTAACCCAAACACCCCTTATCTTTTTCAAATCAAGATTTAAACAAGTATAAGTGTGATTCAATGTTACCCAAGCCCAATCAAACACAATAACAATTATATTATGCAGTATCAAGCAAGATTAAGCCACAAAAACAACAAGAACACCAGCAGAACACAAAATCATAAAAATCAAGTATTTTTTAGATTTTTAGGTTCAAGAACTCAAACCTCATGAATGTACATCCACACTCACGAATTTTTAGCTGATGTGCCTAGCAAAACAAGGCACAAGCTTCCACAAACAAGCTTCTAAGATTGAACAAGGTTATAGCACAAATATTATCAAAACAGGAAAAAGGAAAAATGGAAAATAAAATCTGATTAATGCAACCTTGTTCCCACACTTGATTATCCCCAAGTTATAAGCCTCACAACACCTTGATAATTCTTTATCAGGGTGCTATGATCCACTTATAGCCCAAGAATTCCAAGGTTTAAACCAAGTCTTAGCAAAATATCAGATTTTGAACTCTTGTACAATTTCTTGCACAAGGTTTGAAAACACGTTTTAGGATTCAAGATTAGCAAACATTAAACAATAACAAGCAGATAAAAAGATTGGCACTTGGGTTTTCTTCAAACATTCAAACACAATTCATTAAACATGAAGTAGGATTTACATAATATTGAACAAAGGAAAAACCAAGAGCAGGTGTAAAAGTGAGACCCTATGGCTTTATATAGAGCCTTACATGTGAACTAAGAACAGATAAAAACATAAAACCCTAATGCTTGAAGTCCCAAAAATGCCCTTGTCGATTTTGAAACCTTGAGCTCATGTGACTGAATTTTGGCTGTTTGTGTGAGTTGGAAGGTTGCAATTGCATCCAAAGGCTCATATTGAAGCTTAGGAATAAAGCTAAACATGGTGTGTTGATTTCCTGGCAAGTTTTGGCAGTATCCCTAAAAACGTGTGAAAGAGGGAACTCATGTGACATGGGTGATGATGTGGCACAAGGTTTAAGGATTGGGATGTGTTTATGCCCACCTTAATCATGTTTCTGGAAATGATTATGGGCTAATTCATAGTATTTAAAGAATACCCAATTTTGAATCTGAACTTGAAGAACATGGTTTTAATCTGATTTTGTTTTTAAACTTGGTGTTTAGCGCGAGATTAATAAAATAAACAGAATAGTTATAATCTGTTATGGGTGGGATATGACATGGCAAAATGGGGCGTGTTGATTGGTTGTGGGGAGTTAGTGGGACATGTGTCACAAGTTGAGTGGCATAGGTATGTTTCATTGTCTGCCAACTTTGCCCCCTCTTTTCTTATTTCTTTGTCATTTGAAGTTTAAACAAACAAAATTCAAATTCCTTTGTTATTCAAGTTTCCATTTTCATACTTTTGCCCTAAATACTTTTCCAAAGTATTTTCAGGGCTATTTCTTGCCAATTCTTGATACTTGAAGGGTTGTTTTGGCATTTTCTTCAAAGATTATGGTCTTGACTTGTATGGTTGACTTCTTGGAGGACTAAAATTGACAAGTCTTCATTGTTGAGGGACCATTCTTGCCAATTTATCAAAGTGGAGGGCCCTTTTTGTAAATTTGACAAACTTTAAGGACCAAACTTGTAATTATGAATGAATAAGGGTTTAAAGTGTCAGTTCTTCAATATTGGAGGACCCTTCTTGCATAATCTTCAATTCTTCAAGGGTTTTTCTTGGAAATTCTTCATTAGGGATTGGTTCATTATGCGGCTTCGTTTCCCGTGTTCGTTTTTGCTTGTTTCTTGTGATCTTTTGTCATTTTCTCAATATCCGTACCTAAAATACACAAGTAACAAACACAAGCATATATTTGGCATTTTTATGATATTTTATGTATTTAAAGCCCGTTTAAATGACGAGACTATGTATAAAAGCAGTCTCATCAGCCACCCAAGGTGATTACACTTGCCTCCATTCAAGACAAGTTAGTCTTGGATGATGAGGGTGGGGTGGTTACCCTGCCTGAGGCTGAAATTTTTGAGGGTCTAGCAAACTTGGGGTACAACATTTCTAGGAATCAAAAATGTAAGTTTGCTAAAGGTCAGTTTGCACCCCATTGGAAGTATTTAATTCATACAATTTTGCAATGCTTGTCATAAAAAACTACTACCCAATGAATTTGGGAGTCAAGTTACTTCTGCTCTGGTGTGTTTGGCAACATGGCAAAAATATTGTTTTTCTCAAATGATTTTTGAAGGTATGGTTAAAAATGTTAAAAGTATTTCAAAATTTTGTATGTATCCAAGGTTTATAGAACTTTTATTGGATATGAGTCAACATGGTCCCATTCAGCATAAACATCATTTCATAGCCAACCCCCACACCACCAAACTATTCACCACTCTTGCAGCAACCACCCCACAATTTTCTGGCAAGGCACTGCTCCTAACTCGAACCATGATGAACCAGATCAGACGTGAAGCTGCTTCACAACACAGAGCATCCCAAACCACACTCGCTGATTCCCCTGCTTCATCTACTGATGTCCCTGCTAGTGATCTACCCCATGCCAACCCACAACAAGAAAGGAGGACCAAAACCAAGTTTGCTAGGTCTCCCTTGCCTAGTGATCCTTCACCTGTAGTAGAGAGGAGAGTCTTCATGGGTATGGAGCAAACTGGGGATTTGGCTGCCACTACTGCTTCATCCTCAAGGGGTGAGCAGGATAGTGACACCATAAGTAAGTCCACTTCCTCACTCAGTGATACCCAAAGAGGAGAGCAATATCCTACTAGGGTTGAGAGCATACTGAAACCACTATCCTTATTAGAATTGACAAAAATGTGCATGAGCTTGAAACAGCAAAATGCACAATTGGTACAAACAGTCAAACAACAAGTTCTGGTCATTACCAACTTGGAAACCAGACTTGCTACACTTGAGGGGAGGAGAAGACCACAGCTGGTTATATCCACAGATGAGGATGTGTCCAAAGGGGAGGAAGTACCTAATACAAATGAGTCTACTCAGTGGTATGCATTTCCTAGTGGAAGGGAAGCAAGTAAAGAAAATGTGGTTAGTGAGGAGAAAGTAAGTAATAAGGGGAGTGCAACGAAGGATGTAGCCCAGACATTGCTAAATATGGGTCAACAAGAAGAAGCCCGTGCTACAACAAAAGATTCCCCTGCTATCGATAATCCTACTGCTGTAAGTATTCCCCCTGCTATTACTATTACACCATCAAGAGCAACTTTCTCTCAGACATTTGTAAGAAAAAGGAGACAACCAACTCAGAAGGGGACACAAACTAGAAAAACTGCTCCCAAAGCAACACCAGCAGTAGATCCAAAAGATAAAGGGAAGGAGAAGATGATTGAACAGCCCAAAAAGAAGTATAAACATAAAACACCAGAAGAACTAAGGGCTCAGTCTGAACATGATGAACTTGTAGCTCAAAGAATGCATGAAGAAGAGCTACATATGCAAGAGGAGAGAATTCAAAAGAGGAGAAAGGATGCACAACTGGATGTCTCTAAATTAGATCTCTCCGAACATGAAAAGGTACGAATGCAACCAAGGGAAATGCTCAAACAGATTAAGATTATGCATAGAGAGCTAGATGAAAGGGTACCTAATGTTACAAAATTCTTGGAGCAATGGAATCAAGAACTGGTTAATGATCCTTTGGAGGAAAGGTATGAATTGACTTTTCTGATCTTTAACTTTCAAAAATACTTTTTGGAAAGAAGAGTAATATAGCTTTAGAAGGATAAATATCTGATATCTGAAAAGGGGAGGTTGGAACATTACAAGGTCATACTCAAGAGATACAAAAAGTATACTGATGCTCACTTCAGAAAGATGACCTTTGAAGAAATTGAAAGAGCCGCCATTCCTGTTATGAAGGCAACTAGTGTAGACAACTTTCTTGGTATAGGCACAGCTGAGGAGGCTGCGTACATTAGAAGGAAGGATGAGATGATTAAGAAGACCAGGGAAGCTAAGAAGAGAAAGGCAGAAGGAGAAGCAGGTGAAACTACTAAAGCAGTGGAATCTGCAAAAGTAGGTGAAACTACTAAAGTAGTGGAAACTGCACAAGCTTGTGGATCCTCATTAGCAGGTGAAAGATCTGCTCTTAATTCACAAAGAGCAGCCAAAAGAATGAAGAGGATGGAAAAGATTGGGACAATAACCAAGGAAGATCAGAAACCCTCCAATGAAGAAATTGAGCAACATTTAATCTTGGAGGAACCTGATGAAATTTCATCTGATGACATGAGGAAGAAGTACTCTATAGTGCAGTAACTGTATATCAGTATAGAGGTATGTCTTGATGGAAGCTTACAAGGGCTGATGATACAGCTCATACATTCCAGAGTTTGGGTCTTCTGTTTCAAACCTTGGATATAGAAGACCTGGATGATTTATGGAGGATTCTAAAAGGAATGTTTGCAGCAAATCCTCCTACTATAGAAGGAGTTGAGAAGGATTGGTTGATTTGGGACAACATGCATAGGATGTATGAGACATATTTTAATGATCCAATATTTGATGCACATAATGGAGCTAAAATGTTATATTAGAAGTTGTTCACAAATTCAGGAGTTTATGAGTTGGCTATAGAAGGAGTAACTGTCTATCTGCTTAATAATCATTATTATCCTCTTTCACTAGAGACAATGAAGAAGATGGTGCATATTGACTTGAGAGTGGATTGCAAGAATCATGTGCTATATGATTTAGTCAGATTCATCCACAATCAAATTTGGCCAGGAAGTTTGTAAGCATCCTCATCAACCAACATTTATTCAGAAACTTGTCATTTTGGTGAAAGCACAAGTTTAGGAGAAGATTGTCAGGAATAAATGTATGAGTCTTAGTTCCCCCTGCTAGTTGGTCAAAGTTCCCCCTGCTAGAGTAAGTTCCCCCTGCTGATTAATGAAGTTAGGGGGATCGGTCCCCCTGCTAGAAGTCAAAGACCATGCTGCATGGATAAACTAGGAAGAGATATTGACGCGTTTTTGTTATTACTCCAGAATACTTTTCTAGTTTGTTAGTAGTGATCTTATACACGAGTCCTTGTGCTATAAAAGGACTCATAAGGTTTTCATATTTCATATATCTTTCTTGTCATTTCAATTCAAGCTTTAAGGTTGTAAACCCTAATACCACCATTGGGTATTCGTATATTATCACTATATTAAAGCTTAACGTTTGGTTCACTAGTTGTTCTTGTGCTAAACATTACTTTCCGCATCTTGTTTAGTTACTTTGTGTATTACAAAGTTTCTCTCATAGTAGTTTGAATTCTTTCTTTCTACTATAACCCTTTAACAAGCTAAGGTTTAAGATCTGAGTTTGGGATCAACATCTTTAAATAAAAAATAAGGATCTAGGGTATGTGGTAACTATCCTCTTCTTGGACCGCAAGATTCGGGGATCCCTACTTGGGTTCCTCTTAAGGTAGGATTCACTTGCAATCATAATACCCTATCTCATCAACTAAAACCGATTACTTACTCTCACGCTGGAGTCTAATCGTGGGCGATAATCCCATGGTAAGCCTAACAGTACTTTTTCTTAGTGCGCGAGATCCTAACATACAATTCACTTGGTGTAAGAGCCAGAGCCTTCAACGCCCGAATTACCTCTAATTCGGGTCAACTAGGTCCAACCAAATTTTTTATCAACGATTGTAAGGTTGAAACACGTTTAAAGTCCAAGACTTATGAGTTTTTCAAATCATTTTTGTAGCACCATTCATTAATGTGGAATTATGGGCCTTCATAATAACTTGCCATTACAATATAAAATATGGGCTTTCCTGTTGTTTATATCATTATATAATGGAGACTTCAAATTTTGTGGCCCTAGGTGAAAGGGCGCCTTGTGCAATTGCAAAGCCGCATGCCCCTTGAGCATGCCTTGCAAGTTATATGATTAAAAGAAAGAAAGTGATTTAAATAGAAGGTTTTTAGATGTGCAAAAAGATATCTAGCCAAGAAAAATAATAGACTATTTATACTTAGAGACCCAGAGAGGATCGTCATCGGTACTCTAAATAGACCAGCCGACGTTCTAAAAGATAAGGGCACCGACTACCTAGCGAGGGGCATCGGCTAGAGTCGCTCCCTTTTTGTCTCTTCTCCTGGGGGTATTTTTTGGTGTAGGTTTTAATCCGTTGAGAGGAAACAAATTTTAAATTTAAATTTATTTCTTTGATGAAAACATTTTTATAATTCAAGAGAATACTTGTAACATTTTGTAAACCTTGTCTAATTTTATAAAATGTTAGTTTTAAGAAAACTAACTTTTGTTTTGATCATTATATCAAGTATATAATTTATTTGTCCATACATTAAGTGATATTTTGCCGGAATGAATATTAACTACTAATAACTTTCTTATGTTTAATTTTGCATATAACGCTTTTGCATTTTGTAATTATCAAACATCGAAAAGTCGAAAAATGCAAATAGCGTTTTTACGATACTATTTGTATTAATAGGTGTCTTGATCTTCTAAGAGGCAGCACACTATTCCTATGTTAAGGTTGAATATACACTGGTGTGGCAAATGTTGTTGATGAAACTGTAAGTTATGTAATTTACTTCGCGGAGTCTTACATGAAAATCACATTTTTGAAATGTGTCGGTAAGTATATAAATCACCCTTGTCATTTTACACGCCAAGATGATATTAAATACAATCGCGTAAACAAAAGAATAATCGATACGATTAGAATCAATATACATGACAAATACAACACAAACTACATCAATTTATCACTATACAAAACATGTTCATCTTTACCGCCCTTCAAACCAACATCTCCGTACCCAAATCTCGTTAGTATAACCCAATTCTTGATCCCACATGCTCCTAAGCTAACTCACTATCCACCCGAACTGAAAAATTACAAATCAGACCAACAGATGTTCTTTAAACCACTCAAAACCATCAACAAGTCTCGAAACATTTCCTTTATGACCAATGTACATTCCAACTAAAACATATCCCAAACCACATCGATTCACCCTTCGCGAAAACACCCGTTTTTATGCTCAAAGTGCCAATTGTCAGATAGTTCCTTAATAGAGTTTGTAGCTACTTACTTGCACTTGTATATGAATGCTAATGACAGGTTCTTGATATTCGATTCCCAAACATCATCATTAGACTTCACACACATTTTTTATGCTCAAAGTGCCAATTGTCAGATAGTTCCTTAATAGAGTTTGTAGCTACTTACTTGCACTTGTATATGAATGCTAATGACAGGTTCTTGATTTTTTCGGTTATTTAATTATCCGTCAGGTCTATGGTGGAAACTAAAATTCATGTAATTACTGTGCTTCCATTGTGGGTGTATGCATTCTTGTGTTATCCTCTAATAGCTTCACATAAATTCTGAAAGCGTTCAAGTTCTTGTATATTACCTGATCTGCTGTTATAACATGTCTTTCCCTTTTCCTTAAGACGTGTTAATGTGGTCTTTACATTGAAATTTTATACAGCTAAAAAATCGTAAAATATTCTCTCTTGATAGTTATCTGCTTTATATATTTAGATTAGATTGAAGTTGAATACGAGTTACAGTATGTGATATTGCATGTCAAAGGAAATGCAAAATCCAATGATTTTGTTGAGATTTAGTTCAGCAGATTAGTTTTATGTTTGAATAGTGTAAATAAGTTGAGTTATTGTATGTTGTATTTAATAGTTTGAAACTGAGACGTTTTCGTGATAACCAGAGCAGATCGTTCGAATGACATAAAATCACACTACTCATTGTATCCTTGAGGTGACAGCGAGACTGTAAGTTTTATGCTATTTATGTTTTGGCCTTCTTGATCTGCTGTAACTATGTCAATTTTTTTTATGTATTGGTATTATAGTTATTTGAGCTTGTACCAGAGTGTGTTAAATAGATGTAACAATTTGGATCCGTTTACTTATAAAGTTATAAATGTGTCCACTTGGAGTGTTTTGATTCCTAACGGGTCAAATTAAAAAGTCAACTAAAAGGAAAATGAGTAACGAATTGGTCAAAATCTGAACAAAATGCATTCATGGTATGTGTTAGTCTCTTGTAAATGAACAAAGTCAACTATTCATCATTTGAGGTTGTGGGTATCTTAGAAGTTAGATTCTCAATATCTTATTAATGTTATTAGTTAAAATGTTGTTACAATTACAAGTTTGAATAATATGTTTACGATTAAATCACTTGAAGGTGCTATATAGGTTTATGCATAATAAGTTTGTGACTATCGTTACCAAAATCGTCTTGATGGCTATTATGGTAAGCAATATCGTTTTTTGCTTTAACATGCTCTATAGCACACGGCACCGAGTGCTAAGAAATTACGCCTAGAAATATTTAGTACAAAGTTGCTGTAATGAGATTAGTGTAGTTCGATGAGCTTATTATATATTATAAACTAGTTTCCAACAAACGTAACCCAATGGAAAACAGTTGCTCGTAAATGATCCAAATAAGTACATGTCAATGTCGATCCATGCTTATTCAAGTATTTGGATGCTTGGCGGCTTTATATTTGTTGTTTACATGGGGCATCCCAATATATGGGCCATGATTGTTTGGTTTACTACGAAAAGTAAACAAAGATAAACAACTACGAGGATTCAGGCATTTAAATTGGTAAGGAACAAAGCTTAAACTGTAGTATGCTGATTCTGTTTTTGTCTAGAAATCATCGTTTGTCCATTCCATGAAACTTAACACTGCTTTTTATCCCTAAAAATATGTGCTAGAGGTAAGTGTTATGCACAATGATCTTCTGTTTCTAGTTTTTAACGCTTCAGCTACTGGAAAACCTCATATGCTCTCCAGTTTCTAATTTTTATGCTGAAAGCCAGTCTCCTTTAAAGCTTTTCATGATATAGAGGTTTGTTATAGGACAAATTGTTTATGTGTTAAAGCGAATTTGATGTAATCGTTGTTGTTATTGCATGCCCATTTTAGGCACTTCTTACTCACGGCAATGCTATTTGTATATGACTATTTGGAATTCATTATATCTTTTCTTATCTATAAGAGAAAATAGGCGCTCTTTTGTACAGTTTTCTAACAGGTACGACTAGCTAGAATAGGGTTTTTTTTTGGCTAAACAACTGATGTACTCTTTCAAGTGTCTTGCAAGTCATTTTGTAACATAAGACACCGTATAAACTGATTTTAAAATGATGGTTTTTATATAAAACTGTAGATTAGCGTTTGACAATGTAAAGTCTGTGTATATATATGATACTTATTGCTGATGACTTCCCCAATGACTGTATGACCTACCGAAGGCTAAGGTTACGAAGTAACACTGAGATAAGCGTGTTGGGTATTAATGATATCGGTCGAGTAGGTAACTCAAACCTCTTATTATATGTATGCAGGCAATCAGGTTACCTTCTGTTCCTGTGGGTGATGGAAGATTAGGGGGTATTTCTGGGATGATTTCAACTTATGGAAGTTTGATAATACGAGGTTATGATGTTGTTGCTATTGTGCTGGAAGATGATGGCCTAGAAAATGAAGTGTCATTGAGGTCTTATCTGAGAAACAAGTGAGGAACATGCACGAGCGTATATTCTTTTGATGTACGTGCTTTATCCTATTTGTTCTGTGTATTTGTTAGCTTCTTAGCGAGTAAAAATATGTAAAATAGAATGACTAATCTCAAAGAAAACTGGTCAGGTAGGTTGAAACTCCCCCAGATTGTATATATAATGCTTAAAGTGTACTTTAAAATCAGTAGTTATCGTTGCCAGATGCATACCAAGCCTTTTCAACTCCTTTCTCTGCAATTCAACTCCTTTCTCATAATGTTTCCATGAGTGGAAAGATTTATTATTTTTTGTTTGTTTCATTTGGATTTGTGTTTTTCTAGCTCTCGAATACGTTCTTCAAGCCGTGATTCAAGAACTTCATGTAAAGGGTCAAATTGCTTAAATTTGATCATATGCTTTTGTTATGCTTGGATTTATCTTATTTAGAGTTCCAATTAGAATTGAATTGCAGGTGTTGCTCTTTATTGATCCTTGGTGTCATCTTTATTTGAGCACAACCCTTATGACTTGAAATAATGTCTGGACCAAAACCTCACCCCAAACTATTAGACCTACTAGGACTTTCATCGCGGGTCGGGACATGTTTCAAAACCGGGTTACAACGCAGTCATGGTCCTCACTTATTTGGGCTCATTTTTGCACTGACATGTTAATTATACTTATTTGGGCTCATTTTTGCTCATTTTTAAACTGTACTTATGGAAATGCTACTTCTATGGTGTTTGTTTGTTTATGAACATTTTTTCTATGTTTTAGTGACTACCAGGATATCGCCGTGTCTTGTGGTCTTTAACAGCTACTTTCCCTTGAACTGCAAATCTTGGTCATCGGTCCGTAGTGTTTTTGTGACAGAGGTTCTCTCTGCTACAAAGCTTCTTGATAGTCCTTATTGCTTCCCTGCTACAAAGGTAAGATACTTGTAGACCGCTTATCGACTACCTGCATATCATTGTGTCCTGTCCAGATCTTGGTCACCAGTTGTCCTTAATGTTTTAGTGACAGCATCAGTTAACCGCATTGCTTCTCTGCTACAGGCAGAAACTTGAGCCTCTTGTATACTACTACAGTTTCTTCTTGCTTATCAAAAAACAAGTGCAAATAGAAACGATGTCAATTTAAACTCACAAATTAAACAGTAATATGTAAATTAATACGATTGTTTATAGTGATGTAAATTTTATTTATAAGTTATGCACCTTGTTGGAAGTATTAAACATGAGATGCTTACTTTTGGTTACTTGAAGGACTACCTTGCAAAGTTAGGTGTGCCAAGTTTTGAATACTTTACAATTCCTGGAGGACTATTTGTGTCAACTTCTCAAAGATCTAGGATGCTGCTATATAAGGAGATAATCTGCTCATTATCTCTTATAACTTCACACAGTCGTCTCACCTATTCTCTCAAAAGTCGTTAGGTTTTCATCTGGGTTCTTGATCTTGTATGTGATCACGTCTCGTGATTAACAGTTTGGTTTTGATCTGTTTAGAGTCTGTTTGAGTCTGTATTTGATTCGTGTAGCATCCAGTTAGGGACTACACATTGTCTTTTGTATCTGTTGTGATAGCATCCCGTTGGGGACTATCCTTTAATAAAGTTTTTCAGTAATATCTTGTTCTTGGTATTTTACATAAACAGATTAACTTTTTCACATGATATCAGAATTGGCTCTGTTTTTGGATTAATTGATCTTTAAAACTGGTGTATTTTAGGTTTAATTAGTTGGATCTTGAAGATCTGAGTCTTAATTGGTTTTTTACAAAATTAGGGTTTTTAAAAATTTGGGGGTTTTTTAATTCTCGGTTTGGGTATTGTTTTTAAAGGTGTTAATCAGTGATTAACATTGTTAATTGATTCATTTTTCACTAATTTCTGAAAAACCCTAAAATCAGATATTAGGGTTTTTTCTTGGTAAGTTGTTTTTTGTGTGATTCTTTATTATTACAGGTTGATTGTTGGTATCCGCTGCTGCTGATTGTGTTGATTTTGGGGTTTATTGATTTTCTTGATCATTGTGATTGGTAGCTTGCGCATTTAGTAATACCTTTCACGCTCTCTCTTCTTGTTCTTTATGTTTTAGAGGGATTAGGCGTCGTTGGGATCTAGTTTGACTGGTGTTGTGGAGATACAAGGGGGATTTATTGATTGATCTGTGTTTCTTGTTGATTTGTTGTTTGTTGATATCTTGGTTATCTGTTCTTTATTGTTTTGTTGGTTATCTGTCTTTATATTTCTTCCTGCTTGTTTGTCTGTTTTTGTTTTGACCCTTTTCAAGTCATCAGCTCTTGACTTGCCACACATGAGTGGTATGGAAGCCTGAGAACTAATTTTCGACTTGATCTTGTGTTCTGCGTTTTTTGTTGTGTGCTTTGTTGTGTGTTCATCATGTCTACTAATACTAATAATGTGATTAACAGCTTAGATGCTGGTAATCCTTTGCATTTACAGAATAGTGATCATACTAGTGGTTCTGTGATTAGTTTGAAATTAACTGGTTCTGAAAATTATAGAGTGTGGGCTACTGCTATGAAAATTGCTTTGCAAGCCAGGAATAAAATAAGTTTTGTTGATGGTACATGTGTTAGAGAGACTTATGCTAATAGTGTCCCTTTGTCTAATCAGTGGGATAGATGTAATGCTGTTGTTTTGTCTTGGTTGTTGGGTAGTATTTCTGAGGACTTATATTTGAGCTTGGTTTATTCTGATAATGCTGCTGAAGTTTTGACTGAATTGAGAGGAACATATGATAAACAAGATGGGTCAATTTTGTTTAATTTGTTGCAAAAGATTAATAATTTTAAACAAAATGGACTTTCTGTTGCTGAATATTATCATAAGTTGACTTCTTTGTGGAGAGAATTTGATATTCTTACAAAATTGACTCCTTGTACCTGTGAGGCTAAGGATGAACTTAATAAGTACAATCAGTTAATGAAATTAATGCAATTTTTAATGGGTCTAGATGATGTTTATCAACCTATTAGAAGTACTTTATTAATTCAACCTGATTTGCCTGATGTTAAAGATGCTTTTGTTATTGTTGGAAGGGAGGAGTCACATAGAGGTCTTGGTAATAATTCTGGGGTTTAAAAACCCAAGGTTAGCTCCTTTGTTGTTAGAACTGAGTTTAATGGGAGGAATTTTAATAGGTCTAATAATAATGGGGCTAACAGGGGACAAGGTAATAACAGTAATTACAACACATTATCTTGTAAAAATTGTGGTATGAAAGGTCATACTATTGACAGGTGTTTTGAACTTATTGGTTATCCAAATGGTTTTAGAAGGAACAATAATAATAATAATTCTGGTAATGGGAGAAATGTTTCTAATAATTCTGGTGGTTTTAATAAGAATAATAATGTGAGTAACAATGTTGATGTGGGTAAAAGTGGTAATGGTTCTTCTAGTTTACCTTTTACTAATGATCAAATCAGTAAGATTATGAATCTTATTGGTGAGAAAAGTGGTTCTGGGGTTCATGCCAATATGGCAGGTATTGGGTTTACATTCTTTAATGCTAATGTGTTTTTCAATAATCATTTTTATAAATTTTTTAATGCCAATATCAAAATGGGTGATAAAGTTTTACATTTTTGTTGGATTATTGATTCAGGGCGCAAACTAGCATATTACTTCTTCTACTGATAATATGACTAATATTGTTGATATTTCAGATTTGGATATTACTGTAGGACACCCTAATGGGACTATTGCTAAAATTAAATATGTTGGTAATCTTAGATTAACTAGTAATGTGGTGTTGTTTGATGTGCTGGTTATACCTGAATACACTGTTAGTTTGTTGTCTGTTAATAAAATGATTAAAGATAGTAAACTTCATGTTGGTTTTAATGAACATGATTGTATTATTCAGGATTTGAAAAAAGGGAATGTTCAGGGGACTGGTAGTGAAACTGGTGGTTTGTATGTGTTTGACGTGAATTGTGAGTTTCCTAGAATTAAAAGTAATTTTTTTGTTTTGTGTTGTCATATATCTAAGTCTGTTTGGCACAATAGGCTTGGTCATCCATCTGATGAAGTTCTTATGGTTTTAAAACAACAGTTGAAATTAAGTAAACCAAATCATTTTGAACCTTGTGAGATTTTTAATTTTGCTAAACAGTCTAGAGAACCTTTTCCATTGAGTGAAAATAAGTCTTCTGTTTTAGGAGAGTTAATTCATCTTGATGTGTGGGGACCCTATATGGTTACTACTAGGGAAGGTTTTCGGTTTTTTCTTACTATTGTGGATGATATAGCAGAGCTGTATGGGTTTATTTGCTAAAATCTAAAGATGAAGTTTTCAAATACTTTAAAGAATTTCATAATTTGTTACTTAATCAATTTTCTAAGAAGATAAAGGTTATAAGGTCTGATAATGGGACTGAGTTTTTGAATAATAATATGGCAAGTTTTTTAAGTGACCAAGGTATTAGTCATCAGACTACATGTGCTTATACTCCTCAGCAAAATGGGATTGCTGAGAGAAAGCATAGACATTTACTAAATGTTGCTAGAAGTTTGTTGTTTTAGGGAGGTATTCCTCTTAGTTTTTGGTCTGATTGTGTTTTAACTGCTACATATCTTATTAACAGGATTCCTTCTTCTGTTCTTGCTGGTCATTCTCCATTTTTTACATTGTATGATAGGGAACCTTCCCTTTCCCATATAAGGTCTTTTGGGTGTTTATGTTTCTCAAATATTCTGAATAATTATGATAAGTTTTCTTCTAAGTCTGAAAAGTGTGTTTTAATTGGTTTTTCTTCTTCTAAAAAGGCTTATAAATTGTTGAGTGTTCAAAATAAAAATGTTTTCTTTTCTAGGGATGTTAAGTTTTATGAAAACATTTTTCCTTTTAAAATGAAAAATATTGATAAAAAACTTGAGTCTAGTGTATTTTCAGATGTTAATACCAAATTTTTTTTGATTGTTTTGAGTCTGATGCCCAAGAGTCCTTAAGACCCAATGATGATGGAAGGGGACCATCTGATGAGGCAGGGGAGGTAACTGTGAGTTATTCAGGTGATACTGCAGAGGAGCAGTCACTTGAAGATACTCATGCTGTCTCATTAATGGATGATAATTCTTCATCTAAGGGCAATGTCCCTTGTTTTCAAAATCAGGTTCCTGTTTTCAATGACAACATAAGAACAAATGGAGAAGGTTCTGGTAGTAATGTTAGAAGGTCTGATAGAATGTCTAAATTGCCTGGAAAATTGAATGATTTTGTGTTAGATAATAAAGTCAGATATGGTCTAAGGAGATATGCTAATCATACTATTTCATCTCATGATAATTGTTCTTTTATAAGTAATTTGAATAAGACTACTGAGCCTAATAGTTTTAATCAAGCTGTCAAAGATATTAATTGGGTTCAAGCTATGAATAATGAGATGGAAGCTTTATATTTGAATAATACTTGGATATTAACTGATTTTCCTGTTAATAGAAAAGCTATTCCTTGTAAATGGGTTTATAAGATAAAACATAAAGCTGATGGTGATGTTGAGAGATATAAGGCCAGACTTGTTGATAAAGGTTGTGGTTAGAAAGAAGGTGTGGATTATGATGAGATTTTTAGTCCCACTGTTAAAATGAGTATTGTAAGATGCTTTATTAACATGGCTGTTCAAAATGGTTGGTGTTTATATCAAATGGATGTTAATAATGCTTTCTTATATGGTGAACTAGATGAAGAGGTGTATATGTTACAACCTCCTAGTTATTGTGATTCTAATGATAATAAAGTTTGTCAATTGGTAAAATCTTTATATGGTTTAAAACAAGCTCCAAGACAGTGGAACAAAAAGTTAGTAGAAGTTTTACTTGAAGCAGGGTTTGAACAAAGAAAGAATGATCATTCTTTATTGTTAGAAATGTGAACAATATTTTTATTGCTTTATTGGTTTATGTGGATGATATTGTGATTACCGGTAATGACATTTCTGAAATTGGTAAGATAAAAACTTTTCTCAATAACAAGTTTAAAATCAAGGATCTTGGGGAGTTAAAGTTCTTTTTGGGTATTGAAGTTCTGTAAATTAAGAATGGTTTGTGTTTGAATCAAAGGAAGTATTGCATAGAATTATTACATGAGTTTGGATTGTTAGCCTGTAAACCTGTTTCTACACCCATGACTGAAAATGGTATTCTTGCACACAAAGAGTCTGAAGGTGATAAGTTCCTTAAAAATGTTAGTTCTTATCAAAAACTTGTTGGAAAACTCATATATCTGTATAATACTAGACCTGATATTTCATATTCAGTACATTGTCTTAGTCAATATATGCATGCTCCTTTACAATCTAATTTGGATGTTGCTTTAAGAGTACTTAGGTATCTTAAAGGTGCACCTCGTGAAGGAATTGTTTATGAAAAATCTTCTTGTAAAACTCTTAGTGCATATGCTGATTCACACTGGGCTAAATGTAAGCTTACTAGGAGGTCTATTACAGGATATTGTGTTTATATGTTTGGAGGGTTGGTGTCCTGGAAAAGTAAAAAACAAGCTACTTTGTCCAGGTCATCAGCTGAAGTTGAATACAGATCTATGGCATCTATTGTTTGTGAAGTGATGTGGTTGGTTAAAATTTTAGTTGATCTGAATATTAAGAATGTGCTTCCTGTCAGTTTATTTTGTGATAGTAGCTCAACTATACAGATTGATGATAACCCTGTGATGCATGAAAAGACAAAATATTTTGATCTAGATGTACATTTAGTAAGAGAGAAAGTTGCATCAGGGTTAATAAAAACTATGAAGGTAGATTCTTGTTCACAGATTGCAGATGTCTTCACAAAAGGTTTGGGAACGGTTCATCATCAATTTTTGTGTTCCAAGATTAGACTTACAAATCTTTTTAAGTCATAAGCTTGAGGGAGGATGTTGGAAGTATTAAACATGAGATGCTTACTTTTGGTTACTTGAAGGACTACCTTGTAAAGTTAGGCGTGCCAAGTTTTGAATACTTTACAATTCCTAGAGGACTATTTGTGTCAACTTCTCAAAGATCTAGGATGCTGCTATATAAGGAGATAATCTGCTCATTATCTCTTATAACTTCACACAGTCGTCTCGCCTATTCTCTCAAAAGTCGTTAGGTTTTCATCTGGGTTCTTGATCTTGTATTTGATCACGTATCGTCATTAACAGTTTGGTTTTGATCTGTTTAGAGTCTGTTCGAGTCTGTATTTGATTCGTGTAGCATCCAGTTGGGGACTACACATTGTCTTTTGTATCTGTTGTGATAGCATCCAGTTGGAGACTATCCTTTAATAAAGTTTTTCAGTAATCTCTTGTTCTTGGTATTTTACATAAACAGATTAACTTTTTCACACACCTCATCGTTAATACTATATGTTCACCAAAAAATAACATTAAATTATTATGATTGTTTATATTGATGTAAATTATTTAGCTAATAGCCTAATTTGGTTTGTGTATATTCATTTGATGAGGTCATATTGTGCTTTAAGTGATGTAAATTTTTTAGTTATTAGATATCGCTATATGATTCAAAAAAATTTATGTGAAACGTTGGATGAAAATGTATTAGTGGAAGACGGTGAACGTATGAAGAAGATCAAGTTGTTTAGCCATAAAGGAATGCAAGGACTGACAATACATGAAAATGTATTAGTGGAAGACGGTGAATGTATGAAGAAGATCAAGTTGTTCAACCACAAAGGAATGCAAGGACCGACAATATATGACTAACTTAAGAGATCAAATTGTGACACAATTGATATAAAGTGGTTGAACGGTTAGGAGTATGTTTTAGTATGTATTTAAAGTTTATTATGTAATTTGAAAATTTTATGTTTTTTTTATATATTTATATTTTGAATCATTATATTGTTGTTGATATTTCGTTTTTTAAGCAATTACACGTTTCACATTTCAAAAATTAAAAAATTTGGTATCATATGACAACAAAATTTATATGATCAAATAACAAAAATTTCTAAAGATAAAAGATAAAGATAAAAGAAAAAGACATTTAAAAGAAAAAAAACGGTCTTCTTCTTTTAGATGAAAACTTTATATGAACCTCTTCTTCTGCAGACATGGTTTGTAGATTAAGAAGAAAATACTTTGAAAAACAAAGGAAGCCTTATACTTATTAGTAATAACGTATAAGTCTAACCATGGTAAAGTAATGACAAAAGCAGTTTATAGTAACGAATAAAAGACACAATTATTTTCCAACGTCTAACTCTTATTAAGTAAAAAAAGTATATCCTATTGTATGTGAAACTATAATAGGGATTGAAAAGACAATGTGTTGTGCGTGATCTACTCACTAACAAGTAATACTAATCCTAACGATTAATATACTTGACTGTGAGACCCCCAAAATCAGGCAATAGAACAACTAGGCAGCAAGAGGAACTAGGCAGCAAGAGGGTAACACGTCATGGTACAAGTAACAATGAATTAAAAAATGAATTGAAAATGATGTAATAAAATACATATACATTAAAAGATCAGATTTTAAACAAAGGTCCCAGAGTTTTGTAAGCGGAAAATCTATTATTTCATTATGGTTTTGTAACATATAGTTACCAAGAATATATGATAAACTTCTGACAGTTTTTATTAAAACCAAAATTTAAATATATACATAAATCTCCAAGTTGCGATATTATCATGTGGGCTCCCATCCAAGCAAAGCTAAGTAATAATACCTGAGATTAAACATGTAAAATCGTCAACATAAAGTTGAGTGATATTCATAGGTTTAGCAGTCTAGGCGTGGAACACAAGCATTCATTTGTCAGACAAGAAATAGGGAAAATGGTTATGTACATTAACCATAGTCCGAAACCATTATTATTTCTATTTAGTTCATGAATCGAAGCTTAACTCATGTAAGTTCCTCTAGTGAGAATTCAGCCTAAATACTCAAGTATAAACAAATGTAAGTGCATCAAGGTAATCGGGACGGGGATTGTCAATCCCGATGGATCCACCTACAACATTCGCGCTTAGCAACACAAGTAAATTAACTGTTCATGATAAAGAGAGGAAACTTAAGGCTATAGACTAAAAGCAATAATATCAATGAAAACTGTTGGAAAGCAACAAGTTTCTGGATATCATACAAGTTCTGGATAGCATACAGTTTTTTAAAATGGATGCATTCCACCATGTAAAATCTCACCCCGCGTTTAGAAATCATGTACAAGTAGTAAAAGGGGCTATGAACTCACCTTAGCCATGAGGTAAGTGAATCACGGTACTCAGAAGCTGAGTAGAAACAGTAGTGGTAAGACGATCATCGACGATATGGATGCCCGGTAAACACGAAAGCCGCAACCTATCAAAATAAGGCGCGCGTTAAGAATCGAACTCAAATATCGATATGTATCAAGTATAATATGACTTAAATATTTTCAAAGTATTCATACTTAAAAACTAGTAACACGAACCAAGTGAATCCATACTATCCCATTTATCCAACACTACGTGTTTAAACACTTGCACTCTTGAAATTGACCCGTCATAAGACGCCAAGTCAATACAAGTCAGACTATCCCTTTACTTCACTCGGACCAGTAACTAAGTCATTTATATAATTAATAAACACTTGAGTAAGTCACCATGTCCAATAGTGAATACTCAAATTCACGCAACACAAGCATTGAAATACGTGTCCAAAATACAAATCAGCATGTACACTTCAAATGTACATATCGATCTACCCTTTCTAGACTTGTCCGATTTCGATGAAACTTGGTGTCAAGGTCACCTATAACCTATAGAAAGTCCTCCTAAAAATTTATCAAAATATTTTACTCTTTAGACTCACTGCTTAACACATCTTTGACGTATAAAATCCGGACAATTTTGAACAATTGACTCGTGAAACCATTTTGACCATCAATAGCATTTCCGTTTGCAAACCAATCATTGACTTTGAAAATAGACTCAAAACGCTAAGTTTAGGGCCTGAGATCAGCCTCTAAAAATTTGTAGAACTCTACTTATGTCCCCGAGATTTGATCCAAATATCGACAACAATTTCGTATTGTGTCGATACTCGCCTCCCGGTACACGAATATTCAAACTATCGTATCTTCTTCCTCGTTTTGAATTAGAAGGCCTACTTTATACCAAATCGAAGCTCTCGACATCCTCTACAACACTATCCTATAATATCAAGCTTTTATCAAACTTTGACCCACAAAAACACACCTAAACCTGCTGGTAAAAAACATACTCTTAAAAATCATATTAGATTATTATTTTGACCCATTTTCACAAATCTCCCACTCCTAATATCATCTCCTAACCATCCTAAACAATCCTTACCCTCCCAAATCACTTGCATGTCAAATTTTAACAAAAATCAAAAATCAAAAATCAAATTTTTTTATCATTAATTCATGATGATCTTATCATGATCATCACATGCATGATGATCAAAAACTCATACCAACCATAAAATCATAAGAACTTGAAACTTGTTGCATGTAAGAAATTTTTTTATCAATAGAATCACCTTTTTATTATAAGAGTGGGACTTAATTTAGTTTAGGCTTAAACAAAGTAGAAATCAAAATTTATGGTGGTTTTGGTGGCTTAGGGGTGGCGGCAACATAGAGAGAAGAAAAAAGAAAGAAGATTTTGTAATGTGTGTGTGTGTGTGTTTTTTGTTGATAAAAATGAGGTGAAGTGGTTGGAAAAATGTATATATAGTGGGGTGGAGGGTAAATCTTGCCAATTGTGAAATCGTTTGGACTTAAAAGTAATTAGATAGTTTAAAGGGTAGAAAATGACTATTAGTAAATCTTAAAAATATTAACGGGACTCAGGTTTCGTAAAAGTACTTTTCAAAAATTAAAATGCATCATAAATGTGATATTATAGTCTCCCGACTCGACTTAACACGTAATTAAAACGAAATCGTCAAAAATATTAATTATCGAAACAATCGATAATAAAATGTAAAATTTTGGGCATCCGTCGGTATCGCGATTACTAGTAGTTCTCGTTATTCATTGATTTTGAGTAAACTCTTTGTAAAATGCACGCGGGTGATTTTAAATCAAAAACTTTGATTTAAATAATATGGAAAAATAAAATAAGAAATTTTATAATTCCGAATAAAATATTATCAATGATCAGAAAATACTTAAAAAAAATAATTTATTAAAATAATCATGACCTCGGGATTTACATGTAAGAATACAAGAAAATGTAATACATTGGAAAATTTAAGAAGGACGAATAAAAGAATAAAATAATACTGGAAAAAATACGAGTTCTTACAATCGACCCCCTAAAGGAACTCTGGCCCCTCAGAGTTCCACTGGAGATGGAGGAAGATGAAAACAAATGGAGATACAAAGTGTAGAACTGATTCATTGTTTCTCAGGTAATTTCTGCACCACGACGTACCTTAACAATTAGAATTCACTATGCTTCAGTTTCTTAACTCCTTCTCGAATAAATTTTCAAACTTAGATTAGAATAATGACCTTTTAGTACGGAGAAATATCAAAAGATAAAATGAACACAAGAATTGATTAAACGGACAAGGTGCGCTAAAATGAATCAAGATTGGTAATCAACAAGGAAATCACGCAACTGTAAAACATGACAATTTTAAAACGTAACAATCTGATTACAAGAGAAATAGAAGGGAAAAATGAATTATATATGAACATTTAAAATGCAAGTTGTCACAATTATCTGTCTGGATTTGGTATTACTTACAAACTCAACTTAAGTATTTTCTTGATTAAAAGGAAATTTTACAAGGTTTAGTGATTTGAAATCAAACTATATATATTTAGTGAGTAAGCAGTTGCTAAATCTTTTTCTTGATTAGGATTTTAAAGCCAAAAAGTAGGACAGTTCAAAATAGATATCTTGATCAGCTTAAGAGCTTTTGGATGACTGTGTGAATTTATTGTTAAAACTCAGGTTTATCGTTACTGATACAAAGATTTTGCTAGGTTAAATTGTTGTTCTCGATATCTTAACGAATTGATTTCCGGCTTAAAGTACGACTCAGTTGATTTTGGTAAAACAAATATTTTTGGTTGATTTTAAATTAAAAGTGCGAGACGTAAAAGTAAATGACTTAAAAGTAAAATGACATAAAAGTTAAATCCAAGTCTAATTAAAATAAAGGGGCAATATTTAAAAACGTGACGAGAATTTAAATGTGACAAAGAATTAAAATGAGAACTTAAAAATAAAATGAGACAAAATAGAAAATTAACCCTAATCGGAAAATATTGCGATCAGACTCACCATCGGAATAACCAAAACACCCTGATCGGAATATAGGATAGACCCTGGTCGGAATGCGGATCAGAACTACAATCGGAATGTTGTCACTCACTCTGATCGGAATACTCACAACCCTCCAATCGGAATATCAAACACCCTTGATCGGAATAACTGTCACTTACCCTCGATCGGAATGTTAGAACCACTCCCAGTCGGAATACTACAAACCCTTTTTCGACCAAGCAATGGAGTGCTGGTCGGAATGTATAACCCTTTTCCGATTTGTCAGATCGAAATACGGAAGAAATAACCAAAAATAAGCTAGAAAAATAAGCTACTAATCAAATAAGCACACAACGAAAATCCTAAGGCAAACCGTATAAGAAAAAGCTACTAAACTGAAATTTAAAGATTTTTAAAACACGAAATGGAAAAGATTTACGAAAAACAAACTTTTATATAAAAATAACTTTTATAAAAACTTTATAAACTTAAAGATAAACACAATAATCTATAAAAATCAATGATCTAAAAGAATCAAAAGCATAAAAACATAACCTTTAGTTAAATAAGCAAGACAATAAGCATGTAATCAACAAGATCAAGCAAAGAAAGAAAGGTAGAATGAGAGATTAAAATTAAGAAAATTAAAGAACACTTACATGGAAATTAAATGTATTAAAAGTGCAAGACAAGTATTTAAATGTGCAATAAAGTAAATGTGCAAGTAATTAAAAGGTGGAAGAACTAGTGTCACTCTAGCCAACAAAATGAAATGATAAACTTAATGATCTATATATAGGGGAGGATTAGGAAGCTTCCTCCCCTCCTTCATTTTCTCTTAATTGCATCATTAGGCCCTTCCTTCTTAATCTCTTTGTTAATTGCACCATTAGTCCTTAAGCCTTTAAATCTTCTTTAATCTTGGACTTTAATGACTTTTGGCTCGGGATTTCTTTGAACTCGTCTTTTAATTCTTCAATAAATTAGACTTGAGTTTTTCGGCTTTTGATAAACTTCCGTCTTTTGACTTTTTCTTCGATAAATCTTCAGAATTGGTCTTGGACTTTCGTTCTTTTTCCACTCTTGACTTCTCGACTTCATCTTTCATCTTTTTCTTCAATAAAAGCCCGTGAATGCCGTGTTTTCTCCACTTTTCACAATTTCGTCCTAAATCACAACAAAAACACAAACCATGCATAATTCCGACATAAAAGACATAAAATACACGTTTTGGCTCGGTTATTATTGTAATTAAGTGGTAAAAAGGATGGGTGTTTTCACACCTATCAAATCCCCTACACTTGACCATTGCAATGTCCTCATGCAATGCATTAGTTACAAAGCACGTTTACATTTTTCATCATAATCAATCTACGTTGGCCTTTATTAAAGAGATAGAAAATTATAAACATTCAAAGTAAAGAAATCAAAAGCATACCTTGGGTTTTGAAAATGTCATGAATAATCATCATCCTTAAGTTTTCACTTTCTCCAAACCAAGCTTAAAAACGAGATCATTGTTATTATAAGTTAGCAAACTAACACGAACTCATGTGGGCCAATTACTCACTTAGACTCCCTTATTCCTAGCTGTATCTCTTATATTTTATTATTGTCTTGAATGATCACGAGGATGCATTTTTTGACTTATTTCGATAGTTATTTAGTCCGAAAATAAAGTGAACGATTTAATCAATAGTTAGCTAAAGGACAAAATCTTTTAAAACTGCTTCTCGGGACCTCATAAAGTTCATATCTTGGTATAACTCGCTTCGCGATTTGAGACCTTTCTCGGACCGATATTTGGCAGCGACTTCATACTTCAAACCTTGAGAGACGTTCATGAAATTATGGTCTTCTCTTCATATAGGAATTTCTTCACTTGAAGTTTTGAGAGATTCATACTTGGACCAAGACTTCTTCAGTTTTCTCCAATCATTATTTTGGACTTTGATATACAACGATCCGCCTCCTTTTATGACTTGGATCTATTTATCCTCATACCTTGTTAGGGTCTTTTCGGATACACCTCTCCATGAATTTTGGGGAGTTTCTTTGCTTTTCGTCGTGTGTCTCGATCCTTCATATTGATTTTCGATAAATGATTTTCACATCACTTTGGATCTTTAGCAACAAAATGTAGCCCTCATGCCTTGCTAGGGCCTTTTCGGACTCGCCAATCTTCGCATCCCGCTTCAATAAGTTATGCCTTGGCTATGAACTCTAATCCATACCGAGCAACTTTTAAACGATCTTGGGCTAGAAGCTAAGTAACTTTTCAAATCGTACAACCTTATTTATTGCAGATAAATTTATTAGCAGGCGATGGGAGAATAGGCTCATAATTAACTCACATAAATTCACGAAAGAATACCGAACTTATAATTGGCTCTATCATCACTCGTTCTCCACAGTTTAAAATCTCAAGGAATGAGACTCGTGGATGCTTAGCCTATTAAATCAAAGTTTTAGGTTTTCGAGTCGCCTATAGGATCTTGCAAATTCTTAGACTTTTTCAAGTTTAGAAATCGCATTTTAAAGTTCCCTTGATAAACGATTCTCTAGGATCAATTATAGGAACTTGTGAAAAGTTCTTGTTCTTAACCCGTGAGAGTTAAGACTTTCGCGTTTTATAGCTCCCTATATAAAAGCCTAGCAAAACTTGACTTAAACACATTAAGGATACTAGCTAGAGTAAACTTAGATAAGTAAACTCGGGTTGAGTCAAAAGATTCACAACGTTTGAAAATTAAAACCACTTTATTAAGCATTTATTCTAGCAAAGACAGAAAAATAACTATACAAAAGGAAAAACTAATAGGCCAAAATAGATCAAAAATTTTGAAAATGTCGAAAAATTTGATTTTCCGGTTAAAATGAGGGCAATTACAAGGAAAAGACCACTTAACTTTGATAGAAGTCCCCCCTACACTTAACATAAACATTGTCCTCAATGTTTAAGCATGTGGGAGTAAACTCCCCTACACTTAGGACATTGTGCACTTTGTTTAAATCTCGCTAAGGAAGAGACAACTAAAGAGATTCCTATTTAATATTGAGAAAATATAAAATAGTGAATCGAAAAGAGTTTAGGATAGAACCAGGAAGAAGTGAGCACGGAATCACGGGTCGTCAAGAATCATCAAGAGTGGATCATTGAGCGCTCGAATCCCTGATTAAGAAGAGAGGAGAGGAAATAGCAAACCAACGGGTCTCCCCCTACACTTATGATAAAGAAAGCGAAAAGATAGATACATGGGTTACCTCCCAAGAAGTGATTGATTTTTGATTACCGAGTCGTGCGCCTGACTCGACCTTGATCATCATAGGAAGAAGCATGAAACATATCCACCAGGATCAAAGACATAGTTTTCGTCCATCAAATAGCACAAGCTTAAGGCGAACAAGGCAAGCCAAAGAAGAGTAGGCAAGGTTCCCTTAAGCAGCGATGGAGCACGGTGAAAGCAAGGGTGACGTGGTGCAAGTAGATTTCCATAAGTTCCAAAGATATTTCCTTTTATTTCATCAGGTGAATACTGAGATGGCTGCAGAATATCAATACCGGGGTCGAACACCTTTTCCTTTAGGGGAAAATAGCACTCAGGCTCAGCAGAATGTGAAGAAGATCCGCGAAGAAGCACAACCTCGTCCTCAGAAGGGGGACAAAGAGGTGTTAAATCATATGTGTTACGGATATTGGTGTCGACCGGTTTCTTCTCCTTTGAAAGAATGTTCTTCAAATCCAAAGTAGGATCAAGACGATAATCTTCAAAGTCCAAAGGAGGATCATCACTCTCATGAGGGAAGTAAGTGTTAAGAAATGTGGAGAAGTCTTCCTCAAATGAGTAATCGTCCAAAGTAGGATCGAGTGATGGTGGTGGATCTTCATTATGTGAAGAATCACTCGAAAGAGTATCGGCCTCATCGAAATCATTGTATGTGGGCAGATCGGGATACTCAGAAGTAAGGTCATCAAAATCATCAGAATCTGAGCTAGAATCATCATCATCATAAGCATCAAAGACCGGTGGAGAATCATAAATGGGAGAAGGTTCCAATTTGGAGAGAGAATCATCCACATCATCTTGAAAAAGTGGATTATCATTGCAAGAGTCGAATAGAGGATTGTTGTAGACAACAAAATCATCAAGCACATTAATCATATTCACTGATTCTCGGCCTCCAAAGGATGTACTTGTAAGCTTTCCTATTTTAAAAACTTGTGAATCATTCCCGACTCTTAAGATTAACTCACCTTCGGCCACATCCACTAAAGCTCGTCCGGTTCTCAAGAATGGCCGACCAAGTATTAAAGGAATACGAGGGTCCATTTCATAATCAACAACGACAAAGTCGACCGGGAAAGTAAATGTACCAACTTTAATGAACACATCTTCGGCAATACCAACGGGGTAAGCGAGAGTGCGATTTGCAAGTTCAAGAGTCATCTTTGTTGGTGTGAGGTCGGGCAATGATAGTGTTTTCCAAACACTCAATGGCATCAAAATAATACTGGCCTCGAGATCAGCAAGGGCAGTAAATTCTTCGATTTTGCTGAAAACGCAAGGCAACACAAAACGACCGGGATCTCCAAGCTTTTCCGGAAGTTCTTTAAGAATAACTGCAGAGCAGTTTTCATTTAAGCGTGTGTTGGCGAGCTCAATCAACTTTTCCTTCTTGTTAAGCAATTCCTTGAATGCTTTGACAAATTTGGGCATGTGGACAAGTGCTTCAAGAAAGCTAATGTTGAAGTTTATTTGAGAGATCATCTTCACATAGCGTGACACTTCAGAGTCATCCTTGGTTAGCATTTTGGTCTTGCCTAAACGAGAAGGATAAGGGATATTGGGTTTGGGTGGTGAAGGTGCAGGTGTAGGTAAAGGTTTAGATGTTGAAGGGTCCTTCCTAGAGACATCGTCATGACGAGGCGGAGACGGTAATGGTGCACTAATACTAGGTGTAGGAGGAGTAGGGATAAATGGTGTTGGAGGAGGTGTAGATGATGGGGGCGGGATTGGTGGATCGACAATGGTAATTCCACTACGAGTAGTAATAGCACTCACATTTGCTCGCGGATTGGTGACGATGTTGGAAGGTAGAGAACTTGAAGAAGAAGGTTGAGCTGCGGGCAAAAAACTAGCAAGCATATTCTTTAAATCATTGGTTTGATTGCTGAAGGAGGATTGAATATTATCTCGAAGCTCGGATCTAATCTCATTTCCTTGCTTTGTGATATCTCCTTTAAGATTGATAATTTGGCTCTGTAGATTCTTGATTTGCTCACCTTGGGTTCTCATGATGGCTTCAACATCGGGGTTAATGGGAAAACTTGGATTTTTGAAATTTTTAATTTTTATGGATTTTTATCAATTTTCAATTTTTATGGTTTTTTTGAAATTTTTAAGCAAGAAAATAACGCTCACGAGTGAACGGATCCCAAAAAGCAACACGTCTTTCACAGAAAACCGTTAATCTTTACGAAAAGAGCCGGCAGCGGCGCAATTTGATACAAAGATTTTGCTAGGTTAAATTGTTGTTCTCGATATCTTAACGAATTGATTTCCGGCTTAAAGTACGACTCAGTTGATTTTGGTAAAACAAATATTTTTGGTTGATTTTAAATTAAAAGTGCGAGACGTAAAAGTAAATGACTTAAAAGTAAAATGACATAAAAGTTAAATCTAAGTCTAATTAAAAAAAAGGTGCAATATTTAAAAATGTGACGAGAATTTAAATGTGACAAAGAATTAAAATGAGAACTTAAAAATAAAATGAGACAAAATAGAAAATTAACCCTAATCGGAAAATATTCCGATCAGACTCACCATCGGAATAACCAAAAAACCCTGATCAGAATATGGGATAGACCCTGGTCGGAATGCGGATCGGAACTACAATCGGAATGTTGTCACTCACTCTGATCGGAATACTCACAACCCTCCAATCGGAATATCAAACACCCTTGATCGTAATAACTGTCACTTACCCTCGATCGGAATGTTAGAACCACTCCCAGTCGGAATACTACAAACCCTTTTCCGACCAAGCAATGGAGTGCTGGTCGGAATGTATAACCCTTTTCCGATTTGTCAGATCAGAATACGGAAGAAATAACCAAAAATAAGCTAGAAAAATAAGCTACTAATCAAATAGCACACAACGAAAATCCTAAGGCAAACCGTATAAGAAAAAGCTACTAAACTGAAATTTAAAGAATTTTAAAACACGAAATGGAAAAGATTTACGAAAAACAAACTTTTATATAGAAATAACTTTTATAAAAACTTTATAAACTTAAAGATAAACACAATAAGCTATAAAAATCAATGATCTAAAAGAATCAAAAGCATAAAAACATAACCTTTAGTTAAATAAGCAAGACAATAAGCATGTAATCAACAAGATCAAGCAAAGAAAGAAAGGTAGAATGAGAGATTAAAAACAAGAAAATTAAAGAACACTTACTTGGAAATTAAATGTATTAAAAGTGCAAGACAAGTATTTAAATGTGCAATAAAGTAAATGTGCAAGTAATTAAAAGGTGGAAGAACTAGTGTCACTCTAGCCAACAAAATGAAATGATAAACTTAATGATCTATATATAGGAGAGGATTAGGAAGCTTCCTCCCCTCCTTTATTTTCTTTTAATTGCATCATTAGGCCCTTCCTTCTTAATCTCTTTGTTAATTACACCATTAGTCCTTAAGCCTTTAAATCTTCTTTAATCTTGGACTTTAATGACTTTTGGCTCGGGATTTCTTTGAACTCGTCTTTTAATTCTTCAATAAATTAGACTTGTGTTTTTCGGCTTTTGATAAACTTCCGTCTATTGAATTTTTCTTTGATAAATCTTCAGAATTGGTCTTGGACTTCCGTTCTTTTTCCACTCTTGACTTCTCGACTTCATCTTTCATCTTTTTCTTCAATAAAAGCCCGTGAATGCCGTGTTTTCTCCACTTTTCACAATTTCGTCCTAAATCACAACAAAAACACAAACCACGCATAATTCCGACATAAAAGACATAAAATACACGTTTTGGCTCGGTTATTATTGTAATTAAGTGGTAAAAAGGATGGGTGTTTTCACACCTATCAGTTACCATTAGAGAAAATCAAGTTTTCAGATTATTTAGAATCATTGTTAGAATTATAAATTAAATTGATAATTTCATTAATTTGAAAGTAGAGTATGATACAATCAAATACTTTAAAAGATGGAGCTTGACATCCTTTTAAACACTAGTTATAAATCTACCAAAGAGGATGTATAAATCCGACATTAAACTTGAAACGATTATTTTGGTAATGTAGCCACTTGATATAATGTGTAAAACGTTCTTAAAAATTTATAATAATTTTTAGAATTCCAAGAAGGTGTTAGTGCAACAAATGGTAAACAAGGAACATATTCGGGTTTTCAAAAGGTGACAAGATAACAAATGAATATGAAATGAATAATAATCAACAATTAGTATGCAAGTAATAGCATGAGGGGATAAATGTAATTTGTACCAGTTTGTTAATGAACATGATAGAATAAATGCATCGATGATAAGGACAATAAGAAACAAAAGATTTTAGCAAGATTAATTCACGTGCATAGTTAGTGCCACCAACAATGGCTTATTAGGTTCTCTGTGTTCGATACACGATCGAATGTGAAAAGCCACACAATAAATTTTCGAATCAAAGAAAAATCTTAAGAAGTCACTTGAGAGTAATTCCAGTAAAATGAACAACATTAGCAATGAGAGGCGAAATCAATACGTGGTTTACACGAATGAATTTGAAGACGATATTGTCTAACACACATCATGACGGATAAAGAAAATCATTATCCACGTCCAGCGATGTTTCGAAGGTCTACCAAAATAGATAGAGAATGTTGGTCAATGAATAAGCATAAAATCATTGAAACTTTCAGGTCTGATATCAATGGTAAGAAATTAGACGAGTGGTAACAAGAATTATATCATGAAGGAAAATGAGGTAACAAGTAAAACAAAGATCTTTGAGTAAGGAAATATGTGCTTGGAACATGTACTTTGTTCAAGAAAAAAAATAACGGTTCATATGTGTATGTTGCGAACTGGTGCTACTCGCATAAGATGTAAAAGTTTTCAAAACTTTATTTTATCTAATTTTTTAAGGAACATAATTAAAACAGTTGGTTCTTGGCCAAATATTTAAGGTGACTACTATTTGGTCTCGAATGGCTCCTTCTAAATTAAGCATAGGTGATCAGGCCATGCATAATGTAGAAAATAGAAGGGGGGAGGGGGGGGGGGGGGGGTTGAATAGTTTCTTATATTTACTTGTTAAAAGATGGTTTTCAAAAAATCCTTTTTCAAAAACTTAGGCTTGAGGAAATATGTGAAATCTCTTATGCACAATATGAACAATGATAGTGTAAATAAACTAATACTAACTAATATATATGCACAAAGAATAAAGAATGTAAAGAGTTAAGGGTAAAGAAAGATCAAAACAAACACCAAGGATTTATAGTGGTTCGGCAACGAAGCTCACTCCTCGTTCCTACTCCACTCCTCGAGTACTCCTTACTCGAGAGTTCACTACACAACAAGCTCCTTATTGTGGAGAAAACCGTACACGTTGCTTAACCAATTTCCGACTCTAAGCTAAAAGTCGAGCCCTAATCGTAGCTAGGACCAATCTACACAACTATACTTAGTATATATACAACTTCCAAATAGACACAACTACTTGGATCTTCACAACTATGACACAACAACAAATGTATAAGATTTGATCTTCATAGGATCTTTGGTGGTGGACTCAACACTTCACAAGGATAGTGTTCTTCTCTTTGCACTTGGAGAGGAAGGGATGGAGGGGATATATTCACTTCTAAACAAGTAGTAATCAATCAAATGATCAAGGATTTGAGTGATTTAAGAAGTATGTTTGAATCTGGAAATTTATGTGCAAAAGAGATGAAGAGAAAGTCTGAGAATGGTCCACTTTTTATAGGACAAAGGGCCAACGGCTATATCTGCCCGCGGTTCCTTATCTCAACCGGCGGTACCTTATCGATAAGGAACCGCATAGGCACTAGGGAACCGCCAGAGTAGACTCCGCTCCCTTTTTGTCCTTTAGTGGTGGAGGTCTTATCTGATTATAAAATATCCTGAAAGAATATTCCAAATCAAAAAAGAATATGCCATTTTCAAATTTTCAAATATTTAATTTAATAAAACATTTACTTAAAAAGAAAGTTTAATAAAAAAAACTTGTCACACTTAATAAAAAGTGAGTTTTAAGAAAAGATTAAATCACTTGATCACTTGATTAAGGTTAGTACTTGTTTATTCATACCTTAAGTGAAAATGGGTAAATAAAAAATACTTGAACTCAAGAATTCGTTTTTCGTTGTTTTCGTAAATGCTTGTTTTTACATATTGTCGTAATCAAAACTAAGCGAGACCGAAAAATGCAAGTAACGCTTTTAGGCATTATTGCATTAACAATCTCCCCCTTTTTGATTCTGACAATACATAAACTCAATCACACAAAAACAAGATTTTCGAAGACGAGTTTATTCATTTCTCCCTCTTTGTCGAAGCAAAAAGGTTGCACAAGTCGGTGTTGAAGAGACGGACTTTGCAAAGACTCCCCCTTGGTGCTTACTCCCCGTTGCTTGGGGCACCGAGGAATCGAGATATGGTGACAAGCTACATAGAAGGGTTAGTTGAACAAAAGAGACAACCAACAAGAGATAGCTATATGTCACAAAAAAAAATAAAATGAAAAGAGAAGAAAACACAAAGACTAAGGTCCAAGTGAAGTCATGTATAAAAAAAATCATACAAAGATGTATGAAAAAGGAAACAAGCCAAAAGCATAAGTCTAATCCTAGTTAATCTAGAATTCTAAGATTTGCTTGAATTAGGTGTCTTGTGGATAAGCAACCAATGCTTATATGAAAGACAAGGTAGTGGCGGAAGGTGGTGGTGGTGGCTTGGTGGAGATCTCATAATCAAAGTGAAGAGGAGGCTTGATTAAGAGACTCTTGATGTAGCTCAACTCCTCATAGATGTGTGCCATAGCAAGATGTTGATATTGACAACAATGACAATATGTCTCATGGTGCATGACATTATCATGAAAAGGAGGAAGAACACTAAAGGGTGGTGGTGGAAGAAAAGATGTTCCACAATCAACATTCTTGGTAGAAGAAATGTGATTAAGAGTGTTCTTGGGTGAATTTGGATTGAAAGTGTTATTGGGTGAGTTGGGATTGAAAGTGTTCTTGGGTGAGTTGGGATTGAAAGCAATTGGGGAAAATGGAGGAGAATCAAGGCTTTCATAAAGAGAATAAGACATTTTGGGATGTGAAGTATGGCAAAATGCTTATGGTTAAATAGGGAAGGCTCAAGGTATTTTTGGGGTGGTCAAAGGGTTGAAACAAAGATTCCCAAAAGTGTTGGAACAAATTTGGAGTTTCAGAAATACCCAAAAAAGGAAGCATTGTACGCGGTTCCTTATCACTTCTGGCGGTTCTTTATCGCTAAGGGACCGCTGTTCATGTATGGAACCGCCTACAGATGCTGTGTTTTGGTGGTGAAGGAAGATTTTTCAATTCTGCAAATCTTATTTTTCTAGTCTAACTAATCATAGGGATATGCTTAAAAGCAAAGATAGACAAAGAAAACACATACGAACTCACCAAATTGAGATTTGACTAAAATACATGGATTTTAAAATAAAATTCGATGTAGGAGGTGTGTAAGACAAGACCTTAAGTCACGACACAATGATCCTCCATGATTCTATCTTGTTCTTGCTATGTTTGAGAGAATCATACATATGAATTATGTAAGCTCGAGATTAGTAGCAAGAATCTATGAAAAACGTTTTTAGATTGAATTAAGAATGTCAAAACATCTCTCGACCATTTTCGAAAGAGACTTTGAGAATTTTGAAAAGGAGAAGAGAAAATTTTCAAGAAGAGTTTAGGAGACTCAATGAATCAAAGTGATAAAAGACTCAAAAGAAAATAAGAGACTCAGTAAAAGGAAAGCAATTAAGGAATATGTTCCATTACTCCTATACCTAGATGCAAGTAATTAAAAGGTTCCCTCTTAAGTGTCTTAGTGAATATGTCGGCTAAGTTATCCTCGAAGGGTACCTTCTCAATCGAAATTTTCCCCTTTTGAACATTATCCCTAAGGAAATAGTGGCGAATTTCTATGTGCTTGGTTCGTGAATGTTGCACGGGATTCTTGCTAAGGTCTATAACACCTTTATTGTCGCACATGATGGGAACATCATCAAGAGAAATCCCGTAATCAACAAGCGCTTGCTTCATCCATAGAGCTTGTTGGCATGCTTTTCTGGCACTCACATACTCGGCTTCCGTGGTGGATATCGCAAGAGCGGTTGGTTTCTTGGAGAACCAAGAAGTTAAACAACAACCCATGAAGGTACAAACTCCACTAGTGCTTTTCCGGTCCACATAGTCTCCCGCATGATCCGAGTCCGCGCAGATAATAGTTTCTAAGCCGGTCCCTTTAGGATACCATAATCCTAAATGTATAGATCCCTTAATGTATCAGAAGATACGCTTAACCGCTTCAAGGTGAGAGGTTTTGGGAGCCTCTTGGAAGCGAGCACAAAGGCAAACACTAAACATGATATCCGGTCGACTTGCCGTTAGGTACAACAAACTACCAATCATACCTCTATATTTGGTGTTGTCTACCGACTCACAATCATCATCTACGGTGAGTTTAGTATCCGAGGCCATTGGGGCCTTCATTGGTCTAGATTCTTCTAATCCAAACTTCTTTAGCATTTCTTTAGCATACTTAGATTGACTAAAGAAAATACCATCATCCATTTGTTTAATTTGGAGTCCTAAAAAGAAGTTAAGTTCTCCCATCATACTCATTTCAAACTCATCATGCATGATTTTGGCAAAGTCATCACACAATTCTTGACAGGTTGAGCCAAATATAATGTCATCAACATATATTTGTACGATTATGAGGTGAGAACCTTTCTTCTTTGTAAAGAGCGTGTTGTCTACCATCCCCATGGTATACTCATGTTTAACAAGAAACGCTTTAAGTCTATCATACCAAGCTTTGGGTGCTTGTTTAAGACCATAAAGTGCCTTCTTAAGCTTGTAAACATGATCCGGTTTCTCAAAATCAATGAAGCCGGGAGGTTGAGCCACATATACCTCCTCATTGATCAAACCGTTAAGAAACGCACTCTTTACATCCATTTGTTGAAGCTTAAAGTCTAAGGCACAAGCGTAGGCTAAAAGGGTTCTAATGGATTCTAATCTTGCTACCGGTGCATATGTCTCGTCATAATTAATCCCTTTGTTACGAGACACAACACCATTCTCATCTAACTTATTCCTATAGACCCATTTGGTTCCTATAATGGTAGAACTTCTAGGTGGAGGAACAAGTTCCCAAACATCATTAGAAACGAATTGATCAATTCTTCTTGCATCGCAATGACCCAACTCTCATCCGTCAAAACTTCTTTAACATTCTTTGGTTCAATCAAAGAGACGTAACAAAATAAGTTGCTTTGGTTTTGGACTTGAGATCTTAGGGTCCTTTGATTTAAGTTACCAATGATATTATTGAGAGTATGATCCTTAGACTCCTTAATGTTTACTTCTTTTTCAACACTAAGGTCTTCAACTCCTATTTTTCTAACCTCTTTGGCTTTAACTACTTCTATTTCATCCAAGTCATCATCAACCAATGGTGGTGTCTTGGGTAAAGGAGGGGTTTCATCAAAATTCACGTTAAGTGATTCTTTAATTACGCCCGAGGTTCTATTGAGGACTATGTAGGCTTTGCTAGTTTGGGAATAACCTAAAATGATACCTTCGTAAGACTTTGGGTCGAACTTGGTAAGGTAGTCTTTGGTGTTGAGGATAAAGCACTTGCTTCCAAACACCCTAAAGTATTCCAATGAGGGTTTCTTACCTTTAAGAATCTCATAGGGGGTCTTTCCTAGGAAAGGTCGAATAAGAATTCGGTTGAGAATATAAGTTGATGTGTCCATGGCATTGCACCAAAACTTTGAGGCAAAGATTGCTCGTTTAACGTCGTCCTACTCATCTCTTGGATGGTCCTATTCTTCCTTTCAACTACCCCATTTCATTGTGGAGTGCGAGGAGCCGAGAAGTTATGGGTAATACCATGAGCTTCACAAAAGGCACCAAATTGCACTTCATTATCAAATTCCCTACCTTGATCCGTCCTAATAGAGACAATTGGACATCCTAGTTGATTTTGAATTCTTTGACTAAATATTTCGAAATGATCGAAAGCTTCATTCTTAGATGCCAAAAATCTAGTCCAAGTGAATCTAGAATAATCGTCAACTATAACTAGGGTATAAAGGTTACCTCCATAACTCCGTATGGCGGAAGGTCCAAAGAGATCCATATGTAGGAGCTCTAAGCACCGAGAGGTTGAAACCAAATTCTTGGCTTTGTGACTTGAGTGAACTTGCTTTCCAACTTTGCAAGCATCACAAAAGTGACTATCAAACTTCATCTTGGGGAGATGTCTTACCAACTCCTTAGAGACTAAAGATTGAATTAAACGCATATTAGCGTGACCTAATCTCCTATGCCAAAGAGTAGAACTATCATCTATAGTCGCAAGACATATGTTGTCTTTTGACTTCATATTGACCTTCATGACATAAAGCCCATGCTTTCTAACACCTTTTCCAATGACCTTTCCATCTTTTACGATTTCACTGTCACGTTCCGAAAAGATGACCTTACACTTATTGTCACAAATTTGACCTATACTTAAAAGGTTAAACCCTAAATTATCTACGTGCTCAACATTTTCAATGGTCACGGAGTCAAGAGAAACCGCACCTTTGCCAATGATATTACCACGTAGACTACTAGCGAATGTGACGTTACCTCCATCATATGCTTTGTAGCGCGAGAACAAACTTCGATTACCCGTCATGTGTTTAGAACAACACTATCCTTAATCTACTCGTCGGGTTCAAAATCAATTCCCAAGCATATCTAGGTAACAACACACACGATCAAACATTTGGTCCCCAATATCTCATGGGTCCAAAATTGTTAGTTCCAAACATCCTTTGCATTTGGTTGGGATGCATGAATGAAGGAGGGGTTCCCCATGGGGAATAAAATGGAGGAGGATAATAATTCATATAACCATTTTGCTGTTTATTGTTTCTCCTAGGTGTATTTGATCTTGGTTTAGAGTTGTGGTCATTCCTTCTAGGTGTTGGAGTTTTACTTCTAGGTCGTGAATTGTTTTGACTATCTCTTCTAGGTGTTGTCGTTCTACTTCTAGGCCTATACTCATTCCGTACTCTTGGTGGAGTAGTGGATGGTCTTGATAAACTTCTATTTCCCATTAGAGGTTTACTCAAAGGCTTATAGAACTTATCAACGACATTGTCGTCAAGTATGGGTAATTTGACCTTGTTAACAATAAGATGCTTTGGTTGTTCACCTAAATTTGAATTTTCAGAAAGTTCAGGATTTTCAGCAAAAACTCTTTCTGGTCGCGGTTCCTTATCTAGGGAGGTGGTTCCATAGTGATAAGGAACCGCCCCATACAATCTGGGACCGCGTACAACATGCGATTTTTCTAAAAATCTGACTTGTTTAGGTTCACTAGTTGATGCTTCATTTGAGTTAAAACCTATACCAAGTCTTTCCTTAGAATGAATTTGTTTGTTTAACATATCATAAAGAGCACTAGTACCTTTCATGAACTTTTCCAATTTAATGGAGACGCTCTTGAGATCTTCATTCTCTAATCTAAGTTTCTCACAACTTAAGCAAGCTAAATCAACTTCTTTATATTTCTCAAGCTTGGCTAATTTCTCCCTAAGTTCATTGTTCTCATTTTCAAGCTTAGTTTTGGTTGATTTTAAGGTTTTGTTCTTTTCTATGAATTTAAGGCTAAGTTTGTGTAAATTATCATATTGGCCTTCTAATTCAATATCATCTAAGGTGGAGCTATCATTGCTATAATATTCGGTTTCGAAATGTACCTCTTTAGAAGTATGAGCCATAAGACATTTCTCCTCTTTGGGGTTGTCATCAACATCTTCACCGCTATCGCTCCAAGAACCACTAACGAACGCCGTGTGATTCTTATCGCGTGAAGGCTTTGGACAATCACCAATGAAATGATTTGGATCACCACATCTAAAGCAATTCCTATCACCTTTTTCGTTCTTGGCAAACCGATTCTTTGAGAATGGTTTATTGTCATTGTTGGGTTGCCTCACGTGTTGACCTCGTCTTTTGAAGAACTTCTTGAAATTTCTCACCGCCAATGCATACTCCTCGTCATCGCTATCCGAGGAACTATCATGATCACTTTGTGCCTTCTTGGCTTTGATTGCAAGAGACTTCCTTTCACTCTTGGTTTTTACCAATTCCGAGTCCTTCAAAATTATCATCTCATGAACCTTCAAGTTGCCTATGAGTTCATCGAGTGATAAAGTTGAGAGATCTTTCGATTCTTCAATCGCCGTGACTTTTACTCTCCACTTCGGATGTAAGGCCCTTAGAAACTTCCTAACATTTTTCTTGCTAGAAAAACCTTAATCAAGTGCTTTTAGACTAGTAATAATAGTGTTAAATCTAGCAAAAGCACTATCAATAATTTCATCTTCTAAGATGACAAATTGTTCATATTGTTGGACAAGAAGATCGATTTTGCTTTCTTTGACTTGGCTATTATCTTGGTGGGTTACTAAAAGAGTGTTCCAAATATCTTTAGCGGTTTCACACATAAAAATCCTTTCATACTCTTTCTTTGGTAAAGCATTATAAATCACCATTTTAGCCTCATTATTTTTCGAAAGTTTCTTTTTAGTATCGTCATTAGCTTTGTCAAAAGTGACCAATTATTTTGTTTTAGAAACTTCATTAAATTGATAATGTAAAAAATCACCACTGGTAATAACATGCCAAAGATCTAAATCTTTTGATTTCACATAAGTCTCAAATATATTTTTCCAATAAATAAAACTATCGGTTTCAAAAAGTGGTGGTCTTTGCATAGATTGCCCTTCTAGGTACTTGTTGGAATCCATAGATCGATTCAAGTTTTAAAATACAATATACTTTAAAAATTCTTGAGCAACCTTGCTCTGATACCAATTGTAGAAACTAGAAGGGGGGGGGGGGGGGTTGAATAGTTTCTTATATTTACTTGTTAAAAGATGGTTTTCAAAAAATCCTTTTTCAAAAACTTAGGCTTGAGGAAATATGTGAAATCTTCTTATGCACAATATGAACAATGATAGTGTAACTAAACTAATACTAACTAATGTATATGCACAAAGAATAAAGAATGTAAAGAGTTAAGGGTAAAGAAAGATCAAACCAAACACCAAGGATTTATAGTGGTTCGGCAACGAAGCTCACTCCTCGTTCCTACTCCACTCCTCGAGTACTCCTTACTCGAGAGTTCACTACACAACAAACTCTTCATGGTGGAGAAAACCGTACACGTTGCTTAACCAATTTATGACTCTAAGCTAAAAGTCGAGCCCTAATCGTAGCTAGGACCTGTTAGAAGTATTTAAAGTGATGGTCATATAATATACCATTGCGAAGCTCGTGGAAAATGTTACTTAACGGTGTTGAGAGTTCTAGCATAATGTTATGTATGTAACGGGAATTAGTCCCGAACACTCAAATGAGGAAGGCCTGCTATACTCTACACTTGTAGTATAAAAGGCCCCTAACACCTCATTTGAGTGTGTGTGTCTTCCATTTTCATAGATTGTAGAGAGAGAAACATATGTGCTTCTCTCACTAGGAATTAACAACCATCTTTGTTTTTCTCTTTTTCTTAATCTAATCTAATCTTTCTTTTTGGTTTAATCTTTATCTTCATTTCTATATCATATATAGTCGTGTGTATCATTCCTACAAGTGGTATCATTCGCCAAGGGATTCGTGGATAGCTCTTTGGTGTTGTCCGTGTTTTTTTCTTGACATCCATGTCTTTTTGATCAATTTTTTTTCGTGTTTTAGTGTTCTAAGTGATTCGTATACCCTCATCATAGTAGTATTCGTGATTTGGGTATTTTGGTTTGGGTTAAAACACAAATCTTTTGGCTCAAAGTTGCGAATTTCTTTGGCTTAAAGTTCCGAAATTGATCTTCACATTGCGACAGACTTCATCAAAATAACACAGGTAAGTAGAGTTTGATCGCAATAACCCTAGGGTTTTACTTTGCGATCACCGGGTATTGCGATACCCTTATTCCGACATATATTGCGATCGCGGATTGCGACGAAATTAAGGCTTATTGAAACGTCACTCTGCCAAAATTTCATTTGCCTTATTGCGATAGTCCTCATATTCCGATAGACTTCATGTTCTGATAGTGGACACATTGCGATAGAGTGAACATTCCGATTGAACATTGTGATAGAAGGGATATTGCGACAGAAGGGTCATTGCGATAGAGTGAACATTCCGATAGAACATTGCTATAGAAGGGACTTTGCGATAGAGGGTACATTGCGATGGGTTGTATTGCGATGAGTGACATTGCGATGCTAAAGTTTGTTTGAGCAATTTTTAGACTTAGCCACTATCTAGACTAGTCCCAAAACATAGTTTACAAAAAAAAACTTTTGGCGGGAAAACCATAGTAAAATTTATTTTTTCCTAGACCATTTTTAGGCCATTTAAGCTTCAATTTCAAATTTTGGCAATGCGAAAAATTTTTCGACCAAAAATTCAAATTTTCGGACTAAAATTCAATTTTTTAGGCCAAATTTCAAATTTTTTAGGTTTTATTTTTCATTAAAAATTTCATTTTTTCAAACTTCTTCCCTACTAGTTATTGGCTATTTCTAACTCAATTTCAAAATTTAGTGTTTCAAATTTTTTTCGGCTTACCGTTTTGTCGGACTGAGGAATTTTTTGTCGGGCTGGAAAATTTAGGCAAAGTTTGATTTTGTTGACATTCCAACACATGCTTTCTACGAATTGAGATCCTGTTTTTCACACGACTTCTACTATGACTTATCAACAAGACAGTGATGCTGCGGGTTTTGAGCATCATGATAGCCATGTAAGAAAGAAGAGGAATGCTGCCCATCTCCAGTTTCAGCTTCTTATAGCACAAAAGGAAGAAGCAGGAATTTCACTTCTAGCTGAAGAGTTTGATCTCATGGCATCTGCAGCAGCATATGAGGAGGAAGAAGAGGTGACTACCGACTCCATCTTGATGGCTAATTCGCAACCATCATCCACATCGGTAGTTCAACCTGCCAGAGCTCCTGTGTATGATTCAGACGGTTCCTCTGAGGTAGACCCACGTCTCAATGATAATGAGTTATATAATATGTCTAATCAGGAAGAAGAGTATACTGAGTCACTTGAGCCTTCCATTGAGACACACGGGGTTCAAACGAATAATAGCAATATTATTTCTAATGCACATAGTGTGGACCTTAGTGGAGATCAAGTAGCGCAACCTACAACCCTTCCTGACGAGACGCATGCGTATTATAAATCATTATTTGATAAGCTTGCCAAGGATGTTGCTCATGCGAATGTGGTTAATAATAAGTTTAGAGAAACTAATGCCAAATTGACCACTGAGCTTGCGGGATATAAGGAACGGGAGAAAAGTTTTGAGATTCATCATGCTAACATCAAGGAACTTAAACAAGCTCATGCTACATCGATTTATCAAGAAAAATGCACCACTAAGAAATTAAATGCCTTACACTTGAGTAGTGCTAAAAAGATAAGCGAATTAAATGATGAAATCACATCTCTTAACAAACAACTTTCAACTGAAAAATCTATTATTTTGGATTTAAAAGAAGAACAAAAAAAGTTGAAACATGATTTCAAAATTCGAGAAGATGGGCTTCTTGAGGATTTTTGCAAAGCTCAGGATAGGATTAGAGAATTAGACAACCTTTTGGTAAAAAGTGGCCAAACTATGCAGACAATAAATATGCTCGCACCAAAAGTGAATGAGATAAACTACACTCGATACAAATTGGCCTTTGGTTGTCCCCTTCCTCCTAATCCAGGATATCTTAAGCAAGTTCAGGCCACTAATGAAACCTTATATAATGGTAGTGTGCTCTTGTCTGATGAGCATGATCCTCCTAGTGTGCATGATTCCGAGGAAACTACTGAACTTGCAGTAGAGACTCGTTTAAGAATGAAAAAGCTTGATAAAGAAGTGACACCTGTTTATTATCCGAAAGTTAATCCTCCAACTGTTTTTGTTCGGTCTAAAACGAGTTCTGAAATGCTTTTGCTACCAAGTGAGGAATTGTCTGATGACCCTCCGAAACTGAGTATCACACGTAGGTATCTAAACGAGCTCAAAGATAATTTTGTCATTCTCAAACGGGTTGTTAACGCCAAAATGACTGGAGGAAACTTTACACCACCCGTTCATGTCGAGTTACAAAAAGTGCTTCATACTGAAATCAATCCGATTATTAATCAAGTTGATGCGAGGATAGGCAATCTTGAGAACGCTTTTCTAGAAGAACTAGCCAAATTTGTTGAAGACTTTAAATCTTTGGCGAAGGAGGCTGATGAATCTCTTGATTAAATTAAAGTTTTAGAAAGCGACCTTTCATGTCTCTCGAAATCAAGTGATAGTGGTGATTGTGTTGATAGTAACCTCGTTGCGGTAAACATCTCTTGGTCAGACAATGCAACCCTTCAAAATGAGCTTGATCGTACGAAAGAGAAAATGGAGTCTTATGTCATCAAAAAGGATAACGAATTCACCGATCTTTGGAATAAATATGTCAAAAAATGTGATGAATGTAAGGATGACAAACTCTCGTATGATAAAGCTTACAATGAACTGCAACAAACAATCGAACAACTGCAAGCTCAGTTAGGAGGTGAATGTCGCGATAGTGAGCCTTCAACAAATGTTAATCAAAAATAGTTCACGATTCTTCAACACCGTTATGATTTTTTTCAGAAACATTGTCATTCTCTTGAACTTACTTTGCAAAACAAAGTTGGAAAAGTTCCCGATGACAGTAATTTACAAGTAAAACTCTCTGAATCATTTCACGAATTGAATGAAAAGAGTAAGGATATTTCTGATCTAAAAGCACAGTTGCAAGAAAAGGCTATCGCGATTGCTAAGTTGAAGAAACTTGTTGGAAAGATGGGTGGGAAAACTATGGAGCCTAAGGTTGTAAAACCAGTTGTTAGACAACCCAATGCGTACAAAGTACCAAAGCCATCTATCTTAGGAAATCCGCCTTCTAATGTCTCTAGGTTACCTCCTAATACCGATGTGCCATCGACTGTACCAAAACCAGCCATATCACCCTATGTTCCCCCATTTAGAAAACCCACTCTTGCTAAACACAACTCTGTGAATGCACCTTGCACTACTTCTAAGAGTAATCCCAAGTGCGTGACTCTTACGCCCACAAAAGAATCTAAAGGTTCAAATGACGTTGGTCAAACCAACAACCTAGGGGATGGTAAGCAAAAAGGGAACATTCAGAAAGTAAACCATGTGTATTCAAAACCTAGTAAACCAACAACCGCTAGAGTTCAACACACTCTTAATGGTAATCAACCAAAACCTAGGACCCCTTCCCAACAACCTAGGAATTGGCAACCACCAATGAGTAGTCGTGTTTCGAACATGGTGCCTGAACAGTCAGCAAACCCTAGGTACACAAGGCCTTTAGAGAATCCCAAACTCCCTGTATGCCCCATGTACAAAAAGGGCATTCACCATGGAAACCATGCTCATTGCATTCTGCAATACATCTATGAGGTAAACTCTCATGCCTTCACACAGAGAAAGAATGCAGAATCCCATAAGACAACAAGGAGATTCACACCCATCACAAAGAAAAGCAATGACAAGAAATCTTCAAAGCGGATCAATGCAGGAACTAGTTTCTCCCCTAAGAAGTCTTCCGTTGTGCAAGAGAACACTACTCCTAGATCTAGTCTTCAGTGGAAACCAACGGGTCGGATCTTTAAGGAAGTTGGTCTTAAGTGGATTCCCATCGAGAAGAGTAATGACACCTGCTCCAGCACTAATGCGAGTGTTCTAAATGTAGAAAATGAATTTGTTACTCCTAACACTAGTATTTGTGCAAACTCTTCTTCTGTCATTGCAGGTACAACAACGGATTCTGAATCCATTTCTTCAAAGGGTTCCAATTCTGTACATTCGACATCACCCTCTTCTGCTGTACAAAGGTCTATTTGGATTATTTTAGAAAATATTGAAAAAATCAAAATACAAAAATATAAAACCTATAAAAACAAAATAAAAACAAAATAAAAACGAAAAAATATTTCAAAAATACCAAAAATATTCTTCTCGACATGTCTTTCAGTTTCGATAATATGGACGTGCCTAGAAATGTCGCTCAATAACGACACGGGTGTGTACATAAAGCTCGAATGAAAGTTCAAATGTTTTTCAAAACATGTCATTTCCCTTTTTCAAATGATTTGCAATTACTTCAGATTGTGACTCGTGCCTCAGAGAAAGGAAAGTTGATCACGGATGATAACTTATCCTTAAAAACGAGAAAATTAAATTTTTCTCGGTCATGAGCTCTCATTAAAAACATTCCAGGTTTCTAAGCTCATGAAAACGACTTACAGTTAAATGTCAGACTGTAACTCGAACTTCAAATAAAGGAGAGTCTATCTTTAAAGATAACTTATCCTAATAACGGGTAGAGAAATCTATCTCGGGTTGAGCTTGTCACAAAACATTCAAAGTTTTGAGCTCAACATAATGGCTTATAGTCATATGCAGACTATAACCCGGTCCCCAAATAAAGGAAAGTCTATGACTTATCCTCAAAAACGGGAAATTAATTTTTCTCGATCATGGCTTATGTTAAAACATTCAAATTTTTAAGCTCATGAACTCAAGGAAAATGTTCATTTATGTACATTTTTCCTTAACAACGTGAAATTCAGTTTTCTCGGGTTTGAGCACAATTTTTCAAGGTATTTCAAACTGTGTACTCATATACTCCCCTATTTTAATTAGAATTTCTTTTCGAGGGGGAGTATAAACTTTCATGCAACATTATTCTCTCCTTGTTTCATCACTAGTTTCACAAAAGTTTCAATCACATGCAATTTTTGAGGGGGAGAATAGTGATTAATATGTGAACCAAATGTTTCATGTTGGATAAGATCTTTGAGATAAGTGCTTTCTCGTCCTAACATGTGCAAAATGTTCACTTAAATTCTTTCGCATTTTGATGCACATGTGTAAGGGGAGCGATTTTTGGTGATTTAGATAGTTTTTCTGGTTATGATATCTATACCTTTAACATAATTATTCACGACGATATTGGTGTCAAAAGGTGGTTAGGTATTCGTCCTATGATCCAACCAGAACCAGAGGGATCTTCCCATGGACAATCCTTTAGAACTTAGAAGTCCTTAGGAAAGATGGAGTAGTTGAGCGTACGGGAAAAATGCCGACCAAGTACTTAAGCTTGCACTGGAATAATCACAACAAGGTGCTAGTTATGACGTATTGGTAAGCATTGAAGGGGTTGAAGAATGAAAAAGAAATGTAAGGATAAAGGGTGAAAATAAATAGCCCTCCATACAACATAGGCAGAAACCGGGTCAATACATCTATTATCAGAATCACTTTGATGATTTTTGATACTGAAGACAAAACATCATGGACCCAGTGATGCAATGCACAACCCTTCCCAGCCTACTCAAGCTTCTCTCAAAAGAAGTTTGTTTTATTGTCACGGAGTTCAACTCATTTCTGTCAACTTTCTCACTCCGAGATAGTAGATATTGAAAAGGTGGCAATCTGCTCCAGCCTCCGATCACCAGATAAACGTGCACTTATAGAGTCTAGAGCCAACGAGATTCATCATAAATCTCATTAGGACACTTATTCCATATATCAATTGTTGTTCATCACTAGAACACATGCGATAATTTACAGAGTCCTACGCTCTATCCTTGTGGTATTGCTAGAACATTCAGAGTGATACTCATTGGTATTCACAGTGATGAATGGAAATCCTTCCAGTGTTAATGTAACACCCCCAAGTTTCAGTCATAGCAACAGAAAGGTCATTGGGTGTTACTTACATGATTCAAGCTCATAATCATAGAAAACGGCTCAAAACGAGCCGTTTTGATAAAAACATCCAATCATTCATTTAACGATAATATTTCACACATGGTCCCAGATAACTTAAAGTTTACAAAACATAGTAAATGATAAAAATTCTTTGAATGGATATATTTTATTAAAGCGGGCCAAAACATTTCAAATATGCAAGCTTCACGAAACCGCCTTCCCGAGTGCCTTCTTATGGAACTGAGATAAAAAATGCTATAAAGTCAACAAAATTGTTGAGTGAATCTATAGAGTTTAAAGTATAAAAATCGAACACAAGTATTCAGAATAACCTTCCATGGTTAATAATTCATCGAAAGACAATTATGTTGTACGGACATAATTATCGGTGTTATTACATAAGCCTCATGACATTGAACGTTAACATATATTATTTCAGCCCAACACACCTAGCCAAGTGCGTATATTTCTCTTATACGTATGCATCCGATGTTTCATTACTAGTGCTTCACTACACCACGCGATAGCTAGTCGCGACCGGACTGGGCGTCACCCCGATAGATCTATCCATAGTATTAGCGTTCTTTCGATTAACAATTCACGATTCAATGGGTCTTTTAAGGCTAAAGCTAACTTATGTAATAACTTTCATCTAAGCATACAATCGGGTCCCTTGTGTCCTATTTTAAAATAAATAGGGTTTACCACAACTTCTGGTTGCACCCATTCATGGGTTTACAGCAACTCTTGTTGTACCCTTCATTTTTAATAAATACTTTTCAAGTAAATAGAGTTTCCACAACTACTAGTTGCACCATTTAATTGGTTTACCGCAACTTATAGTTGTACTCTTTATTTTTAATAGAACAAGCATGTTATCCCCCTCGCAAGTTTCTAAAAGAATTAAAGAATTTAAAAGCGAGACAATAGACTCACCTTAAGTCAAAGCAATCACTTCACATAATTCAACAGGCGCAAAAACGATGCAAATATTCTTAGTCACATCCTTCAAAAGATGATGATAAAACTTGAGATCTGTAAACAACCTCAACATCTTACAATAAAACCAACTAGTCAATAAACCTAAATCTTTTCTTTTTGGCTGCATAACCACAACCAACTGCGATGGAAAGCCTAACGATAATAAGCTGAGATACCCTCTCCATATAGAGTAATAACAAGAACAACCACAAGTACAAATTATAATAAATTTTTTTTGTAAAAAGACGCCTTTTAAGGAAAAGGGATCTAATGAATTCGAAACTAATGTCATAAAAGTTTTTTGAAAACAAATACAATAGTTTTTTAAAGTTAGAGACGCCAACCGTGAGTTAGGACCAAAAGTATCAAAAGTTCATTAATGAAAACAATATGACAAACAGTAGGCAATTAATATCATTAAAATGAATTAAAACTTTGTTGAAAATCATGTCGTACAAATTAAAATGTTTATAAAAAATAATTTCCTAATTAATGCTAATCATTTATTGATGTTATTTTTAGTGTTAGATGTACACGTTTAAGATGGAGAGAAATATGGCTAAAAGTAGTGTAGTAATGATCTAAAAAGAGTATATGAATGTCAACATGTAAAATGAGTTTAACATCTGTCCATGTGAAAATATTGATAAGTCCTACACAAGGCATGTGTCTTGTTGCATGGGACGTGTGTTTAAAGTAGTCAGGAGGGTGATATAGTTTTTATTTTTCTCACATTTTGCTAAAAGCGGTATTATCGAATTCCGATATTTTAAAAATTACGCGATTTGAAAGATACGCTTAAAACACGAAAAATAAACGCTCAATATAAAACAAAAACATTGATATTTGGAGAACATAGATATTTCAATAAATAAACGAGGGCTTATAATTTAATAAACGTTAACGCATCGAATAAACGAATGACGCGTAAAGGCTTAGCGTATATTACGAAGAATATCATAAAACAAAAAAAATCTAAACGGCGACAATAGAAAACATTTCTATGTCATAACGAGAATATAAATATCGACACCTAACATATTCCTTGCCAGTTTAATCTAAACGGCATTCTTACGCAAAGTTTTAAGCTCTAACCTTCCCGGTCAGCCGAAAATTTAAAATTCTCAATAAGTAAATACACAATATGTAATAGTCGAGATTAAAATAACGACCTAACATTAACGGATTGTCACATCATCCCCACCAAATTGGGATCTTCGTCCCGAAGATCAACTTGCGTTCTTCCTCGATCTCTCGTTGAAATCAAAGGGTTAAATGTATTTTGGCCCTCGTCTTGAGTTCCATCAGACTTTGATAATAGGAATACGACTTTGCTTCAGTTTCCTAACTTCCTTATCGATAATATCAACAAGTTCTTTGATGAAATGCAACTTACCGTCGATTCATACTTCATCAAGAGGGATAAAAAGATATTCGCCGGAAAGAAATTTCTTTAAGTTCGACATATGAAAAAGTATTGTGAATTCCTTGTAGCTCTCGAGGTAATTTAAGTTTGCATGCCACCGGACTCACCTTTGATATCATCTCGAAGGGTCCAAACTAACGGGGACTTCACTTCCCACGTTTTCTAAAATATATAGCACCTTTTTCATGGTGATAACCTTGGCATAACTTTTCCACCTACCTCGAATTCCAAAGGTTTTCGCTGCACATCATCATAACTTTCCTGTCTACTACGAGCGGCTATAAAACAATTCTTAGTTTGCACGATCATTTTATTATTGGAATGAAAGGAACATATTTAGTTAATCAGACGACAATGATCCAAAATGAATCAAATCTCAATAGAGTTTTCTGAAGCTTTACAATGAAATCCATTGTAATTGGCTCCCACTCCCAGATAGGAATTTTCGATTGTTGAAGTAATCCTGATGGCTTTTGGTATTCAACATTGACTTTAGCACATGCCATTAATTTACCAACATAAGTCGCAATATCCGCTTTCATGTTTTGCCACCAGTACCATATAAAGATAGTCTCCAAATGTTCATCATGCACTTTTTTTTATAAATCAGAACATTATCAATGAACATGACCACAAATTTATCAAGATACGGCTTAGACGCACGATTCATGAAATCCATGTATACTGCCGATGTATTGGTCAATCCGTACGACATTACTTAGGACTCATAATGACCATAATGATTTTTAAACGCAGTAATTGGAATATCTTCTTCACGGATGCGAAGTTGACGATAACCAAACCGTATCAATCTTCGAATAAACACTAGAAACTTATAGATGATCAAATAAGTCATCTATCCTCGGCAAAGGATATTGGTTCTTGACCATAATTAATCCAGTTCTTGATGAAACAATCTATCTTTCTTATTACGAATAATACCAAAGCTCTCCATAGAGACAAGCTTGGTTGAATAAACCTTTTAACATATAGCTCCTACAAATGCACATGTAATTCATTCATCATTTTTTTCTTTGGTGCTAAACGATATGGCGCACGTGCCACGATGCAACACCAAGAATTAGATCGATTTAAAATTCTATTTGACTTGGGGGCGAAAGCCCCGACAAATCTTGTGGAAAGACTTCAGAATTGTCACGGATGACTGAAACATCTTCGACTCACTTCTCCTTCGATTCCTTCTCTGATACTTGAGCTAGGAGTAATTCACAACATTTTTCGATATACTAACGATCTTTAATGCACGAAACGATTTTCAGTTGAGAGTTATTTTATCACTCAGTGACCTCATTAGCCTTGTCTTGAATTATGTGTCTCATGAGCTAATAAGCCATGCAGACAGCTTCACAAATAGAAAATGTTTTAGAAGAAGTCACATCACCATGTATATTCTTGGTCAGCCCGTGAATATATTGTTTGACCTTGACAGTTCAGGTTCCACCATTCATGTTGACCATGAATTCAGTTAAAGATACAGCAACTTATTCACTAACAACTTGGCGCATTCGTGCTTCCGTCGTAGCTTTCATTGACTGCATGATTCTTGTGCAACGCAAATCAAATTATAATGAGTATTCATTCAAAGGTTGTGTTATACCACGAAAATTTAAAAGAGAAAAGCAAACAAAGATAATAATAGAACGATGTAGAATTGGAATCAAAAGATAGTCACTTCATTGATCACAAACGAGTGCAAGTTGCATTGTCAAGCATTATAGATTATCATCATCTAATACTATACAACTTAAAAGACTAGTCCTACTAACTGATGTCACAGTTTAGTTAGTGAGTTATGAAAAGATACTACAATTGATAAACTAATCCACAAGAGTTACTAGGTAAATCACATGGCTAGGAAGGCTCCTCGGTCCCACTAGAAAAAGAGTTCTAAAGTGTCTTTCTGAGACGCTTGATATCCTCCTCAATTGGTTGTTTTGAAACAACCCCCAATACAACCATCCCACGATAATAGAATTAGAGGAACAAAATCAAGGAATGAATCAAGAAAACGATTTACGAGTCAATAGAGTTTAATCACGCAGATGCTATATGCTTAAGCCCACACGTTTATAAATCATTATTTCCTTGGATTGATCAAATCCATCCAAATAAGATTAAGAAATTTGTGGTTCAACAATTTATAATTTCCTTGTTCAAATAAATGGTCAATTCATTTCAACAAGACGATTATAAATCACCTTATTTAAGCATCACCAGCTCAACGCAAAAGATTAGGATCAAAACAAACGAGAAAGTGATTTAGCAGAAAATGGTCAGTGATATGATATGGAATCCTGGTTGGCATGTGAATACCATATCAATTAATCTCAATTCCTAACAAACAACAAGTACAATCTCAGATAAACTTGTTTCTAGCAAAACAGTAGAATGTCTAAGATTTATGAAAATGCAGATTAAATTTTGTTAAACGAAATGAACGGATTGATGAATCAATAATAAGAACCAAGGGATCAAAATCCTTGTAACCAAAAGAATATTATCGAGAATATTAACCATTTCGTTGGGATCATGTATATCCACTGTGACAATCCGTCAATTTATGGTTGATATTTTTATTCTCAATATTTAATTGAAAATATTATTTTAATGTTATATTATGAACTCACTTATTTTTGGGAAGAAATTTGGATTTACGTCTTGAAGTAGCATCGACTACGTCTAAACCGGAGGATTCTACGTTACGTGCTTACGTTTACATACACCGTATTTGGTGATAGTCCGACACTTCAGGAAATAAATTTATCCGTGAATATTATTTTGGAATTTTAAATTTGTGTTGGTTCATAAACTCACAAATTTACGAGAAGAGATTAGGACTTACGATTATAATTTAACGTCCTTTACGACTAAACCGGAAACCTTAGGATTACGTATTTACGTTTTCGAACTCCATTTTTGATGAGACAATTTTTACTAGATTCGTTTTGTGCCGTTGATTCATAATTTATAAAAACGTTTTTCGTAAAACGACCCGAGGGCACGCAAATCGAGGAAACTAGAATCGAGGAGTACCCGTAAATTAATAGGGGATGAAACAAGTTACACTTGTCCCACCCCCATCAATAACCGGCCACAAGTAGCCATAAAACAACTTGGTGTCAAGTTGTTGACAAGTTACTTACACTTGTCATTTTAGCTTAACTAGTAAGCTTACAACTACATAAAACCATTTGACTAAACCACTTCCCACACACACAACATGCAAAACAACTTCATCTTTCTCTTCTCTCCTTCATTTGGCCGTCCCATCTCACCCTCAAAACACCCATTTGATCAAACTTAACCACACAATCTCATGTTATTCATACATAAGTTGAAGCCCTTTTGAAGCTCTATAGATTGGTGGTGATTATAACATCCAAGGAGGAGTTTCTATGGAGTCTTGAGGCTGATTTTACACAAGGAGTTCTTGAAGAATGGTGGTCTTGAAGATGGTCTTGGTTTATCACAAGTTTCTCCATCAAAATCCATGTCTTGATCATAACCTACATCATCATGGCGGTATAAAGATTGTTCTCCCCATCCTTTTGTTAATTTTGATTATGTAATCATGTATTTTCTTCTTAAATGTATTTATGTATGATGATATATGATGATAAAAATATTATGTGGGGATTTGGTGTTGATAATCATGGGTAAAAAGATGAAAAACTATATGTAAAAGTGGTTAATCTTGCTTAAATTAGTAGGCTGTATAAAAACAGTAAATAACCATGTGATGAACTGATAAAATGGCATAGATTAATGGATATACAGTAAGCTATGAATCTTGTACACATGTGAGAGTTGGCCATGCAATGGAATCATAAAAATGAGTGAGATATAATCAAAACAAGTTTAGAGTGCAAATCTGAGTACACTGTTTTGGACGAATTTTATAAATACTTAGAGGCTGATTCAACAGTAGCCATAGGAGAGCTAAATGGAGCACATATCATGTAGTTTATGCCATAAAAATTTGGGCTTCTATCTTCATATAGAACTCTAGATATGGCTGTTTTGGTGAACATGAAAGTAAAAATCAGATTCTGGGAAATTAAAGTATAATAGTATTATATAAGCACTCAAATAAAAATAGTATAAAATGTGAATTAAAACCCACTAACTTATATAATACATTTATATAAATATATATAAGGATAAATAAATGGACATTTTATAAAAATGGTAGTTTGATAAGATTTATAAGTTATAAAAACTATAAACATGATTTTTACGACTTTTTCGGCTATTACCGTAAATTAACGTTTTTGTTAAATAAAACTTAGACGGTTGGACCCGTCTAATGTAAACTTTTATAAACTCATATACTGATATAAACATATATAACAAGTAAAAACCGATAAAACCCGAACTATATAACATACGCACATTAACGGGCTAAGTTAACGTTATTGGACTAATAATACAACAAAATGGGCTAAAACACTTATAAACATATTTATTGGGCTTAACCCATTTGGGCCCAAAATGTAAAGTATAAATACTGATAACACAAGTATGAAATTGATTAATACAAGTTAATGAACTTATAATAGGCTTATTGGACCCAAAACACGTAAATAGGTAAAACTAGTAAACTAGTAAGAAGTTACCAATACGTAAACACTAAAATGAGTAAAAGAGAATAAGTAAACCCACTTGATCATCATATATATAAAATCATCATATGTATACATAATTGTTATTTTTATAAAGTCATTGGACATGAGTCTAAGACGAGTATTATTTGTCTAGGTTTCCGTGATTGAAGCACGTACCGTACATCCGAATCGCCGATAACCGCCTTCCCACATCAACGTGAGTTCATAGCCTCACACTCTTTTAAATGTTTTTATGAAATGTTTTATAAACCCGCGAGGGAGATAACATGTTAGTTTTTATAAAATAGGACACTAGTTGTCCCGATTGTTTGTTTATTGATTTGGACCCGAATGATTGTATGACCCGATGAATGATTAAATGACCCGATAGATGAAATGAAATGGATTATTAAAGTTAGGTTATGTCACTAAAAGTCCCATTAGCATGAATTGTGAACTATGGTAGACGCTTATGCATATAATAGTACTATTTGGGGACGATCACCCGAGTTCGCGCCTTGACGGTTGATCCCCGTCGTGCCACATTGATTGGTAAGCGAAATTATGTATGAGAAGATTTTGATAGCGTGATATTTGTGACGACACGCTAACTTAGATGGGCAAATTGAGGTTCGGGCTAGCTACCCGTTGTTTGTTGTAGTAAGGTAACAATGTCATGCAACTTATAATAATCCAAATAACGAAATACTGCTATACGCATTGAATTACGATATATTGCCTGACTAGCAATACGGGATCATACTATTGATTTTATGTTCATGTTTTGGTTTTATATAACCATATTCATATAACGGTTTTTATTTAATCTATACAACGTTTTAAAACGTATTGTATGATATTTTTACGACATTGGTTCGTATAATGGTTTTGAAGGCAAATGCCTATATTATGATTTTTGATAAGGATTTGTATAAAATGACTTTGGCTATTTTATGGCCTATTACAAAGATTTGTACAAAATGATTTTCGGTAATAATTTTATACCGATGTTATATTGATGGATTTCATTAAACTCTATGAATTCACTCGACGTTATCGCTGACCTTTTCTTTTAACATGTTTTATCTCAGGTACTTGAAGGTAATTCTCGGGAAGACGACAAGAATTCATGGCCCGCACTTAAAGAATAATTTCCATTCAAATACTTTGTAAAACTTTGTAAAACTTTGTATGAAATAATATGACTTGGGACCTATGTAAATCTAATATTTATGAATGGAAATGCTTTATTAATAAACGACGCGATTTTTAAGCGTTGTGTATGATGTGAGTAATGTGCTATCCCGTAACACCAACGAGTCTTCCGCTGTATTGAGTTGTATAAATTTGGGGGTGTTACAGTTTGGTACCAGAGCTCTCGTTATAGAGAACGAAAGATTTTTAAAATCAAGGTTTTGAATAACATTTCAAAATCTTTTAACTATAAACATTTTTCTAAAAATGTCTAAAAATCTTTTGACTATAACGGTGCCGAAGAATTCCCGAGTTACCGACAAGGCCAGACTGAGAAGTGTTATTTTAATATATATATAACTTGGATTATATATATATGATGTAATTTGATTATATGATTGTTTAATGATTATTTTGATATTTATACGAGGTATTTATACGACGTAGATTGTCACAAGGAACCCTAAATCCCCTAGCAAATTAATCGAAGCTATTCTCGTAGGAATTCTAGCTATCCTAGATCTAAACCAAGTTGTGGATGTTTAAAATCCCAACAAAATGGTTGATATTCGTAGAAATGTTGATATTAGTTGATTGTGACATTAAAGAAGAATTGGTGAGATTAAATCTGATATCGATGTCATTACGATCTTTCCTTATAGAGTAGAATTTGACAAAACGTTACCACCTAGAAAGATGTCATCTGATTCGTTGTCACCCAATTCTTAAATTAAATTCGAAAGGGTGAATGTTGCACTTGAGGCTGTCATTGGAACCATTACCCAAAAGCCTCATGCCACTAGTACCTTTCCGAGAAATCTAATTGAATGTGTGAGACATCTCATGCTAGTGACTCATTTGATAACTATTGATGAAGGAGCTATAGGATTGGAAATTAAGTGTTGATCATATCAAGCTTTTATTGCCCTTTTAAGGTCTAAGAATAAGGTTGAAAGTATTGGAAAATGAGGTAGGATATCGCATTAAGTATAAGTTGGTTGAAAACTTGAATAAAGTAAAATTTAACCCGTATGGAATATGAGATTGTTAAGAGGAAGTCGTTAAGTTCTGTGATTGAATTATAAGGTTTTAATTGATTGTTGATTCGTGTTAAGGGTTATTCCTAGGCCATTGTCCAATGATGAGGATGTCCAGTGTCTAAAGAAATAAATTGAAGAAATCTTCTTCTGAATTGAGACCGATGGATCTTCTGGGACAGGTGGAACACCTAATGACTCTTGTAGATTAGTATTCATTGTGGTATCTTTTAAAAATAATCCCTAACTTAACTGAGACATCAGTTGGTAGGATGAGTTTTTGGAATTGTATGACATAGTGACACGTAATGTGTTACGGTACAATTCTGACTTGTTTATGATTAATGAAAAGACTACCTTTGATTGCTAAATTCTACATGTATCGATATTATCTATCTTTTCTTGCTTCTTCCTAATGTTCGCATTAGTAACGCAACCATTGAACAAGTACTCATCTTGATTTGAGTTACGTTGTGGATTATTCTCTTTTGATTGCCATCGAGGTCATGAACCTCATGATAAATTGGCTAAGCTCATTTCCTATCATATTGTAGTTAGTTCTTGGTGAACAAGCTTTCATCACTCCTTTGCAGATCACTCATTGTTTTTATAAAGATAAAACAGTATCCTTTGAGAAAATTGGATTTTCATCACTATATGGATTATTTAAAGTGAGACTTATAAATAATCGTTATTGAAGTAAAGTTGTTTATGAAACGCTTTGGGAAACTTAATTGTTTTCATGATAAAGAACATATCTGTAAATTCATTTAAGAATTAAGCATGAAAATGTTTTTTTATTATAAACATGATGATAAAGTTTTGACGAACTGAGTATTGCATCGTTAATCTTGAAATTATATATAGTTGCGCGCCTACATACAATTTGGAAGTAACCATGCAAGGCTGATTAGTAGTCACCATAAAACTAATGAATAAACACTACATTTTCTTTGAAGATTGCGAAAGATTAAATTTTATGAGATCTGCAAGAAGTGAAAAATAGGGACATAGTGTTAGGGACACCTACATATGTGCCTGTAGCATCTATTCTTCTGAGTCGAATTTACTCATCTGTGGAACTTGTCTTATTTGACAATTAATATTCCCTTCTTATCCAATTCTCCCGTGGTGAGATTCTTTGAAAAAGTATCTGATTACCGAGTGTTGATACCCGTCTGGATGTATCGACGTTCCTATCATTTCTTTTGATTGGATTCATTTGAATGACCTGGGTAACGATCCGAGGAGCTTTCGAATGCGTACTCAAATTATGGAAACATGGAATATATTCATATTCATTAAATATTTTCATCTGTATCTGATTTGAAATTCTCTCGCGTAAATTATGCGTTGACCTTACTCTTTCAAGGTTAGTTGTGTCTCCATATATCCTTGAATTGTGAAGGATTATGAATTATTATTAGTCTTTTGAGGAGTTCACATCTTATCGACGGCAATAAAACTGAAAAGTTGATAGTGCCAGTAGAATGGATTGATTGATTATGGCATGACGACATTGTCTTAATTGATGGGAACTCGATTAGAATTCCCCTAAAAGATAAGATGATTGATTATCAAAAGTTATTTAAATAATTCTTGATGGATGACCATATCCTGAATTAGACTTGAAATTATACCATGAATGGTTGTGAACTAGTCATAGATATTATAATCTAGAAAGAACCTAATATGAATTTATTAAAAAAATTACCGTACAACTGAGGGAGTTGTCGGAGAAAGATTTTATTCTACCGAGCTCGTCATTATGAAGAGCTATGGTGTTATTATTTCTTATATTTATTGATTACTGTGAACTGAGTAAATTGACAATCGAAAACGATATCCATGAATCGAAATGGAAGATTTGTTCGATCATTTACAAGGTTCTAGCGTATGTTTTAAAGATTTGATCCACGACATGGTTATTATCAACTTCGCGTCCGCGAAGAAGATTATCTATTCCAATCACTACATCCGGTACTTGTAATAAACATTATGAGTTCACGTGATGTCGTTTGGATTGACTAATACACATGTAGCATCCATAAAATTTGGTGAATCTCGTGTGTAGGCTGTAATTTGATAAATTCATGCTCGTGATCATTAAGGACCGTTTGTTTGTTTATAAGAATAAGAAGGAGTTAATAATTATTTATAGACTGCCCTAAATTGGCCGAACAATGAAAACTTGTACCTTGAATATTTAACATGTGATGAAAGACTTAATCCTTTACATTATTTGACCGTGTGATAAAAGAAAATGGAAATATGGTTTGACAAATGTTTTAACAAAGGATTTTTAAGGGATTATTCCCTTATACAAAAATCATTTAACTAAACTCCTGTTTAGGGGTAAATGTTTGTGTATACCTCAAGACAACCTAAGAGGGATTGAGGAAACCATTAAATCATGACTTAAAATTTGAAATGACAATTTTTGCTTTTCAACTAAGAAATTTTTTACCAAAGAATGAACGAAGGTTTTTCGAACATTTACGAATCTCACTAATTATTTTCAGTAAATCAATAAAAATCGTGATAATTAAATTCAAATTTATTCTTTTGAACATTTTCCTATAATTGGACGAACCGAGAAATTTAAAACTTTTTACGTTTACATTTCATAAAAATTAAATATTTATTATTTAATTACTTGCAATAATTATCGACGCTTTAGTCGTCGGATTGAGTAAAACGGATAAAAATGATAGTTGAGAAGAAATTAAAACTTAGAAAATATGAAGAAATGATTTTTGAATAAATACGGACATGAATTTTTTTTTTTCATCAACAAAGGTGAATGTAGATACTGACACATAATATAGAAAGGATAAAGAATCAATTAGGATATGTTCCTTAATAATGAAGGTGCAAAAATAAATTGCCGAACAATTTAAAACATAAACGATGCTAGTAAGAAGGATAATATAGATAATAAAAAGGGGTTCGCGGCTAATGTGAACCATTCGAATTGAGAAGCCGATGGCGTTAAATGATTAAAAGGCCGCTTGTGGTTGTCTAAATATGGAGGATCGTGAGATATAGTTATATTGGAATCTTGTAAGTATAAGTATTTTATTCATGACACTTATGATTTAATGTATCTTTGTCTGAAGAGGTTGTACAAATGGCAAATTATAAAGGCAGACATCGCCTCATACATTAGTAAACGTCTAATTATTGCAAAGGTCATAATCTGAATTTGATTCGATTTGGGTCATCGTCGACAGACTGACCAAAACTGCTAATATCATTCCTGTTAATGATAGATTCTTGATGAAGAAATTGACTCTTTTGTATTTAAAGGAGTTATGTAAACATGGCGTGCCTGTATCGATAATCTCTATCGAGATCCTCGCTTCGCATCGAATTTCTAGAGATTTGCTCAGAAGTCATTGGGAACGAATCTTGATGAGAGTATTGTGTACCACCCCAATCGAAGGGACGAGGTAAAGTAACGATACAAAATACTACAAGTGCTATTTTATGTTTGAATGATTGACCTTTGGTAATAAACTGTAAAGTTGTTTTCCTTTCGAGAGATTATCATTGATAATTATCGTATTAGGATTGAGATCGAATCTCGTTAGGATCTAAATATTAGAGCATCTGTAAGCAGGAGTTGGGATGAAGACACCCGACATACACCCATTATGAGTTGGACATGTCTTTTAGGTTTAAGGTTTCCTATGATGGCGAACCTAACCTTACAAAATACTCGACCCGCGAGACCTGAAATGATTGTTGAAATTAGGATCTGATTATTGACTGCCGGTAGTGGGCAGGAGGTTATGTGAATATGAAATGTAGATCTTGAAGTGCCAGATGGGTAGCGAAGTTATGCCAAAAATTTTAACCATGGAAAAATGAATTGATGATCTGAAAGATCATGGGATATAAGTCCCCATTGTATGGGACCATTGAGATGATGTAAAAAGTTGGTTGAAAGGCATATAAGCTGGATCTACCCTAGGACTTCAAGAGCTGCATGAAATATGATTTGTATATCTAACTTGATGAAATGTCTATCAAGTGAAAATCTGAATTCTTCTTGATAAAGTTTAGATCGACAAAAAGTTGCATTCATTAGAAACCCGTGAACATCATGGATAGAGAAAGTAAGTCAACATTTAGCCTGATCTTATTCCCGTAGTTATGTTTGATGAAACTCGCGTATTGTAATGAATTACACTTGTGAGAAAAGACCGAATGTGGAGGAAATACCCACATGGCTTAAACTCTATAAGAAGCAAGTAGTAAGGTAAGATGATCTTTGAGGACAATCCGTCAATTTATGGTTGATATTTTTATTCTCAATATTTAATTGAAAATATTATTTTAATGTTATATTATGAACTCACTTATTTTTGGGAAGAAATTTGGATTTACGTCTTGAAGTAGCATCGACTACGTCTAAACCGGAGGATTCTACGTTACGTGCTTACGTTTACATACACCGTTTTTGGTGACAGTCCGACACTTCAGGAAATAAATTTATCCGTGAATATTATTTTGGAATTTTAAATTTGTGTTGGTTCATAAACTCACAAATTTACGAGAAGAGATTAGGACTTACGATTATAATTTAACGTCCTTTACGACTAAACCGGAAACCTTAGGATTACGTATTTACGTTTTCGAACTCCGTTTTTGATGAGACAATTTTTATTAGATTCGTTTTGTGCCGTTGATTCATAATTTATAAAAACTTTTTTCGTAAAACGACCCGAGAGCACGCAAATCGAGGAAACTAGAATCGAGGAGTACCCGTAAATTAACAGGGGATGAAACAAGTTACACATGTCCCACCCCCATCAATAACCGGCCACAAGTAGCCATAAAACAACTTGGTGTCAAGTTGTTGACAAGTTACTTACACTTGTCATTTTAGCTTAACTAGTAAGCTTACAACTACACAAAACCATTTGACTAAACCACTTCCCACACACACAACATGCAAAACAACTTCATCTTTCTCTTCTCTCCTTCATTTGGCCGTCCCATCCCACCCTCAAAACACCCATTTGAACAAAAACTTAACCGTAAAATCTCATGTTATTCATACATAAGTTGAAGCCCTTTTGAAGCTCTATAGATTGGTGGTGATTATAACATCCAAGGAGGAGTTTCTATGGAGTCTTGGGGCTGATTTTCCACAAGGAGTTCTTGAAGAATGGTGGTTTTGAAGATGGTCTTGGTTTATCACAAGTTTCTCCATCAAAATCCATGTCTTGATCATAACCTACATCATCATGGTGGTATAAAGATTGTTCTCCCCATCCTTTTGTTAATTTTGATTATGTAATCATGTGTTTTCTTCTTAAATTTATATATGTATGATGATATAAGATGATAAAAATATTATGTGGGGATTTGGTGTTGATAATCATGGGTAAAAAGATGAAAAACTATATGTAAAAGTGGTTAATCTTGCTTAAATTAGTAGGCTGTATAAAAACAGTAAATAACCATGTGATGAACTGATAAAATGACATAGATTAATGGATATACAGTAAGCTATGAATCTTGTACACATGTGAGAGTTGGCCATGCAATAGAATCATAAAAATGAGTGAGATATGATCAAAACAAGTTTATAGTGCAAATCTGAGTACACTGTTTTGGACGAATTTTATAAAATACTTAGAGCCTGATTCAACAGTAGCCATAGGAGAGTTAAATGGAGCACATATCATGTAGTTTATGCCATAAAAATTTGGGCTTCTATCTCCATATAGAACTCTAGATATGGTTGTTTTGGTGAACATGAAAGTAAAAATCAGATTTTAGGAAATTAAAGTATAATAGTATTATATAAGCACTCAAATAAAAATAGTATAAAATGTGAATTAAAACCCACTAACTTATATAATACATTTATATAAATATGTATAAGGATAAATAAATGGATATTTTATAAAAATGGTAGTTTGATAAAATTTATAAGTTATAAAAACTATAAACATGATTTTTACGACTTTTTCGGCTATTACCGTAAAATTAACGTTTTTGTTAAATAAAACTTAGACGGTTGGACCCGTCTAATGTAAACTTTTATAAACTCATATACTGATATATAAACATATATAACAAGTAAAAACCGATAAAACCCAAACTATATAACATACGGACATTAACGGGCTAAGTTAACGTTATTGGACTAATAATACAACAAAATGGGCTAAAACACTTATAAACTTATTTATTGGGCTTAACCCATTTGGGCCCAACATGTAAAGTATAAATACTGATAATACAAGTATGAAATGGATTAATACAGGTTAATGAAATTATAATAGGCTTACTGGACCCGAAACACGTAAATAGGTAAAACTAGTAAACTAGTAAGAAGTTACCAATACGTAAACACTGAAATGAGTAAAAGAGAATAAGTAAACCCACTTGATCATCATATATATAAAATCATCATATGTATACATAATTGTTATTTTTATAAAGTCATTGGACATGAGTCTAAGACGAGTATTATTTGTCTAGGTTTCCGTGATTGAAGCACGTACCGTACATCCGAATCGCCGATAATCGCCTTCCCACATCAACGTGAGTTCATAGCCTCGCACTCTTTTAAATGTTTTTATGAAATGTTTTATAAACCCGCGAGGGAGATAACATGTTAGTTTTTATAAAATAGGACACTAGTTGTCCCGATTGTTTGTTTATTGATTTGGAACCGAATGATTGTATGACCCGATGAATGATTAAATGACCCGATAGATGAAATAAAATAGATTATTAAAGTTAAGTTATGTCACTAAAAGTCCCATTAGCATGAATTGTGAACTACCGGGATTTGGTAGACGCTTATGCATATAATAGTACTATTTGGGGACGATCACCCCAGTTCGCGCCTTGACGGTTGATCCCCGTCGTGCCACATTGATTGGTTAGCGAATTTATGTATGAGAAGATTTCCATAGCGTGATCTTTGTGACGACACGCTAACTTAGATGGGCAAATTGAGGTTCGGTCTAGCTACCCGTTGTTTGTTGTAGTAAGGTAACAATGTCATGCGGCTTATAATAATCCAAATAATGAAATACTGCTGTACGCATTGAATTATGATATATTGCCTTACTAGCAATACGGGGTCATACTATTGATTTTATGTTCGTGTTTTGGTTTTATATAACCATATTCATATAACGGTTTTTCTTTAATCTATACAACGTTTTAAAACGTATTGTATGATATTTTTACGACATTGGTTCGTATAATGGTTTTGAAGGCAAATGCCTATATTATGATTTTTGATAAGGATTTGTATAAAATGACTTTGGCTATTTTATGGCCTATTACAAAGATTTGTACAAAATGATTTTCGGTAATAGTTTTATACCGATGTTATATTGATGGATTTCATTAAACTCTATGAATTCACTCGGCGTTATCGCTGACGTTTTCTTTTAACATGTTTTATCTAAGGTACTTGAAGGTAATTCTCGGGAAGACGACAAGAATTCATGGCCCGGACTTAAACAATAATTTCCATTCAAATACTTTGTAAAACTTTGTATGAAATAATATGACTTGGGACCTATGTAAATCTGATATTTATGAATGGAAATGCTTTATTAATAAACGACGCGATTTTTAAGCGTTGTCTATGATGTGAGTAATGTGCTATCCCGTAACACCAACGAGTCTTCCGCTGTATTGAGTTGTATAAATTGGGGGTTTTGCATCCACAACTTAGTTAGTCTCAGGAATAGCAGGATTAACTTTCGCGTTAGCGTTAGAATGACTAGAGTGGCTTCGTGACAATCTACGTCGTATAAACATCTCAAATAAGTATAAAACTATCATCTATAATTAAATAAATGAAAACATAGCTTATAATTCACAAGTTCAAATAATCGATAAAGATTACAACGTATATATATAATTATATATATATATATATATATATATATATATATATATATATATATATATATATATATATATATATATATATATATATATATATATAGGTAAATACTCTCATTCTCGTCCATTGGCAACTCGGAGGTTTCGCTTGCAACTGTTATAGTTAAAAGATTTCAAAAATTCATTTTTGGAAAATCTTTTCGTTCCCTATAACTTGAGCTCTGATACTAATCTGTAACACCCCCAAATTTCAGTCATAGCAAATGAAAGGTCATTGGGTGTTACTTACATGATTCAAGCTCATAATCATAGAAAACGGCTCAAAACGAGCCGTTTTGATAAAAACATCCAATCATTCATTTAACGATAATATTTCACACATGGTCCCAGATAACTTAAAGTTTACAAAACACAGTAAATGATAAAAATTCTTTGAATTGATATATTTTATAAAAGCGGGCCAAAACATTTCAAATATGCAAGCTTCACGAAACCGCCTTCCCGAGTGCCTTCTTATGGACCTGAGATAAAAAATGCTATAAAGTCAACAAAATTGTTGAGTGAATCTATAGAGTTTAAAGTATAAAAATCGAACACAAGTATTCAGAATAACCTTCCATGGTTAATAATTCATCGAAAGACAATTATGTTGTACGGACATACATAAGCCTCATGACATTGAACGTTAACATATATTATTGCAGCCCAACACACCTAGCCAAGTGCGTATATTTCTCTTATACGTATGCATCCGATGTTTCATTACTAGTGCTTCACTACACCACGCGATAGCTAGTCGCGACCGGACTGGGCGTCACCCCGATAGATCTATCCATAGTATTAGCGTTCTTTCGATTAACAATTCACGATTCAATGGGTCTTTTAAGGCTAAAGCTAACTTATGTAATAACTTTCATCTAAGCATACAATCGGGTCCCTTGTGTCCTATTTTAAAATAAATAGGGTTTACCACAACTTCTGGTTGCACCCATTCATGGGTTTACAACAACTCTTGTTGTACCCTTCATTTTTAATAAATACTTTTCAAGTAAATAGAGTTTCCACAACTACTAGTTGCACCATTTAATTGGTTTACCGCAACTTATAGTTGTACTCTTTATTTGTAATAGAACAAGCATGTTATCCCCTCGCAAGTTTCTAAAAGAATTAAAGAATTTAAAAGCGAGGCTATAGACTCACCTTAAGCCAAAGCAATCACTTCACATAAGTCAACAGGCGCAAAAACGATGCAAATATTCTTAGTCACGTCCTTCAAAAGATGACGATAAAACTTGAGATCTGTAAACAACCTCAACATCTTACAATAAAACCAACTAGTCAATAAACCTAAATCTTTTCTTTTTGGCTGCATAACCACAACCAACTGCGATGGAAAGCCTAACGATAATAAGCTGAGAGACCCTCTCCATATCGAGTAATAACAAGAACAACTACAAGTACAAATTATAATAAAAAAAAACTTGTAAAAAGACGCCTTTTAAGGAAAAGGGATCTAATGAATTCGAAATTAATGTCATAAAAGTTTTTTGAAAACAACTACAATAGTTTCTTAAAGTTAGAGATGCTAAACGTGAGTTAGGACCAAAAGTATCAAAAGTTCATTAATGAAAACAATATGACAAACAGTAGGCAATTAATATCATTAAAATGAATTAAAACTTTGTTGAAAATCATGTCGTACAAATTAAAATGTTTACAAAAAATAATTTCCTAATTAATGCTAATCATTTATTGATGTTATTTTTAGTGTTAGATGTACACGTTTAAGATGGAGAGAAATATGGCTAAAAGTAGTGTAGTAATGATCTAAAAAGAGTATATGAATGTCAACATGTAAAATGAGTTTAACATCTGTCCATGTGAAAATATTGATAAGTCCTATGCAAGACATGTGTCTTGTGGCATGGGACGTGTGTTTAAAGTAGTCAGGAGGGTGATATAGTTTTTATTTTTCTCACATTTTGCTAAAAGCGGGTATTATCGAATTCCGATATTTTAAAAATTACGCGATTTGAAAGATACACGTAAAACACGAAAAATAAGCGCTCAATATAAAACAAAAACATTGATATTTGGAGAACGTAGATATTTCAATAAATAAACGAGGGCTTATAATTTAATAAACGTTAGCGTATATTACGAAGAATATCGTAAAACAAAAAAACGACGACAATAGAAAATATTTCTATGTCATAACGAGAATATAAATATCGACACCTAACGTATTCCTTGCCAGTTTAATCTAAACGGCATTCTTACGCAAAGTTTTAAGCTCTAACCTTCCCGGTTAGCCGAAAATTTAAAATTCTCAATAAGTAAATACACAATATGTAATAGTCGAGATTAAAATAACGACCTAACATTGACGGATTGTCACAGTTAACATCAAACAGCACTGCGGTAGGTCATATGTAAGATTCACTTGAATTGAACATATGTTAACTGGAAAGCAACAGTGGTTTGATTCTTTTGTGATTCAAACTCGTTCCAGGTCTCGATGCAATATCTTTATGATCTTGCCAGAACATTCAGAGTAATACTCCTCAGTATTTACAGTGACGAATGGAAATCCTTCCAGTTTCATCATCAAACATCACTGCGGTAGGTGACTTGTGAGATTCCATACGAATCTAACTTGTGTCAACTGGAAAGCAACAATGGTTTGATTCTTAATTGATTCAAACTTGTTCCAAGAAATTGAATTGACGACTTAATCAGCAGAATGGAACTGCATGATTCACTCCTTACTATGAAGTATCTTTCGATATATTCAAGTATTGAGAATGGCTACCACAGCCGGAAATCCTGTCAAGGAAGTTCATTGAACTTACCTAATCACAAGTACAGTATTCGTACTGTATAACGGGAAACCGGAAGAATGCAAACAGTGGAGTAACCTCAAGAGTCGTAATTCAAGACCACATGCTCTTGTAAATGAAGAAAGCTCAAGAACATCTCAAACAAAGACTTCCGCTACTCTGATTATCAAGGGAGATTATTAACAAGCTTTCAAGACTACGCAAACTACGAGTATGTGGGAAAAGACACAAGAACACAAGTTGGCAAAGCTTAAATATCTAGTCAAGGCAAAGATCAAAGATCCAAGATCACAAGTCATGAAAGGAACAATGAAGGAACTCTCAATACATCGAGCCTCAAAGTCAACAACACCAAATAAGTGAAGTCACATATTACATGACCACCCCTTAGGGGGAGATTGTTAGAAGTATTTAAAGTGATGTTCATATAATATACCGTTGCGAAGCTCGTGGAAAATGTTACTTAACGGCGTTGAGAGTTCTAGCATAATGTTATGTATGTAACGGGAATTAGTCCCGAACTCACAAATGAGGAATGCTTTCCATACATTAGACGTATAGTATAAAAGGCCCAAGGCACCTCATTTGTGGTGTGTGTCTCCCATAGTGTTTTCTATTCTTCTTGTTTTAGAGAGAGAAACTCTCCTTAGTTTCTCTCACTAGAATCACCTACTTTGTATCTTTCTTCCTTCTTCTTCATCTAATCTAATATTCCATTCTTAGTTTTAATCTTGTTATTCATCTTCTATATTTCTTGTTCTATAAGTCGTGTGCTACATCCTACATGACCAATCTACACAACTATACTTAGTACATACACAACTTCCAAATATACACAACTACTTTGATCTTCACAACTATGACACAACAACAAATGTATAAGATTTGATCTTCAAAGGATCTTTGGTGGTGGACTCAACACTTCACAAGGATAGTGTTCTTCTCTTTGCACTTGGAGAGGAAGGGATGGATGGGATAGATTCACTTCTAAACAAGTAGTAATCAATCAAATGATCAAGGATTTGAGTGATTTAAGAAGTATGTTTGAATCTGGAAATTTATGTGCAAAGGAGGTGAAGAGAAAGTCTGAGAATGGTCCACTATTTATAGGACAAAGGGCCAACGGCTATATCTGCCCGCGGTTCCTTATGTCAGCCGGCGGTACCTTATCGATAAGGAACCGCATAGGCACTAGGGAACCGCCAGAGTAGACTCCGATCCCTTTTTGTCCTTTAGTGGTGGAGGTCTTATCTGATTATAAAATATCCTGAAAGAATATTGCAAATAAAAAAAGAATATGCCATTTTCAAATTTTCAAATATTTAATTTAATAAAACATTTTCTTAAAAAGAAAGTTTAATAAAAAAAACTTGTCACACTTAATAAAAAGTGAGTTTTAAGAAAAGATTAAATCACTTGATCACTTGATTAAGGTTAGTACTTGTTTATTCATACCTTAAGTGAAAATGGGTAAAATGAAAAATACTTGAACTCAAGAATTCGTTTTTCGTTGTTTTCGTAAATGCTTGTTTTTACATATTATCGTAATCAAAACTGAGCGAGACCGAAAAATGCAAGTAACGTTTTTAGGAATTATTGCATTAACACATATATTAGGACTAGTAACGCGATGCTCAGCTTCGTCAAACCAGTATTACATGTCATATAATTTAAAATATGTATATAATTCCATTTGTAGAAACAGGAATCAAAATAATTTATGAAACTTTTTGTCAGTAATTAATTGGCTAGATGTTTAAATCAACAATTTTATTGTTACAATCATTCTTTATAGAACCAAGGTAGAACAATTTATGAAAATACATTGTAAAATTAATGTCAATTAATTTTATAGAGTATCATTCAAGTACGTTGTAAAGCCCAAGTAAAATATTTTGTAAAATGATTTGCAAACAATACCTGTTTGAGTTTATATGGTAACTTATAAAATAGCGAGTGGGTTACACGAGAGTAGTAAGGAGTAGTTCATCAGACAATAAATGAAATGGTTACAAGATGATAAGTTTTCAAAAGGTTTAGTTGGAATCGTCATGAGACACGTGTCAAAATGATAACGAAAGATATGAAAACAAGAACTTCAAACCTTAGCTCAAATCAGTGTTATGTTAGAAGTAGAAGAAGATAAGATAAATTAACAAATAAGTCATTTATGAAAGAGAAGATAAAGGAATCCATATGTGCTCATGTCGTAATTTATTTGACATAAATATGCTTTTAAGGAAGTAGAGCATCAGTTCCCAATTAGTACAACTACTCCAAAAAGTTTCTATTTTAGGAAAGTTTAGAAATTTAACACGTATATAGTGACGCATAAAAATGTACACATTTTTCGAAACATGTAGTTCATCATTGTTTTATCAAATCACTTGGTTCCAAAAGTTCAAGATATATGTATGTATGACTGAACTTAAAGTTACTATTTTTTTAAAAAGATTTCAAATGCAATCAATGTTTGGTAGTTGTTAAATATCATTAGTTAAAGTTTTACGAGCTCAAACGAACTCAAAAACGCTTCAAACCGTATTTTTAAATTCTATCATCTTGACTTTTAAGTTCGACTTTTGGGTCTGACCAGACCAATTGTCTCACTAAATGACTTTTTCAAGAGTCGGAGTCTAAAACAGTTTGGTGTAAAATGATGTTTTGGACAACTTTCTAGTTTTACTCGAGACTTGAAACGGATAAAAAATGGACGAAAATGCCCTCGCATCAAATCTGTCAACTAAATGATATTTTAGAAATACTCAGATATAAGTTCTTAGATTTTACAATTTTAAATGAGCATAACTTGCTCTTTCTAAGATTTACAGGTCAAATTTTATATCCTAAACGAACGTCTCAACAAGTAGAAATATATCTTTATGTCTAAAGTTTATAAAAATATTTTCTCGACATCGTTAAATTACAAGTAACTTTTCTGCAAAGAGTATATTTTATGACACCTTGAAATTTAATCAAACTTCATAACGACCCAGAATTTATGTACACACGTGACTTGTGGATTCCTTAAAGACGAAAGAGAATAAATTGTATAATTAAGCATCTAAAGAAAACATAGTATAAAAATGGTTCAAGAATGCCAACAATAAACTAAGAATTTTAAAATGGCGCATGACATCGTGTCTTCGATTTCAAGATGCAATGCAGGAAGGTCTCTTGGCAGTGTGATTTTCCAAAACCACAAGACATATCGAGAAAGAAACGGAACATTAACAAGTCACACTCCTGGAGCGAGGAGGTTTAATATAAGGGAAGGATACAAGTTTATAGAAGTAGAATCGTACTCCAAACAATCGTCACATAATAGAGGATGAATTACAAGATGACGATGATGTTTTCAAGGTACAACAGACGTTGTAATTCGAAGTCGAAACGTAGAATGGTCAATGAAGTAATATTTAATCGATATACAAGTGTCGCGTAAAAAAATGACGTAAAGGTCAATCAAGGTTACGAAAACCCATGATATTATTCAACATGGATTCAAGGGATGCTTCAAGATGTGTGACTTTCACGATGTCCTTTAGTCTTTTTCGGAGACACATTGAGCTACACAATGGTCTATAGACTATTTTCCAAGACATCTAATCACAAATGGTCGAAAAGCAAATTGGATATCTAAATAGATATCTTAAAGATGTTTAACAATTAAAGTAACGCAGAGGATAGTAAAATGAAAATCAAAAGTTTCATTGAAAGCAACACTTATTTAATCCCAAACAATGGTATCACGAGAATACACAGAACATGTAACAATGAGTCGGGAAAACAGGCGGTTCAAAACGAACGAGTATATAAGGTCAGTCGTATCATGCATAAACAAGATAGCAATAATACTCAGAAAAGTGAGTATGAAAAGTCAGCATCATACGCGCTCTGAATACAAGTATGTGATGTCATAACAATATAAAATCATTGCAATAAGGTCAATTCACAAGAACAAGAATTTAAGAAATGCAGTAAGAGCATATGTAATCAAGTAATATCCAATGATAATTCATGAAGCACAAGGATTTAAAAAGAGGTAGTAATTATCGTCATTAGGGTAATGTAATATTTCAAAATGAAATCAAGAGATGAAATACCAAAACGATAACTAAAAGTAAACAATAAGGATTAGAGAGTTACCCTCGCAGATATCGAACAACGTTGGCAGATTCTGTGTTTAACACTTAAAGCCTGAAATATACTTTCGGTTATAGACTAAGTTTTGAAAACGACTCAATTCCCTATAACCGACGCTCTGATACCAATCTGTGAGACCCCCAAAATCAGGCAAGGGAACAACTAGGCAGCAAGGGGGTAACACGTCATGGTACAAGTAACAATGAATTATAAAATGACTTGAAAATGACGTAATAAAAGACATATACATTACATCATAAAAGATCAGAGTTTTAAACAAAGGTCCCAGAGTTTTATAAGTGAAAAATATATTATTTCATTATGGTTTTGTAACATATAGTTACCAAGAATATATGATAAACTTCTAACAGATTTTATTAAAACCAAAGGTGTAAATATACACAGAAATCTCCAAGCTGCGATAATATCCTGCGGGCTCCCATCCAAGCAAATCTAAGTAATAATACTTGAGATTAAACATGTAAAATCGTCAACATAAAGTTGAGTGATATTGATAGGTTTAGTAGTGAAGGTGTGGAACACAAGCATTTATTTGTAAAACAAGAAATATGTAAAATGGCTATGTACATTAACCATAGTCTGAACCCACTATTATTGCTATTTAGTTTATGAACCGAAGCTTAACTCATGTAAGTTCCTCTAGTGAGTATTCAAACTAAATACTCAAGTATAAACAAATGTATGCGTATCAAGGTAATCGGGACGGGGATTGTCAATCCCGATGGATCCACCCATAACATTCGCTCTTCGCAACACAAGTAAATTAACGGTTCATGATCAAGAGAGAAAACTTAAGTCTATAGACTAAAAACATTAATATCAATGAAAACTATTGGAAAGCATACAAGTTTCTGGATAACATACAAGTTCTGGATAGCATACAGTTTTTTTAAATGGATGTGTTCCACCATGTAAAATCTCACCCCGTGTTTAGAAATCATGTACAAGTAGTAAACTGGGCTATGAACTCACCTTAGCCACGGGGTAAGTGAATCACGGTACTCAGAAGCTGAGTAGAAACAGTAGTGGTAAGACGATCACCGACGATATGGATGCCCGGTAAACACGAAAGCGGCAACCTATCAAAATAAGGCGCGCGTTAAGACTCGAACTCAAATATCGATATGTACCAAGTATAATATGACTTAAATATTTTCAAATTATTCATACTTCAAAACTAGTGACACGAACCAAGTATCCATACTATCCCATTTATCCAACACTACCCGTTTAAACATTTTCACTCTTGAAATTGACCCGTCATAGTCAGTACTAGTCAAACTATCTCTTTACTTCACTCGGACCAGTAACTAAGTCATTTATATAATGACTAAACACTTGAGTAAGTCACCATGTACAATAGTGAATACTCAAATTCACGCAACACAAGCATTGAACTACGTGTCCAAAATACAAATCAACAGGTACACTTCAAATGTACATACCGATCTACCCTATCTAGACTTGTCCGATTTCGATGAAACTTGGTGTCAAGGTCACTTATAACCTGTAGAAAGTCCTCCTAAATATTTATCAAAAGATTTTACTCTTTAGACTCACTGCTCAACACATCTTTGACGTATAAAATTCGGACAGTTTTGAACACTTGACTCGTGAAACCATTTTGACCATCAATAGCATTTGCGTTTGCAAAACCAATCATTGATTTTGAAAATAGACTCAAAACGTTAAGTTTAGGGCCTGAGATCAGCCTCTAAACATTTTTAGAACTCTAATTATTGTCCACAAGATTTGATCCAAAATATTGACAACAATTTCGTATTGTGTCGATACTCGCCTCCCGGTTTTCAAACTATCATAACTTCTTCCTCGTTTTGAGTTAGAAGGCCTACTTTATACCAAATCGAAGCTCTCGACATCCTCTATAACACTATCCTATAATATCAAGCTTTTATCAAACTTTGACCCACAAAAAACATACCTAAACCTGCTGGTAAAAAACATACTCTTGAAAATCATATTAGATCATCATATTGACCCATTTTCATAAATCTCCCACTCCTAATATCATCTCCTAACCATCCTAAACAATCTTTTCCATCCCAAATCACTTGCATGTCAAATTTTAACAAAAATAAAAAATAAAAATCAAAATTTTTATCATTAAAACATGATGATCTTATCATGATTATCACATGCATAATGATCAAAAACTCTTACCAACCATAAAATCATAAGAACTTGAAAATTGTTGCATGTAAGAAATTTTTTTATCAATAGAATCACCTTTTTATTATAAGAGTGAGACTTAATTTAGTTTAGGCTTAAACAAAGTAGAAATCAAAATTTATGGTGGTTTTGGTGGCTTAGGGGTGGCGGCAACATAGAGAGAAGAAAGAAGAAAAAAGAATGAAGATTTTGTGATGTGTGTGTGTTTTTTTTTTGGTAAAAATGAGGTGAAGTGGTTGGAAAAATATATATATAGTGGGGTGGATGGTAAATTTTGCCAATTGTGAAATATTTTGGACTTAAAAGCAATTAGATAGTTTAAAGGGTAGAAAATGACTATCAGTAAATTTTAAAAATATTTACGGGGCTCGTGTTTCGTAAAAATACTTTTCAAAAATTAAAATGCATTATAAATGTGATATTATAGTCTCCCGACTTGACTTAACATGTAATTAAAACGAAATCGTCAAAAATATTAATTATCGAAACAATCGATAATAAAATGTAAAATTTTGAGCATCCGTCGGTATCGCGATCACTAGTAGTTCTCGTTATTCATTGATTTTGAGTAAACTCTTTGTAAATTGCACGCGGGTGATTTTAAATCAAAAACTTTGATTTAAATAAATATGGAATAATAAAATGAGAAATTTTATAATTCCGAATAAAGTATTATCAATGATCAGATAAAAAGTATAATTTATTAAAATTATCATGATCTCAGGATTTACATGTAAGAATACAAGAAAATGTAATACATTGGAAAATTCAAGAAGCACGAATAAAAGAATAAAATAATACCGAAAAAAAAAACGAGTTCTTACATTGACGATTAAGACATCAATGAGTTTAGATCTCAAGTGCTTTTATCGATTTTGGAGGAGAGAAACTCTTTGTGAATGTTGAAACAATTAATGCACAAACGTGGTTTCTCTCCTTTACCGTTAGTCCTGTTTATAGACCTAAGGTAAGGATAATGTTGGGTCAATTCAGTGCCTAATTGTCCCATATGTTGGATTTAAATGAAAAGTATCCTAAGTATAATTTATACTTAAGTCCCTGAGTGAATAGTCACTCAGGGAGTCACGAGCCTCAGGGAGCGCTACTCACTCAGAAGACTCAGGAGCCTCAGGGGGAGCGTTACTCCCTCAGGATCCCTGGGAGTCTCAGAGGGCGTTACCGACCCCGGAGCCTCGAGAGCCTCAGGGAACCTCGAGAGCCTCAGGAAGCTCTACCACTCAGAAGGCGTAAAGCCTCAGGGGGAACGTTACCCACTCAGAAGACTCAGGCTCCCGGTATGAATAGAAGACTCAGGCTCCCAGTATAAATATTACCCTTAAACATTATGAAGTCACTGAGTGAACAGTCACTCAGTGAGTTGTCTTCAAGATTCTTAGCCTGAGTCTACAAGAAAGACTCGAGTATTCAGTGAGGCGGAACTCAATGAATGATGTACCTGAGACGAAGAAGAAGACAATGGAGTCAGTGAGTGATGACAATAACTCACTGACTCCCTCAAGACCATCTAAAGATAAACATTGACAAGTAAAAAGTACAAGAGACAAAGAGACAAAAGGGTGGGGACAAAAGTACAAGTTAGCACATGGTGTGTCATATAGTCACATGCATGCTGACACATGTACTTTTGTATTGTAGTAAAAGATGCTTTCACACCTACCAATATATATACTAGTCATTGTATAGTTAGATGGTTAGGGATTTTATTCACTGTAAAGTAAATTATAAAATGTAAAGATTATAGTGATAGGGTTCTTCCTCCCATTGATCAAAAAGCAAAGCTGAGATCAATGGGAGTATAGATTGTCTATTCAATCCCTATTGTACTTCCGCATACAATAGGGTATAATTCTTTAATAAAGCTAAGAATTAAACGTTGAAAAACCAAACTTGTGTTATTAGTAGTTAAGTGGGTCTTGAGTAAAACATGTTATTAAATGTTTATGATATTCATGTTTTGCTTAACCTTTTGGACCTAACAGATAAGACAAGGGATTTCCATGTCAATTCCTCTTACATCGTTACACGTATAAGGTATGTTTTGTCTATACCTATTCTAAGTATAAGGACAAAACCCTTTACAATACTCAGTACCATTGTCTATCCTTAACTGGTAAGTTTCATTTTGCTTGGTGTCCTTTTGATCTTATCATCTTTAAACTTATCCTCCCCATTCTTAAGTCTTCAAGACTTCATCATCGTTGAGGAGATCATATGGGGCTTAGTGAGTCTATTGCCACAACTCACTGAACCCATCACCTTCTTCTTCGTCTTAGGTACATCATTCACTGAGTGCCGTGGAATCCCAGATCTCGAGACTCAAATAATAAAAACCGTTATATCTAGGATGATTAACATTCATATGAATTAAGATAGCGGAATAGAATGATAATCATGAACAAGATGTTTAACAAGATGAATGATTCCCAAAGGGCTTGTATTAATGATTAACACAAACCACTCTAGGTGTGTATAGATTGAATCCCACACCTAGAGATCAAAGTTTATTGTAGGTTACATTGTAAAGTACTGGAATGAATGAAAACCTACGTATGGGGTTGGTCCTTTTATAACATAAGGAAACCAAATATACATGAAAACTAAATAATAACAGTAATGCATAGAATCAGTAGTGATAAGACCAAATATCCATTTCTCCACCAGCTTGGAGATCTTCATTATGACAACTTTGGTCCTTATTGTTTCTATGGTGTTTGACTCATCAACTTTTGACCCAACAATCTTCCCCTAGTTGATGATGTCAAAACACTTCCCCTTAAGCATACAACACCAAAGTTTCATAGGCTGAACATTCTCTGTAGACAACTTCCCCTTTTTGACATGATTAAATAGGGGTCTTGTATGTAAACAACCTTGATCTCAACCACTACTAACTAATATCATATACACCAAACACCAACATTCCACTTTTCAAAATACCCTCCATGAAGCACATAGGAACCTACTCCTAATAAAAAATGATTTTGAGCAGTAGATACTCACATTAGTTGTAATAATACAATTGAGCAGTAGCAAAAATCTTCACCTCAATGTTGTATGTGGATGACTAGCACTTTTAACAATATAGCTTCCCCTTAAATAGTGCTAATCATTTATGAATCTTCAATTCTGTAGGCTTTGAAAGTAATAATTATAAGCGAAGAAAATTCAGTATCACCTATTTGATGTAGTAGTAGAAAAATATGAATCCATGAGTTATAATGTGCATTATCCATATGACATCGAACGTATACCAACCATTGATGTATAAGGGGTCTACATGCCCTTGACAAATACCTCATCTTCTAGGAGACACGACCATGGTGATAGCAAGTATGAGCTTAAAGCACCATAAGAAAAATCTCATACACTTGCCAGTATTTATTGTCAATTCTTCGTCATATAATAAAGCACGAATAAAACACGTACTCGAACCATTCTACTTCATCTTCAAATAGCTAATAGTCAATTACCTTCATGATCATGTAAACAATCAATATGAAAACCTTTTTTACCTTTACGACCAGTTGCTGTGAATAAACCATACTCCAAAACATTGCTGTCCCAAAAACCAGTTCTGACAGCAGGGGGAACTCTCTGACAGAAGTGGGATTAATGAAGGCAGAGGGAACATAGCAGGGGGAACCTTTTCCAAAAATAGTGGAAGCTTTTTTAAAAGCAGGGGAACTTTTAATGTCACTGTCTTTGTAAATAACAAAAAACAGGTGCAACTCAAAATTACCTGCTGTGGAAAGTGTTCACTGTTAGTACGTACCTGCACTCGTATACTCCACCGTATATGATCAAAATAACATCTGATCAAGTATGAGACCACCAATCATTTAAACCTTGTTGTTGGACCAATCGAAATCAACAAAAAAGTGGACCACATATAAGCATAACCGAATACCTTTAATGCGCAATACTTGAATCGTCCATCATCCTTATCTATTCTGTCAACATATGCGAACACTGGCTGACACAAATCTTTAACTTTAACAACTCACGTCACAATCATTCCTTCTTATTCCTTGGCTCACGTCACTTTTATTGTTGGTCCACCTCGAATATTAACTGGAAACAAATCCAATTCATGAACAACATAACGCCGAAACCATTTCTCTATGACCAATCACTATCACACGTGATATTTAAGATGAATTAATTTTCTTTGACTTGTTTTGCTTCGCACGTCGAGGGTACCCATACCCAAAATAACATCGTGAGTCAAATCTTTTCAACACATCACACACGAATCTGCCAATCAATCGTATGCAATATGTTTTCTTCAGCAACACATATCACAACATTAAATATTCACCAATATATTTAGGGATTTGAGGAATTGACCCTCTCAATAAACCCTAAACATCATCATTACAGCAACAAAAATCAATTACTTAGGGTTTTAACATAAACCCTAGATATTCACAACAATGAACACGAACACAAACAAAACATCTTGATTCTCCTAGATATCGAGCCACCTGATACCAATTGTAGAATCCTAGATCTTGAGACTCAAACAGTAAAAACCGTTATATCTAGGATGATTAACATTCATATGATTTAACATAGCTGAATAGAATGATAATCATGAACAGGATGTTTAACAAGATGAATGATTCCCAAAGGGCTTGTATTAATGATTAACACAAACCACTCTAGGTGTGTATACATTGAATCCCACACCTAGAGATCAAAGTTTATTGTAGGTTACATTGTAAAGTACTGGAATGAATGAAAACCTACGTATGGGATTGGTCCTTTTATAACATAAGGAAACCAAATATACATGGAAACTAAATAATAACAGTAATGCATAGAATCAGTAGTGATAAGACCAAATCTCCATTTTCTCCACCAGCTTGGAGATCTTCATTATGACAACTTTGGTCCTTCTTGTTTCCATGGTGTTTGACTCATCAACTTTTGACCCAACAAGTGCTGTATTAAATGCTTGAGTCTCCCTTGTAGACTCGGGTTGAGAACTCGAGGGAAACTTACTAAGTGACTGTTCACTCATTGACCTCTTTGTGTTCAAGGTTTATATACACTTAGGCTACTTGTTATTCAATTCCATCAATGAGATATTGAATTAACCTAACAATCTCCCCTATTTAAATATTAAATAGCCTAAGTTATTTTCATTATAAGTAAGCAAAAGGCTTTTTCTTATACCGAAAACAATAAAGTGATGTGGAATTATGATAAAATATAATTACTTCTTTTATTCATCATTTACATGGTCCTATCAGTCTAGTATAAAATGAAGGCTAAAATACAAAGTACTTTTTGGGATCAAAGTCCCATTGCTTCCATATTCACTTTCTTTGTCAACATCAGCTTCTCTTTCAGGTCTCTGGCCTATCAACTCACTGAGCTTGTTTGTGAAACTCTTATTCTCTTTGACTAAAAGTGAACATCCATGGCAAGATATACCAGATTAGTGACTTTGTTAATGTCACTCATCCTTTTTTGGAATGCTTTCTCACAGAAGACATAAATGAAGAAGATACCCCACTTCGGTTCTTCTATTACCATTCTATTTATAAAGGGCACGTTCTTAGGGAGTGTTTTACTGCATTCCAGACGAGCAATCTTGACTTCAGGCTCTAGCTGATCCTCTTCCTTTTCTTGCCTTTTGTTTGAGGTAGATCTTGCTCAGCCAATGGAAGACCCTTAGTAATTCCAAGTTATCTCTTGATCTGTTGTAGTCTTTTATACAATTTACTCTGTGTGTTAAGAAAATCAGGTTCACACTTGTTGGTTTTAGTCTTGAAGATTCTTCACAGTTTATCCCATTCACTGAGACTAAAATCACCAGCGTGAAAGGCCTCATCACTGTTACTGAAAACAACTATTAAAACTGGCTTGGAGTTGGGAACAATTTGTATTTTGGCGTCTAGTTCAGGTTTCCTTCTCTCAGTGGTGATCCACACATACTGATGATATAATTTTTTCTCAGAGATATGCTCCATTTTTGCTTTTTTCGCATGGTTTCCTTAATGGTTTTAAGTTCTTCTTCTTGTTTCCTTACAAACTCTTTGCCACCAACCATGCTTTATAGTTTCTTAGGATCACCACTAGCTTCCTTTACCAATTCAATAGAAATTTAAAGGATGGCGACTTTATTAGCCTGCGAGGCTTTCAGCTGTTCAATTTTTTCCATCTTGTCAATGTGATCTTGAATTTGTTATTTAGCGAGTCTGTACATTGGCCCATTGATCTCATAATCAATCAGGATTGGAGCATTAGGATCAACTTGAACTTCCTTTAAAGCTTTGACCAACTTTATAGGTGTAACCTCAGTTTCTGTGGCTATCTTCTTGCCCTTATCAACTCTATCCTTTAATCTTTGTTCTTTTGAGACTGACGGTTCATGGATGATTTCATGAGTGCTTGATGTTGCTGGTGTAGTTGGTCTGCCTATACTGATATGAATAGGTTGAGTGTCTTAAGGTTGTTGACATATCATTCTTTGAGATGTCAAGCACTGGAGGCTCTCAAGTACTCATAGCTTCTTTCTCCCCCTCAATATGAGAGGAAGCTTTTGGCCATGTCAACAACTTTTGAGCATTATTCTCCCCCTCAAAATCCGACGGGCTGACTTCAACATTCTTTAGTTCTGGCTTATGTGAATATTCTGAGGGAGATGACATTGGAGTTCCTTTGAACGCCTTGAACATTTCAGGCATCATTTCTTTCATGCTGGTGGTATCAACTTTGATTGTCTTGACATCTTCTTGAATGATGGTCTGAGAATTTTCCATAGTGACAATTCTTGTTCTAAGGCTTGGAATGTTTAAGTCCCGTAAGATTTGAAAATCTCGGAGAGATGCGTTTCACTTTCAGTATTACCTTTTGCAGCCTTACTGATATGAGTTTTCAAGATCTCATGAATATCAACACATTGCGCTTTGACCTCATTGAGAGCAGATTGGTGAGCATCAATTCTTGTGAGTACATGAGACACTTTTCTTCCTTTAGTTAGTCAAATAGTCAACTCAAATTGTTAGAGGCCTTACTTTTGTTGGAAACAACTTGTTCCATGTTGGTCTACAGGTCAACGTTCTCATTGATTGTTTTCAAAGCATGATCTGTAACACCCCACTTTGATAAGTGGACCGTTACATGTATATATGGCGTGTCATTAAAGCATGCAAGGTAATATGTACTAAAATATACATGACCAAAAGGGAAAACTGGAATCAAACATCAGTCCCCAAACATAAGCCCAAAACATAAATAAAGTAAATGAAATGAGAAGGACGAAACATGTGTCCAAACAAGCATAAGTATAAGAAGGAAAAAGGGGAAGGAGTCTAAGGCAGTTCTCATCCTATGCACGTCCTCCAAATGCTCAAGTCTGTCCTTGGGTACCTGCCATTTTGGGACATGGAAAGGAAAGTAACGGCTGAGCAATACGCTCAGTGAACGAATATATAACATTGTATGAATGACTGAAATATAAGTAAAGACTGAAAAGCAGCGGAAATGTATAAGTCCTGGAAAACCTGGTACATATTTATAAAACTGGTTTTATAGTTTGAAAAGACTTATGTTTTTGTATGTAAAAACCGTATTAATTAGACAATAGCCCATATAGGTCATGAGGTTCCACCGTGCATGAATACTTGGAGGGGAGACCTCATCATGCAATTAGAGAGGATGCCTCTAATTAATTAGTCTGGGTATGAGGGATCAACTCCTTGTAAAGGATGCAAGGCACACACCACATTCACCATGAAAATCCTGTAAAACATGTAACTAGGATGCACCCATACGCCCCACATGATAATATAAATATAAGGCCAAAACTGTAAAGGGACGCCACGAGAATCACTCTGCTGTGGGGAAGTCATAACAATGGTACCTCCAATGTTATGGTTATGGTACCTCCATAACTAGGTGACACTAGTCATGCATGTATATGGCTTAGGCATTTAAAACTAAACATAAGTAATCAAACATATAAAACATATACTCTGGAAAACAGTTGGCTGCAAACGGGGAATCCTAATAAGGAAAAGAATGTCCATACTGAAGGACGGAAAATCCGTACCTTATGTCCAGTGAACGAGGAAAGATGAAAGGATGCAAAGTCCTACTCTGACCTCACTATTTCTACATAAATAAGGGACATGTATGATTTGTCTGATTATTGAGTATGTTATTGGTTCTTGTATATTCTTAACCGGTTTTATATGTTCTTGTCTTATTTTACTGTTTTGAATGCTAGAATGTATTATTCATGTATTTCATGTCTTGTGATTATGTATTATCTTGTATTCTTATACTATTATACTTGTAGTATAATAATAAGTACGTTCTAAAATAGCAGGTTTACAAAAATAGAAAGTTTACAAAAATAGAAAGTTTCTAAAAAATTGAAATAAGCTAGATTAATAAGCTAAAAATATAAGCTAATGCTTAACAGTATTAATTTAGAAGTCATGATGATTAAACAGTAAAGTTTATTAAATTAAATACTTTAGGCTAAACTGATTATTAATTAATAATAATGCATGGTCTTAATATAGATTATTAATTAATAGAATAACAAGATTAATTTAATAAAACTTTACCTAATATAAATAATTAATTAAAGTATGGTTTTAATTTAATTAAACCAACATGTGTCGTATAACATATAATGAATAATTATTTAATATAATTATAATAAGTGTACCCTCTTAAATTATATAATGTAATCAATATAACCTAAGTTGATTTAATTAAATGGTACCATGTAAATTTTATGAATAATTCACCAAATTAATTATTTGTTAAGTTTAATTTAAATTTAGTAAAACCCAAAACCAACCATACTCTAAACCGAATAAACAAACACCCCCATGTGTTGTGGCTATGGCCTTATCCACTGGCCAGTCAGGTCTGCCACTGGCTTCGCAGCCTTGCTGCTGCCTAGTCCCTGGTTCCCACTACTTGCAGAACTCAGCCACCAACATGCCTGGTTTCCCCACCGACAATAGCAGTTTCAACTGCCACTACGCAGGGTTTGGTTCCACGGTGTACCTGCTGTTTTCCACCGATAGGCTAAAACACCCACCCCGGCTGAACCACTGGCCACGTGGGCTGTGGCTGATGTGCCCAGGATTCCCACTGGGCTGCGACAGCAACCAAACAACACCACCGAGAGTTGTAACTCTCGGCTGATCAAACCAACCAAACCAAAAACCCAAAACAAACCTGATATGTTACATGTTTTAATCATTCCAATCATGTATTCATATGTATAATTGAAAAGGTTCATAAACCCAAAAATAATAATGAAAGGGAAACATAATAAGGGTTACCGAATGAATAACATGCATTGATGAAATGACACGAACATTTACTATGATTTAAATCAAGCTCGAAATCTTCTTCTCCCTGTTTTCTTTGCTACAGCCGACGGCTACAACCCTCATATTAGGGTTTTCTTTCTTATTTTCTGTTTTGTAAAATAAATCATACGTAGGGGTGGTGTTTGGTTTGATTAGTGGAAATGGGCCTTGGGCCCTTTTTAGTCTTGTATGTTTTTTTATTACAAGGTCTTGTAAGGTAACAAATAACATGGAGCCCATTTGCATTTTCGTGCCTTAAATGGTACTCTCGAGTATACTAAGATTCCCGTGTCTTGTATATTTGTAGCTTCGTGTCTTATCTTTCGTGTTTTATTTATTTTACATAAATACTTGTCGGTATATATTAAATATACGTAATACTTGTACTTGTTCATTAAATATTTTTGGTACGTGTCGTGCATTCATTAACTTTTATAGTTTTAATTAATCCGTGTTTTCGTGTATTTAATGCATTCATGGATTTTAAGCGGGTTTTACTCTTCCCCTATAAAAAGAATAATTTCGTCCTCGAATTAGAGATACAATAAGGCTGAAAAGAACATGGACGCGACATGACTGACAAGGACATGGAATGTGACGTGCCTGAAAAGAACATAACTGAATTATGGAAGGAAGAGAGGATAAAATCTGCATGGACTCCTCCATTTCCAAGTGGCTTCCCTCTTGGAACGGTTCCTCCACAAGATCTTGACACATATGATAATCTTGGTCTTCTTGACCTTGACTTGACGATACGTAAAATTTTCTGGTTCATCAACGTAAGATAGGTTCTTATGAATCTGATCGAGTGGATAAGAGAAAACGTGTCAAGATAACGAAACGTTACGATGCGAAATAATCTGGAACAAATGACATAAGAAACGTCTGAGAAAGAGACATACTGAAACGTAATACGTGAACAATTGTGAACGTGACACGTGAACAATTGTGAACGGGATACATGGAGATATGGCTAATGTAATACGAGAGCACATAGTGCACGAGGATACATGAAACATATCGTGAACGTGGTATGAGAGACGTGGAATGAACATGACATGTGAAACATATCGTGATCATAAGATAACTGAGGAGGTAACTCCAACGATACAAGATGAGACACGAAATATGACGTGAAATGTCTGTCTGAGGATGGAAAGTTTATTGAACTTGAGTCTGGTATTCCAAGCTTCCTACAAACTTTCCAGAACGAAAAGTGAAACGTAAAATCGTAAGCTAGAATACGATCATGAACGTTAACTGTGTCATGATCGTGAGTGCGAAAGCGAATCAAAAAAATTTATCAAGGACGTGAACGTAAATGATGAATACTAACGCAAACCTTCATCTGATCTGATAGTTGGAGGAGTGCCAAGTGATCATACGATCCTTGGCTGGGAAATTTCTAATTATCCGCTGACAGTGAAATCCTTGCGGATGAAAGGATTTTGCAGACTTGGTCAAACTGTTGATAACACCCAGGCAGCATAATGCTTCCTTTGAGCCTGCCGTAGCCAGGAAACAAAATCCATGGAGATTTTGTCCTTTCTTCGTTCACCATTTCCAAAGGTGGAAATGACTCCTAACCCGTTGGTATTCTATCTTAGCCTACTGTTATGTCAGGTACTAAGATATAAACGTAACTGTATCTTGCTTCATAGAAACTAGATACATAAAAGTTTGAAAGAAAAAAATTACGAGTCTCTGGAGTTAGACTTCTCTTAGTGTAGGATCCTCTGGAACACATAATTTAGTGTAGGATTCTCTCCTTTACGCGTACGCTGAGTTGTGGTAGGATTAACTGTGAGAATCAATGTGATTCAGCGTGTCACCGGAATCAACCAAAATTTGTACTAGAAAAATTTTAGGGTGAAATTTCTTCTATCGTAGCGTTTGTAACATAGAGTAAATATGATCTTCGTGCTCTTCTCTAGACTTAGAGAATATCAGGTTGTCATTTATGAAAATGATAACGAATTTTTTATGAGTTCATGGGAATCTCAATTTATTAAGTCCATAATGCTGCTGGAGCATTTATAAGACTAATACAAAATCATGAATTTAGAATGACTAAGTCGTGTACGAATAACAATCATGGAAATGTCCCGCTCTTTCACTCGTCCAGGCTGGCAGCATGATCATAAGTCGATCTTGGAAAAGGGTTTAGCACCCTATAGTCACTCAGACACATTGTCAATACGTGAAGGAGAATAACGGTCATGAATGGTGATTTGTTTAAATCGACGGTAGTCGGCACATAATCTCATGTTACCGTCCTCCTACCTAAATCAACAGAACCAATGCGCACCATGGTGATACACCTGGAGTATATCAGGTAAATTTGAAATGAACGACTGATTATGAATGAAAGGAACTTCAGACGTGTGTCATAATTGATAGCTGGAAAATCTTCACAGCCATGGGATAACAACCACATGCTTGTAAAGCATAAATAATTTGTATAAATTTTCCTGATGGAAAATGATGCTGAATGTTCAGGAGCCTGAACATTACTGTCAATAATCTGATATAAATGGCGACCAGTCATAATATGGTGTGGTGTTCATAGTCCATAACCAGACTCATATTTATCTCGCATCTGTCCGAGGTAAGTGCATTAGCAGATTGTATCTTATCATTAGACCGAAGGAAAACCTTCGTATACATGGGTGATACGAATGACGTCCTTAATGGTCATGGATATATGAAATATGGGATCAAGACAAGAAAGTGTCATGGAGCAAGCGTGACAGATCTCACTGGATGTGTTTTGCCTGTCTCACGCAGAGCGAACTCTGCGTGTCAATAATACGCCAGTAATGGTACTGAAATTCTTGTGGCCCGATTAGTACATTGCACAACAAAAAGGATATACCCTTAGAGGGTATCCTGAATTTCTTAGGGCTGTTTCAGAAGATAGACGTGAGTCATGTGTCCTGACTCGTGTCTTGAGAAAATGTGCTTATGACATGTGTCTTGACTGATGTCTTGACATGTGTCTTCAAAAAATGTACGTGGGACATGTGTCTTGACTGATTCCTTGACTTGTGTCTCGAGATGTGAAACGAATAAAATAGAAACTCTTAGGTTATCATGCCAGAATTGGCGGATCAGTTGGACCGCTGACCCTTGTATTTCTGATCACGTCCGTGACTGGTGTTCTGTCGTGATTGCTAGAATAGTTGTCACAGTAGTGGTTATCTTCGTCTCATATGACTGAAAAGACAATTGAATGACATGTGACATATAACTAAAAGATAGGGACATGGATTGTGATGGAAATCGTCTGGTGGTGAAGCATCTTCTCGTCCGATCGCTTTGATCTAGCGCCTTTGTCTTCGTCTTGTAGAATCTCCCGATCACGAAAAACATCAACATCTCGTAGCGTCTCCAAATAATCAGAAGCATCAACATCTAGTAACATCTCCAAGTTATGAGCGGCATCAGCATCTTGTAGAATATCAACAGTAGACTACGCCTGAAATGATTTAAAATCGACTAGCGAATACTTGTGGAGTATTGTAAGTGAAATACACATGGTTTATGGTACGTGTAATACACATGGGATACGGTACATAGAGTACACATGTAATGCACATGAAATGGTCGGTAGGGGGTTGATCATCTGATATGATTTTAAAGGAAAATAATTGGTTGAACGGTTAGAAAAACCAAACTAGAATGATCATCATGATAGCTTGGCAATTCTAGCATAGACATCATTCTGGTTGCATAGAGAAACGCTGAAAGTGTGGTTAAACGAATTTCAACGATGATTTGCGTGAAAGCATGATTAATGAAACCAACCATGGGTATCATGAAAGTAGGATTAAATGAAATCCATCAATGTCTTGCATGAAAGTATAATCAACATGATGAAAGCATAATCAACATAAGAGATGTAAGGCATAATCAGCATGAAGACGAAATCAACATGAAGAAACATGGAACAAAATTAACATGAAGGAGCATAAAATATAATCAACATGAAAACGAAGTTAACCATGATAGTATGAAAACATAATTTGACATAAACAACATAACAATTTATGAGGGGACATGAAAGAAATGTGACTGTAATGAAATGAAATCCGAAAAATCGCTGATGTGGACAACCATGGGTCGGTTCACAAAATAAAACTGACATGAGTAAGGATGAACGCCTATGGGTCGGTTCACCAGAACAAAATTTGACATGATTAATCTGATTAGAACATAAGATGAACATAAGAAAATGATGCATGGAACAGTTTATAAAGCATGGTTTATTAAAAGTTTTTGTATGGGCGACGGTGAACGCTTGTGGGTCGGTTCACCAAAATTGACATAACGAGGGTGGACGCCTATGGTTCGGTCCACCAAAACAAAATAGTTCGAATAAAAGCACATGCGACTAAATATGGCCAGTCCTGTACCAACCATTACTTAGTCAAAATACCTGCAACAATAGTACATGAAATAAATTAGTGAGAATCAACTATCAAAACTTAACAGAAAAAAAATAAAAAAAAATATGTGACCAAGTATGAACTACTGGGGTTCAGTCCACATTAGTCAAAGTTCACGAGGAACATCATGCATAAAACAATGACACATAACTAAGTATGGATGACAGTTGTCCAATCCATATTAGTAAAACAATACTGATGAAAACATCATGGTTAAAATAATAAGGTGTTGAAAACATCAATACGTAGAAAATCAGACGTCGGCTTAGGAAGATCCTGGTGTCTACCCACTAGTGACAGGTCAAGTTGAGAGCCTACAGGTCGAAACCTTGGGCTATGATACCATAATTGTAACACCCCACTTTGACAAGTGGACCGTTACGTGTATATATGGCGTGTCATCAAAGCATGCAAGGTAATATGTACTAATACATACATGACCAAAAGGGAAAACCGGAATCAAATATCGGCCCCCAAACATAAGCCCACAACATAAATAAAGTAAATGAAATGAGAAAGACGAAATGTAAAACCCGCATGCTTTTACCATGAACAGTACACTTAGTAAACGTACATACATATAAAAACTTTCCTTTTATAGCACGAACACGTGTCACGATTATTAATTACAGAAATTACGTACGTGTTATTACACGATAAGTATTAAGTACGTGATAGTACACGATAATTATTAACAATAATAATTATAATCACGAACATGAAATCATGAACGTAAAAACCACGAACACGTACTTACGTACTTATTTAATATAATACGATTAATATCGTTACGTACAAGTATTTATCTATAACACGAACATTTAATTATAATATAACATGTAAAACACGAACTTATGTGCACGTATAATGTTGCTATTTTGCAATGCAAATTAATGTTCGTTTCTTCGACTCACTCGAATTGATATCGGATATGAAGTAAGATTTATTGTTCTTGGTGAAACGTATATTATTGGTATTTTAAAAACTCAAATTTAATAAAAGACTAATTAGTCTAATTAAAAAGAGAATATGTAATTAAAAATACTTTTTCAAATTAATAATCTAATTTAAATAAAAACTATTTTGAAACTAAACAAAATTTAATTAAACTAATTAAAAAAAAACTATTTTGAGTTTAAATAAAATTTTAAAACTAATTTTATATAAAATCTATATTAAATAAAATTTAAACTAAATTTAAAAACAATTAAAATTTATAAAAGTAATTAAAATATTTTTTTCTTTTTATATTTTTAAAACTTTATAAAAGAAAACTTTTAATTAAAATTAATTAATTAAACTAAAACTTGTATTAAACTATATTAATAAAACTAGCAGCTATGTTAAAACTTAACTATATTAATTAAATGACATGAAATAAAACACAAATAGATTAGTAGACCGAATGGTTAGGACGTTGGACTGTTGAGCTGGGGTCAAGGGGTCGAATCCCAGCGGTGACCTTTTTTTTGGCTAATATTTTTTGGACTGATTTGAATACTCAGACCAATTGGGTCTGAGTTTTTAAGCAGAATATCAGCAAAGCAAATAAGCCAGTTAAGCATTTACAGCTAAACAAATAAGCAAAAAAAAATAAATAATAATAAGCTACGGCAATAATATAAGCAAATCTGATCCTAAGCTAATAAATCTAAAATAAGCAAATGAAAAAGAAGCAAATAGATGAAAACATAAAAGAAGCAAATCAAACCTTAAAACTAAATCAAATAAGCTAAAACAAACTAATAAGCAAAAAGGCTAACTGAAAATAGCAAGGCTAACTAATATACCATATAAACCAGCAAATCGGAACAAGCAGACTTAAAGCAAATAAGCTAAAAAGAAAACTTAAAACAATAAGCAAATCTTATGTAAAACTAATAAGCAAAAATAAAATAAGCAAATATGATTATCCTAACAATACTGAAATTAGCTATTATACACAAACTTAAACAACTCAATTACCAGATCAATTAAACAAAGCAGATCCAAAAAAAACTTAAATCTAAACAGATATGCAGATAACTAACTAAGCAGATTCAACAAACTCAAATCCAAAGCAAATAAACAAAGCAGATTTAATAAACATTAAATAAACAAACATTAATCTAAAATTAAAAAAAATTAAATGAGAGGAGAACCTGGTGATGATACCCGTTGGGAAGTAGACAAGCGCCGAGCTGTCTATGAACCAAATCGAAAACGAACACCACCTTTAAATTTCAACCAGTAACTTTCGAACCAAACAAAATCTACTCGAACCAACAATCAATCACTCGAACCAGTTTTAATAAACTTCTAGTGGGGAAGTTTATTTCCACTTTTATTTTAATTTAATTAATCCAAAATAAGAACATAAATTTAAATTGCACCTAACTTAAATAAAAAATAGAACACAATTTAAACTGAAAGTAAATTTTTCATTAATAATTAAAAATTTAAATACAATACTTGAAAGAAAAATTACAATAAACCTATAATCTAATTTTGCAGAAATTAAAATAAAATAAAAAGGCACACTGATTACATCTTTGATGGGGTTTTTTATAGGGAAACCCTAGAAACCTTGTTGAGGAAGATATCAAATCAGGGTCGTCCTTTTCTTTTCTCTTTCTTCTTTCTTCAATCAACGGCAGAAAATCATTCCTTTTTCACTCGGATTGCCAGGGTGGCAACTATTCTGTTAGTTGTGCTTCTTCAAGACTGAGGTGGCAACCAATGATTGGTGGATTGGTGTTGTGGTGTTGTTACAGCCAATCAAAAGAGGGAAAAAGGCCATGTAGATTGAGGACCACCTATTTGATTCCACCATGGGCTTCCGATAAACTTGGGGATTTAATCCCTAAGCGTGTGAATCACACGAGTTTCATAAAAGCCCCAATTTCTTGGTCTAATTTAGTGATAAGGTTAAATTAGGGTTTGAGATTGGGTAAAAGTTGTCTGGTTATTTGTTTGAGAGAGAGGAAAAGGTGGGTGAGTGTTTTTTCTTGTTTGTATCGAAAAGTGAGGGTGGGGTGAAAGTAAATAAACGTGTGAGGGGTTGGTGTTGAGTTGACCAAATATTTGATCTAGCAATCTTATTTCCTCCGTTTCATTTGTGTAAGCAATTGGGCTTTTGGTTAATGGGTTTGGCCCAAACTGCCAATTATCTACTCCATCCGTCTCCATATAAATATGATCTGGGCCATAATGGGCTTTTGGTGAGAAATGAAAAACAAGTTTTCACCATTGGGCTTTTTGGGCCCAAATTTCAAATGTGGGACCCACTTGGCCCAATAAATCTTCAATAATTAAAATCCACTAAAAACGAGCTCGATTTCGGCTTCCTTGATCATTTCTTCAAAGTCGTATCGATTTTGCTGGTTTTCGTGAACTTGGGCACACTTTTGGTCTTTTGACTTTGTCGTCGTCTCTTTCTTGGACTTTTCTTCAACATTTGACCGTGAAATCCGTGTTTTCTTTCCTTTTGATCTTTTGTACCTATTTCACACAAAAACACAAAACCACGCGTAATTCCGACTTTTACGATATTAAACACATGATTAGGTTTTATTTTTCCTTGATTTTAGTGGCAAAAGGATAAGTGTTTACACACTTATTAAATCCTCTGCACTTGACCATTGCAATGACCCCATGCAATGCATAGTTTTAAAGCATAAAGTTACATTTTTCTCATAATTAACCCATCTTGGCCTTTATTAAGATATATTAATACTACTATGATGAAAAGATAAAAGTTTAAAAGGAAACAAAAGTTATAACAATTTATTAACTTGAAATTATTTGACGGAAGAAACTCGTAAAGAAATCTAAGACTTAAATTAGGGCTTTGGTGTCATGAATACTAATCACCCTCAAGTTTCTCGTTCCCTATATCAAGCTTAAAAACGAGATCATTGTTTACCATAAGTTCTTAAGATAAGACCACTTATATAAGGAAATTGTGTAATACTCTTTCTCCAATTCTTATGTTGTATCTCTAGATTTTATGGATTGTCATTCACCCGTAGGCTCATTTGACTTATTTGATAATTATTAGTCCAAAAATGAAGGCCAAACAGTGCAAACCCGACACTCAAAACCTAACCTCGTCCTCGAAAACGTTGTTACTAAAGTAAGACCACATCAAGGATGATTTAACACGATTTGGGGAATAAATTCCCGGACCCAAAATTTGGCCAATAGTACTACTTATTAGTTATTCCTTCAAAGTCATGTTGACTTTATGTGGAGTTTAGCAAGTTCACATCATATACCCTTAGGCTCTTTAAGATGTAAAAATGCTCCTCATCTATTGTCCACACCCTAAGGCTCCTTGAACGATAAACAAGGGAATTGATTTTTTTGATCAATTTTTATTCAACACTTACCATGCCATACAACCTAAGGCTCTAATGACAAGGTTCGTGCTACATGCCCCACACCCTAAGGCTCCTTGAGGTCATGTTTTAATCTTATTCTTTCTTATTTATGATATATATAGTAGGCCAAATTCCGCGGTCCCATGGTCTGAATACCTCCTACTTAGTGGTTATGAGCCACCTTAGTCGGAAGTCCACAACGCTGGCACCCTCAATGTGTTCATGCTTTAATTACAAGGAGAATAAAGATTTGGCTAAGAGTTAAGATATCGAATCGACACCGTAAAAATCCTCATTTATTAAGCAATTAAATATACAAGCGGGAAGAAAGAGCCACAAAAACTCATATAAGTAAGAATTAACCCTTGAACTTATTATCAACTCTATCATCTCTCGTTATCCACAATTTAAAATCTCAAGGAATGAGACTCGTGGATGCTTAGCCTAATAAACCAGTTAAGGTCCATATGGTTAAGGATACTAGCTAGAGTGAACTTGGATAAGTAAACTCGGGTTGAGTCAAAATATTCACGACGGGCCTAATATATCAAAGATATCTAAACTTGTTGAAACCATTTTATTCATTTATTTATTTTTGACTTTATTCTTGAAATGGAATATATAAATACGATGCGATGACAAAAGGAAAGAGAATAAATGGAAATACTATTAGGCAAAAATAGATCAAAAATTTGAAAAACGTTGAAATTTATTTTTTAAAATTTTCCGGTTGAATAGGGTCAAATCCATGGAAAAGTCCACTAAAATTTCGATAGAAATCCCCTCTACACTTAATATAAACATTGTCCTCAATGTTTAAGCATGTGGGAGTATAAACTCCCCTACACTTAGGACATTGAGTACGTTGTTTGAGCTAAGGAAGGGACAACTAAAGTGATTACATTTATTCGTCTTATTTATATACATATATGAATCACAATAGCAAAAACTTATCGAAGGAACCGGGTACACGGGAAACACGGGAACACGGGTTGCGTAAAAAACACCAAAAATAGATCATTAAGCACATGTCCCTACACAACATCACAACACACAAACAACCTACTTGGCTCCCCCTACACTTATTGGTGAAAATGGGTGAAGGTGTAAAAGGGTGGAAAGGGTAAAAAAATCTAACCTAGTTATACGATGCTTGATTTATTTATCACGAGTCTCTAGCTCGACTCGATTTCCCGAATGTCATCATTCAAATAGGAAAATCATGGGAAAAACCAAGATTTCCAAGGGAGGAAAATCTCTCCATGATAGAGGGTGAAACAAAGTCATAAAAGGAATACCCCATGAAAATTCCACCCGGATCAAACACATAATTTTCTTCACAAAAGGAAATAAACCCCGAGGTGGTAAAATCACACAAGGCAAAGAAAAGTGGGGTATCCTTAGGCAAAAATTTCTTACGAGGAAATGTGTTATGGTGATATGGTAATGAAAGCACAAAAGTCTCTATTCCGGGATCAAACACCGGTTCCTTAACGGGAAAATAGCAAGAGGTGTTGACATTTAAGCTTAAAATATCATCATAATCCAAAGTGGGAAAGTCGTCCTCTTCCAAACTCGATGTGAAAACATAAGTATCATCGGAGTCATAGGAAAACACATCCTCGTGAGGAAAATAGGTATTTAGAAAGATATCTAAATCCTCCTCAAATGGAATAACCTCTAAAGTAGGAAGGATCTCTAAGAGTGGAGGATCTTCCTCAAAAGTCATGACTTCTAAAATTAGGGTATAGAAGTCAAAAGGAGTCTCCATGGCAGAATCACTCATAGAGATATGAGGTGCATTAAGATCATGGGGTGGGTCATCAAAGTTAATGAGATCACTTAAAGAAGTGTCATCATCGTAAGTATCAAAGATTGGTTGATAAAAAATGGGTGGGTCAAAAGATAGGTCGTCTAAACCGAAGATAGTGTGATCACTTGAAGAAGTGTCATCACTATAAGTATCGTAAGTAGGAGTTTCAAAAATTTGAGGCTCTAAGGGAAGGGATGAAGTTATCACAAAATCATTTTGATTAGACTTTTTAATTCCAAAAGGATTAATAAAAATCTCTTCATTATCATAATTAAGAACATCAATCATATTGACCGACTATTTTCCATTTGATTTTGTTGTGATTTTTCCCATCTTAAAAAATTGTTGTTCATTCCTAACCCTAAGAATTAACTCCCCTTCAGCCACATCAACTAAGGCTCTTCCGGATCGTAAGAATGGTCTACCAAGTATTAACGGAATACGAGGATCCATCTCATAGTCGACGACGACAAAGTCTACGGGAAAAGTGAATGTACCAACTCGAACTAAAACATCTTCGGCAATACCAACGGGGTATGCGAGAGTTCTATTATCTAATTCGAGAGTCATGCGAGTCGGTACAAGGTCGGGTAATGATAATTGTTTCCAAACCGAGAGTGTCATAAGATTGATGCCAGCGCCGAGATCCGCTAAAGCCATACAATCATCAATTTGAGGAAACGAGCAAGGTATCACGAATCGTCCGGGATCTCCTAGCTTTTCGGGAAGCTCTTTGAGAAGAATCGCGGAACAATTCTCATTTAAATGAGTATTCACGAGCTCAACCATTTTTTCTTTCTTATTAAGCAAATCTTTGAACATTTTCACAAATTTTGGCATTTGAGCAAGTGCTTCAATAAGGCTAATGTTAACACTGACGTTGGAAATCATTTTCAAAAAGTTGGAGACATGAACGTCATCTTTGGTGAGCACTTTAGCCTTGTCTAACCTAGATGGATAAGGGATATTAGGTTTAGACTTTAAAGAAGGAGAAGGACTCGCTTCTTGAACAAACTTAGGAATAGGCTCTTTAGGCAATGGAGAACTAGTACTAGGAGTGGTAGTGGGAGGAATCACCGAAGGGGGAGTAGGATTACTCATTATCACCTCCGGGCCTTGTCTCTCCTTTATGGGCGAAGATATGGAAGGTCCCACTAAAGTGACTCCACTTCGAGTAGTGATAGCACTCACATTAGCACGAGGGTTAATCTCGGTATTAGAAGGTAAGGCTCCTTGGGGTCTAAGGGCTTGAATCATTGTCAAAAATTTCTTATCGGTCGATTCTTGCATCTCCCTCATAATTCGCTCATGGTCAGTTAATTTTTGTAGAACCAAGTCCATTTGAGGATTATGCATGTTCATTTGATTATACCCTTGATTAGGAAAACCTTGATTAGTAAAACCTTGGTTTTGATATTGAGGTTGAAAACCGTTGTTATTATGAAAACATTGGTTATTATTTTGAAAACCTTGATTTTGACCATTAAAATTCCCTTGATTTGCATTCCCTTGAAAATTACCCATTTGAGGACCTTGGTTCCTATTTTTGTTTTGGGTATTTTGGGCGGGTTGGGGTGGTCTTTGTGGAGCTATAAAACGCAGGGGAGCCAAATAATTATTAGACTTATAAGACAAATGGTTAACATCAACATTTGGTTTAAATTGAACCCTCTCATTGGCATTGGTGTTATAAGCACAAACTTGTTGTTGTTGATTGTAAACCTTGTCACAATTAAAATATGAATGTGGTCCACCACAAGTCTCACACGTTTTACGAGTCTCTTTTAAGGCATTTACTTGACCATTTATGGCTTTGGTTTGTAAAGCAATTGATTCAATAAGTAAACTAAGCTTATCAATTCTCTTATCGTTCTCACTAGAACTAGTACTTGCCATGGTAGCCCTAACACTCTTGGTTTGCACTTTAGCCTAAGTTTCAATAATTGCCCGAGCCTCGTTCATTGATTTCACAAGAATATTTCCCCCCGCGGCACTATTAAGTGAGTCTTGGTCATTAAGAGTTAAACCATTGTAAAACATATTAATTTGATGCACTTTAGTGAAACCGTGTTGTGGACATTTTCTTAAAAGATCCTTAAATCGATCCCAAGACTCACTAAACGTTTCCCCATATTTTTTTTCAAAGGTAATGATGTCATTCCTTAAAGAGGTGGTCCGTGATGGTGGGAAAAAGTAGTTAATGAACTTGGTCTCTAAATCAATCCATGTAGTAATACTTTGGGGTGGTTCCTTGTCAAGCCAAATCCAGGCTTGTACCTCGAGGGAAAAAGGAAAGAGTTGTAAACGAATAGCCTCTTGTGGCAACCCATTGTATTTCACCTTATTAGTCAAATGGATAAATCTCTTGATATGATCATGGGGGTCATCATGGGAACGACCCAAAAATGATGTTGCGGAAACCATTTGAATAAAACCCGTTTTGATTTCAAAATTATTTGCTCCAATTGTGGGGACAACGATAGCGTCATCGTTTCCCTCAACGTGAGATTGTAGAATCTCAATCATAGGTCGGTTATCCGTTGCCATTGTTTTGTCGAAAGCTCGATTCTCAGGATCGGCTTGAATGACGGTCTTTTTGTTTTTCTTCTTCTTCTTCTTTTTGGAAGAATTGGAAGTGTTTGGTACACCAATCGGTATGTATGTACGCGCGCGAGTGCGCATACAATTAAAACTTTAGGAATGAGGTAGGAGACCTCGATCGACTTTGAGAGGAAAGGGATTATCCCTCTCGAGGTGCAATATTAAAAAGCTACAAAAATATATACTTAATACTACTTGAGTTGGCAAACCAATAATCGGTCGCCCCTCTCAATATACGCACAAGCAAGCGGGGAAACGAGGTGGCACAAAGCACTTAAAAACCTTTTTCCTTAGACGGCCTTTTATAGCGCGTCGCCTTATACCCACCTTATAGTTTGTATATATCGAGTTCAAACGTCTTACTAGTATTTATCTATTTTGCCCATTTTTCTTGTTTTGGATGCGAATACAATAGTTAGGTGATGAAATCCCAACTAAGGTCTTATTTGAAAAGTAGGTAAATTAATTGTGCTACGTAATATAATATAGTAAAGGAAAAATCTTTTTGTATTTTTTAGAAAAATATATATTCACAATAAAAATGAAAGAAATCGAAATAAGAAAAATAACAAGAATACGTAATATTTTTGTTGTAATACTTTAGGAAAAGTATTACTTTTGGATTTTTTTTAATTTTTTTGGTGCAAATCTTAGGAAAGAGTTTGCTTTTGTGATTTTTTATTTTTTTTGTATTTTTAAGTTTTTGATTTTTTTTTGTGTTTTTGATTTTTTTAGCAAGAAAATTAACGTTCAAAATGAACGGATCCCAAAATCCAAACGTCTCACGAAAATCGTCAATCGTAACGAGCGAAGCAGCAGCGGCGCCAATTTAATGTAGCTATTTTGCAATGCAAATTAATGTTCGTTTCCTCGACTCACTCAAATTGATATCGGATATGACGTAATATTTATTGTTCTTGGTGAAACGTATATTTTTGGTATTTTAAAAACTCAAATTTAATAAAAGACTAATTAATCTAATTAAAAAGAGAATATGTAATTAAAAATAATTTTTCAAATTAATAATCTAATTTAAACTAATTTAAATAAAAACTATTTTGAAACTAAACAAAATTTAATTAAACTAATTAAGAAAAACTATTTTGAATTTAAGTAAAATTTTAAAACTAATTTTATATAAAATCTATATTAAATAGAATTTAAACTATATTTAAAAACAATTAAAATTTATAAAAGTAATTAAAATATTTTTTTATTTTTATATTTTTAAAACTTTATAAAAGAAAACTTTTAATTAAAATTAATTAATTAAACTAAAACTTGTATTAAACTATATTAACAAAACTAGCACCTATGTTAAAACTTAACTATATTAATTAAATGACATGAAATAAAACACAAATAGAGTACTAGACCGAATGGTTAGGACGTTGGACTGTTGAGCTGGGGGTCAAGGGGTTGAATCCCAGCGGTGACCTTTTTTTTGGCTAATATTTTTTGGACTGATTTGAATACTCAGACCAATTGGGTCTGAGTTTTTAAGCAGAATATCAGCAAAGCAAATAAGCCAATTAAGCATTTACAGCTAAACAAATAAGCAAAATAAGAAAAAAAAAGCTACGACAATAAAATAAGCAAATCTAATCCTAAGCTAATAAATCTAAAATAAGCAAATGAAAAAGAAGCAAATAGATGAAAACATAAAAGAAGCAAATCAAACCTTAAAACTAAATCAAATAAGCTAAAACAAACTAATAAGTAAAAAGGCTAACTGAAAATAGCAAGCCTAACTAATATACCCTATAAACCAGCAAATCAGAATAAGCAGACTTAAAGCAAATAAGCTATAAAAAAAACTTAAAACAATAAGCAAATCTTATGTAAAACTAATAAGCAAACTAATAAGCAAAAATAAAATAAGCAAATCTGATTATCCTAACAATACTGAAATTAGCTATTATACGCAAACTTAAACAACTCAATTACCAGATCAATTAAACAAAGCAGATCCAACAAACTTAAATCTAAACAGATATGTAGATAACTAACTAAGCAGATTCAACAAACTCAAATCCAAAGCAAATAAACAAAGAAGATTTAATAAACATTAAATAAACAAACATTAATCTAAAATTAAAAAAAATTAAATGAGAGGAGAACCTGGTGATGATACCCGTTGGGAAGTAGACAAGCGCTGAGCTGTCTATGAACCAAATCGAAAACGAACACCACCTTTAAACATCAACCAGTAACTTTCGAACCAAAAAAAATCTACTCGAACCAACAATCAATCACTCGAACCAGTTTTAATAAACTTCCAGTGGGGAAGTTTATTTCCACTTTTATTTTAATTTAATTAATCCAAAATAAGAACATAAATTTAAATTGCAAATAACTTAAATAAAAAAATAGAACACGATTTAAACTGAAAGTAAATTTTTCATATTAAAAATTTAAATACAATACTTGAAAGAAAAATTACAATAAACCTATAATCTAATTTTGCAGAAATTAAAATAAAATAAAAAGGCACACTGATTACATCTTTGATGGGGTTTTTATAGGGAAACCCTAGAAACCTTGTTGAGGAAGATATCAAATCAGGGCCGTCCTTTTCTTTTCTCTTTCTTCTTTCTTCAATCAACGGCAGAAAATCATTCCCTTTTCACTCGGATTGCCAGGGTGGCAACTATTGTGTTAGTTGTGCTTCTTCAAGACTGAGGTGGCAACCAATGATTGGTGGATTGGTGTTGTGGTGTTGTTACAGCCAATCAAAAGAGGGAAAAAGGCCATGTAGATTGAGGACCACCTATTTGATTCCACCATGGGCTTCCGATAAACTTGGGGATTTAATCCCCAAGCGTGTGAATCACACGAGTTTCATAAAAGCCCCAATTTCTTGGTCTAATTTAGTGATAAGGGTAAATTAGGGTTTGAGATTGGGTAAAAGTTGTCTGGTTATTTGTTTGAGAGAGAGGAAAAGGTGGGTGAGTGTTTATTCTTGTTTGTATCGAAAAGTGAGGGTGGGTGAAAGTAAATAAACGTGTGAGGGGTTGGTGTTGAGTTGACCAAATATTTGATCTAGCAATCTTATTTCCTCCGTTTCATTTGTGTAAGCAATTGGGCTTTTGGTTAATGGGTTTGGCCCAAACTACCAATTATCTACTCCATCCGTCTCCATATAAATATGATTTGGGCCATAATGGGCTTTTGTGGTGAGAAATGAAAAACAAGTTTTCACCATTGGGAATTTTGGGCCCAAATTTCAAATGTGGGACCCACTTGGCCTAATAAATCTTCAATAATAAAAATCCACTAAAAACGAGCTCGATTTCGGCTTCCTTGATCATTTCTTCAAAGTCGTATCGATTTTGCTGGTTTTCGTGAACTTGGGCACACTTTTGGTCTTTTGACTTTGTCTTCGTCTCTTTCTTGGACTTTTCTTCAACATTTGACCATGAAATCCCGTATTCTCTTTCCTTTTGATCTTTTGTACCTACTTCACACAAAAACACGAAACCACGCGTAATTCTAACTTTTACGGTATTAAACACATGATTAGGTTTTGTTTTTCCTTGATTTTAGTGACAAAAGGATAAGTGTTTACACACTTATTAACGTAAAATATTAGACACGGGAAAAACTTCGGGTTTCCCCTTGTGGGCCCCACATGCCGTGGACACCAAGGACAAGAGGGCCAAGCCCACTTTTGATTTTACTAAAATAAACAAAAGGGATAAACACATTTTCATTTAACAGAGTTTTCTTAAAAATAAAAAACCCCTAATCCTCTTTGTGCTCTCTTGCCCGCCGGCTATAACACCACCACAAGGGAGTGGTTGTTGATTTTGGGTGACTAAATTCAAGTGATTGTGTTCGTGTTATTGTGTTCCATTCGTTTCACGCATTCGGTAATCCGTTATCCTTTTCTTTTGATTCTTTTATTTAATTAAAAACATGTAATCATGGGGTTTCAATTAAACAAGTAATTAAACATTTTAAATTAATCTTGGGGTAAATAAAAAGGATGTTTTGGGTTGGTTTGGTTCGGCCGACGCAAGGAAACCGAGAGCCGTAGCTCTCGATGTTCTTCGAATCACCACCAACCGAACCCCATGGTCTCGGTGTGGGCTGTCTGGTCTCGGCAGCAGGGAACCATGGGACCCCGACTTGAGTCGGGGTACCGTTTGGTTTGTTTGGTCTCGACAGCAACAAAAAATACCACTGGTTAACTACCGGTGGCTGTTTTGGGTCAAGCCGGGGGAACGCAGGCCTCGGCAGGGTGAACCACCGGTGGGAACCTTGTTGAGGCAGCGGCTAGCCGAGGCTAACGAGGGGGGAACCATCGACTTTAGCCGGTGGTGATTTTACAAAAACAGTGGCAACCGGCTGAACCGGTTCACCACTGCTAAGGGGGTGTTTGTTTGGTCCGGTTCATGGGAAATTTGGTCCGGTTCACGGTATGTCTAAATTAAAACACGGGTCCGGCTCATGACTAGTTTTTACAAGATAAATTATTTTTACAAGTTATTATTATCTTTACAAGTATATTATTTTTAACAAGAAGATTAAATGAATTAAGACATGACTAATAATTAATTTAATTTAACATGACTTAGGTTATTTATTATTTATGAAATAATACATGTTGTAATCTAAATATTTATTTATTTAATTTAGCCTGTAGTATTAATTAATTATTTAAGACATAGAATATAAGTAATTAATAAACATGACTTAGGTTATAATTAATATAATATTAATACATGTTTAACCTAATTATTTTATACACCTCAATTTAATTAAATCATGCTTATATTTAATTAAATCTTATAATCTATAGTTTATTTAATTAACATGATATTATTAATAAACTATACAAATAATTACATGACTCATGATATTTAACCAGTACACTTATGCTTATATTATTAGCTTATTAACTCAGCTTATTTCTAATATGGAAACTTTCTAATTTAGGAAACTTACTATTTTTGGAAACTTTCAATTTTTAGAAACTTATCTATTTTTGGGAACTTTCTATTTTTGGAAACTTTCTATTTTAGGAAACCTGCTATTTTTAGAAAGTTACTTATTATTACACAACAAGTATAATAATATAAGGAATACAAGTAATACTTAATCAGAATACATAGAATACATGATAAGCACAACATAACATTAAAAATCAGTAAAACAAGAAAAGAACATATAAAACAAGCTAAGACCTGACAAAATCAGTTACGCACTCAGTAAACAAATACTTATACATGTCCCCTATTTATGTTGCGCCAAGAAAACCAGCCAAACGAAGAAAGCGCTGCATGAACTCGTTGCTGTTTTCCCCAGCTCTCCGTTTGATCCCATGGTACTCCCTCTTCAGCTTGTCTTGCTCAGCCTTGGGAAAGAACTGTCCCATCACTAACTCCCTGAACTGAGCCCACGTCAAACCAGCCACCCAATCATCACCTCCCTCAGATTGCTTTAGTTCCTTCTACCATGTTAACACATCACCTTCGAACCAGTAACAGGACAACCTCGACTTGAAGACGGGGTCACAGCCCATTGCATCGAAGATCTTCTCTATGTGAGCCAACCAGCTTTCAGCTTCACTAGGGCTATCTGTTTTCTCGAAGGATCGAGGGCGTAGCTTGTTGAATCTCTCCAACCATGTGACCAATGTTGCTGGAGGAGGAGGAGGAGGTACTGGGTGTTGTTGCTGATTGTTGGCAGCATGCACCTCAACCCTGATTTCGTTCCTCAGCTGAGGAAGCATAGCTTGCATCGTAGCTTGGACTGCTGCATTGAGTTGTCCCTGCTCGCGCGTGAGAACCATCTGACAGTATAACATAAAAATACATGATTAACTGATCAAAATATATACATGAAAAAAATTTATACCAATAAATCATGAGAAAAATTTTATGCAGGAAAACTAGTATATGAATGCATGATGCAAATTTATGAAAACTTTTATATGCGCGAGAGTGAACGCCCATGGTCAGTTCACTCAAAACAAAAGACATGGCAAGGGGACGCCAATGGGTCGGTCCCAAAGTTAAAAGTTTCGATAAAACGCATGCGACTAAATAGGGCCAGTCCTGTACCAACCATTACATAGTTATAAACCTGCAACAATATATATGAATGCATGAAAACAATGAATGCATGAAAACCGACTGTCAGTTCTAGGAAGACCATAGTGACTACCCACTAATCATAGGTCGTGTTTTGAGAGCCTACAGGTCAAAGCCTTGTCTCTGATACCATAATTGTAACACCCCATTTTGGTAAATGGAATGTCACGCGTGATTATGGCGTGTCATCAAAGCATACAAGGATAAATGTCTTATACATTACATGACCATAAAGGAAATACCGGAAACAAACATCGGTACCCCAAAGTAAAATCTCATCACACAAAAACATAAGTACTGTAAAGGAAAAGGACTAACAATGTCCATGGAAATGAGTAGCAAAATGTATGAATAAATGCATAAAGTAATGAAGGCTAGAAAGCTTCCAATCCATATGCACGTACGCTTAGAGTCTATGAGCGTCCCTGAGTACCTGCCGTTTTAGGAACATGAAAGGAAAACGGCTTTGCATAACGCTCAGTGCACGGATATACAAGCATAGAATGAATAGCATAAGCATATACAACATATAGCAGCAGAATTGATTAAGTGCTGGAAAACCTGGTATAACTTAGTAAAACTGGTTTTATAGTTTGAAAAGCCTTATGTTTATCTTATAATAATTGTTTAACATGTTTACCATTAGCCAATTTAGGTCATGAAATATCAACGTGCATGAATACTTGGAGGGGTGACCTCATCATGCAATTAGAGGGGTTGCCTCTTATTAATATAAGTTTGGGTAGGAGGGATCAACTCCTTGTGAAGGATGCAAGGCACACACCACATTCACCTGAATAATCTGTAAAAACATGTAAACTAGGATGCACCAATACGCCCCATATAATAATATGATAATATGGCCAAAAGCTGAAAGGGACGCTACGAGCTATCACTCCGCCGTGGTGAAGTCATAACACTGGTGCCTCCAGTGTTATGGTTATGGTACCTCCATAACTAGGTGAAACTGGTCATGCATATATATGGGTTAGGCATTTAATTAAACATAAGCAAATCAAAACATATAAAACATATACTGGGAAAACAGTTGGCTGCATACGGGGAAATCCTAATAAGAAAAGAATGTCCATACTGAATGGACGGAGAATCCGTACCTTATGTCCAGTGAACGAAGAAGACGTACGGAAGAGAGTCCTACTTCGATCACACTAATGCTACATAAATAATATACGTGTATAAGTATTCTGATTACTGTGTACATAACTGGTTTTATATCATGTATTAGCTTGTTTTATATGTTCATGTCTTGTTTTACTGATTTTAACGTTATGCTGTGTTTATCATGTATTCTGGATATTCTGGTTAGTATTACTTGTATTTCTAGTATTATTATACTCATTGTGTAATAATAAGTAACTTTCTAAAAATAGCAAGTTTCCAAAAATAGCAAGTTTCCAAAAGTAGAAAGTTTCCAAAAATAGAAATTTCCAAAAATAGAAAGTTTCCAAAAATAGAAAGTTTCCAAAAATAGAATAGCTGCTTAAAATAAATAAGTTTCTTAAAGTACAAAGTTTCCATAAATAGATTACTGCTTAAAATAGATAAGTTTCTAAAAATAGAAAGTTTCCATATTTAGAAATAAGCTGAATTATTAAGCTAATAAGATAAGCTTAAGTTTTTACTGACTAATATTCTAAGTCATGTGATTAATAGTATAGTTTATTAATTAATACATGTAAATTAAATAAACTATATGTTATAAGATTTAATTAAATATAGCATGATTTAATTAAATTAAAGTGTATAATACTTAGGTTAAAACATGTATTAATATTTATATTAATATAACCTAAGTCATGGAAATTAATTAATTATATGTCTTGTTTTAATTATTAATTAATTACTTTAGTCAAAATCTCATGATTAAATACTTAGGTTAAAAATCATGCATTATTAATAATAATAATAAACCTAAGTCATGTTTAAACTAAATTGGTTATATAACATGTTAAATTAATTTAATTAATCTTTTATATAAATAAACTTGTAAAAATTAATTAAACTTGCAGAATTAAGTCATGAACTAGACCCGTGTGTTTACCCTTGAACCGCACCAACAACCTCCCCCTTAACAGTGACACCCGGCTCGGCCGGTTGCCCCTGCTTTCGCAATAATGCCACCGGCTTAAGCCGGTGGTTCCCTTGGTTCTCAGCTAGCCGTTGTCGCGGCTCGAGTTCCCCCTGCTTGGTCAATATAGCCACTGGCTTGGGCCGATGGTGCTTGTTTGTTTTTGACGAGACCCCCAAAAGACCACAAGGCCACCCCGACTCACGTCGGGGTCCCTTGTTTCGCTTGCTGCCGAACCACAAGACTACACCGAGACCCAAAGGTCTCGACTATGGTCACACGCGTGACACCGAGAGCTTCGACTCTCGATTTGTGTGTGTCGGCCGAACCAAACCACCCAAAAACCACCATGTTTATTACCCCCATGATTTAATTAACATGTTTTTTATCTTGTTATTCAATTACCATGATTTCATGTGTTCTTGATCTAATTAAATAAAAGAATTAAAAAGAAAAGGTTTAAAGATTACCAATGAGTGAAACAAAAAGGAGAACGATAACACGAACGATTTCCACTTGAATTGAATCACCAAAAATCAACAAACACCTCTCATTGGTGTGTTATACTCGACGACCAAAAGGGAGGAGAAAAGGGGTTAGGGTTTTGTAATTTTCTAACTCTTGTGTAAAATGAATATTATGTTTTCCCCTTTTTCCTTTTTAGTAAAAATAAAAGTGAGATTGGCCCTTTATTAGTCTTTGTGTCCGCGGGTACGTGGGGCCCACAAGGGGAAACCCAACGTTTTTCTTATTCTAAATAATTACGTGTTCTCGTGGGCGTGTTTACGTGTCTTTATAATTAAATGTCCGTGCTATAATATATATTTATACGTAATCGTAATAATAATTATGTACATACATAATTATAGTTCGTGATTATTTACGTTCGTGTTTTCATATTCATGATTATAATTATTGTTGATAATAATTATCGTGTATTAATATGCTTAAATACTTATCGTGCAATAACACGTACGTAATACTTGTATTTAATATTCGTGAAACGTAAACATGTTATATAAGGAAAGTTTTAATCATGTACGTACGATTATATGTGTACTGTTCACGGTAAAAGCATGCGGGTTTTACAACTCTTCCCCCCTAAAAGAATAATTCGTCCCCGAATTATAGATAACGTAAACTGGAAAAGAGGAACATACCCGAATTCAAAATATGAAATGAGGGTAAGAAGCCCGGATAGACTCCTCTGTTTCCCAAGTGGCTTCCCGCTCGGTATGATCCCTCCAAAGGATTTTGACGAATGGAATCGCCTTCCTCGTCATGACTCGTTCTTGTCTATCAAGAACTCGTTCGGGTTCCTCTATGAAGGTAAGGTCCTCACGAATCTGTTCCAGTGGATACTGAACCATGTGAAGGGGATGATACTTGTACCCTCTGAGTAAGGACACATGGAAAACATCGTGAACATGAGAAAGCTGTGGAGGTAACGCTAAACGATAAGATACTTCACCGACTCGCTCGATGACATCAAGCGGTCCGATGAATCGAGGATTGAGTTTCCCTTTGATTCCAAAACGTCTAACACCACGTACCGGTGATACCTTAAGAAATACATGATCTCCTACGTTAAAATGTAAGTCCCTACGATGCTTGTCGGCATAACTCTTCTGACGTGACCGCGCTTCTTGCAATTTCTGCTTAGCTACTACAACCTTCTCGTTGGTCAACTCTATGATTTCTGGTCCTTCAAGTGTTCGCTCACCAACCTGATCCTAGCAGATTGGGGCGCGACACTTCCTGCCATTTAACATTTCGAATGGAGCACACTTAATACATGCGTGCCAACTGTTGTTGTATGCAAACTCTACCAGACAGATGTAATCGTCCCAATCTCCCGTCTATTCCAACTCACATGACCTCAACATGTCTTCTAATGTCTGAATCGTTCGCTCCGATTGCCCGTCTGTTTGAGGATGAATATCCGTGCTAAGCTTAAGTTTTGTACCCCAAGCTTTCTGCAGACTCCTCTAAAATCGCGAAGTGAAACAAGGATCTCTGTCTGAGACGATGCTGGATGGAGCACCATGAAGTCTCATGATCTCCTTTTTGTAAGTATCGACGAGTTTACTGACCGAATCTTCCTTGCGGATCGGTAAGAAATGAGCTGACTTAGTAAGTCGATCAACAATAACCCAAATCGCCTCATGCCTCCTCTTTGTCTACGGAAGACCGGTAACAAAATCCATGGTGATCTTGCCCCACTTCCACTCTGGAATATCTAACGGTTGTAGAAGACCGCCAGATCGCTGATGCTCGATCTTAACCTGCTGGCAGGTAAGACATTTGGAGACATAAGTCGCAACATCCTGTTTCATACCACTCCACCAAAAGTATTGCTTGATGTCATGGTACATCTTGGTAGAACCAGGATGAATAGAGAATGGGGAGCTATGAGCCTTAACTAACAATGCTTCCAGGAGTTCTTGATCATCAGGAACACAAAGTCTCGTGCCCTGCTATAAGATACCGTTTGCGTCTACTCGAAATTCTGTTTGCTTCTCCAAATTCTGAATTATCGCCCAGATTTCACCATGATCCTTCTGAGCTTCCTTGATCCTAGAGAGTAACTCAGGTTCTACTCTAAGATTAGCCCAGTAACCCTGCTGTCCACGTACCATGATCTTAATGTCTAGTTGCTCCAAGTCTCTGATGATTTCCTCCTCAATTTTAATGCCGTTTATCATTCCGGACTTCCTGCTAAGTGCATCTGCCACTACGTTCGCCTTGTCGGGATGATACTGTAGATAATATCATAATCCTTCAACAGCTCTAACCATCTCCTCTGTCTCATGTTCAATTCACATTGAGTGAAGATGTACTTCAGACTCTTGTGGTCCGTGAAGATGTCACATGATTCTCCATACAAGTAGTACCTCCATATTTGCAATGCAAACACGACTGCTGCAAGTTCCAAGTCATGTATAGGGTACTTTTCCTCATAAGGCTTAAGCTACCGTGAAGCGTACACGATCACTTTCCCACGTTGCATGAGAACACAGCCAAGTCCCTTTCCCGATGCATCATTGTAGATTTGAAATCCACCTGTACCAGATGGGAGAGTAAGAATCGGTGCAAATACTAACTTCTGCTTTAGGTCTTCAAAGCTCTTCTCTCTTTCTTCGGTCCAGACAAATTTCTCCCCTTTCCGCATCAGTTTGGTCAATGGTAGTGCTAAACGGGAAAAGTTCTCCACGAACCTACGGTAGTAACCAACTAAGCCTAGAAAACTGCGAACTTCAGTTGCTGATGTCGGTCTTGGCCACTTGGTAATAGCCTCAACCTTTGCTGGATCCATAGTGATTCCTTCTGCTGATACAATGTGACCTAAGAATGCCACCTTGTCTAAGCAGAACTCACACTTTGAGAATTTAGCATACAACTGCTTCTGGCGAAGAATCTGTAATACTGTACGAAGATGGTCTTCGTGTTCCTCGTTAGACTTAGAGAATATCAGAATGTTGTCAATGAAGACAATGACGAACTTGTCCAAAAATTCATGGAAGATTTTGTTCATCAAATCCATGAACACTGCTGGAGCATTGGTAAGGCCAAATGGCATGACTACAAATTCGTAGTGGCCATAGCGTGTACGGAAAGCAGTCTTGGCGATGTCCTGCTCTTTAACCCGTAGCTGATGATAGCCCGACCTCAGATCAATTTTTGAGAAATGTTTGGCCCCTTGGAGTTGGTCAATCTGATCGTCAATGCGTGGTAGAGGAGATGGTGATCTTGTTGAGCTCGCGATAATCTATGCAAAGACGCATACTGCCGTCCTTCTTTTTTACGAATAAGACCAGTGCGCCCCATGGAGATGCGCTCGGTCGAATGAAGCCACGTTCCAGAAGTTCTTGTAATTGATCCTTCAGCTCCTTCAACTCTATGGGAGCCATGCGATAAGGAGCCTTGGAAATCGGCTCAGCTCATGGAATGAGCTCGATATCAAACTGTAAAACCCGCATGCTTTTACCATGCATAGTACCCTTAGGATCGTACGTACTAGTTAAAAACTTTCCTAATATAGCATGATTACGATTACGTGTTAGGAGTTTACGTATTATGTACGTGTTAGAACACGATAAGTATTTTATATGCACGATCACGTAATAATTATTTAGCAATAATTAATCACGAACATGCGATCACGAAATCACGAACGTAATTAAAACACGAGCTATTATTAATTACGTATATATATTTATTACGAGCGTAATTAAATATATTAGATTATGGTATTTACGTAACGAGAACATTTAAAACACGAACATAAATAAACACAAACGAGTGACTAAATAACGAGACACGAAAAGAGGTACGGGAACCCCATGGGGGGGGTCCCTACCCGCGACCAAACAAGGGTAATGGGCCAAGCCCATTATCAATTTTTACTAAAAGGGGGGGGGGGTTAATTAATTTTTACTACTCAAAATCACTTTACAGAAGATTTCAAGAAAAACCTAAAACCCTCTCTTTCTCCTCCTCTTTGTACCGCCACCCATAATCACCATACAAGGTGATTCTTTGATCTTGGATCTTGAAGATTTGTTGTTTGTTCGTGTTTGTTCTTCATTCCCTTGATCCACGAATACGGTAAAACCTTTTTAAACCTTTTCTTTTAATTTAATCTTTTTATTAATTATGAACATGTGATGTTTTTATAAAAACACATTAATTAATCATAGATCTAACATGTTTTGATGATTAATTAAATCAAAGGGTCGATTTAAGGGGTGTTTTGTTTTGGCCGCAGGCTGCAACCGACCCCAAGGGGGTTTCGGTTTGCTTAGCCGACCACCACCAAGACCATATGGTCTTGGTTGGTGCGTGTGGGTCCCACGGCAACAAGGGGTACCCCGATTTGGTTCGGGGTACGGTGTCGATTTATGTCCGGTTCATGTTTTTAAGCTTAGATCCGGTTCATGGTTATGTTAGTTTTTTTATGTTATGAACTTATGTTAAAATTAAATTAATAAAAGATGTAATTAATTTAATAACATGACTTAGGTTAATTAATTATTAATAATCATGAAATTATTTTAACCTAAGTATTTATATTATTAAGACTTATATTTAATTAATTATTTTAAAAACCATGTATATAAATAATTAATTAACATGACTTAGGTTATATTATTAATATTTAATAATACATATTTTAACCTAAGTATTTAATATATTTAATTAAAACGTGTTATACTTTAATTAAATATTATAACCTATAGTTTAATTAAATTACATGAAATAATTATTAAACTATACCATATATCATATGACTTAGAAAATAATCATGAAAACACTTAGGCTTATTTACTTAGCTTATTTAACCAGCTTATTTCTAATTATGGAAACTTTCTATTTTTAGAAACTTAATTAAATAAGGCAGCTAATTTATTTATGGAAACCAACTATTGTTAGAAACTTATTTATTTAAGGCAACTAATCTATTTATGGAAACTTATTTAATTAAGGCAGCTAATCTATTTATGGAAACTTTCTATTTTTAGAAACTTATCTATTTTAAGCAGTAAATCTATTTTTTGAAACTTTCTATTTTTGGAAACTTTCTATTTTTGGAAACTTTCTATTTTTGGAAACTTTCTATTTTTGGAAACTTTCTATTTTTGGAAACTTTCTATTTTTGGAAACTTTCTATTTTTGGAAACTTTCTATTTTTGGTAACTTTCTATTTTTGGAAACTAGATATTTTAGGAAACCTGCTATTTTGGAAAGTTACTTATTATTACACAGTAAGTATAATAACACATGAAATGCCAGAAATACTTAATCAGATTAAGCAGAGTATAAGATTTAATACAGTTTAAGGCTTTAAACAGTAAAACATAGTAAGAACACATAAAATAAGCTAAGACATGACATAAAACCAGCTATGTATTTAGTAAGCAGATACTTATTTCATGTACGTATTTATGTAGCACTAGTGTTTCAGAAGTAGGATTCTCTCAGTTCGTCGTTCTCGTTCACTGGACATAAGGTACGGATTCCCGTCCTTTCAGTATGGACATTCTTTCCTTATTAGGATTCCCCGTATGCAGCCAACTGTTTTCCCGTAGTATAAATATGAGTTTGATTGCTTATGTTTAAATATGATTACCTATAGCCATATACATGCATGACCAGTTTCACCTAGTTATGGAGGTACCATAACCATAACATTAGAGACACTGATGTTATGACTTCACCACGGCGGAGTGATTGCTCGTGGCGTCCCTTCAACTTTTGGCCATTTATTTATATTTATCATGTGGGGCGTATGGTTGCATCCTAGTTACATGTTTTATTCAGGATTACATGGTGAATGTGGTGTGTGCCTTGCATCCTTCACAAGGAGCTGATCCCTCCTACCCATAAACCAGTATATTAAATTAGAGGCAGCCCCTCTAATTCGCATGATGAGGTCACCCCTCCAATTATTCATGCACGGTGGATTTTCATGACCTATATTGGCTAATGGTAAAATATGACAAACAGTTTTTATAAGATAAACATAAGACTTTCAAACTATAAAACCAGTTTTATTAAGACTTAACCAGGTTACTCGGGACTTAGTTTTCTTCCGCTGTTATTATGTTATATGCTTATCCTATTCATGCTTTATTGTACATCCGTGCACTGAGCGTATTGCTCAGCCGTTTTCCTTTTCTATGCTCCCAAAATGGCAGGTACTCAGGGACGCTCGTAGACACTAAGAGTACGTGCATATGGACTGGAAGCTGTCTAGCCTTCTTTACATTATGCATTTCCTTCCTTTATGATACTTATGCTTTAGACATTGTTTAGTCCTTTTCCTTTACTATACTATGTTTGTGTGTGATGAGCTTTACTTTTGGACTACCGATGTTTGATTCCGGTATTTTCCTTTATATGGTCAAGTAATGTTTAGACATTTTACCTTGTATGCTTTGATGACACGCCATAATTACTGTGATATTTCCATTTCCAAAATGGGGTGTTACAATTATGGTATCAGAGCTAAGGCTTCGACCTGTAGGCTCTCAAATATGACCTGTGATTAGTGGGTAGTCACTACGGTCTTCCTAGAATTGACAGTTGTTTTCATGCATTCATCATTTTTAAGCATACATATACATGTCATTGTTACAGGGTTTTTGACTAAGTAATGGTTGGTACAGGACTGGCCCTATTTAGTCGCATGTGTTTTATCGAAACTTTTAGATTTGGGACCGACCCATAGGCGTCCCCTCGAAATGTCTTTGTTTTGAGTGAACTGACCAGAGGCGTTCACTCTTGAGCATACAAAAGTTTTCATAAAACTGCATCATGCATTCATACACAAAATTTTCTTGCATAAAATTTTTCTCGTGAAATTTTAGTATAAATTTTTTTCATGTATATACTTTTATATTTTATGTTTTGATCTGTTTAATCATACGTTTTATGTCATACTGTCAGATGGCAAACGCAAACAACATCTGGGCAATATTTGCAGCTGCCGATGCAGAGATGCAAGACGCTCTTCTTCATAACGACGGTTATCCTCCCGCGCCTAACATTTTTCCCATGGAAGGAAGGAATTGGCTCATGAGGGAATACTATAGCCTCAGACAGCGACCTGACGAAGACAGCAATGACTTCATGCAGCGTTTCCTTGGCTATACTGGTGTCCTGAGAGCAGCTGCGGGCACCACTGGAAGAACAAGCAAGACATTTTCGTTGGGCTCTTAATCCAAGGATTACAAATAACTTATCAGGTGCTCCGTTGGATACGGTAGCACAAGTAGCCGATGCAGCACGTAGACTGGAGATGCTGCAGGAGAGGGATGAGTTCGGGGAAGCTGAAAGACCCGACAAGAGGTAAACATTCGTATGCAAGCGGTGACAATCCGTATACTTTCCATATGTCAATTATTCATCTCTTTAACTGTATCTTCCAGGCAGAAAACTGGGGACCGGTCTCAGCCGGCTACTCAGCATCAGCCTCTTCAACCCAAGGGAAACGATCAGACTAACGACCGTTCTGCTACGGATAGGCGTGGCGATAATGACAATTACCGTAACAACGCCGGGAAATCCAACAACAGCAGGTCCTAATACTTACAAAATTCCTTATGTTTTATGTTATAACTCATATTCTGACACTTTAGCAAACTTCTACCAGGAACCATGGAAATGGTAGGGACCAGAACCAGAGAGGTTCGCAGCCTAGCCGTCCAGCTATCACTGGTATTCAATCCTACGATTATCCGCTTTGTCCTTTGTACCCAACTATCATGTCTTATGTGAAATGTTTTTATCAGGTCCTCAGCCAGCCAGAGCACCTGCTGGAGGATACACTCATCCTCTTTGCTCTACTTGCCACCGTAGGCACCCAGGACCATGTCGCCGTAATACTGATGCATGCTTCAAGTGTGGTCTTCCTGGCCATATTATGAAGGATTACCGTAAGGGCGAGATGGATGGTACATCAGGACATGCTGATACCAAGCCGCCTCCTACTACCGGGCGTGTCTACACGACATCTCGAGACCAGGCCAACAAGTCTACAGGTACCATCACTGGAATCTTGTATATGTATGGTCGCGCTGCATGTGTTCTTTTCGATACGGGTGCTACTCACTCGGTTATTTCTACTGCTTATGCTAAGAACATTAGGATGCCTCCCTTGCCACTAGAAAATAGGCTTACTATTTCCACGCCTTTGAGGGACTCTGTATTAATCACCCATGTATACAAGAGTCTTCCCCTAGAATTTGATGATAAGGTTCGACCTGTCGACGTACTTCCGCTGGACATGAATGACTTCGACATGATTTTGGGCATGGATTGGCTATCCAAGTATCATGCTACCATAGACTGCCATTCATATCGAGTTATTTTAGGTGATGTCAATGCACCAGAGTACATTCATAATGGGTTCATACCCGGACGGTCTGTACAAGTCATATCCACCCTGCAAGCGCGTGCACTCCTGTCACATGGCTGCGAGGGTTATCTAGCTACGGTTCACGACATGAATGCTGAATCTCCATCGATTCAGGATCAACCAATAGTGTCGGAATTCCAAGACGTGTTTCCAGCAGGACTTCCGGGCATACCACCTGCACGAGAAGTGGAATTCAGTATCGAGCTGGTTCCAGGAGCTGAACCAATCTCCAAGGCTCCTTATCGCATGGCTCCCATAGAGCTGAAGGAGCTGAAGGATCAACTGCAAGAACTTCTTGAACGAGGTTTCATTCGACCGAGCGCATCTCCATGGGGCGCACCGGTCTTATTTGTTAAGAAGAAGGACGGCAGTATGCGTCTTTGCATAGACTATCGCGAGCTCAACAAGATTACCATTCGGAATAGGTATCCACTGCCACGCATTGACGATCTGTTTGACCAACTCCAAGGGGCCAAACACTTCTCCAAGATCGATCTTAGGTCAGGCTATCACCAGCTACGGGTCAAGGAGCAGGATATTGCTAAGACTGGTTTTCGTACCCGCTATGGCCACTACGAGTTTGTAGTTATGCCATTTGGCCTGACAAATGCTCCAGCAGTGTTCATGGATCTGATGAACAGAATCTTCCATGAATTTCTGGACAAGTTCGTCATTGTCTTCATCGATGACATCCTGATTTTCTCAAAGTCCAAGGAGGAACACGAAGACCATCTTCGTACAGTACTACAGATTCTTCGCCAGAAGCAGCTGTATGCTAAATTATCCAAGTGTAAGTTCTGGTTAGACAAGGTGTCATTCTTAGGTCACATTGTATCAGCAGAAGGAATCATTATGGATCCAGCGAAGGTTGAGGCCATTACTAAGTGGCCGAGGCCGACATCGGCGACGGAAGTCCGCAGTTTCTTAGGCTTAGCTGGCTATTACCGTAGGTTCGTGGAGAACTTTTCCCGCCTAGCACTACCATTGACCAAACTGATGCGGAAAGGGGAGAAATTCGTCTGGACTAAAGATCGAGAGAAGAGCTTTGAAGACCTGAAGCTGAAGCTAGTATCTGCACCGATTCTTACTCTACCATCTGGTACGGGTGGATTTCAAATCTACAGCGATGCATCGGGGAAGGGACTTGGCTGTGTTCTCATGCAACATGGGAAAGTGATCGCGTACGCTTCACGGCAGCTTAAGCCTTATGAAGAAAATTACCCCACGCACGATCTGGAACTTGCTGCAGTTGTGTTTGCATTGAAGATATGGAGACACTACTTATATGGAGAATCATGTGACATTTTCACGGACCACAAGAGCTTGAAGTATATCTTCACTCAGCGTGAATTGAACATGAGGCAGAGGAGATGGTTAGAGCTGTTGAAGGATTATGACATTAATCTGCAGTATCATCCCGGAAAGGCAAATGTAGTAGCAGATGCTCTTAGCAGGAAGTCCGGAATGATCAACGGTATTAAAATCGAAGAGGAAGTCATCAGAGACTTGGAGCGACTAGACATCAAGATCATGGTACGTGGACAGCACGGTTACTGGGAGAATCTTAGAGTAGAACTTGAGTTACTCTCTAAGATCAAGGAAGCTCAGAAGGATGACGGAGAAATCTGGGCGATAGTACAGAATTTGGAGAAGCAGACAGAAGTCAGAGTAGATGTAGACGGTATCGTATGGCAGGGCACAAGACTTTGTGTTCCTGATGACCAAGAACTTCGGGAAGCTTTGTTAGCTGAAGCTCATAGCTCCCCATTCTCGATACATCCTGGTTCAACTAAAATGTACCATGACATCAAGCAGTACTTTTGGTGGAGTGGTATGAAACAGGATGTGGCCACTTACATCTCCAAATGTCTTACCTGCCAGCAGGTTAAGATCGAGCATCAGTGATCTGGCAGTCTCCTTCAATCGTTAGACATTCCAGAGTGGAAGTGGGATAAAATCACCATGGATTTTGTTACCGGCCTTCCGCCTACCAAAAGGAAGCACGATGCAATTTGGGTTATCGTTGATCGACTTACCAAATCAGCTCATTTCTTACCGATCCGCAAGGAATATCCGGTAAGTAAACTCGCAGATACGTATAGACGAGAGATCATGAGACTCCACGGTGCACCATCCAGCATCGTCTCAGACAGAGATCCTCGATTCACTTCGCGCTTTTGGAAAAGTCTGCAGAAAGCTTGGGGTACACAACTTAAGCTTAGCACGGCTTTTCATCCTCAAACGGACGGACAGTCGGAGCGAACCATTCAGACATTGGAGGATATGTTGAGGTCATGTGCGTTGAAATGGACGGGTGATTGGGACGAATACATCTGTTTGGTGGAGTTTGCATACAACAACAGTTGGCACGAAAGCATCAACTGTGCTCCATTTGAGATGTTGTATGGCAGAAAGTGTCGCGCCCCAATCTGCTGGGATCAGGTTGGCGAGCGAACACTCGAAGGACCAGAAATCATAGAGATGACAAATGAGAAGATCGCAGTAGCTAGGCAGAAAATTCAGGAGGCACAGTCACGTTAGAAGAGTTACGCCGATAAGCATCGTAGGGATTTACACTTTAACGTAGAAGATCACGTCTTCCTTAAGGTTTCGCCGGCACGTGGTGTTAGACGCTTCGGGATTAAAGGGAAGCTCAGTCCTCGTTTCATCGGACCGTTTGATATCATTGAACGAGTGGGTGAAGTATCTTACCGATTGGCGTTGCCTCCGCAGCTTTCGCATGTGCACAATGTGTTTCACGTGTCCTTACTCAGAGGGTACCAATATCATCCCCTTCAAATGGTTCAGTATCCACTGGAACAGATACGTGAAGATCTTACTTTTATAGAAGAACCCGAACGAGTTCTTGACAGACAAGAACGAGTCATGAGAAAGAAGACGATTCCATTCGTCAAAATTCTATGGAGGGATCATACCGAGCGGGAAGCCACTTGGGAAACGGAGGAGTCTATCCGGGCTTCTTACCCTCATTTCATATTTTGAATTCGGGTATGTTCTTCTTTTCCAGTTTACTTTATCTATAATTCGGGGACGAATTATTCTTTTTAGGGGGGAAGAGTTGTAAAACCCGCATGCTTTTACCATGCATAGTACCCTTAGGATCGTACGTACTAGTTAAAAACTTTCCTAATATAGCATGATTACGATTACGTGTTAGGAGTTTACGTATTACGTACGTGTTAGAACACGATAAGTATTTTATATGCACGATCACGTAATAATTATTTAGCAATAATTAATCACGAACATGCGATCACGAAATCACGAGCTATTATTAATTACGTATATATATTTATTACGAGCGTAAATAAATATATTAGATTATGGTATTTACGTAACGAGAACATTTAAAACACGAACATAAATAAACACAAACGAGTGACTAAATAACGAGACACGAAAAGAGGTACGGGAACCCCATGGGGGGTCCCTACCCGCGGCCAAACAAGGGTAATGGGCCAAGCCCATTATCAATTTTTCCTAAAAGGGGGGGTTAATTAATTTTTACTACTCAAAATCACTTTACAGAAGATTTCAAGAAAAACCTAAAACCCTCTCTTTCTCCTCCTCTTTGTGCCGCCACCCATAATCACCATACAAGGTGATTCTTTGATATTGGATCTTGAAGATTTGTTGTTTGTTCGTGTTTGTTCTTCATTCCCTTGATCCACGAATACGGTAAAACCTTTTAAAACCTTTTCTTTTAATTTAATCTTTTTATTAATTATGAACATGTGATGTTTTTATAAAAACACATTAATTAATCATAGATCTAACATGTTTTGATGATTAATTAAATCAAAGGTTCGATTTAAGGGGTGTTTTGTTTTGGCCGCAGGCTGCAACCGACCCCAAGGGGGTTTCGGTTTGCTTAGCCGACCACCACCAAGACCATATGATCTTGGTTGGTGCGTGTGGGTCCCACGGCAGCAAGGGGTACCCCGATTTGGTTCGGGGTACGGTGTCGATTCATGTCCGGTTCATGTTTTTAAGCTTAGATCCGGATCATGGTTATGTTAGTTTTTTTTTATGTTATGAACTTATGTTAAAATTAAATTAATAAAAGATGTGATTAATTTAATTAGATAACTTAGGTTAATTAATTATTAATAATCATGAAATTATTTTAACCTAAGTATTTATATTATTAAGACTTATAATTAATTAATTATTTTAAAAACCATGGATATAATTAATTAATTAACATGACTTGGGTTATATTATTAATATTTAATAATACATATTTTAACCTAAGTATTTAATATATTTAATTAAAACATGTTATACTTTAATTAAATATTATAACCTATAGTTTAATTAAATTACATGAAATAATTATTAAACTATACCATATATCATATGACTTAGAAAATAATCATGAAAACACTTAGGCTTATTTACTTAGCTTATTTAACCAGCTTATTTCTAATTATGGAAACTTTCTATTTTTAGAAACTTAATTAAATAAGGCAGCTAATTCATTTATGGAAACCAACTATTTTTAGAAACTTATTTATTTAAGGCATCTAATCTATTTATGGAAACTTATTTAACTAAGGCAGCTAATCTATTTATGGAAACTTTCAATTTTTAGAAAGTTATCTATTTTAAGCAGTAAATCTATTTTTGGAAACTTTCTATTTTTGGAAACATTATATTTTTGGAAACTTTCTATTTTAGGAAACTTTCTATTTTTGGAAACTTTCTATTTTTGATAACTTTCTATTTTTGGAAACTTTCTATTTTAGGAAACCTGCTATTTTGGAAAGTTACTTATTATTACACAGTAAGTATAATAACACATGAAATGCCAGAAATACTTAATCAGATTAAGCAGAGTATAAGATTTAATACAGTTTAAGGCTTTAAACAGTAAAACATAGTAAGAACACATAAAATAAGCTAAGACATGACATAAAACCAGCTATGTATTTAGTAAGCAGATACTTATTTCATGTACGTATTTATGTAGCACTAGTGTTTCGGAAGTAGGATTCTCGCAGTTCGTCGTTCTCGTTCACTGGACATAAGGTACGGATTCCCGTCCTTTCAGTATGGACATTCTTTCCTTATTAGGATTCCCCGTATGCAGCCAACTGTTTTCCCATAGTATAAATATGAGTTTGATTGCTTATGTTTAAATATGATTACCTATAGCCATATAAATGCATGACCAGTTTCACCTAGTTATGGAGGTACCATAACCATAACATTAGAGGCACTGATGTTATGACTTCACCACGGCGGAGTGATTGCTCGTGGCGTCCCTTCAACTTTTGGCCATTTATTTATATTTATCATGTGGGGCGTATGGTTGCATCCTAGTTACATGTTTTATTCAGGATTACATGGTAAATGTGGTGTGTGCCTTGCATCCTTCACAAGGAGCTGATCCCTCCTACCCATAAACTAGTATATTAAATTAGAGGCAGCCCCTCTAATTCGCATGATGAGGTCACCCCTCCAATTATTCATGCACGGTAGATTTTCATGACCTATATTGGCTAATGGTAAAATATGACAAACAGTTTTTATAAGATAAACATAAGACTTTCAAACTATAAAACCAGTTTTATTAAGACTTAACCAGGTTACTCGGGACTTAGTTTTCTTCCGCTGTTATTATGTTATATGCTTATCCTATTCATGCTTTATTGTACATCCGTGCCCTGAGCGTATTGCTCAGCCGTTTTCCTTTTCTATGCTCCCAAAATAGCAGGTACTCAGGGACGCTCGTAGACACTAAGAGTACGTGCATATGGACTGGAAGCTGTCTAGCCTTCTTTACATTATGCATTTCCTTCCTTTATGATACTTATGCTTTGGACATTGTTTAGTCCTTTTCCTTTACTATACTATGTTTGTGTGTGATGAGCTTTACTTTTGGACTATCGATGTTTGATTCCGGTATTTTCCTTTATATGGTCAAGTAATGTTTAGACATTTTACCTTGTATGATTTGATGACACGCCATAATTACTATGATATTTCCATTTCCAAAATGGGGTGTTACATAAACTTTACTTCACGTGTAGGTGGTATGCCCCGAAGTTCTTCTGGAAATACATCCGGAAATTCTGACACTATCGGCTGATTCTGAATTGATGGAGATTCAGCATCCATGTCATGAACAATAGCTAGATAGCCCTCACAACCATGTGAATGTAATGCACGTGCTTGCAGGGTTGATACAATTTGTACAGACCTTCCGGGTACGAACCCGTTGTGAATGTACTCTGGTGCATTAACATCACCGAAGATGACTTGATATGAATGGCAGTCTATGGTAGCATGATGTTTGGATAGCCAGTCCATGCCCAATATCATGTCAAAATCATTCATGTCCAGCGAAAGTGCGTCAACAGGACGGATCTTGTCGTCCAACTCTAGGGGAAGGCTCTTGTACACATGTGTTATGCGTATAGTCTTTTAAAGGCGGCGAAATGTCCAGTACATTCTCTAATGGCATAGGGGATATCCTAACATTCTTAGCATAAGAAGTAGAAATGACCGAATGAGTAGCACCCGTGTCAAATAGAACACATGCAGCTTGACCATACATATACAAGATTCTAGTGATGGTACCTGTAGACTTGTTGGCCTGATCGTGAGAAGTCGTGTAAACACGTCCACTAGTAGGAGGCGTCTTAGTATCAGCATGTCCAGATGTGCCCTCCATCTCGCCCTTGAGGCAGTCCTTCATGCGATGACCAGTAAGGCCACACTTGTAGCATGCGTCGCTGTCGCGGCGACATGGCCCTGGGTGCCTACGGTTGCAGGTAGTGCAAAGAGGATGAGTATACCCTCCAGCCGGTGCCCTTGAGGGCTGAGAGCCTGATAAGAACATTATACATGAGACATGGTAATAGGTACAAAGGACAATGTGGAAAAATTCGTAAGATGTAGTACCAGTGATAGCTAGACGGTTAGGCTGCGAACCTCTTTGGTTCTGGTCCCTCCCGTTACCATGATTCCTGGTAGAAGATTTCTAATGTGTCAGAATTATGAACTATTGCATGTAACATAAGAAAATGAGTAAGTGTAAGGACCTGCTACTGTTGGAGTTTCCAGCGTTGTTACAGTAATTATCATTACCGTCGCGCCTATGCGTAGCAGAACGGTCGTGAGTCTGACCGTTTCCCTTGGGCTGAGTAGGCTGTTGCTGAGTAGCCGGCTGAGACCGGTCCATAGTCTTTTGCCTGGAAGATGCAGTTTAAAAGAGATATAAATATTGACATATACTAAAAGAATACGATTTGGTCACGCTGAATAACGATTGTTTACCTCTTCTCGGGTCTCTCTACTTCCCCGAACTCTTCTCTTTCTTGCAGCATCTCCAGCTTACGTGCTGCATCGGCTACTTGTGCCACCGTGTTAAACGTAGCACACACCAAGTTGTTGGCGACCGATGTACGAAGAGCCCACCGGAAGTGGTATGCTTGCTCTTCGGCAGTACCTGCTGCTGCGCCAAGAAACCAGCCAAACGAAGAAAGCGCTGCATGAACTCGTTGCTGTTCTCCCCAGCTCTCTGTCTGATCCCATGGTATTCCCTCTTTATCTTGTCTTGCTCAGCCTTGGGAAAGAACTGTCCCATCACTAAATCCCTGAACTGAACCCACGTCAAACCAGCTACCCAATCATCACCTCCCTCAGTTTGCTTTAGTGCCTTCCACCATGCTAGCACATCACCTTCGAACCAGTAACAGGTTAACCTGGACTTGAAGACGGGGTCACAGCCGATTGCATCGAAGATCTTCTCAATGTGAGCCAACCAGCTTTCAGCTTCACTGGGGCTATCTGTTTTCTCAAAGGATCGAGGGCGTAGCTTGTTGAATCTCTCCAGCCATGTGACCAATGTTGCTGGAGGAGGAGGAGGAGGTACTGGGTGATGTTGCTGATTGTTGGCAGCCTGCACCTCAGCCCTGATTTCATTCCTCAGCTGAGGAAGCATAGCTTGCATCGCAGCTTGGACTGCTGCATTGAGTTGTTCCTGCTCGCGCGTGAGAACCATCTGACAGTATAACATAAAAATACATAATTAACTGATCAAAATATATACATGAAAAATATTTATACCAATAAATCATGAGAAAAATTTTATGTAGGAAAACTAGTATATGAATGCATGATGCAGTTTTATGAAAAAATTTATATGCGCGAGAGTGAAAGCCTATGGCCAGTTCACTCAAAACAAAAGACATGGCAAGAGGACGCCAATGGGACGGTCCCAAAGTTAAAATTTTGATAAAACATATGCGACTTAATAGGGCCAGTCCTGTACCAACCATTACTTAGTCATAAACCTACAACAATGACATATATATGAATGCATGAAAAAATGAATGCATGAAAACCGACTGTCAGTTCTAGGAAGACCATAGTGACTACCCACTAATCACAGGTCGTGTTTTGAGAGCCTACATGTCGAAGCCTTGTACTTAATACCAAAATTGTAACATCCCATTTTGGTAAATGGAATGTCACGCGTGATTATGGCGTGTCATCAAAGCATACAAGGATAAATGTCTTAAACGTTACATGACCATAAAGGATATACCGGAAACAAACATCGGTACCCCAAAGTAAAAGCTCATCACACACAAACATAAGTACTGTAAATGAAAAGGACTAACAATATCCATGGAAATGAGTAGCAAAATGTATGAATAAATGCATAAAGTAATGAAGGCTAGAAAGCTTCCAATCCATATGCACGTACGCTTAGAGTCTACGAGCGTCACTGAGTACCTGCCGTTTTGGGAACATGAAAGGAAAACGGCTGAGCATAACGCTCAGTGCATGGATATACAAGCATAGAATGAATAACATAAGCATATACAACATATAGCAGTGGAATCGATTAAGTCTTGGAAAACCTGGTATAACTTAGTAAAACTGGTTTTATAGTTTGAAAAGCCTTATGTTTATCTTATAAAAACTGTTTAAAATGTTTACCATTAGCCAATATAGGTCATGAAATATCAACATGCATGAATACTTGGAGGGGTGACCTCATCATGCAATTAGAGGGGTTGCCTCTAATTAATATAAGTTTGGGTAGGAGGGATCAGCTCCTTTCGAAGGATGCAAGGCACACACCACATTCACCTGAATAATCTGTAAAAACATGTAAACTAGGATGCACCCATACGCCCCACATGATAATATGATAATATGGTTAAAAGCTGAAAGGGACGCCACGAGCTATCACTCCGCCGTGGTGAAGTCATAACATTGGTGCCTCCAGTGATATGGTTATGGTACCTCCATAACTAGGTGAAACTGGTTATGCATGTATATGGCTTAGGCATTTAATTAAACATAAGCAAATCAAAACATATAAAACATATATTGGGAAAACAGTTGGTTGCATACGGGGAAATCCTAATAAGGAAAGAATGTCCATACTGAAAGGACGGAGAATCCGTACCTTATGTCGAGTGAACGAAGAAGACGAACGGAAGAGAGTCCTACTTCGATCTCACTAATGCTACATAAAAATATACGTGTATAAGGGTTCTAATTACTGTGTATGTAACTGGTTTTATATCATGTCTTAGCTTGTTTTATATGTTCATGTCTTGTTTTACTGATTTTAACGTTATGCTGTGTTTATCATGTATTCTCGATATTCTGGTTAAGTATTACTTGTATTACTAATATTATTAAACTCGTTCTGTAATAATAAGTAACTTTCTAAAAATAACAAGTTTCCTAAAATAGCAAGTTTCTAAAAATAAAAAGTTTCCAAGAATAGAAAGTTTCCAAAAATAGAAAGTTTTCAAAAATAGAAACTTTCCAAAAATAGAATAGCTGCTTAAAATAAATAAGTTTTTTTAAAAGTAGAAAGTTTCCATAAATAGATTACTGCTTAAAATAGATAAGTTTCTAAAAATAGAAAGTTTCCATATTTAGAAATAAGCTAGATTATTAAGCTAATAAGATAAGCTTAAGTTTTTACTTATTAATATTCTAAGTCATGTGATTAATAGTATAGTTTATTAATTAATACATGTAAATTAAATAAACAATATGTTATAAGATTTAATTAAATACAACATGATTTAATTAATTAAAAGTGTATAATACTTAGGTTAAAACATGTATTAATATTTATATTAATATAACCTAAGTCATGGAAATTATTTAATTATATGTCATGTTTTAATAATTAATTAATTACTTTAGTCTAAATCTCATGATTAAATATTTAGGTTAAAAATCATGTATTATTATTAATTATAATAAACCTAAGTCATGTTTTAATTAAGTTAATTATATAACATGTTAAATTATTTTAATTAATCTTGTAAATAAATAAACTTGTAAAAATTAATTAAACTTGTAGAATTAACGAACCGAACCCGTGTGTTTACCCTTGAACCGGACCAACAAACACCCCCTTAACAGTGACACCCGGCTCAGCCGGTTGCCCTGCTTTCGCAATAATTCCACCGGCTTAAGTCGGTGGTTCCCTTGGTTCTCGGCTAGCCGCTGCCGCGGCTTGAGTTCCCCCTGCTTGGTCAATATAGCCACCGACTTGGGTCGGTGGTGCTTGTTTGTTTTTGCCGAGACCCCCAAAAGACCACAAGGCCACCCTGACTCACGTCGGGGTCCCTTGTTTCGCCTGCTGCCGAACCACAAGACTACACCGAGACCCAAAGGTCTCGGTTGTGGTCACACGCGTGACACCGAGAGCTTCGGCTCTCGGTTTGTGTGTGTCGGCCGAACCAAACCACCCAAAAACCACCATGTTTATTACCCTCATGATTTAATTAACATGTTTTTAATGTTGTTATTTAATTACCATGATTTGACGTGTTCTTGATCTAATTAAATAAAAGAATAAAAAAGAAAAGGTTTAAAGATTACCAATGAGTGAAACAAAAAGGAGAACGATAACACGAACGATTTCCACTTGAATTGAATCACCAAAAATCAACAAACACCTCTCCTAGGTGTGTTTTACCCGGCGGCCAAAAGGGAGGAGAAAAGGGGCTAGGGTTTTGTAATTTTCTAACTCTTCTGTAAAATGAATATTATGTTTTCTCCTTTTTTCTTTTTAGTAAAAATAAAAGTGGGCTTGGTCCTTTCTTGGTCTTTTTGTCTGTGGGTATGTGGGGCCCACAAAGGGAAACCCAACGTTTTCCGTATTCTAAATAATTACGTGTTCTGGTGGTCGTGTTTACGTGACTTTATAATTAAATGTTCGTGCTATAATATATATTTATACGTAATCGTAATAATAATTACGTACATACATAATTATACGTTCATGATTATTTACGTTCATGTTTTCATGTTCGTGATTATAATTATTGTTGATAATAATTATCGTGTATTAATATGCTTCAATACTTATCGTGCAATAACACGTACGTAATTAATGTAAGAGATTTTACTAGTTGAAAGTTCGTTTTCTCGGTGTCTAATCGAATTGATTTCCGGTTAATTGTGTGAGATTAGTTGTTCTTGGTGAAACAAATATTTTTGGATTTGGTAAAATCAATGTGCAAGACTTAATAATAAAGGATAGGAAATTAAAACTAAAGCTAGTTGAAACGTAAACGGTGCAATATTTAAAACGTTAAAAGTAAATGACGTAAAATTAAAACTTAGCGAAAAGTAAATCGACAATTAAATAAAGATGCAAAAACGAAATTAAAGACGAACTTAAAAATAAAAGGAGAAACATTAACCCTTTAACTAGAACAAAGTATTAAAACAAACCAAAACCACCCAATCGGAATACACCCAAAAAGGTGTCCCGATCAGAATGTATTCCGATCGGAAGATCAGAAAGTTGGAATTTACCTGCAATCGGAATGTGCAAATTGGACATAATCAGAATGTCAAGAAATGAAACCAAATCGGAATGTCAACAAAAATTGCTCAAATCGGAATGTTTGATGAGACCAAATCGGAATATGTAAAAACGAGACCCAATCGGAATGTTACAAAATCCTTAGATCGGAATATCTGAAAAGCTTATAATCGGAATAAACTAAACCCTTTTCCGATCATACGATCGGAAAAAGGGGTGCTGCCTGGTCGGAAAGTACGATCGGAAAGGGGTTTTCCCTTTCCGATTTATATGGGATCCGAGACAAAAAAGCAAGGGAAATAAGCTACTGAAATAAGCTAATGACCAAAACTAGAACGAATCCAAAGAGAGATGCACTCAATAAGCATGAATAACAACTTATCAAAACTTTAAATAAACAAACTTTTAAAATCAAAACATAAAAAGATGAACTTTTAAGCACGAAAACATGTATGAACAACACGGATCAAATGTAATCGCACCAAAAGCAAATAAAAATCAAGAAAGGAAGATGAGACATTAAGACAAGAAAAATAAAGATTAAAGAACAATAATTGAAAACTTACTTGAAAATTAAAATGGATTAAAAGAGTATAACAAATGATTAAAGTGCAAGAATTAAAATGACAAGAAATAAAGATGGTGGAAGTGGTGGTTTGTCAAACCACCCAACAACAAGAAATGAAATACTAATGGCCTATTTATAGTGGAGATTAGGGAGGAGCTTAGGAAGCTTCCTCCCTCTTTCCTCTTTTCCTTAATTGCACACTTAAGTCCTTTTCTTCTTAATTGTTTGTTAATCTTGGACTTAATGACTTTGTCTCGGGATTTATTTGAACTCGTCTTGAATTTTCTTCATAAATAAGACTCGATTTCTTCGGCTTTTAGTAAACTTCCGTCTTTTGACTTTTTCTTCGATAAATCTTCAGAATTGGTCTTGGACTTCCGTTCTTTTTCTACTCTTGATCTTTCGACTTCATATTTCGTCTTTTTCTTCGATAAAAGCCCGTGAATGCCGTGTTTTCTCCACTTTTCACCTTTTCGTCCTAAATCACAACAAAAACACAAACCACGCATAATTCCGACATAAATGACATAAAATACACGTTTTGGCTCGGTTATTATTGTAATTAAGTGGTAAAAAGGATGGGTGTTTTCACACCTATCAAATCCCCTACACTTAACCATTGCAATGTCCTCATGCAATGCATTAGTTACAAAGCGCGTTTACATTTTTCATCACAATCAATCCACATTGGCCTTTATTAAAGAGATAGAAAATTATAAACATACAAAGTAAAGAAATCAAAATCATACCTTTGGGTTTTGGAAAGGTCGTGAATGTTCATCATCCTCAATTTTTCACTTTCTCCAAACCAAGCTTAGAAACGAGATCATTGTTATTATAAGTTAGTAAACTAACACGAACTCATGTGGGCCAATTATTCACTTAGACTCCCTTATTCCTAGGGGTATCTCTTATATTTTATTATTGTCTTGAATGATCACGAGGATGCATTTTTGACTTATTTCGATAGTTATTTAGTCCGAAAATAAAGTGAACGATTTAATCAATAGTTAGCTAAAGGACAAAATCTTTTAAAACTGCTTCTCGGGACCTCATAAAGTTCATATCTTGGCATAACTCGCTTCACGATTTGAGACCTTTCTCGGACCGATATTTGGCAGCGACTTCATACTTCAAATCTTTGAGAGACGTTCTTGAAATTATGGTCTTCTCTTCATAATAGGAGTTTCTTCACTTGAAGTTTTGAGAGATTCTTCATATTTGGACCACGACTTCTTCATTTTTCTCCAATCTTTATTTTGGATTTTGATATACAACGATCCGCCTCCTTTTAGGACTTGGATCTATTTATCCTCATACCTTGTTAGGGCCTTTTTGGATAGACTTCTCCATGATCTTTAGGGGAGTATTTGCTTTTCGTCGTGTGTCTCGATCCTTCATATTGATTTTCGATAAATGATTCTTCACATCACTTTTGGATCTTTAGCAACAAAATGTAGCCCTCGTGCCTTGTTAGGGCCTTTTCGGACTCGCCAATCTTCGTATACCGCTTCAATAAGTTATGCCTTGGCTATGAACTCGAATTAATACCGAGCAACTTTTAAACGATCTTGGGCTAGAAGCTAAGTAATCTTTTAAATCGTACAACCTTTTTTATTGCAGATAAATTTATTAACAAGCGAAGGGAGAATAGGCTCATAATTAACTCACATAAATTCACGAAAGAACACCAAACTTATAACTGACTCTATCATCTCTCGTCCTCCACAGTTTAAAATCTCAAGGAATGAGACTCGTGGATGCTTAGCCTATTAAATCAAAGTTTTGGATTTTCGAGTCGCCTATAGGATCTTGCAAACTCTTAGACTTTTTCAAGTTCAGAAAGCGCATTTTAAAGTTCCCTTGATAAACGACTCTCTAGGATCAATTATAGGAACTTGCGAAAAGTTCTTGTTCTTAACCCGTGAGAGTTAAGACTTTCGCGTTTTATAGCTCCCTATATAAAAGCCTAGCAAAACTTGACTTAAACACGTTAAGGATACTAGCTAGAGTGAACTTGGATAAGTAAACTCGGGTTGAGTCAAAAAAATTCACAACGGGCCTAATATATCTAAGATAACTAAACTTGTTAAAACCATTTTATTAAAATAAGAGAAAAATAGCAAAAATAAAGGGAACTACAACTAGGCCAAAATAGATTAAAAATTTTGAAAAATGTCGAAAAATCGATTTTCCGGTTAAAATGAGGACAAATACAAGGAAAAGGCCACTTAACTTCGATAGAAGTCCCCCCCCTACACTTAAGATAAACATTGTCCTCAATGTTTAAGCATGTGAGATTACACTCCCCTACACTTAGGACATTGTGCACTTTGTTTAAATCTTGCTAAAGAAGAGACAACTAAAGGGATTCCTATTTTAATATTGAGAAATATAAAATAGTGAATCGAAAAGAGTTTAGGATAGAACCGGAAAGAAGGAGACACGGAATCACGGTTCGTCAAAAGTCATCAAGAGTGTGTCTTTGAAGCTCTAATCCCTGCACATGATAAGAAAGAAAGCAAGAAACACCACCGGGCTCCCCTCACACTTATGGTGAAAATAGATAGATAATTGGGTTGCCTCCCAAAAAGCGCTTGTTTTTGTTAACCGAGTCACGAGCCTGACTCGTCCCCGAATTAAATAGTCCATGGGGAAGCCTCGAATGTGATACCGGGATCAAAGACCTTGTCCTCGTTCCCGGTTGACATCAACAAAGGAGAGGCGGTGGGATAAGTCTTGAAAGGGAGAAAGGTCCTTTCGACATACGAAAAGTATGTGAAATCAAGATCCACGGGAGGTGGGGTGGGTAAAGTAAACACATTGTCCTCCCCCAAAGACAATAGATGCTGAGCAAGCGGCAAAGCCGTATTGTTATCAATCATAGCATAATCAATGTCACCTCCCGGGTCAAAGCACTCATCCTCCGTGATGGTGGCTAAAGGGGAGGATGAAATGTGCTCGGGAGGGGGACTTGGGACAATATCTTCCTGCAGCAAATTATCAAAAATAATGTCCCCCTCCATATCATCGTCATCATTACCTGGTGGTATGGAGTGAATGTCAATTTCTTCCAGCAATGGGTCATTATCTTCAACGGGAGGAATAGATGGAGGCAAAGACTCGGAAAGAGGAGGAGAAGTCAACGCTTCGATTTGAGCAATAAGAAGGTGCACTTTCCGTAATCTATCGCGAAGAAGCACGTCTTCCACCTTATCCACAAGATCATGTTCATCGGTGAACTGCTCGTAAACCGGAGAGAATAAATCGTCATCACCCGCATCTCCCGGTGGAGATTGAGAAATTTCCAAAGTGAATTTCTCATAGCTTGGATAAAAATCGACATCATAAGGATCGACCTCTTCCGTAAGAGCAACGTCGTCCTTAAGCTCCATAGCAGTCGGTATGTCACAAACCTCATCATCAAACACTTTATCAAGGCCAACATCACTAAGCTCATTCAATGTATCACACTCCTTAGACACGTTTGGGATATTGAGAGGAGGGATGACAATTGCACTGGGACATTGAGCAGTAAGGTCATTCCAAGAAATAGTAGGCTCATCGTCATCATCATCATAATAGCATGGATACACCGGGGGAGGAGTATAAGTCTCGATATTCGATATTTGCTCCTGTCGTTTATCCTCTTGATATTTTTCGATGATCTTGTTGAAAGCTTCTTGAAGTTGTTGACCTTGCTTAGCAAGAGTGGCCCATTGTTCGTGGGAGCTCAAATGTTTGAAGGAGGGTTGATGATCGATGGGGTGTTGTGGGGGCTCAAAATGTTGAAAACCTGAATTATAGCATGGTTGTGGCTCATAGTAGTTCATCGGTTGAGAAGAATCATAAACTGGGTTTGGTTCATAATAATCCATTGGTGAAGAAAACTGAGGACACGGATTTTGCTCATAACAATTCATTGGTTGACAATAATAGGTATCGTGAGGACCCCCACAGTTGTTGCAAAATGGGTAAGGAGAAAGAGTGGGTGCGTCTTATGGATAGCTATTATCATTGTCATAATTGTACCCCGGTTCTTGCCCGTGACCATACGGGTATCGAACCGGGCACGAAACATGCCAATGAGAATCGCTTCCACAATAGATGCACGGGGGAACAGGAGGTGGGTTCAAAAAGAATGAATTAGTCGAGGTGCACAAGGGACAAAATCCGTTTTGTGTGTTGTCGATATCGTTACCGCACCGCTCACATGTACACCATGGACAAGAGTCGTTCCCGTACAATCGTCTCCCACACCCGACACAATGGACATAAAAATCCATAAAGAAAGATAGATAAGCAAGAAGAATATTTTTGGTGCAAAACTTAGAAAAAGAAATGCTTTTTATGATTTTTCAAATGTTTTTGGATTTTTTTTTTGAAAATTTCTTGACACGAAAAATAACGTTCACAAGTGAACGGGTCCCAAAAGCCAACGCGTCTCTCACAAAAAACCTTCGATCCTCACGAAAAGAGCCGGCAGCGGCGCCATTTAATGTAAGAGATTTTGCTAGTTGAAAGTTTGTTTTCTCGGTGTCTAATCGAATTGATTTCCGGTTAATTGTGTGAGATTAGTTGTTCTTGGTGAAACAAATATTTTTGGATTTGGTAAAATCAATGTGCAAGACTTAATAATAAAGGATAGGAAATTAAAACTAAAGCTAGTTGAAACGTAAACGGTGCAATATTTAAAACGTTAAAAGTAAATGACGTAAAATTAAAACTTAGCGAAAAGTAAATCGACAATTAAATAAAGATGCAAAAACGAAATTAAAGACGAACTTAAAAATAAAAGGAGAAACATTAACCCTTTAACTAGAACAAAGTATTAAAACAAACCAAAACCACCCAATCGGAATACACCCAAAAAGGTGTCCCGATCGGAATGTATTCCGATCGGATGATCGGAAAGTGGAAATTTACCTGCAATCGGAATGTGCAAATTGGACATAATCGGAATGTCAAGAAATGAAAGCAAATCGGAATGTCAACAAAAATTGCTCAAATCGGAATGTTTGATGAGACCAAATCGGAATATGTAAAAACGAGACCCAAGCGGAATGTTACAAAATCCTTAGATCGGAATATCTGAAAAGCTTATAATCGGAATAAACTAAACCCTTTTCCGATCATACGATCGGAAAAAGGGGTGCTGCCTGGTCGGAAAGTACGATCGGAAAGGGGTTTTCCCTTTCCGATTTATATGGGATCCGAGACAAAAAAGAAAGGGAAATAAGCTATTGAAATAAGCTAATGACCAAAACTAGAACGAATCCAAAGAGAGATGCACTCAATAAGAATGAATAACAACTTATCAAAACTTTAAATAAACAAACTTTTAAAATCAAAACATAAAAAGATGAACTTTTAAGCACGAAAACATGTATGAACAACACGGATCAAATGTAATCGCACCAAAAGCAATTAAAAATCAAGAAAGGAAGATGAGAGATTAAGACAAGAAAAGTAAAGATTAGAGAACAATAATTGAAAACTTACTTGAAAATTAAAATGGATTAAAAGAGTATAACAAATGATTAAAGTGCAAGAATTAAAATGACAAGAAATAAAGATGGTGGAAGTGGTGGTTTGTCAAACCACCCAACAACAAGAAATGAAATACTAATGGCCTATTTATAGTGGAGATTAGGGAGGAGCTTAGGAAGCTTCCTCCCTCTTTCCTCTTTTCCTTAATTGCACACTTAAGTCCTTTTCTTCTTAATTGTTTGTTAATCTTGGACTTAATGACTTTGTCTCGGGATTTATTTGAACTCGTCTTGAATTTTCTTCATAAATAAGACTCGATTTCTTCGGCTTTTAGTAAACTTCCGTCTTTTGACTTTTTCTTCGATAAATCTTCAGAATTGGTCTTGGACTTCCGTTCTTTTTCCACTCTTGATCTTTCGACTTCATCTTTCGTCTTTTTCTTCGATAAAAGCCCGTGAATGCCGTGTTTTCTCCACTTTTCACCTTTTCGTCCTAAATCACAACAAAAACACAAACCACGCATAATTCTGACATAAATGACATAAAATACACGTTTTGGCTCGGTTATTATTGTAATTAAGTGGTAAAAAGGATGGGTGTTTTCACACCTATCAGTAATACTCGTATTTAATATTCGTGAAACGTAAACATGTTATATAAGGAAAGTTTTAATCATGTACGTAAGATTATATGTGTACTGTTCATGATAAAAGCATGTAGGTTTTACATGTCCGGTTCATGACTAGTTTTTACAAGATAAATTATTTTACAAGTTATTATTATTTTTACAAGAATATTATTTTTAACAAGAAGATTAAATTAATTAAGACATGACTAATAATTAATTTAATTTAAAATGACTTAGGTTATTTATTATTTATGAAATAATACATGTTTTAACCTAAATATTTATTTATTTAATTTAGCTTGTAGTATTAATTAATTATTTAAGACATAGAATATAATTAATTAATAAACATGACTTAGGTTATAATTAATATAATATTAATACATGTTTAACCTAAGTATTTTATACACCTTAGTTTAATTAAATCATGCTTATATTTAATTAAATCGTATAATCTATAGTTTATTTAATTAACATGATATTATTAATAAACTATACAAATAATTACATGACTCATGATATTTAACCAGTAAACTTATGCTTATATTAATAGCTTATTAATTCAGTTTATTTCTAAATATAGAAACTTTCGAATTCAGGAAACTTACTATTTTGGGAACTTTCTATTTTTGGGAACTTTCTATTTTTGTAAACTTTCTATTTTTGGAAACCTGCTATTTTTAGAAAGTTACTTATTATTACACAACAAGTATAATAATATAAGGAATACAAGTAATACTTAATCAGAATACATAGAATACATAATAAACACAACATAACATTAAAAATCAGTAAAACAAGACAAGAACATATAAAACAAGCTAAGACCTGATAAAATCAGTTACGTACTCAGTAAACAGATACTTATACATGTCCCCTATTTATGTAGCATTAGTGAGATCGGAGTAGGAATTTCATTCTTTCGTCTTCTTCGTTCACTGGACATAAGGTACGGATTTTCCGTCCCTTCAGTATGGACATTCTTTCCTTATTAGGATTCCCCATTTGCAGCCAACTGTTTTCCCAGTATTTGTTTTATATGTTTGATTACTTATGTTAGTTAAGAGCCTAACCATAAACATGCATGACCAGTGTCACCTAGTTATGAAGGTACTATAACCATAACACTAGAGGCACCAATGTTATGACTTCCCCACGGCGAAGTGATTGCTCGTGGTGTCCCTTTTCAGTTTTGGCCATTATATTATAGTATCATGTGGGCCGTATGGGTACATCCTAATTACATGCTTACCAGTAATACCAGAGTGAATGCGATGTGTGCCTTGCATCCTTCACTAGGAGTTTATCCCTCCTACCCAGACTATTTAATTAGAGGCAGCCCCTCTAATTTCATGACGAGGTCTCCCCTCCAAGTATTCATGCACGATGGAACCTCATGACCTATATGGACTATTGGATAATTAATACAGAATTGTATATAAAAACATAAGTCTTTTCAAACTATAAAACCAGTTTTATGAACATGTTCCAGGTTACTTAGGACTTATACATTTCCGCTACTATTAGTCTTGCATGCTTATATTATTCCATGCTATACTTGTATATCCGTGCACTGAGCATTATGCTCGCTGTTTTTGTTTTATGTTCCCAAACGGCAAGTACTCAAGGGCGCTCTAGACATTAAGCGTACGTGCATATGGATTGGAAGCTATCTAGCCTTCTCTACTTTATGCATTTCATCATACATTTTGCTACTTATTTCTTTGGACATTGTTTAGTCATTTTCCATTTCAGTACTTATGTTTGTGTGTGATGAGCTTATACTTGGACTACCGATGTTTGTTTCTAGTACTTCCATTCATGGTCATTTAATATTTTTAAGACATTTACCTTGTATGCTTTGATGACACGCCATAATCACGCGTGACATTCCATTTACCAAAATAGGGTGTTACAATTATGGTATCAGAGTCTGGTTTCGACCTGTAGGCTCTCAAAACGTGACCTGTGATTAGTGGATAGTCACTATGGTCTTCCTAGAACTGACGATTTGTTTTCATGCATTTATATCATATGTCATTATCGCAGGAATTTTGACTAAGTAATGGTTGGTACAGGACTAACCGTATTTAGTCGCATGTGCTTTTTATCTATCGTGTTGTTTTGATGAACCGACCCATCGGCGTTCATCTGCGTCATGTCATTTTGTTTAGGTGAGCCGACCCAAAGGCGTTCACCTAAACCCATGCGATTTCATCATCATGCATACATACACTGTTTTCATGCATAAAACTTTTCTCATGATTTATTGGCATAAATTTTTTGTCATGTATATATATTATGTTTTATCAATTTAATCATGCGTTTTGTTTTATATTGTCAGATGGTTCTTGTGACAATCCGTCAATTTATGGTTGATATTTTATTCTCAAGTATAATTTAAAAACATTATTTTTATGTTATATTATGAACTCACTTATTTCTGGGAAGAAATTTAGATTTACGTCTTGAAGTAGCATCGACTACGTCTAAACCGGAGGATTCTACGTTACGTGCTTACGTTTACATACAACATCTTTGGTGTCAGTCCGACATTTCAGAAAATAAATTCCTTTAATATTATTTTGGGATTTTAAATTTGAGTTAGTTCATAAACTCACAAATTTACGAGAAGAGTTTAGGACTTACGTGAATAATTTAACGTCCTTTACGACTAAACCGGAAACCTTAGGATTACGTATTTACATTTTTGAACTTCGTTTTTGATGAGACAATTTTTATTAGATTCGTTTTGTGCCGTTGATTCATAATTTATAAAAACGTTTTCCGTAAAACGACCCGAGGGCACGTAAATCAAGGAAACTAGAATCGAGGAGTACCCGTAAATTAGTGGGGATGAGACAAGTTTACACTTGCCTCACCCCCACATGGGATGGCCAAACTTAACCAACACATCAAAGATGTGTCAAAGTTATATACAAACTATGGACACTTGTCCTTACTTTATACCAAAACTACTTCCGTTCACTAAACAAAAACTATTACTCCTCACTTCCTACATGCAAAACACACATCTCTCTCCTTTTTATCTCTAAATTTCGTCCCATATTCATCCATAAACACCCCATAATCATCCAAAATTAACCACACAAATGTGTTATAACTCACATATGTTACTCTCCTTCAAAAGATATGAAGATTGGTGTTAATTTTAACATCCAAAGAGAAGTTTGCAAGGTGAAGTAGGGCTGATTTTCAAAGACCAACATCTAACTTGGTGATCTTGAAGATTTCATACAAGAGTTCATAAGATTTGGTGACCCAAAACCAAGTCTTGATCCTTCAAACTCTTAAAATCTCATCATTTTGGTTGGTATAAGAATATCTCCTCCATCACTTTGTTCATATATTGTAAATGTATTTTGTATTTTATTTTGAAATGTATATGTATATGATGATGAATGATGATCAAAAATATTATGTGGGGATTTGATGTTGATAGATTTGATTAAAAAGATCAAAATCTACTTGAAAGGATGTTAAACTCATGGCAAAAATTATAGGATGTAGAAAACAGTAAGTAACCATATGATGAACTGCTAAAATAAAATGGATTATTAAAGAAACAATCAGTATTAGGTGTTATACACATGTGAGAGTTGGTCATACAATGGAAACCTAAAAATGAGTGAGATATGATCAAAACAAGTTTAGAGTACAAATCTGCCTACACTGTTTTGGACGAATTTATTAAAATATTTAGAGGTTGATTCATCAGTAGCTATAAGGAATAAAATGAAGCACATATCATGTAGTTTCTGTGATAAAAAATTGAGGTCCTATCTCGTTATATAACTCTAGATATGGACATTTTAGTGAACTTAAACATTAGGACTGATTTTGTGAAATTAAAGTTTAATATTATTATATAAGCACTCAAATAAATATAATATAAAATGTGAATTAAAACCCACTAACTTATATATTTCATTTATATAAATATGCATAAGGATAAATAAATGGACATTATATAAAAATGGTAGTTTGGTAAGTTTTATAAGTTATAAAAACTATAAACATGATTTTTACGTCTTTTCGGCTAGTACCGTAAAATTAACGTTTTTCGTCAATTAAAACTTAGACGATCGGACCCGTCTAATGTAAACTTTTTAAAAGTCATATACTGATATATAAGTACTTAATACACGTAAAAACCGATAAAACCCGAACTATATAACATACGGACATTAACGGGCTAAATTAGCATTATTGGGCTATTAATCCAACTAAATGGGCTAAACACTTATAAATTTACTTATTGGGCTTAACCCACTTGGGCCCAACATGTAGAGTATAATACTGATATTAAAAGTATAATTGGGCTAATGAAAAGTATTGGGCTTGTAATAGGCTTATTGGGCTTAAAACATGTAAATTAGTAAAACTAGTAAACTAGTATAAAAATGTTACCAACACATAAACACTATAATGAATGAGTAAATGAGAATGTATAAACCCACTTGATCATCATCATATAGAAAATCATCATATGTATACATAATTGTTATTTTTATAAATTCATTGGACAAGAGTCTAAGACAAGTATTATTTGTCTAAGTTTCCGTGATTGAAGCACGTACCGTACATCCGAATTGCCGATAACCCGCTTTCCCACACCAACGTGAGTTCATAGCCTCGCACTCTTTTAAATGTTTTTATGAAATGTTTTATAAACCCGCGAGCGAGATAAAATGTTAGTTTTGAAAAAATAGGACACCATTTGTCCCGATTGTTTGTTTATTGATTTGGACCCGAATGATTGTATGACCCGATGAATGATTATATGACTCGATGTGTGAAATGAAATGGATTATTAAAGTTAGGTTATGTCACTAAAAGTCCCATTAGCATGAATTGTGAACTACCGGGATTTGGTAGACGCTTGTGCATATAATGGTACTATTTGGGGACGATCACCCCAGTTCACGCCTTGACGGTTGATCCCCGTCGTGCCACATTGATTGGTAAGCGAATTTATGTATGAGAAGATTTACATAAGCGTGATTATTGTGACGACACGCTGTTTTAGATGCGCAAATGAGTTTCGGGTTAGCTACCCGTTGTTCGATATAGTAAGGTAACAATGTCATGCGGCTTATAATAATCCAAAAATAACGAAATACTGCTATACACACTAAATTACGATATATTGCCTGACTAGCAATACGGGGTCTTATTATTGATATTATGTTCGTGTTTTGGTTTTAAATAAACATATTCATATAACGGTTTTTATTTAACTTTATACAACGTTATAAAACGTATTGTATGATGTTTTTACGACATTGGTTCGTATAATGATTTTGAAGGCAAACCCTATATTATGATTTTTGATAAGGATTTGTATAAAATGACTTTGGCTATTTTATGGCCTATTACAAAGATTTGTACAAAGTGATTTTCGGTAATAATTATGTACCGATGATATATTGATGGTTTTATTAAACTCTATGAATTCACTCGGCGTTATCGCTGACCTTTTCTTTTAACATGTTTTATCTCAGGTACTTGAAGGTAATTTTCGGGAAGAGAACAAGAATTCATGGCCCGCACTTAAATAATATTTTTCCATTCAAATTTTATAAAACCTGTATGAAATACAATGACTTGGGACCTAGGTAAATTTGATATTTATGAATGGAAATGCTTTATTATTAAACGACGCGATTTTTAAGCGTTGTCTATGATGTGAGTAATGTGCTATCCCGTAACACCAACGAGTCTTCCGCTGTATTGAATTGTGTAAATTTGGGGGTGTTACAGTTTGGTACCAGAGCTCTCATTGTAGAGAACGAAAGATTTTTAAAACCAAGGTTTTGAATAAAACATTTCAAAATCTTTTAACTATAAAAATTTTTCTAAAAATGTCTAAAAATCTTTTGACTATAACGGTGCCGAAGAATTCCCGTGTTACCGACAAGGCCAGACTGAGAAGTGTTATTTTAATATATATATAACTTGGATTATATATATGTTGTAATTTGATTACATGATTGTTTGATGACTATTTTAATATTTATACGAGGTTTTTATACGACGTAGATTGTCACAAGGAACCCTAACTCCCCTAGCAAATCAATCGAAGCTATTCCCGTAGGAATTCTAGCTATTCTAGATCTAAACCAAGTTGCGGATATTTATGATCCCGACAAAATGGTTGATATTCGTAGAAATGTAGATACTAGTTGATTGTGATATTGAAGAAGAACTGGCGAGATTAAAACTGATATCGATGTCATGACGATCTTTCCTTATAGAGTGGAGTTTGACAAAACGTTACCACCTGGAAAGGTGTCATCTGATTCGTTGTTACCCAATTCCTAAATTGAAATCGAAAGGGAGAATGTTGCACTTGAGGCTGTCATTGGAACCATTACCCAAAAGCCTCATACCACTAGTACCTTTCCGAGAAGTCCGATTGAATGTGTGAGTCATTTCATACTAGTGACTCATTTGATAACTATTGTTGTAAGAGCTATAGGATTGAAAATTAAGTGTTGATTCATATCGAGATTTTATTGCCCTTTTAAGATTTATGAATAAGGTTGAAAGTATTGGAGAATGAGGTAGGATGTCGCATTGAGTATAAGTTGGCTAAAACTTGAATAAAAGAAAAATTTAACTTGTATGGAATATGAAATTGTTAAGAGGAAGTTGTTAAGTCCTGTGATTGAACTATAAGGTTTTAATTGATTGTTGGTTCGTGTTAAGGGTTGTTCCTAGGCGATTGTCCACTAATGAGGATGCCGAGTGTCCAAGAAATAAATTGAAGAAATCTTCTTCTGAATTGAGACCAATGGATCTTCTGGGACAGGAGGAACACCTAATGACTCTTGTAGATTAGTATTCATTGTGGTATCTTTTAAAAATCCCTAACTTAACTGAGATATCAGTTGGTAAGATGAGTTCTTGGAATTGTATGACATAGTGACACACAATGTGTTACGGTACAATTATGACTTGTTTGTGATTAATGAAAAGACTACCTTTGATTGCTAAATTCTACATGTATCGATGTTGTCTATCTTTTCTTGCTTCTTCCTAATGCTCTCATTAGTGATGCAACCCTTGAACAAGTACTCATCTCAATTTGAGTTACGTTGTGAATTATTCTTTTTGAGTGCCATCGAGGTCATGAACCTCATGATTAATTGGCTAAGCTCATTTCTTGATATATTGTAGTTAATTCTTGGTGAAAAACTTTTCATCACTCTTTTGCAGATCACTCATTGTTTTTATAAGATAAAACAGTATCCCTTGAGAAAATAAATATATTTTGAATTTTCATCACTATAAGGATTATTCAAAGTGAGATTATAAGTGATCGTTATCGAAATGAAGTTGTTTATAAAACACCTTGGAAAGCTTAATTGTTTTCATAACAAAGAAAATCTTTGTAAATTTATTTTTGATTCTTATTTAAGAATTAAGCATGAAAATGTTTTTATTATAAACATGATGATAACATTTTGACGAACTGAGTATTGCATCGTTAATCTTGAAATTGTATATAGTTGCGCGCCTACATACAATTTGGAAGTGACCATGCAAGGCTGATTAGTAGTCACCATGAAATTATTAATAAACACTAAATTTTCTTTGAAGATTGTGAAAGATTAAATTTTTTGAGATCTGCAAAAAGTGCAAAATAGGGACATATTATTAGGGAAACCTACATATGTGCCCGTACTATTTATTCTTCTGAGTCGAATTTACTCATCTGTGGAAATTGTCTTATTTGACAAATTGATATTCCCTTCTTCTCCAATTCTCCCGTGGCGAGATTCTTTGGAAAAGTATCTGATTACCGAGTGTTGATACCCGATTGGATGTATCGACGTTCCTATCATTTCTTTTGATTTGATTCCATTTGAATGACCTGGGTAACGATCCGAGGAGCTTTTGAATGCGTACTCAAACTATGAAAACGTGGGATATATTCATATTTGTTAATGTTTTCGTCTATATCTGATTTGAAATTCTCTCGCATAGATTATGCGTTAACCTTACTCTTTTAAGGTTGGTTATGTCTCCAGATATCCTTGAATTTGTGAAGGATTATGAGTTATTAATTAGTCTTTTGAGAAGCTCACATCTTATCAACGATGACGAAACCGGAAAGTTGATAATGCCAGTAGAATGGATTGATTGATTATGACATGACGAAATTGTCTTAAATGATGTGAACTCGAGTAGAATTCCCCTAAGAGATAAGATGTTCATTATCAAAAGTGATCTAAATAATTCTTGAAGGATGACCATATCCTGCATTTAGACTTGAAATTACACCATGAATGGTTGTGAATTAGTCATAGATATTATAATCTAGAAAGAACTTAAAGTAAATGTATTAAAAGATGTTTCTGTTATCTAAAACTTTAGGAGGTATTTGCTGATTAATTACCTAGACTTACGCCATTAAGGCAAGTTAAAATTGGTATTGATTATATTCCCGGTGCTACACCTGTGGCATGTACGTCAGCACCATCTGAATTAAAGGAATTACCGTGAACAAAGTAAGTTGACGATTAAAATCTATATCCACTACCCAAGATGATAGATTGTTCGATCATTTACAAGGTTCTAGTGTATGTTCTAAAGATTTGATCCACGGCATGGTTATCATCAACTTCACGTCCGCGAAAAAGATTATCTATTCCAATCACTACATCCAAAACTTGTAATGAACATTATGAGTTTCATGTTATGTCGTCTGGATTGACCAATGCACATGTAGCATTCATAAATTTTGTGAATCACGTGTATAGGCTGTAATTTGATAAATTCATGCTTGTGATCATTAAGGACCATTTGTTTGTTTACTAAGAATAAGAAGGAGTTAATAATTATTTATATATTGCCCTGAATTGGCCGAACAATGAAAACCTGTACCTTGAATAATTAACATGTTATTTAAGACTTAATCCTTTATATTAATTGACCGTGTGATTAATAGATAATGGAATATATCGACTCTTCAAAGATTAGAGCCATTAAGGCTTAGGGTTACACCAAAAAGAAAAGTGCAAATATGTTTTGACAAATGTTTTAACAAAGGATTTTTAAGGGATTATTCCCTTATAACCAAATCATTTAACTAAACTCCTGTTTAGGGGTAAATGTTTGTGTATACCTCAAGACAACCTAAGAGGGATTGAGGAAACCATTTAAAACATGACTTGAAATTTGAAACGACAATTTTTGCTTTTCAATTAAGGAAATTATGACCAAAGTATAAAAAAAAGATTTTTCGAACATTTACGGATCTTATTAACTATTTTAATTATTTTCGATAAATCAACAAAAATCGTGTTAATTAAATTCAAATTTATATTGAACAATTTTCTAGAACTGGGCGAACTAAGAAATTTAAAAATTTTTACGTTGACATTTCATAAAGATTAAATATTTATTATTTAATTACTGGTAATACTTATCGACGCTTTAAACGTCAGATTGAGCAAAACTGATAAAAATGATAGTCGAGACGAAACTAAAACTTAGGAAATATGAAGAAAGAATTTCTGAGTGATTTTGGTTATGATAATTTCATCAGGAAAGTTGAATGTAAATACTGACACATTATGTAGAAAGGATAAAGAACCAATTAGGAAATGTTCGTTAATAATGACTGTGCAAAATAAAATTGTCGAACAATTTAAAAATAGCTGATGCTTGTAAAAAGGATAATAAAGATAATAAAAGGGGTTCGCGGCTAATGTGAACCAATAGATTCGAGAAGCCTATGGCATTAAATGTATAAAAGGCCACTTGTGGTTGCCTAAATATTGAGATGTAGTCATGTTGGAATCTCGTAAGATTAAGTATTCTATTCATGCTATTTCTGATTTAGTGTATATTTATCTAAATAAGTTGTACTGATGGCAAATTATGATGGCAGACATCGCCTCATACATTAGTAAACGTCTAACTATTGCAAAGGTCATCATCTGAATTTGATTCGATTCGGGTCATCGTCGACAAACTGACCAAATCTGCTAATATCATTCCTGTTAATGATAGATTCTTGATGAACAAATTGACTCTTTTGTATTTAAAGGAGCTGTATAAACCTGGTGTGCCTGTATCGATCATCTCTATCAAGATCCTCGCTTCGCATCGAATTTCTAGAGATTTGCTCAGAAGTCATTGAGAACGAACCTTGATGAGAGTACTGTTTACCACCCCAATCGAAGGGACGAGGTAAAGTAACGAAAAAAACACTAGAAGTGTTGTTTTATGTTTGAATGATTGACCTTTGGTAATAAACTATATAATCGTTTTCCTTTGGAGAGATTATCATTGATAATTATCATATTAGGATCGAGATCGAATCTGGTGAGGATCTATATGAGAGCATCTGTAAGCCGGAGTTGGGATGAAGACACTCGACATACACCCATTGTGAGTTGAACATGTCTTTTAGGTTTAAGGTTTCCTATGATGACGAACCTAACCTTACAAAATACCCGACCCGCGAGACTTGAAATGATTGTTGAAATTAGGATTTGATTATTGACTGCCAGTAGTGGGCAGGAGGTTTTGTGAATATGAAGTGTAGATCTTGAAGTGCAGGATGGGTAGCGAAGTTATGCCAAAAAAATTTCACCTTGGAAAAAAAATGGATAGATGATCTGAAAGATCATGGGAAATAAGTCCCCGTTGAATGGACCATTAAGATGATGTAAAAGTTGGTTTGAAAGGCATATAAGCTGGATCTACCCTAGGACTTCAAGGGCTGCGTAAATTATGTTTCGTAAATCGAACTTGATAAAACATCTATCAAGTGAAAATCTGAAATCTTCTTGATGAAGTTTAGATCGGCAAAAAGTTGCATTCATCAAAAACCCGTGAACATCATGGATAGAGAAAGTAAGTCGACATTAAGCCTGATCTTATTCCCGTAGTTATGTTTGATGAAACTCGCGTATTGTAATGAATTACACTTATGAGAAAAGACCGAATGTGAAGGAAATACCCACATCGCTTTAACTCTATAAGAAGCGAGTAGTAAGATAAAATGATCTTTGAGGACAAAGATCCTGTTTAGGGGTAAATGCTGTGACAATCCGTCAATTTATGGTTGATATTTTATTCTCAAGTATAATTTAAAAACATTATTTTTAAATTATATTATGAACTCACTTATTTCTGGGAAGAAATTTGGATTTACGTCTTGAAGTAGCATCGACTACGTCTAAACCGGAGGATTCTACGTTACGTGCTTACGTTTACATACACCGTCTTTGGTGTCAGTCCGACATATCAGAAAATAAATTTATCCGTGAATATTATTTTGGGATTTTAAATTTGAGTTAGTTCATAAACTCACAAATTTACGAGAAGAGTTTAGGACTTACGTGAATAATTTAACGTCCTTTACGACTAAATCGGAAACCTTAGGATTACGTATTTACGTTTTTGAACTCCGTTTTTGATGAGACAATTTTTATTAGATTCGTTTTGTGCCGTTGATTCATAATTTATAAAAACGTTTTCCGTAAAACGAACTGAGGGCACGCAAATCAAGGAAACTAGAATCGAGGAGTACCCGTAAATTAGTGGGGATGAGACAAGTTTACACTTGCCTCACCCCCACATGGGATGGCCAAACTTAACCAACACATCAAAGATGTGTCAAAGTTATATACAAACTAAGGACACTTGTCCTTACTTTATACCAAAACTACTTCCATTCATAAAACCACTAAACCAAAACTATTACTCCTCACTTCCTACATGCAAAACACACATCTCTCTCCTTTTTATCTCTAAATTTCGTCCCATATTCATCCATAAACACCCCATAATCATCAAAAATTAACCACACAAATGTGTTATAACTCACATATGTTACTCTCCTTCAAAAGATATGAAGATTGGTGTTAATTTTAACATCCAAAGAGAAGTTTGCAAGGTGAATCAGGGCTGATTTTCAAAGACCAACATCTCCCTTGGTGATCTTGAAGATTTCATACAAGAGTTCATAAGATTTGGTGACCCAAAACCAAGTCTTGATCCTTCAAACTATTAAAATATCATCATTTTGGTTGGTATAAGAATATCTCCTCCATCACTTTGTTCATATATTGTAAATGTATTTTGTATTTTATTTTGAAATGTATATGTATATGATGATGAATGATGATCAAAAATATTATGGGGGGATTTGATGTTGATAGATTTGATTAAAAAGATCAAATTCTACTTGAAAGGATGTTAAACTCATGGCAAAAATTATAGGCTGTAGAAAACAGTAAGTAACCATATGATGACCTGCTAAAATAACATGGATTATTAAAGAAACAGTAAGTACTAGGTGTTATACACATGTTAGAGTTGGCCATACAATGGAAAACTAAAAATGAGTGAGATATGATCAAAACAAGTTTAGAGTACAAATCTGCCTACACTGTTTTGGACAAATTTATTAAAATATTTAGACGTTGATTCATCAGTAGCTATAAAGGAATGAAATGAAGCACATATCATATAGTTTATGTGATAAAAATTTGAGGTCCTATCTCATTATAGAACTCTAGATATGGACATTTTAGTGAACTTAAACATTAGGACTGATTTTGTGAAATTAAAGTTTAATATTATTATATAAGCACTCAAATAAATATAATATAAAATATGAATTAAAACCCACTAACTTATATATTTCATTTATATAAATATGCATAAGGATAAATAAATTGACATTATATAAAAATGGTAGTTTGGTAAGTTTTATAAGTTATAAAAACTATAAACATGATTTTTACGTCTTTTCGGCTAGTACCGTAAAATTAACGTTTTTCGTCAATTAAAACTTAGACGATCGGACCCGTCTAATGTAAACTTTTTAAAAGTCATATACTGATATATAAGTACTTAATACACGTAAAAACCGATAAAACCCGAACTATATAACATACGGATATTAACGGGCTAAATTAGCATTATTGGGCTATTAATCCAACTAAATGGGCTAAACACTTATAAATTTACTTATTGGGCTTAACCCACTTGGGCCCAACATGTAGAGTATAATACTGATATTAAAAGTATAATTGGGCTAATGAAAAGTATTGGGCTTGTAATAGGCTTATTGGGCCTAAAACATGTAAATAAGTAAAACTAGTAAACTAGTATAAAAATGTTACCAACACATAAACACTATAATGAATGAGTAAATGAGAATGTATAAACCCATTTGATCATCATCATATATAAAATCATCATATGTATACATAATTGTTATTTTTATAAAGTCATTGGACAAGAGTCTAAGACAAGTATTATTTGTCTAGGTTTCCGTGATTAAAGCACGTACCGTACATCCGAATTGCCGATAACCCGCTTTCCCACACCAACGTGAGTTCATAGCCTCGCACTCTTTTAAATGTTTTTATGAAATGTTTTATAAACCCGCGAGGGAGATAACATGTTAGTTTTGAAAAAATAGGACAACATTTGTCCCGATTGTTTGTTTATTGATTTGGACCCGAATGATTGTATCACCCGATGAATGATTATATGACCCGATGTGTGAAATGAAATGGATTATTAAAGTTAGGTTATGTCACTGAAAGTCCCATTAGCATGAATTGTGAACTACCGGGATTTGGTAGACGCTTGTGCATATAATAGTACTATTTGGGGACGATCACCCCAGTTCGCGCCTTGACGGTTGATCCCCGTCGTGCCACATTGATTGGTAAGCGAATTTATGTATGAGAAGATTTATATAAGCGTGATTATTGTGACGACACGCTGTTTTAGATGGGCAAATGAGTTTCGGGTTAGCTACCTGTTGTTTGATATAGTAAGGTAACAATTTCATGCGGCTTATAATAATCTAAAAATAACGAAATACTGCTATACGCACTGAATTACGATATATTGCCTGACTAGCAATATGGGGTCTTATTATTGATATTATGTTCGTGTTTTGGTTTTAAATAACCATATTCATATAACGGTTTTTATTTAACTTTATACAACGTTATAAAACGTATTGTATGATGTTTTTACGACATTGGTTCGTATAATGATTTTGAAGGCAAACCCTAGATTATGATTTTTGATAAGGATTTGTATAAAATGACTTTGGCTATTTTATGGCCTATTACAAAGATTTGTACAAAGTGATTTTCGGTAATAATTATGTACTGATGATATATTGATGGTTTTATTAAACTCTATGAATTCACTCGGCGTTATCGCTGACCTTTTCTTTTAACATGTTTTATCTCAGGTACTTGAAGGTAATTCTCGGGAAGACAACAAGAATTCATGGCCCGCACTTAAATAATAATTTTCCATTCAAATGCTTTGTAAAACCTGTATGAAATACAATGACTTGGGACCTATGTAAATTTGATATTTATGAATGGAAATGCTTTATTATTAAACGACGCGATTTTTAAGCGTTGTCTATGATGTGAGTAATGTGCTATCCCGTAACACCAACGAGTCTTCCGCTGTATTGAATTGTGTAAATTTGGGGGTGTTACAGTTCTCACACGCGAGCAGGAACAACTCAATGCAGTAGTTCAAGCTACGATGTAGGCCATGCTTCCTCAGCCGAGGAACGAAATCATGGTCGAGGTGAAAGCTGCTAACAATCAGCACCAGCACCACCATCCTAATCCTCATCCTCCTGCTCCAGCAACACTGGTCACATGGCTGGAGCGACTCAACAAGCAACGTCCTCGATCCTTCGAGAAGACTGACAACCCCAATGAGGCTGAGAGCTGGCTAGATCATATCGAGAAGATATTTGATGCAATGGGCTGCGACCCTGTCTTCAAGGCAAGGTTGGCCTGTTACAAGTTCGAAGGTGACATGTTGGGATGGTAGAAGTCAGTGAAGCAGTCTAAGGGAGACGACAATTGGGTATCTGGCTTGACTTCGGCTCAGTTCAAGGAGTTAGTAATGGTACAATTCTTCCCCAAGGCTGAGCAGGATAAGCTGAAGAGGGAGTACCACGGGATCAGTCAGAGAGCTGGGGAGAACAACAACGAGTTCATGCAGCGCTTTCTTCGTTTAGCTGGTTTTCTTGGCGCATCAGCAGGTACTGCAAAAGAGCAAGCATACCACTTTCGTTGGGCTTTTCGTACATCGATCGCCAATAACTTGGTGTGTTCTACTTTCAACACGGTGGCACAAGTAGCCTATGCAGCACGTAATCTTGAGATGTTGTAGGAGAGAAATGAATTCGGTGAGGCAGAGAGACCCGAGAAGAGGTATATTTTCGTCACTCAGCGGTGATCATTTCAATTCATTCAGTACTATCCAAATATTTATCTTTCTCTATAAACTGCATATTTCAGGCAGAAGACTGGGGACCGCTCTCAACCGGCTACTCAGCAGCAGCCTACTCAACACAAGGGTAACTGTCAGACCCAAGACCGTTCTGCTTCGGATAGGCGTGGCGGTAATGATAATTACTGTAACAACGCTGGCAACTCCAACAACATCAGGTCCCTAAACTTACTCATTTCTTATATTACATGCGCATAATTCATAATTCTGACACTTCAGTATCTTCTGCCAGGAATCATGACAACGGAAGGGAGCAGGACCACAAAGGTTCACAGCCCAACCGTATAGCTATTACTGGTATTATGCCTTACGATTTTCTGCATTGTCCTATTTGTACCCATAAACCATGTCTCATGTGTACTTTCCGGAGCAGGCTCCCAGCCAGCAAGGGCACCTGTTGGAGGGTATACTCACCCTCTCTACACTACCTGCAACCGTAGGCACCCAGGGCCATGTCGCCGTGATAGCGATGCTTGCTTCAAGTGTGGTCTGACTGGTCATCGCAGGAAGGACTGCCACAAGGGTGAGATAGAGGGCACATCTGGACATGCCGACTCCAAGCCACCTCCTACTACTGGGCGGGTGTACACGACCTTGTGTGATCAGGCCAACAAGTCTACAGGTACCATCACTAGAATCTTGTATATGTATGGTTAAGCTGCATGTGTTTTATTTGACACGGGTGCTACTCATTCGGTCATTTCTACTGGTTATGCCAAGAATGTTAGGATATCCCCTATGCCTTTAGAGAATGTATTAAACATTTCCACGCCATTAAGAGACTCTGTACGCATAACCCATGGGTACAAGAGCCTTCCCCTAGAGTTTGACGACAAGATTTGTCCAGTTAACGCACTTCCATTGGATATGTGCGATTTTGATATGATATTGGGCATGGACTGGCTATCCAAACATCACGCCACCATTGACTGCCATTCATATCGGGTCATCTTCGGTGATGTAAATGCACCAGAGTACATTCACAACGATTTCGTACCCGGAAGGTCTGTACAAATAATTTCAACCTTACAAGCACGTGCACTATTGTCACATGATTGCGAGGGTTATCTGGCTACTGTTCATGATTTGGAGGTTGAATCTTCATTTATCCAGAATCAGCCGATCGTGTCAGAATTACCAGACGTGTTTCCAGAAGAACTTCCGGGCATACCACCTGCTCGTGAAGTGGAGTTTAATATTGAGCTCATCCCAGGATCTGAGACAATTTCTAAGGCTCCTTATCGCATGGCTTCCATAGAGCTGAAAGAGTTAAAGGAACAACTACAGGAACTGTTGGAATACGGTTTCATCCGACCTAGTGCTTCTCCATGGGGCGCACCGGTTCCATTCGTAAAGAAGAAGGACGGCAGTATGCGTCTCTACATAGATTATCGTGAGCTTAACAAGATCACCATCAGGAATAGATATCCGTTGCCACGCATTGATGAATTTTTTGACCAACTCCAAGGGGCCAAACATTTCTCCAAGATTGATCTAAGGTTGGGCTATCATCAGTTACGGGTTAAAGAGCAGGTCATCGCCAAGACTGCTTTCCGTACACGTTATGGGCACTACGAATTTGTAGTCATACCATTTGGCCTTACCAATGCTCCAACTATTTTCATGGACTTGATGAACAGTATCTTCTATGAGTTCTTGGACAAGTTCGTCATTGTCTTTATTGACGACATTCTGATTTTCTCTAAATCAAAGGAGGAACACGAAGACCATCTTCGTACTGTACTATAGATACTTCACCAGAAGCAGTTGTATGCTAAATTCTCCAAGTGCGAATTCTGGTTAGACAAGGTGGCGTTCCTAGGCCACATTGTATCAGCAAAAGGAATAAACATGGATCCAGCAAAGGTTGAGGCTATTACCAAGTGGCCAAGACCGACATCAGCGACTGAAGTTCGTAGTTTCCTAGGCTTAGCTGGTTACTACCGTAGGTTCGTAGAGAACTTTTCCCGTTTAGCACTGCCATTGACCAAACTGATGCGGAAAGGGGAGAAATTCGTCTGGACTGAAGAAAGAGAGAAGAGATTTAAAGACCTAAAGCAGAGGTTGGTATCTGCATAGATTCTTACTCTCCCATCTGGTATAGGTGGATTTCAAATCTATAGTGATGCTTCAGGGAAGGGACTTGGTTTTGTTCTCATGCAACATGGGAAAGTGATTGCTTACGCATCACGACAACTTAAGCCTTATGAGGAGAACTACCCTACGCATGACTTGGAACTTGTAGCAGCCGTGTTTGCATTGAAGATATGGAGGAACTACTTGTATGGCGAATCATGTGATATCATCACAGATTACAAGATCCTGAAATACATCTTCACTCAACATGAACTGAACATGAGACAGAGAAGATGGTTAGAGCTGTTGAAGGATTATGAGATTAATCTGTAGTAGGAAGTCCGGTATGATCAACGACATTAAGATTGAGGAAGAGATTATAAGAGACTTGGAGCGACTATACATTGAGATCATGGTACGTGGATAACACGGTTGCTGGGCTAATCTTAGATTGGAACCTGAATTACTCTCTAGGATCAAGGAAGCTCAGAAGGGTGATGGTGAAATTTGGGCGATCATTCAGAACTTGGATCAGCAGACGTAGTTTCGGTTAGATAACGACGGTATCTTATGGCAGGGCACTAGACTTTGTGTTCCTAATGATCTTACACTCAGGGAAGCGTTATTGGCTGAAGCTCATAGTTCCCTGTTCTCCATTCATCCTGGTTCAACCAAGATGTACCACCACATCAAGCAGTACTTTTGGTGGAGTGGTATGAAACAGGATATTGCTACTTATGTCTCTAAATGTCTTACCTGCAAGCAGGTTAAGATCGAGCATCAGCGGTCTAGTGGTCTACTACAACCGTTAGACATTCCAGAGTGGAAGTGGGACAAGATCACCATGGATTTTGTTACCGGTCTTCCGCAGACAAAGAGGAAGCATGATGCGATTTGGGTTATCGTTGATCGACTTATTAAGTCAGCTCATTTCTTACTGATCCGCAAGGAAGATCCAGTTAGTAAACTCGCCGATATTTACAAGAAGGAGATCATGAGACTTCATGGTGCTCCATCTAGTATCGTCTCGGATAGAGATCATCGATTCACTTCGCAATTTTGGAGAAGTCTACAAAAAGCTTAAGGTACAAAACTTAAGCTTAGCACGACTTTTCATCCTCAAACAGACGGACAGTCGGAGCGAAGTATTCAGACATTAGAAGACATGCTTCGAGCATGTGTATTGGAGTGGACAGGATATTGGGATGATTATATCTGTTTGGTAGAATTTGCATACAACAAAAGTTGGCACGCCAGCATTAAGTGTGCACCGTTCGAGATGTTGTATGGCAGAAAGTGTCGCGCCCCAATCTGCTGGGATCAGGTTGGTGAGCGAACACTTGAAGGACCGGGGATGATAGAGTTGACCAACGAGAAGGTCGCTGTGGCTAAGAATAATTACAGGAAGCTCGCACACGTCATAAGAGTTATGTTGACAAGCATCGTAGGGACTTACATTTCAACGTAGGAGATCATGTATTTCTTAAGGTATCACCGACACGTGGTGTTAGACGTCTTAGAATCAAAAGGAAACTCAATCCTCGATTCATCGGACCGTTTGATATCATCGAGCGAGTCGGTGAAGTATCTTATCGCTTAGCGTTACCTCCGCAGCTTTCTCACGTTCATGATGTTTTCCATGTGTCCTTACTTAGAGGGTACAATTATCATCCCCTTCACACCGTTCAGTATCCACTGGAACAGATTCGTTAAGATCTTACCTTCATAGAGGAACCCGAGCGAGTTCTTGACAGACAAGAACGTGTCATGAGGAAGAAGACGATTCCATTCGTCAAAATTCTTTGGAGGGATCATACCGAGCGGGAAGCCACTTGGGAAACAGAGGAGTCTATCCGGGCTTCTTACCCTCATTTCAAGTTTTGAATTCGGGTATGTTCCTCTTTCAGTTTACTTTATCTATAATTTAGAGACGAGTTATTCTTTTTAGGGGGAAGAGTTGTAAAACCCACATGCTTTTACCATGAACAGTACACTTAGTAAACGTACGTACATATAAAACTTTCCTTTTATAGCACGAACACGTGTCACGATTATTAATTACAGTAATTACGTACGTGTTATTACATGATAAGTATTAAGTACGTGATAGTACACGATAATTATTAACAATAATAATTATAATCACGAACATAAAATCATGAACGTAAAAATCACGAACACAATTAATTATGTACTTATTTAATATAATACGATTAATATCGTTACGTACAAGTATCTATCTATAACACGAACATTTAATTATAATATAACACGGAAACACGAACGTATGTGCACGTAAAATATTAGACACGGGAAAAACTTCGGGTTTCCCCTTATGGGCCCCACATGTCGCGGACACCAACGACAAGAGGGCCAAGCCCACTTTTGATTTTAATAAAATAAACAAAAAGGAGAAACACATTTTCATTTAACAGAGTTTTCTTAAATATTAAAAAACCCTAATCCTCTTTGTGCTCTCTTGGCCGCCGACTATAGCACCACCACAAGGGAGTGGTTGTTGATTTTGGGTAATTAAATTCAAGTGATTGTGTTCGTGTTATTGTGTTCCATTCGTTTCACGCATTCGGTAATCCGTTATCCTTTTCTTTTGATTCTTTTATTTAATCAAGAACATGTAATCATGGGGTTTAAATTAAACAAGTAATTAAACATGTTAAATTAATCATGGGGTAAATAAAAAGAATGCTTTGGGTTGGTTTGGTTCGGCTGACGCAAGGAAACCGAAAGCCGAAGCTCTCGATGGTCTTCGAATCACCACCAACCGAGACCCCATGGGCTTGGTGTGGGCTGTGTGGTCTCGGCAGCATGGAACCAAGGGACCCCGACTTGAGTCGGGGTACCGTTTGGTTTGTTTGGGTCTCGACAGCAGCAAACAACACCACTGGCTAACTGTCGGTGTCCATTTTGGGTCAAGCCGGGGGAACACAGGCCTTAGCAGGGGGAGCCACCAGCTAACCGCCGGTGGGAACCTTGTTAAGGCAGCGGCTAGCCGAGGCTAACCAGGGGGAACCACCGGCTTTAGCCGGTGGTGATTTTACAAAAACATTGGCAACCACCTGAACCGGTTCGCCACTGTTAAGGGGGTGTTTGTTTGGTCTGGTTCATAAGGAATTCGGTCCGGTTCACGGTATGTCTAAATAAAACACGGTTCCAGTTCATGACTAGTTCTTATAAGCTAAATTATTTTTACAAGTATATAAATTTTATAAGAAGATTAAATTAATTAAGACATGACTAATAATTAATTTAATTTAACATGACTTAGGTTATTTATTATTTATGAAATAATACATGTTTTAACATAAGTATTTATTTATTTAATTTAGCTTGTAGTATTAATTAATTATTTAAGACATGGAATATAATTAATTAATAAACATGACTTAGGTTATAATTAATATAATATTAATATATGTTTAACCTAAGTATTTTATGCACCTTAGTTTAATTAAATCATGCTTATATTTAATTAAATCGTATAATCTATAGTTTATTTAATTAACATGATATTATTAATAAACTATACAAATAATTAAATCACTCATGATATTTATTCAGTAAACTTATGCTTATTTTATTAGCTTATTAATTCAGCTTATTTCTAAATATGGAAACGTTCTAATTCAGGAAAATTACTATTTTTGGAAAATTTCTATTTTTAGAAACTGATTTTTTTGGGAACTTTCTATTTTTGTAAACTTTCTATTTTTGGAAACCTGCTATTTTTAGAAAGTTACTTATTATTACACAACAAGTATAATAATACAAGGAATACAAGTAATACTTAATCAGAATACATAGAATACATGATAAACAAAACATAACATTAAAAATCAGTAAAACAAGACAAGAACATATAAAACAAGCTAAGACCTGATAAAATCAGTTACGTACTCGGTAAACAGATACTTATACATGTCCCATATTTATGTAGCATTAGTGAGATCGGAGTAGGAGTTTCATTCTTTCGTCTTCTTCGTTCACTGTACATAAGGTACGGATTTTCCGTCCCTTGAGTATGAACATTCTTTCCTTATTTTGATTCCACGTTTGCAACCAACTGTTTTCCCAGTATTTCTTTTATATGTTTGATTATTTATGTTAGTTAAGAGCCTAAGCCATATACATGCATGACCAGTGTCACCTAGTTATGGAGGTACCATAACCATAACACTAGAGGCACCAGTGTTATGACTTCCCCACGGCGAAGTTATTGCTCGTGGCGTCCTTTTTGAGTTTTGGCCATTATATTATATTATCATGTGGGGAGTATGGATTTATCCTAGTTACATGCTTACTAGTAATACCAGAGTGAATGCGATGTGTGCCTTGCATCCTTCACTAGGAGTTGATCCCTCCTACCCAGACTATTCAATTAGAGGCAACCCCTTTAACTGCATGACGAGGTCTCCCCTCCAAGTATTCATGCACAGTGGAACCTCATGACCTATATGGGCTATTGGCTAATTAATACATAATTTTACATAAAAACATAAGTCTTTTCAAACTATAAAACCAGTTTTATGAACATGTTCCAGGTTACTTAAGACTTATACATTTCCGCTGCTATTAGTCTTGCATGCTTATATTATTCCATGCTATACTTGTATATCCGTGCACTGAGCGTTATGCTCAGCCGTTTTCCTTTCATGTTCCCAAACTTCAGGTACTCAAGGGCGTTCGCAGACTTTAAGCGTACGTGCATATGGATTGGAAGCTATCCAGCCTTCTCTACTTTATGCATTTCATCATACATTTTGATACTTATTTCTTTGGATATTGTTTATTCCTTTTCCATTTCAGTACTTATGTTTGTGTGTGATGAGCTTATACTTGGACTACCGATGTTTGTTTCTGGTACTTCCATTCATGGTCATTTAATGTTTTAAAGACATTTACCTTGTATGCTTTGATGACACTCCATAATCACGCGTGACATTCCATTTAACAAAATGGGGTGTTAAATATTTGTGGTACGTGTCGTGCATTCATTAACTTATAAAGTTTTAATTAATCCATGTTTTCGTGTATTTAAAGCATTCATGGATTTTTAAGCGGGTTTTACATGATCAATACATTTTTGCAGCTTGGACATTGCAGTAGTGTGATCTTTATTGATGTTGTTGATAAATTTTATCTGGTTTTCAATAGTGTTCCTGATTTCTTGATGAGTCTCAGCAAGCTTGTCTACGTAAGTAGCCATATCCTTGAGAATGGCGGTTTCTTCTCTGATCAACTCTCATTCGTTCCGTGATGAGGGAACGAGTGCCTCAAAGTTCCAAGCAACGTAATCTTCGATGTTTTCTTCGCTTACAGGGATGATCGTGTCATCCTCGATCTTCGAGTTAGGCTGACGCCGAGCTTATTTTTGTAGCGGTGCACCCCTGAGTCAGGAGTTCTCATGGCCAGCGTTGGTGTGGGGTAGTGAATGGCGAGTTAGCTACTTGTGGTGGCTAATAACTGAGATTTTGCATGGATAAAATTAAAGTTCAAGTTCTCGATATCTTAACAAATTGATTATTGGCTTAAAGTATGACTCAGTTGTTTTTTGTGAACAAATATTTTTGGTTGTTTTTAAATTTAAATGTGCAAAGACTTAAAAGTAAATGTCGTTAAAGTAAAATGGCGTTGAAATAAAAGGCGTTAACATAAAGCTAAGTCTAATTAAACGAAAGGGTGCAATATTTAAAAACGTGACGGAAAGTGAATTGATTAAATGTCTTGAAATTAAAAAGCGTGACGAGAATTAAAATTGACAAAGTATAAAAATGATAACTTAAAAATAAAACAAGACAAAGTAGTAAAAATTACCCTAATCGGAAAATATTCCGATCAGACTCACCGTCGGAATAATCAAAACACCCTCGATCGGAATGTTAGAACCCTGATCGGAATGTTTACTTACTCTTCTGGTCGGAATATAGATCCCGTCGGAATGTAGAGTGGAACTTGGTCGGAATGTTGAGCAGAACCCCTGATCGGAATATCGAAGCTATACCTGATCGGAATACCACACAAATACCTCGATCGGAATGAGGGAAAGAGCATCAATCGGAATAACTGTCACTTACCTGATCGGAATTCCCAAAACTCCCCTGATCGGAATACCAAAGCCCTCCTCGTCGGAATATTGTAAACCCTTTTCCGACCAAGTTAAAGAGCTGGTCGGAATATGAAACCCTTTTCTGATTTGTCAGATCGGAATACGGAGGAAAAAGAACAAATTAAGCTAGAGAAATAAGCTACTAATCAAATAAGCACACAACGAAATACCTAAGGCAAACCGTATAAAAATAAGCTACTTAACTGAAATTTTAAGACTTTTAAAACACGAAATGAATAAGCTTTACGAAAAACAACTTTTATATAAAAATAACTTTTATAAAAACTTTAAAAACTTAAAGATGAAAACAAATAAGCTATAAGAATCAATAATCTAACACAATCACAAGCATAAAAACACAATCTTTAATCAAATAAGCAAGATAATAAACATGTAAGCATAAAGATCAAGCAAGAAAGAAAGGTAGAATGAGAGATTTTTGACAAGAAAAGTAAAAGTGCAATAAAGATAAAATTAACTTACTTGAAAATTAAAGTGCAAGACAAGGTAATTAAATGTGCAAGTAATTAAAGGTGCAAGGTAATTAAATGTGCATAAAAGTAAAGGTGGAAGAACTAGTGTCACTCTAGCCAACAAAAACTAATGAAATGAAAATGAGGGGTATTTATAGGTGATTAGGGAGATGGTTAGGGGAAGCTTCCTCCCCTCCTTCCTTTCTTGTTAATTGCACCATTAAGTCCTTCCTTCTTAGTCTTTTGTTAATCTTGGACTTAAAGGACTTTTGGCTTGGGATTTCTTTAAACTCGTCTTTTAATTCTTCAATAAATAAGACTCAAGTTCTTCGGCTTTAAGTAAACTTCCGTCTTTTTACTGTTTCTTCGATAAATCTTCAGAATTGGTCTTGGACTTCCGTTCTTTTCGTACTCTTGACTTCTTGACCTCATCTTTCATCTTTTTCTTCAATAAAAGCCCGTAAATGCCGTGTTTTCTCCACTTTTCACAATTTCGTCCTAAACCACAACAAAAACACAAACCACGCATAATTCCGACATAAAAGACATAAAATACACGTTTTGGCTCGGTTATTATTGTAATTAAGTGGTAAAAAGGATGGATTTTTTCACACCTATCAAATCCCCTACACTTGACCATTGCAATGTCCTCATGCAATGCATTAGTTACAAAGCACGTTTACATTTTTCATCATAATCAATCCACCTTGGCCTTTATTAAAGAGATAGAAAACTATAAACATTCAAAGTAAAGAAAATAAAAACATACCTTGGGTTTTGGAAATGTCATGAATAATCATCATCCTCAAGTTTTCGCTTTCTCCAAACCAAGCTTAAAAACGAGATCATTGTTATTATAAGTTAGCAAACTAACACGAACTCATGTGGGCCAATTATTCGCTTAGACTCCCTTATTCCTAGGTGTATCTCTTATATTTTATTGTTGTCTTTAATGATCACGAGGATGCATTGTTGACTTATTTCGATAGTTATTTAGTCCGAAAATAAAGTGAACGATTTAATCAATAGTTAGCTAAAGGACAAAATCTTTTAAAACTGCTTCTCGGGACCTCATAAAGTTCATATCTTGGCATAACTCGCTTCGTGATTTGAGACCGTTCTCGGACCGATATTTGGCAGCGACTTCATACTTCAAATCTTGAGAGACGTTCATGAAATTATGGTCTTCTCTTCATAATGGAATTTCTTCACTTGAAGTTTTGAGAGATTCATACTTGGACCACGACTTCTTCATTTTTCTCCAATCTTTATTTTGGACTTTGATATACAACGATCCGCCTCCTTTTATGACTTGGATCTATTTATCCTCATACCTTGCTAGGGTCTTTTCGGATACACTTCTCCATGACTTTTGGGGAGTTTTTGCTTTTCGTCGTGTGTCTCGATCCTTCATATTGATTTTCGATAAATGATTCTTCACATCACTTTGGATCTTTAGCAACAAAATATAGCCCTCATGCCTTGTTAGGGCCTTTTCGGACTCGCCAATCTTCGCATCCCGCTTCAATAAGTTATGCCTTGGCTATGAACTCTAATCCATACCGAGCAACTTTTAAACGATCTTGGGCTAGAAGCTAAGTAACTTTTCAAATCGTACAACCTTATTTATTGCAGATAAATTTATTAGCAAGCGATGGGAGAATAGGCTTATAATTAACTCACATAAACTCACGAAAGAATACCGAACTTATAATTGGCTCTATCATCTCTTGTTCTCCACAGTTTAAAATCTCAAGTAATGAGACTCGTGGATAATTTGCCTATTAAATCAAAGTTTTGGGTTTTCGAGTCGCCTATAGGATCTTGCAAACTCTTAGACTTTTTCAAGTTTAGAAATCGCATTTTAAAGTTCCCTTGATAAACGACTCTCTAGGATCAATTATAGGAACTTGCAAAAAGTTATTGTTCTTAACCCGTGAGAGTTAAGACTTCCGCGTTTTATAGCTCCCTATATAAAAGCCTAGCAAAACTTGACTTAAACACGTTAAGGATACTAGCTAGAGTAACTTAGATAAGTAAACTCGGGTTGAGTCAAAAAATTCACAACGTTTGAAAATTAAAACCACTTTATTAAAAATTTATTCTAATAAGGGGAGAAAATAACTATACAAAGGTAAAAACTAATAGGCCAAAATAGATCAAAATTTTTGAAAAATGTCGAAAAATTGATTTTCCGGTTAAAATGAGGACAAATACAAGGAAAAGACCACTTAACTTCGATAGAAGTCCCCCCTTCACTTAACATAAACATTGTCCTCAATGTTTAAGCATGTGGGAGTAAACTCCCTTATACTTAGGACATTGTGCACTTTGTTTAAATCTTGCTAAGGAAAAGACAACTAACGAGATTCCTATTTAATATTGGAAAATATAAAATAGTGAATCGAAAAGAGTTTAGGATAGAACCAGGAAGATGGAACACGGAATCACGGGTCGTCAAGAATCATCAAGAGTGGATCATTAAGCGCGAATCCCTGATTAAGAGAGGAGAGGAAATAGCAAACACCAACGGGTCTCCCCTACACTTATGATAAAGAAAGCTAAAAGATAGATGCATGGGTTGCCTCCCAAGAAGCGCTTGATTTTTGTTAACCGAGTCGTGAGCCTGACTCGACCTTGATCATCATAGGAATAAGCATGAAATATATCCACCAGGATCAAAGACATAGTTTTCGTCCATCAAATAGCACAAGCTTAAGGCGAACAAGGCAAGCCAAAGAAGAGTAGGCAAGGTTCCCTTAAGCAGCGATGGAGCACGGTGGAAGCAAGGGTGAAGTGGTGCAAGCAGATTTCCATAAGTTCCAAAGATATTTCCTTTTATTTCATCAGGTGGATACTGAGATGGCTGAATAATATCGATACCGAGGTCGAACACCTTTTCCTTTAGGGGAAAATAGCACTCAGGCTCCACAGAGTGTGAAGAAGATCCACGAAGAAGCACAACCTCGTCCTCAGAAGGTGGACAAAGAGGTGTTAACTCATACGTGCTGCGGATATTGGTGTCGACCGGTTTCTTCTCCTTAGAAAGAATGTTCTTCAAATCCAAAGTAGGATCAAGACGATAATCTTCAAAATCATAAGGAGGAGCATCACTCTCATGAGGGAAGTAAGTGTTGAGAAACGTAGAGAAATCTTCCTCAAATGAGTAATCGTCCAAAGTAGGATCGAGTGATGGCGGAGGATCTTCATCATGTGAAGAATCGCTCGAAAGAGTATCAGCCTCATCAAAATCATCATATGTGGGCAGCTAGGGATACTCGGAAGTACAATCATCAAAATCATCTGAATCTGAGCTAGACTCATCATCATAAGCATCAAAGACCGGTGGAGAATCATAAATGGGAGAAGGTTCCAAAGTAGACCGAGAATCATCCACATCATCTTGAAAAAGTGGATTATCAATGGAAGAATCGAATAGAGGATTGTTGTAGACGACAAAATCATCGAGCACATTAATCATATTCACTGATTCTCGGCCTCCAAAGGTTGTACTTGTAAGCTTCCCCATTTTAAACACTTGTGCATCATCCCCGACTCTTAAGATTAACTCACCTTCGGCCACATCCACTAAAGCTCGTCCGGTTCTCAAGAATGGCCGACCAAGTATTAAAGGAATACGAGGGTCCATTTCATAATCAACAACCACAAAGTCGACCGGGAAAGTAAATGTGCCAACTTTAATAAACACGTCTTCGGCTATACCAACGGGGTAAGCGAGAGTGCGATTTGCAAGTTCAAGAGTCATCTTTGTTGGAGTGAGGTCGGGTAATGATAGTGTTTTCCAGACACTCAATGGCATCAAATTAATACTAGCCCCGAGATCAGCAAGGGCAGTAAATTCTTCAGTTTTGTTGAACACGCAAGGCAACACAAAACGACCGGGATCTCCAAGCTTTTCCGGAAGTTCTTTAAGAATAACTGCAGAGCAGTTTTCATTTAAGCGTGTGTTGGCGAGTTCAATCAGCTTCTCCTTCTTGTTAAGCAATTCCTTAAATGCTTTGACAAATTTCGGCATATGGACAAGTGCTTCAAGAAAGCTAATATTGAAGTTCATTTGAGAGATCATCTTCACACAGCGTGACACTTCAGAGTCGTCCTTGGTTAGCATTTTGGTCTTGCCTAAACGAAGAGGATATGGGATATTAGGTTTGGGTGGTGAAGGTGCAGGTGTAGCAGGTAGTTGAGATGTTGAAGGGTCCTTCTTGGAAACATCGTCATGACGAGGCGGAGACGGTAATGGTGCACTAATACTAGGTGTAGGAGGAGTAGGGATAAATGGTGGTGGAGGAGATGTAGATGATGGGGGTGGGATCGGTGGATCAACAATGGTAATTCCACTACGAGTAGTAATAGCACTCACATTTGCGCGCGGATTGGTGACGGTGTTTGAAGGTAGAGAACTCGAAGAAGAAGGTTGAGCTGCGGGCAAGAAACTAGCAAGCATATTCTTCAAATCATTTGTTTGATTGCTAAAGGAGGATTGAATGTTATCTCGAAGCTCAGATCTAATCTCATTTCCTTGCTTTGTAATATCTCCTTTCAGATTGATAATTTGGCTCTGAAGATTCTTGATTTGCTCATCTTGGGTTCTCATGATGGCTTCAACATCGGGATTAAAGGGTGGGGTTTGTTGGGCGGGTGGGTGATAAGGATTAGAAGCTCTTGGTGGGATTTGGTTTCTTCTATTGTAATTGTTGGCGGGGTTTTGGTTTTGAGTAGAAAAACCGGGTGAAAGGTAGTTGTTGGATCGGTAACTCAGCAGATTTCTATCCCCTTGAGGTCGAGCTTAGTAATTTTCCGGTGAATAATTACCATAAGCTGCATACACATTTTCCGGATTTCCTTGAGTCGAAGGACAATCGGTGTATGAGTGTGGACCGCCGCATGTTTCACAAGGATTAGCAACCGCTTTAACTTGTTGTTGTTGTTGGTTTGAAGCGAGAAGTGTGATACTTTTGCTCATTTCAGTCATCATGCGGGTGAGTTCGGTCATATCAGGGTTTGCTGAGGTAGAAGAAACATTGACTCTCGGGTTGTTCCTTGAAGAAGTGGAGGAATCCCAATTTTTGTGGTGAGTAGTCATGCTCTCAATTAGCTCTCTACACTCCTCGGGTCTCCTTTTCATAAATGTGCCACCGGCGGCTGCATTAATCGTATCACGATCACGAAAAGTCAAACCGTTGTAGAAAGTATCAATTAAGGTCACAGGGAGCATGTTGTGGTTTGGACAACGATCAATCAAGACATTATATCTTTCCCAAGCATCAAAAAGAGATTCATCGGGATCTTGCATGAAACCACTGATTTGATTGCGAAGGCTCGTGACCATGGATGGTGGAAAGTAGCGCGACAAAAAGCGTTGAGTCATATCATCCCAAGTGTGAATAGAATTCTTCGGGAGACGATCAAACCATTTCTCGGCATGATGCGATAAAGTATGTGGAAAGAGTTGTAGGCGTAGAACATCCATTGTGGCACCGGTGCACTTCATGCTTTGGGTGATTGAAATGAACTTGTCGAGGTGTTTGTTGGCATCATCATCAGGCATTCCTCTAAAAGGATTTGTTTGCACTTGCTGAATCATGTGGTGCTTCAACGAAAACTCCGGAGCCGTGATTTGCATGGCGCAATCGGTCCTCCTCGTCCAAACATGGTAGGTTGACAAAGCTCCTCCATGGTCCGAAGATCGGGCTGTGGAAGAACATTGTTGTTATTGTTGAGGTGCGGTGGATGATTATTGTTGTTAACACCTGACATAGCTAAATCTTCTTGAGTCTCGGGCTCTTGATAATTAGAAGATCTAGTACGCATACACCTGAAAATGGAAAAGAAAAAGAAACCAAACACAAAGACAAGATATATACACAATAAAAGTAAAATCTTTTTGGATTTTTGAAATTTTTAATTTGATTTTTTCTTTTTATTTTAAGCAAGAAAAATAACGCTCACAAGTGAACGGATCCCAAAAAGCAACGCGTCTCTCACAGAAAACCGTTAATCTTTACGAAAAGAGCCGGCAGCGGCGCCATTTTAATAACTGAGATTTTGCATGGATAAAATTAAAGTTCAAGTTCTCGATATCTTAACGAATTGATTATTGGCTTAAAGTATGACTCAGTTGTTTTTGGTGAACAAATATTTTTGGTTGTTTTTAAATTTAAATGTGCAAAGACTTAAAAGTAAATGTCGTTAAAGTAAAATGGCGTTGAAATAAAAGGCTTAACATAAAGCTAAGTCTAATTAAACGAAAGGGTGCAATATTTAAAAACGTGACGGAAAGTGAATTGATTAAATGACTTGAAATTAGAAAGCGTGACGAGAATTAAAATTGACAAAGTATAAAAATGATAACTTAAAAATAAAACAAGACAAAGTAGTAAAAATTACCCTAATCGGAAAATATTCCGATCAGACTCACCGTCGGAATAATCAAAACACCCTCGATCGGAATGTTAGAATCCTGATCGGAATGTTTACTTACTCTTCTGGTCGGAATATAGATCCCGTCGGAATGTGGAGTGGAAGTTGGTCGGAATGTTGAGCAGAACCCCTGATCGGAATATCGAAGCTATACCTGATCGGAATACCACACAAACACCTCGATCGGAATGAGGGAAAGAGCATCAATCGGAATAACTGTCACTTACCTGATCGGAATTCCCAAAACTCCCCTGATCGGAATACCAAAGCCCTCCTCGTCGGAATATTGTAAACCCTTTTCCGACCAAGCCAAAGAGCTGGTCGGAATATGAAACCCTTTTCCCATTTGTCAGATCGAAATACGGAGGAAAAAGCACAAATTAAGCTAGAGAAATAAGCTACTAATCAAATAAGCACACAACGAAATACCTAAGGCAAACCGTATAAAAATAAGTTACTTAACTGAAATTTTAAGACTTTTAAAACACAAAATGAATAAGCTTTACGAAAAAACAACTTTTATATAAAAATAACTTTTATAAAAACTTTAAAAACTTAAAGATGAAAACAAATAAGCTATAAGAATCAATAATCTAACACAATCACAAGCATAAAAACACAATCTTTAATCAAATAAGCAAGATAATAAACATGTAAACATAAAGATCAAGCAAGAAAGAAAGGTAGAATGAGAGATTTGTGACAAGAAAGTAAAAGTGCAATAAAGATAAAATTAACTTACTTGAAAATTTAAAGTGCAAGACAAGGTAATTAAAGGTGCAAGTAATTAAAGGCGCAAGGTAATTAAATGTGCATAAAAGTAAAGGTGGAAGAACTAGTGTCACTCTAGCCAACAAAAACTAATGAAATGAAAATGAGGGGTATTTATAGGTGATTAGGGAGATGGTTAGGGGAAGCTTCCTCCCCTCCTTCCTTTCTTGTTAATTGCACCATTAAGTCCTTCCTTCTTAGTCTTTTGTTAATCTTGTACTTAAAGGACTTTTGGCTTGGGATTTCTTTAAACTCGTCTTTTAATTCTTCAATAAATAAGACTCGAGTTCTTCGGCTTTAAGTAAACTTCCGTCTTTTGACTTTTTCTTCGATAAATCTTCAGAATTGGTCTTGTACTTCCGTTCTTTTCGCACTCTTGACTTCTTGACCTCATCTTTCATCTTTTTCTTCAATAAAAGCCCGTAAATGCCGTGTTTTCTCCACTTTTCACAATTTCGTCCTAAACCACAACAAAAACACAAACCACGCATAATTCCGACATAAAAGACATAAAATACACGTTTTGGCTCGGTTATTATTGTAATTAAGTGGTAAAAAGGATGGGTGTTTTCACACCTATCAGTGGCTTGTTCGTCGCATTCGGTTTGATCACCCCACTGGTTGTCTTATGGATCGATTGGCTAGAGAAAATAGGTGCCTCATTCGATTGTGCTTTCTTGCCTCCCATCGGGGTGCGATTGGTAGAAAACGATCCGGTCTTAGTCATGTTCTTAGAGTTTAGTGTAGGGTCCTATGAATGGCGCCAACAAGTTGATACAAAGTTAGATATACCACGTCTAACCAAGTGAACTTGTGATGAAGACCCTGCACACTAAAGAAAAGACACCGTTAGGCTTACCGTGGGATTAGACTCTGGCGTGAGAGTAAGTAATCGATTTAGTTGATAGTTATGGTATTATGATTGCAAGTGAATCGTACCTTTCTGGTACCTCGGAGGTTCCTTATATAGCCGGTGAAACCCTAGTTAGGCGTATAGAATCATGCGGCCTAAGTAAGAGATAAATACCATATACACCGTGATCCTTATCATTTAAATATGAAGAGTGTATATCCTCTTAACTTAGGCGAATCATAGTCCTATTCAGACTATGGCTCTGTTTGACCTTGACCACGTGCGGTCTTCCAGAAACTGCGTGTGAGAAACGTCTGTTGGGCCTCGTTGGCCCAAGACGCTGTCTGTTTAGCCCATTCGTGATGGATTGGATAAGAGTAGTACCCGTGAGTCGGGCTCATGGCCCGACTAGAGACTATACATCATCATTCTTTTTTTATTTCTAATTTTTAAATTTTAGTTTTGGTTTTGGTTGTATTCTTTTTTATGGTATTTTCTCGCCTTTCAACTTTTGTTGAAATGGTTATTTATATAATTTCAGTTCTTCGGCCAATTTTTTCTTTACTTCTAACGACCATATACACATTTAAAAAATGTCAAGGCCCATGGCCATAACAAAATTCCTCGGGTTAACAGAAAAATCACACTAAGAGAGGAAGGTATCATAACAAGCCTCCCCCTCTTCATTTGGGCCCCACTGCTGTCACATCAGCGCCACATCACACCAACACAACTTACAAAAATACCCCTTCACTCACAACACACCCAACCCTTATTCATTTGGGTCTCACCACTTTCTTTTCTTTCTTTTTTTTCACTTTCACACAAAATAAAATTTATTTCATTCAAATAAAACACTACAAATACGGAAATAAAAATTACAAATACGGAAATAAAAAATACAAATACAGAATTTCAAAATACGATACGATACGATATGGTACGGTTCGACGAAACTTAATTGGTTTCGGGATCCGAATCAGATTCTGATGAAATACCCCAAGAATTCTTGATGAATTCGGCAGTCTTTTCCCACTTGTTTTGCTTCTCCAATTCTTGTTTCTCCCTTTCTTCTTCTGCTAATGCTTCACGTAATGCGTCTTCATCATGAAGCAGTTGATGTTCTTGTTCCTCAGTAAGACGAAACTCAGCAGGTACCTCGTATTCTTCAACATGGCTCTCTGGTTGATCAACAGTAGGAACTGATGATTCACCCATCGTGTTTGGGTAAGGTTGTGGAGGGATTTTCTCTGATACCTTTTCTGGTGTCGATGGGTTGCTTCGATTAGCTTTTCATTTGTTTTGTTTCTTGTTTGCAGAAGTGTTTTCTTGAGACATGTTTGAGAGCATGGTTTTGTGTGAGAAAAAAAAACTAAATGGAAGTAGTATTTATCGACAAAATATAACCGTTGGGAAATTGAAATTATAACATAGCCGTTGGAAAATTCAATACTGAAATTAAAATTACAATATAGAAAATAAAATAACATTACTAAAACTAAAATAACATTATTTAAATTAGAACTAAAACACGGAAATTAGAATTCTCTAATCCATTCTTTTTTAAATTCCACTTGTCTTTCGATTTTAACGACTTCATCAAACAAAGCATCATGTATCACATAGTCTTTGTCTGATTCTTTTTTCAAAAAATTGATCATCGAATCATGCCACTCTTTTGGAATATCAGTGCATTCTTCATATTTTTTCTGCAAATCATCTTTTGCAACGGATGCACTTTCAAATTTCTGGGCTAAATCCATAATCGCTTTCTGCTGAACGTTGTCTTCTTCAATTAGGTAAGCAACCAATGTTTTGATTTGATCAAAAGTGTGTGGAGCTGAACAAGCCATTCTAGTATTTTTTTTTTGATTTTAGGGAATAAATATGTTTGTTAAAAATGTTAAATTAGGAGAGTATATATAAAGGATACAAATATTTTAAAAAATAATTTTAAAAGGCAACGGATAGATTTTTTAAACAAACAACGACTATTTTTTTCATACGTGGCTCGTCGAAGAGATTTCGGTTTTCCGAAATTTGCTCGGCGAATAGAGGGTCGGTGTGGCGACGAGGGCCGACGAGCGTGCCACGTGGTCTCGACGAACAATTCAACACCGTGACACCCTCCTCTCTAACAAGCTTATGTGACCACAATAACACATTACAACTAAACTATAACAAAACAACTTTTGCTATCGGAAAAAACCAAAAAAGACCAACAAACCGGAACCCTTAGAAAACAAAAACACTAATGAAGACCCGTCGTATCAAAGCGCAGGTCTCCGTTACTTGTTAATTCTTCTCCGTTACTTGCCGTTCAAAAAAAAAGTAAAAATTCTTCACATGTTATCGGTTATTCTAATTACGACTGAGATATGGGCTAATGTATACCAAATATGTTGGGCTGGGTAACTCAAACGTCCAAAGTAATATTTGAATAATTGAAAGCTATTACTAACCCTACACGTTCGGCAATAACTGATTTCCCGCCATTTCAAGTACCAACCGCTCTTTGATCCGTTTCACTATGCAAATTCATTTTCTTATCCATCAAATCTTTTAAACAACCTTGCTACATCATGCCTCATCAATCGCTCGCTTGCATCGCTATCGTCACATTATCCATGCTTCCTAATCTATGTATATCAGGTACAGAAACGTTTTCATTTTAAGATACTTATGTCAAAAAAAAGTTCCAATAAAAAGCCTATTGAGAAGCTGTAGAGCCAAAAGTGGTTCAGATCTCGTTCAACGGGATTATGCAAGAACAGTATGGTTGATAACAGGTGCACATTCATGAAATTACTAGCAGTTACTAAAATAAAGTCTTATCTCTGTTGTGTTGCAGATGATTCGGACTTGCGAAGTCCCACGATAACTTTTGAATGGGTAGATCAGAAGGATAAGTACAGGGTAGGTGAAATTGCAAGTATTAAGGTTAAGGTTATAAAAGATTTCAAGACTGAACAGGACAGGCACCTTTTTAGACCAAATGTCTCGATACATGACGTAATGGGGAACAGCAGTCTCATTACTGGGCTTTCTTACGATTTCAGTGCAGATATGAATAATTGGAGGATCACGTTTATACCAATTAAGGTCGGGTCATTCTATTTGCTTATTACTGACGATAAGTTTGAAGTTATGGACCCGACTTTGCATTATTTTGCTACACCAGGTTTTTGTTATATGCTTATTGTTTCCCCTTTAGTCATTCTTCTTTGTTGTGTATATTTGAGTTACTAAATGATGATTTTATGTCCCTTTTGGGCCAGTTAATTTGTTACAAAAAACCCCTTAGAAGCTGGTTTCAAAAATGATAATCTTAGAAGCTGGTTTAAAATATAAACGTTTACTTGAGAATACATAAAACTGAAAACTTTATTAACTAGACGAGTACCTGAGAATAGCAATTCTATAGAAGCAGTTAAAACTATTTTTTGGTTAAGTGTACTGTGTAACCAAATAATTATCACTATAAGCGGCCGCTAAAAAATCCCGTTGATATGCACGGGTACTCGTCTCGTATCTTATATATGCAGATATCCCTTTGCTTTAAATTAAGTTTTCCAATTTGAAATAGTTGGTGATCGACGTCTTTTTTAATCAAAGGCGAAATTTATGAGCTTGGTGGCATCGTGTCATGGATGGGATCAATGGACTATTTTATAGCTGGAATGACAGCAATTGTCCTGATACTGCCTAAAGATGCATTTGGTAACACTGTCACATCTGAGAGCGAAGGGCAAAAGGAATTCTATGATTTTGAGTTCTCTGCAAATGTTGATAATGGGTCATATGTAGAACCAGGCAAGGCGAATTACAAAGGATGGAATGAATTTGGTTATCTCGCCTACGAATTTGTTATAGTCACATCAGGAACTCATTTACTTCACGTAAAACACAAGAACACAAGCTTGATTGGTTCTCCGTTGCGTTTAAAAGTTGGCCCAGGTGGCTTATGTACCATATGATCTAATGTCCATGCGATTTAATTTGTTAATTTTGATAATATTGATCTTTATTGTTATTGATTTCAAGAATTTGGTGATCAGGGCCACTTGATGTTGGCAACTGTATGCCAGAGTGGAGGCCCAACGCAAAATATTATCAGCTTGCATCTAAGATGGAAACTTTTATACACCAGCGAGATAATCATGGGAACCTTGTACCAGGACTTCATGTGTTTGATATTCAAGTTTTGATTAAGGGGACAAATTTGTCTTATCCCATTCGTGACATGCAGTTTATGGAGGTATCACCAGGCATTCAGTCTCTTACTTTCACAACAACTGTACCAGGAGACTTTAGCCTGACAATCTCAGATAAGAGTGAGAAGAAACAGATAATGAATATGCCATATGAATTCAATGTCTTCGTAGGTTTGTATTTTATATTTCTGTCATCAACATGCTGTACTTTTTAGTATAATATCAACTTTATTGAAATGGTCCGTTCGGGTAATTATAGTATTTTTTTTATATTGTATACCGCAATCTAGTAATCAAATTTACGAAATGAGCTATTTTGGCAAGTACCGTGTACTTTGCTTCTAGTTTGTATATATATCTAGTAGCTAAGTAATTTTTTCTTTTATTTTTACCACATGGTCAGTTTTAGAAACTTTTATTACCACGTTAGGACATAAAAAAAATATAATTACCAAATCGGACGATTTCGAATAGGAAGTGTTGATGTTTTGCGGACATGCCTAGTTAAAATGATGATGGTTTCAGTTTGCTCAATATTCGAATAGGCTATTGTGATGGAGTCAAGAGCGTTGTCAATGGTTCCGGTTTAAAGGATTCTTTTGTTGGGAAAGCTAGCAATTTTTCTATATTTTTGAGGGATGCTTATGATTATTCTGCTCCACTTGACTTAGAAAAGCTTCAAGTAGAAATTCTAATGCCTGGCTCATTACCCTTGGATCCACAGATTTACCCTAGGGGTTCTGTCAATGGTATAACTTAAAAAATATATTCTTATATTTAAATTTTATATGAAACTTAATTATACCTAAATGATCAAACAGGTACTCAGCCAATTGGAATTTTCGGTTATGGTGCATTTGGTCAGACGGGAATTGATGCTATTCCTTCTTTTTTCCCAAATAATAATGTGATAACTCGATTTCTAATCCACTAAAATTGTTAAATGCATTATTGGTTTGACATCAAGACTAATGATAGTTTTTGATTCTAAATTTAGTCTTCTAGGAACTGGCAAGCAAAGGGTAGTGACTTTGATGTCATATATGTGCCTGAAAAGCAAGGGGACTATGAAATCCGTATATTTTGTGGTAACATTCCGTTGAATGACGGCCGACCATTTGTAATGAATGTAGTAGGTTCAGGTAATATGTTTGATATACGCAAGCATGATATATAATCATCTATATATTGTATTACTCCGTATAATCTAGTGAACAAAGTTAGTTGTGTCCTATTTTTGGTAATGATCTATGTTCCTTAATTTGGTGCAGGCAAGGTCAATTTGTCAATGTCGGGTGTTTTAAAATATGATTCAAAGCTCACAACGCATGAGAAAGGTTTCATTACTGTGGAACTGATGGATTCTTATCATAATCCAGTCATGGATCGAGCAAAGGAGTTGTATGTAGATACAGTTGAACACAACAATGTAAGACTTCATGGTTTTCCTTTACCAATTCAAGACAACGCTGATGGGACATATACCGGAGGCATAATCTTTGAAGTTCCTGGAGACTACGAACTATGTGTTTTGTTTAATAAATGGTGTTTCTTGCCCCGTATTTTACGTGTGAAAGTACAAGGTCGTAAGCTTTAAAACTTAAATATATCAAATAAAGTTATTTTTTTAAAGCTAACAATGTGTACTATTTTTCTTCTTCTTCAGATGGTATCAATCCTATTGCTAGCGATGATAGAGTTGATGTCTGGGAGGACCAGTCTCTTGGTTTTTATCCTTTAGGAAATGATAACTTTCCTGGTGGAAATGCAAAAATAGTTGAATTTCAGCTGGTAACGTTTTTAATCCATCTGTTACCATATTCCGTTGATGTTTAAAAAGGAAGCACTAAATTCATGACATTGCACAATGTAAAGCATGTTAAACAAAGTGTATAAACACATGCTTTGGAGAGAAAAAATGTTGATATTATTTAATTTCGAGAAGTTACAAGGGAAGTCCTATATAAAGGACATAGTGTTTAATACTTTGATAGTATGAAGGCATTAGTTGAATATTATTACTTATTACTCTAAACTCTAAAGTTGTTTTATTACGTCCACGGTTCCAAGAATTAGTGTGATGTATTATTGTCTTCGCAGCCCCGTTATGGTTCAGTTTTGCAGTATGGAGATGTCCTCAGATATACACCATATAAGGGATATTATGGAAATGATACGTTTACGTACACATTTTCAGATGTATTAGGCTTCAATGCTTCAGCTAGTGTAAACATCGAAGTTCTCCCTATCCCTCCGCAATTTGTTTCTTCTCCAATATCTTTGCAAGCAACCGAAGATGCATCAAGTCCAAAATTTGGGTAATCTATTAAGTGTTGTTGAGCCCCTTTAATTTGATACCATTGTACTAATTAATTCTCTCTTTTTACAGTGGTTTTCCTAGTTTTATGCTCTCAGATTCAAATTCCCAACAGAACATATCTGTTAAGCTCAGTGCCGAACATGGGAAGATTTTTCTCTCTCCTCTTTTGATGCGGCTTTGTGATCCGTTACCCATGTGGAATGAACTTTTGGTTAGTATAGTGGAAGAGAACCCTCAGTACTTGCATTTAGTTGGTACCTTGGAACTCATCAACTTTGCCGTCCAGTCACTCCAATATATTGGGTATAGTTTTAATGATCTTTAGACTTTACTTATTTTTTTCTAAGTGAACAATCATTTTGGAACAAGAGTAGTTAACATATTTTATGTTAGAATAATTAAGTTGCATATGTTGACTAGTAATTTATAATGTTTATAAAATAGAGAGGAGCACTTCTATGGAGAAGATACTATTACAGTTTCTGCTATTGATATAAATGGACATAATGATTTGAAAGTTCAAATCATTGTCGAACCAATCAATGATCCTCCATTTATTAATGTACCTAAATTCATCATCTTGGAGAATGACAAAGAAGACAAAGGATTCATGCTCTTTGATAGAGAACGAGACAAGTTTAACTATTCCATTGGGGATCCAGATCTTCTTTACTTTCCAGGTACATTAGGGTTTACAATGATTTTAAGAATTAAATGCCCACTAGTATTAACCTGCACAAAAAAAAGTGTATCAATAAAATTATATGAATTCTACCTAATTTGTCACTTCACTTTGATGAAGTAATATTCCAATATGTAATAGATATAAATAAACACAATGTTCTTGGAATACCACATTAACATCAAGAGAAAACTTGATAAATACCAAGAAAGAATGTTATGACATGCCTTAAACACTCACAACACGGAAGTACTGTTTGATGTGATATATATTTATAATTCAAGTTGAGATTGGGGTGTCGGCTGGGAACATGTATATTATCGAGGGTTATTTACATATAATTTATTTTCTATTTTTCCAGTTTCCGGGTCATTAAAAGATGACCTCTTTTGTCAAGTCTGCGCAATATGTTTTTATAAAAAGAAAATTTCAAAATTAAAAGTTCCATATAAAGATGTTACAGAGTTACAATATGACTGGCATGGAACACAAGGCCATCTTTAAATGGCTTGGATGTAAAAATAAGTATAATATAAATGATGAGTACGTTCAAATAGGTATTTCAGTTGGGACTTGAGCCCGCCTATCACCTTTTATACCGGAATATCTAATATCTCCCTGTTGAAGTTGCAGGCAATAAGACTAACTTCCAGGTCATGTTTTCTGTGGAAGTTTCTTCTGGATATTTCTTAGCCAAGCTGTCAGCCAATCTTATAAACACAACGGAACTGAAGTTGAATAATAGCAAGCAATGGCAACCCCTTATAACATTTGTTCAAATCTCGAGTCATTTTACTGTCAAAGCAAAAGGCATTAGATTCCGTGGAACAATTGATGACTGCAACATGCTTCTCCACCGACTTACATATTTTGTGAGCCTTATATTCTTGTTTTATTATAAAAAATCAATGCTAGCTGATTCGGATGAAGATAACATATTCTCACACTGGAAACTGTTGTACCCTCTGCCACTTTGGTATTTTTTTGTATCATGTCTGACTATTTGCATATTCTGCGAGTATAGGGAGGAAAACACGCTGGGGTCATTCGAGTGCGTGTTAATGATATGGGGTGGTATGGGCGTTGTCCATATTGTGCAGACAACATGTCAATGCCTCTTGTCGCAGAAGCTACCATAAACTTGATAACAAGGATGCCCATGAATCCAGTTACAGCACACTGTAAGTTTATTTTAGTTAACTACAAACTTTTATTTATCATTAACAAATGTAATAAGATTTTCATTTGATATGCAAGTTTACTTTTAATCAATGAGATACCAAATGTATTTTGATCTACAGAGACACGTAGCTTCACTATTCAACTGATAATGATTATGTCACATGATGTACAGCTCTTGGATCAGTGATTTTGATGGAATCCCTGATATTATCTCTGCTAGCTCTGATTCTGATGTTTTTCACGTGTAAATGCGTAATTGTCCTTCTACATGAAAAGAAGAAACAACAAGTCCAATCTCCGGATCTTCAATTCGCTGAGCTGAAAAACCCTGATGAACAAAGGGTAAATTATACAAAAAAACTCATGCGTATACCATTATTCCTTCTTCATATATGTACTATATTTATTTTGTTTCATGTTAACACGTTCCATATGTTCAAAAATAATGTGCAGCCAAGTACAGATTCATCTGAAAATATGGTCCACCTTGGTGGAAGTTCTCCTAGCTCCTTAACTCAAATTGAGAATCCATCTAACTTACCACAACTGTAAGTATTTGCTCATTATGCAGTTGCGATAATTATCTGTAAATGTATTGAAGTTGCCACTTTTTACTCTGTTGTGTAGGTAACTTTTTTTTCCTATTAAATGTATCAATATTGTTAAACTCTCTATCGTGTATGCGGCGGGGAGATTATGGAAAAATGATGACATGTCACAAGCCGACTTCGTTGACCCCGTTTTATTACAACAAAACATTCTCCTTTTTTATTGACCCCGTTTTATTACAATATAGAAGAATTAGCAATCTAGATACATTCAATAAGAAGAAAAAAAAGATAGCCACGGAACATATGAAAAAGTGACAAGTTGGATACATTTAGAATCAATTATCCCTATGCAACTTGTATTTTCCGGTTAGAACGTCCTTGAGTATTTGTTCATTGTCTTCGTTACATCTTTGTAGTGTTGAAGAAACTGATGTAGCTGAAGTTGCAACAGTGAAAATGTAGTCACTTGGTATAGTAACTGGTACAGAGTATCTAACGTATTATATTGAGTTAATTTGTTCAACCCACCAAATTATTAACTTTTAGTAGTGGATTCTCCTTTTATTTTATACTAAACTGTTTGCTATTTTTATTTTTGTTCAATACGCATTATTTTTATACTGATAAGCTTGTGGTACATGGTTTTGAATTTCGCCAATAACATGAAGGCATACAAGAATTCCATTCACATATATCATCACTCATCGGACTGCATATGGATATGTTAAAAGATGGATATGTTGTGATTTTTTATTACCAATGTGATTTAAGTGTAATAGATTGACTTAGTTAACCAATGTGTAATCGTGATAAACGTTCAGGGTTGTGCGGAGTGCACACTTGTATGACATTATTACGGTTATCATACGGGGGTCCGGGGGCAGCGCCCCTGGGCAAGGTCCAAGGGGCGAGCCCCTGACAGAGTCCAAGGGGCAACGCCCCTGGCTGATTTTCTGCCCGTTACTAAAGGTTGCAGTTTGGTTGTAATAACTGTCTTTTGGCAGTTACAACTGCAAACACGGTTTTGGTCATATAACCTTTATGGTTTTCTAGTTCTGTTCATAACAACAAAAACACATTCACTATTCGATTTTTGATTTTTATCCGATTGGAGATTTCGATAGAACCATCGAAATACTTTGATTTGAAAGTGTTTGACACGACTCTTAGATACTGTGATCCACCAAAATTCTAACATATGTTGGTTAATCAAAATGCCCCGATATGATCATATCTTCTAAATGTGGTATGTTCTTCTTGAATCCGCCTTAATCTTGAATCACTATTGAATTGCAAGTGAAGTCAATGTCACCCACAATTAACTTGACTGGTGCCTCCACTCGAGCCCCAGTCCATGCCGCAGTCAGTTCCAGCTCCTACAAAACATATACAATGGTAGACATATTTTGGCCTATAATTAGTTCTGAATAATGATGCGGATGGCTAATCAAATAGCCACAATCAAGAATCAAGAACAACTCTGTGGAAAATTATACAAAGATCAAGATTAACACCAAAACTAATTCAACCGACCACCCCTTTTTCTTATTAAGTGTCTCAGACTATTACTTAAAATGTAATATCTAGGTTTGTGATCATACGAATACAATTGAAAGAAAATGTAAAAAAATCTACCAAACGAATACAACCAGAGAAAATGAGTCAACTATGTGTATACAAATGAGCCGAATGAATGAATAATCTACCTAACAGCTAAAAAGATGTATATATACTACTTTGCTAAGCCATCCCTCAACTTTTCTAAAATTGCACTCCCAAGTCCTCCAATATTGCTGTCTTCAGTCCCTACAATATAATACATTTGCAAATATGGAAAATACTAAACCAACTTACCTTTACTTACCTTTAAGAATAGACAATAGGCAAGTCTAGTCCCTATGGACAAGTGTTAGGATATAACAGGTATACAAGTGTATACTCTCAACATTCCCCCATAGACTAACACTTGTACATGTCATATAAACCAAGCTGATCACAGAACTTATTATGATCTTGTACACTCATCCCTTTAGTGAAAATGTCAGCAACATTATCCTCTGACTTAACTTTCACTATTTTAACAATACCATCAGCAACTTTTTCTCTCAAGAAAAACAACTCAATCTTAAAATGCTGAGTTTTCTCATGGAAAACAGGATTAGCAGCAATTTGGATTGCTGAACTATTATCACAATGTATAGGAACAGGGAGAGAGATATTGACATTCATTTCAGTCAGGATTTTGAGAATCCAAATAACTTCATAAGTAACAGTATTCATTGCTCTATATTCTGTCTCAACAAAAGATTAGCAAGCATAGACTGCTTCTTACTTTTCCATGATATAAGAGAATTACCTAAAAACACATAATATCCAGTTACAGACCTCCTTGTAGCCTTACATATTGCCCAGTCAGAATCAACAAAAACACTCAGTTCAAGATTACTTTTAGAAAAAGAAATACCTTTTCCAGGTGAATTCTTTAAGTATCTTAGAACTCTAAAAGCAAGTTTTAAATGTGATTCTAAAGGTGCATGCATAAACTAACTAAGAACATGTACTGCATAACTGATATCTTGTCTTGTATGAGTTAAGTAAATCAATTTGCCTACCAGTTTCTGGTAATTATTAATACCAATCAAAGGCATGTCTATAACAGGTTTGTTCTTAACAGAAGTGACTTTAGTTTCTATAGGAGTACCACAGGGTTTGCATTCAAGCATACCAAACTCTAAAAATACTTCCAAACAATACTCACTCTGAGTTAAAAACAAACTGTTATTAGAATCAATAACCTCAATTCCTAAGAAATATTTTAGTTTACCAAGATCCTTAATGAGAAACTTGGAACTAAGAAATTTTATAACAGTATCAGTCTCCGTGACATTATTTCCAGTAACAACAATATCATCAACATATACCAGTAAAGCAAGAAACAAACCATTTTTATTTTTAATGAATAATGAGAAATCATTCTTACTTTGCACAAAATAATTTTCAATTAAAACAGAGTAAGTTTCTCATTTCATTTCCTAGGTGCTTGCTTTAAACCATATAAGGATTTAACAAGCTTGCAAACTCTCTTATCATCCTTATCAAAATACCCTTCTGGAAGTGTCATGTAAACATCTTCCTCTAATTCTCCATAAAGAAAGGCATTATTTATATCTAATTGATACAATGGCCAATTTAAATTAGCAGCCAAAGTCAATGCACATCTAACAGTAAGAATTTTGACTACAGGAGAGAAAGTCTCCTCATAATCTATACCTTCTTTCTGGTTATAACCCTTAGCTACAACCCTAGCTTTAAACCTTTCCAATTTTCTATCAGAAAAATATTTAATCTTATAAACCCATTTATGCCCAACAACTTTCCTTCCTTGAGGAAGATCTGTTATAATCCAAGTACCATTTCTATTCAAAGCTTCCATTTCTAAATTCATAGCTTCAATCCATTTTTTATCTTTAATAGCTTCATCACATGTTTTTGGTTCTTTAATCTTATCAAGACTAGTAGTAAAATTAAAGTATTCAGTACTTAATTTTGAGTAATTAACATGATTATCAATATTATATTTTACTTTAGTATCAAATTGAAAGTCTTTGAATTTAACTGGCATACTTATTTTTCTAACAGACTTTCTAATCACACTCTCAACAGGACTAACAAATTGTTCATTAAAGTTTTGATAATCTGTGTCATCAACCTTAGAATCTATATCTTCTTTAAGTGTTGCACTATCCAAAGTTTCACTGGTGGCTTCTTCTAAAATGCTATTACTAGGATGCTTACCATCACCCTTATTAGCACTATTAGTATTCTCAGTACCTCCAAGTGATAACTGGTTTGTGCCCCCACTCCTATCAGTCATTTTATCTCTCTTATCATCATAGGGATCATTTGACAAACTTCCCTCTAGATCACTATTAAAAAGGTTTATTCCATTAACATCTTCAAACTCAAACTGAAAATCTTTGTTTTCTGACTTAATCTTGAAAGGATAAACTGTTTCATAAAAATTTACATCTCTAGAAATTTTTTTTTACTCTCAAGACTAAACAACTTATAACCTTTTTTGTAAAAAGTATAACCCATAAAAACAGATTTTTCTGACCTAGAGGAAAACTTATCAGTATTATTTAAAACAGATGAAAAACAAAGGCAACCAAAACATTTTAGATGAGAGAGATTAGGTTCAGTCTTATATATCATCTCATATGGTGTGTTTCCAGATAACACAGAGCTAGGTGTCCTGTTAATTAGGTAAACAGCAGTTAGAATACACTCACTCCACATGTTCAGAGGAATTTCCCCTAAAACATGAGAGACCTAGCAACATTTAATAAATGCCTATGTTTTCTCTCAGCTACACCATTCTGTTGAGGAGTATAAGCACAAGTAGTTTGTTGAATAATTCCATTATTTTTACAGAAAATTGTCATATTATTATTCATAAACTCTGTTCCATTATCACTTCTAAAAATCTTAACAGATTTATTAAATTGATTCTTAATCAAGTTATAAAACCCAACAACCTGTTCAAAAACCTCATTTTTCCCCCTTAACAGAAACACCTAGACAGCCTTAGTAAAATCATCAACCAGAGTCAAGAAGTATTTAAAACCTTCTCTACTAGAAACCTTGTATGATCCCCATACATTCAAATGAACAATCTGACCAAGATCCTTGGTCTTATGCTCACTAAGTGGAAAAGTTTCCCTGGTTTGTTTTGCCTTATGGAAAACCTCACACACTTCATTATTATTATTATTCATATCTATATTCAATCTTTGTTTAAGAACTTGTAAGACTTGGTCTGAAGGATGACCAAGTCTATTGTGCCATATACACTTAGACAAACAACAAATTTGAACATTATTATTTTCAATTCTTTTACCTGTACTAAGAAAATACAGACCATTTTGTTCTCTACCAGTCCCCACTTGGGTCCTTAGCACAGAATCCTGAATCATACAAGAGTTTTCCATCAAATATGACTCTACATTTATTATCCTTACTTAATCTTTGAACATATAACAAACTAACTTGATATCCTGGAACAACCAGAACGTCATGAAGAATAATGGTATTAGTAAGTTTAATACTACCAATATGTGTAACCAAAGCTTTAGTACCATTGGGGTGACCAACAGTCATGTTAAGCTTTGACACATCAATAACATTAACCATACCAATGATGGTAAAAGTCATATGCTGACTTGCATCAGAATCCATTATCCAACCAATATAGAGATTATAAGTGCTTATATTAGTATTATAATTGAAGAATCTAGAAGAACGGAAACTAATAGCACAATTAGTACCTGCAACATTTGAAGATATGCTTTTAGATCCTGTCTTATAATTAATCAAGTTCATCAGTTGTCTATACTATTCATCTATAAAAGTTTTAGATGACACAGAAAAATGATCTTTACTTCCAGTAACAATATTGTTACTAGAAGTTCCTTTATTAAAAACATTGTTTCTTTTAAAATTTGGAGGATATCCAACAAGTTCAAAACATCTGTCAACTGTATGACCATTCATGTTACAATGAGTACAAACTAAAGATGGCCTGTTAAACTTTTTAGCAAAATTATTAGAACCATTATTATTCCAAGAAGTATTATTAGGCCTAGCATTATTAGGTCTAACATTGCTAGGTCTAGCAATAAAAGCAGCACTAGTTCCACTTCCTCTAGAATCACCTTGGGAATGGGATCCCCTATGTGATTCATCTCTAGAGAGAGTGGCAAAAGCACCCTTAACATCGGGAATAGGGTCACTAGTAAGAATTATACTCCTGATAGGAGCATAAACCTCATCTAACCCCATAAGAAATTGCATCAATTTAATAAGTTGATTATGAGCTTTAAGTTGTGCTGAGTTAGCACAAGTACACTCTGGCAAATTGACAAGAGAGTCATATTGCCTCCACAGAGCATTAAACTTGTGATAATACTCAGAAAAAAACCATTCCATATTGTGTTAATGAATCTATTTTATAATGCATATTGAATATAACAGAAGCATCTTGTTTACTATAAGTTTCTTCCAATTCATCCCATAAAGTTTTAGCATTTTTTGAAAAAATTGACCATATAAACATCTTATGAAACACAACCAAGAATCCAATTTAAAACAACAACATTACATCTGTCTCATTGATCTTGCAAAAAACCTTGTACCTCAGGTCTCTCAATTTTACCATCAATTAACCCAAGTTTATTTTTAGTGTGTATAGCCCTAGTCATAGCAGCTTTCCAGATTTTATAATTCTCTGTTCCTTCTAATTTGAACCCAATTAGAGGAACACCACTAGTATCATTACTATGTAAGTATAGAGGGTCAAACATATCAATCTCATTATTACTTTACCCTCCCCCCATTTCTCCCTTACTCTTATCCTCAGGAGCCATAACAAATGACAACAAGAAGAATAAGACAAGAACATAGCAAATAAGACAAAACTAGCAAACAGATAACCACCTTATATCTCCACAACAACCACAAATAAAAAATACCTCGACACCTAATCCCACTAACCAAGAGTAAAATAAGAGAGAGAGTGTGAGATGATACTACCACGCGTAACAACTAGCTACCAACAACCAAGATCAAGAAGATCTTAAACCAAGAATGTAGCGGAAACAATTACCAAACCAATACCTGCAGGATTAACACAAGAAGGAAAAACAAATAATAAAATCAATATCAATCTTACCAAGATTGAATAACCCTAAAATCTGATCTTGGGGTTTTTCAATAATAACAACTCAATAACCTAATTAATCAATGATTAGGTGATTAAACAACGTAGAAAACAAGATACCCAAAAAAACCCCAAAACTAGTAAACCCTAATTTTTAGGGAAAACCCAATTAAACACGAATCTTTCTAATTAACCTCAAGAATCTTATGATTCTATAAACAAGAAACCCATAAAACACCTAATTGAGAAAACCCCATAATTTTTTAAAACCCTAATTTTAAAAGATCAAGATCTTTGTATCAAAGCCAACCTGTCTCTAATACCATGTGGAAAATTATACAAAGATCAAGATTAACACCAAAACTTATTCAACCAACCATCCTTTTTTCTTATTAACTGCCTCAGACTATTACTTCGAATGTAATATCTGGGTTTGTGATCATACGAATACAACTGAAAGAAAAAGTAACAAGATCTCATAGATTGAGATCAATACCAAAAGAATACAACCAGAGAAACGAGTCAACTATGTGTATACAGATGAGACGAATGAATGAATAATCTACCTAACAGCTAAAAAGATGTATATATACTAATTTGCTAAGCCATCCCTCAACTCTTCCAAAATTGCACTCCTAAGTCCTCTAATATTGTTGTCTTCAGTCCATGCAATATAATACATTTGCAAATATGGAAAAGACTAAACCAACTTACCTTTAGTTACCTTAAAGAATAAACAATAGGCAAGTCTAGTCCCTGTGAACGAGTGTTAGGATATAACAGGTATACAAGTGTATACTCTCAACAAAATCAGAGAACAAAGTACCCGTAGGTTTCTTGTATTATTATCAAAAGTGAAAAGTACCGTAATACAGAGAAAACAACCCATACTTATAGAAAGAGTAATCTAAACACATAACTGATTAGAAATATAATTTCCTAATTAAGATTTATTATTACACAAGAAACTCAAAGAAAAAAGAAAGCAAATAACTTATTAGAATGTGAGATATGCAGACATGTTGACAATGTGATCCAATGCTCTTGCATCATCCTCCCCACCTTGAAGAACACGCGCCCTTGAGTCCATTTCGTCATCACTAGTACAACATAGGGTGACAAATCAGCTACATTAAAGGTTTCAGAAACATTTTAATTACCAGGTAGATCAAGTTTGTATGCATTGTCATTAATTCTCTTAAGAACTCGAAAAGGTCCATCAGCACGCGGTTTCAACTTTCTAAAAGGTCCGACTAGGAAACTCTCTTTTCGCAAATAAAGACAAACAAGATCACCTTCTTTGTATAAGAACTGATTTGGATGTTTGTTGGCTAGATTTTGGTACTGTAGATTATGTTTAGTGATCTGCTCATGCACCTTTTGATGGATTTCTTTGATTTGTTTGGAGCGATCTTCCCCCTTAATGCTAACATGCTCGACAAGGTAGAAAATTTTCTTTAAACTAGATAAATTGGTTTGATTACCCTTGTAACGCTTTATCCTCCCTTTGTACCGATATCTAGCTCCTTGCTAGTTTTTAATTAAATCACTGTTAAAAAAAGTAGGATTGGTGTCAAGTCAAGCAGAGTAAACGGGTGGAAAGATTATATGCTAATTCAGCTTGAGCCAGTATAAGATCCCATTGCTGGGGGTTATCACCAATGAGACTACGCAACAGGTTTCCCAAACTTCGATTGGTGACTTGGGTCTGAACATCAGTTTACGGGTGGTGGGAGCTACTAAATTGCAACTTCGAACCCATATGTTCCATAATGTGCGCCAGAAATGGCTAACAAATTTTACATCACCTATGATATTATAGTCTTTGGAATACCATGAAGTTTCATGATTTCAGAAAAATACAACCTTACAATTTTGCTTGCGTCGTATGTTTTAGAACAAGGTAGAAATGAGCCATTTTAGAAAACCGATCAACAACTACCATAATCGAATCTTTCTATCTTTGGGTTCGAGGTAAACCCAAAACAAAATACAAACTGATGTCCTCCCAAGGTGCCTCGAGGACAGGTAATGGGGTGTAAAAACCCGCGTTAGTGTGGTGGGATTTGGCAACATGACACACACGACACCATGCTATGGTTCGGGAAACATCTCTCCTCATCTTGGGCCAATAAAATTGACCACGGATAAGTCCAAGGTATTGTCTCTACCAAAGTGGTCAGCAAGTTCCACCGCATGGCTTTCAAAAATAACTGAATCCCGTACTGAGCTTAAAGGGACACATAAAAGGGGACCCATAAAAAGGTGTCCGTCATGGTTCGAATAATCTTGAAAAGGCCCATTGTTACAGTGACTCCAAATATTTTGAATGTCTAGATCATCTTGGTATAATTCCTGAAAAGTATTAAACCCACATACATGAATTTTCATTTCAGAAGTGATAACATAGCGCCGACTTAAGGCATCAAGTACGGTATTTGACGCACCTGCCTTATGTCGGATGACGAATGAATACGATTGCAGCAACTCAACCATTTGGCATGACAAGGGTTTGAGCTTATGTTTTCCATTAATATACTTGAGAGCTTCATGATCAGAATACAGAATAAACTCGTTAGATAATAAGTGATGAAACCAATACTCCAAACTTCGCACAATGGAATAAAATTCCTTATCATAAGTAGAATATATGCGAAGGGCTTCATTGAACTTTTCTCTAAAAAAGCGATTAGTTGTTGATTTTGGATTAACACACCACCGATATTGATAGGTGTGTAAAAACCCATCCTTTTACCACTTAATTCTGGCTAAAACGAGACCAAAACGCGTATTTAATATCATTTGTTTGGAATTATGCGTGGTTTTTGTGTTTATTGTGTTTTCAGAGCCATCCGGATGGATAATGGAGAAAACATGGGATTGCACGGGATTTATCGAAGAAAAAGACTCAAGATGAAGTCTATTGTCCAAGAGATGCAAAAGATTTGAAGTCACTGGGCCTATTCGAAGATTTATCGAAGAAAAGGACCAAAGATGGAAGATTTACAAAAGTCGAAGAAACTCAAGCCTATTAAACGAAGAAATTAAAAGACGAGTTGAAATTAATCGACGACAAATCCCGAATCAGAATCAAAAACGTCAACTTTTCTGAAAAGGCGAGAAGACAAGAAGAACGGGAAAAAGCCCACTCACCCACCAAAGGGGACACCTATATAAAGGGATCCCCTCACACAATAGTGCCAGTTAGTTTTAGTTTTTCTTTCCTCCACTTTTTTCTCTTTTCTGTTTCGTAGGATCACCAACACCACTAGGGTGTTTGGTGATTTTAATCTTTGTTCTTCAAATCTTATAATTTTAATCTTTGTTTTGTGATTGTTAAAACATTATTCATCAATACAAGTTCTTGTTTAATCTTTCCATTTCATCTTGTTCATCATCATCTTTTATTTCACGTTCTTAAGTCCTTATTTGATTGATTTGATCTTTAAAAAGTTGTTGAATTTGTGTTTTTGTTGATGGGATTTGTAGTTTATGGTTAGTAGATGCTTAGTGATTAGTTTATTTATGTTTTTGGTGAAAAACTTGGTGATTTTTGGATTAAAGTCGATTTCCTTGTTCTTTGGTATTAGTTACTGTATTTGAGTTTCCCAGACTTCCGGATGAGCAAATAGTTCCGGATGAACATAAACTTCCGAATGAATTAAGACTTCCGGATGAACATAAAGTTCCGGATGAGTTTAAAAAGTTCCGAATGAATGCCTTTTCAAAAAGTTCCGAATGAGTTTTAAAGTTCCGAATGAGTTTTTGTTAAAAAGTTCCGAGTCAAGCTAAAAAGTTCCGAATGAATGTTTTATCCAAATCTTCCGAATAAACTTCCGAACCAAAAGTTCCGAACCAACTTCCGGATCAAAAGTTCCGAGTGAACTTCCGGATCAACAACTTCCGAATCAACTTCCGAAGAAAGTTCCGAGTGAAGGTTCCGAAGAAAGTTCCGAGTGAAGGTTTCGAGTGTAGTTCCGAACGAAGTTCCGGATCAAGGGTTCTGAACCAAGTTCCGAGTGAACTTCCGAATCAAAGTCAATCTTCCAAATCAATTTCTTTTGGGTATTTTTAAGGTTTACTTACTGTTTCTTTATTGTTTCTTTATTCCATATTTATATTTTAACTGTGACTTTAATTTTAATTTTAATTTTAATTTTAATTTTAATTCAAGTTTTATTAATTGTTATTAATTTAATTACTTTTAAATTTAAGTTTACATTTTAGAGCATTTAACATTTAGTAGATTAAAAATACAAACCCCCTTTTTAGTAACCAAGAACAATCATTCCACTTAAGGCCGAGATCAATTCGAGAGGATTCCGAGACTAAATCTGAACCCATAGAAAAGCCTTATATTAAAATGGCGCCGCTGCCGGCTCTTCTCGTTAAGATCAAAAGTTTTTTGTGAGAACTTGGATTTTGGGATCCGTTCCCCGTGAACGTTACTCTTTTTCATAAAAACTTTCAAAAACACAAAAACATATAAAATTTTCAAAAATCTTAAAAAAGTAAAAAACATAAAAAACCAAAAATATTTTGCTTTGTTTTTCTTTTGTTAGTTCTTTTGCAGGTGTATGCGCACTCGATCCACGTCTTATCAAGAGCCCGAGCCTCTCGATCACTTAGACATGGCCGGTGTACAAAACAACAACAACATACCACCTCCAAACAATAATAATAACAACAACAACCCACCTTTCAACAACATGAATAATAACAACAACAATGAGCCTCAACCGGATAATCGGTCAATGATTGAACTGCTGCAAGCTCATGTAGATGGCAACACTGATCCAATTGTCATACCTCCAATTGCCACCAACAACTTTGAGCTAAAATCAGGCTTTATCCAGATGGTCTCCGCTCAACCATTCTTGGGGCGTACCATTGATGACCCACATGACCATATCAAGAGATTCTTGCAACTCACTAACACGGTCAAATTCAATGGTGTTCCACAAGAGGTTATCAGGTTACAACTTTTTCCCTTTTCTTTAGAGGGACAAGCCCGGCATTGGCTTGCTAAGGAACCGCCATAGAGTATTCTCTCGTGGACGGATTTGGAAACCAAGTTTATCAATTACTTTTTCCCACCCTCTCGTACTACCGCTTTGCGGAATGAAATCATAAATTTTGAACAAAAGTACGATGAGTCGTTCAGTGAATCTTGGGATCGTTTTAAAGATCTTTTAAGAAAATGCCCACAACATGGTTTTACCAAAGTACATCAAATTAATACTTTTTACAATGGTTTAAACATGAGTGACCAAGATTCACTAAACAGTGCCTCGGGGGGTAATCTTTTGGCTAAGACTTCCAATGCTGCTTGGGATATCATTGAGAATAAGTCTCGTGTGCAAACCAAGAGTGTTCGGACCAATGTCGCTAGTGCTAGCACTAGTGACAGCGACAAGCGATTGGACAAAATCACTGTGCTTCTTGAATCGCTTGTTACCCAAACCGTTAACAACACCAACAGCAGCAACACTAAAAACGCTCAAGTCAATGCTGTTAGCCAACCATGTGAGATATGCGGGGGTCCTCACTCTTACACTACTTGTACTGCCACCCAAGACTACCCTGCTGAGAATGTGAATGCAGCTTATGGCACCTATCCTCAACCTGCTTATCAAGCTAGACCTCAAGGTGACCGTAATTTGCTTAGCTACCGTTCTAACAATTATCTTTCCCCACCTGGTTTTCCTCCAAACAACCCAAACCAACAACAAAACCTCAACCGCCCTCCTCAACAACAACAACAACCTCGTACACCATACATCCCACCTCACAAGCAGCAACAACCACCTCAACGAAACAACCAAGTCTACCAGCAACCTGCTTATCAACCACCCGCATACAATGCTCCTCCCAACCAACCCACCGCTCTTCACCAAGAAGTGGAAACCTATATGAGGACTAACGATGTGATAGTGGGAAATCTTTAGAGAGAAGTGCTCAACCTGAAAGCAGACTTGGTCAAACAAGGGAACGATTTGAGAGCTGACATGAGAAACACGTTGGATAGCCAAATAAATGACTTGAAGAACATGATGGCTAGTTTCTTCCAAGGTAATCAACCCTCTTCTTCGGGTACTCTTCCGAGTAACACCGTTGCGAATCCAAGAGAGGAGATGAAAGCAATCACTACTCGCAGTGGTAAAGGTACCAAGGAACCCGAGCTTCCTATACCTCCACCGGTGATTGTGACTAAGGAGAACGAGTCACCTGCTCCTATTCCTCATCCTTCTCCTTCCCCAATTTCTCCACCTCCTACTTCTACCCCTCCTCCACCCAAGGATGTGAGTGATCCTATTCTTCCAAAGCCTTCCTCTTCTTCCAATATACCTTATCCATCTAGGTTGAGGAAAGAGAAGCTCAAAAGCAAGGACGATATTCAGGTTTCTAACTTTCTTAAAATGTTTAAACAACTGAATTTCAACCTCCTTCGCTGAGGCTCTCGCTCACATGCCTAAATATGCGAAAATGTTTAAAGATCTTCTGAGCGACAAGGAAAAGCTCCTCGATATTGCCAACACCCAACTTAATGAGAATTGCTCTGCAGTGCTCTTAAGGAAATTGCCAACCAAGCTTGGTGATCCGGGTCGTTTCTTAATCCCTTGCAATTTCCTGGGAGTAGAGAATTGCATTGCCCTAGCCGATCTAGGTGCCGGTATCAACTTAATGCCTTTAAGTGTGTGGAAGCAATTATCTCTCCCTGAGCTAGTCCCCACCAAAATGACTTTGGAATTAGCTAACCGAACGGTTGCTTATCCAGTGGGGATAGCCAAAGACGTCTTTGTAGGAGTCGACAAATTCACTTTTCCTACTGATTTCGTCGTAGTCGACTACGAGATGGACCCTCGTGTACCACTGATTGTTGGTCGTCCATTCCTGAGGACCGATCGCACTCTTATCGATGTTGAAGCCGGTGAGCTTATCATGAGAGTGGGTGACGATAAAATCGTCTTCAACATGGGAAAGTTGTCTAAACAACCTTATTCCAACGAGAGTGTTAATTGTATTGACGTTCTTGATGAGGCTTGTGAAGAACAATTCAAAGATGCTTGTAAAAGTATTCCTCCCTCTCTTCCCAATGTTGAAACCGTTTCCTCTATTGATTCATCACTGTCTCTATTTGGAGATAGTGATTCGTTTTGGAACAATCTTGAAGCCACCATGGGAGATGTGAATTTAGCTACTAATGATTCTCCCACCGATGGGGATGAAGACATGCATTTCTTTGAAAACCTTCTCAACGAAGACAATCCTTCTCCTCCATCTCCCACGGTTATTGCTATCGATACTCCGACTTTGAATACGCCTCCCGTCGAAACTCCTCCGGATTTAGAACTAAAGGAGTTGCCACCACATCTCGAGTATGTGTTCCTTGAAGAAGAGAAGAAGTCGCCAGTCATTATTGCTAAGGACTTGAAAGATGAAGAGAAATCTCGCCTCATTGCCGTGCTTAAAGATCACAAAAAGGCGATTGCTTGGAAAATTTTTGATATTCGTGGAATTGATCCTCACTTCTGCACACACAAAATTCTCATGGAGGACAACTTTAAGCCCACAATTCAAAGCCAACGAAGGGTGAATCCAAAAATCCATGAAGTCATCAAAACAGAGGTTATCAAACTTCTTGATGCGGGTATGATTTACCCTATTTTGGATTCACCATGGGTTAGTCCAATCCATTGTGTGCCCAAGAAGGGCGGAATAACTGTGACAAATCTAACATTTTCAGGTAGTGAAATATTTTCTCGTATAATATTTTGAAACTTATTTTTGTGTTGGTTGACGAACTCACAATTTACGGATTTAAATTTGGGCTTACGTGCATAATTTGGCGTCTTTTACGACTAAACCGGAAACCTTAGGATTACGTATTTACGTTTTTGAACTCCGTTTTTGATGAGACAATTTTTATTGGATTCGTTTTGTGACGGTGATTCATAATTGATAAAAACGTTTTTCGTAAAACGACCCGAGGGCACGCAAATCGAGAAAACTAGAATCGAGAAATACCCGTAAACTAGTGAGATGGGACAAAACACTTTGTCCCACCCCACTAGCAAAAGGGGACGGCTAAGCTTGACACCACCACACATATGTGGCATCAAGTTAGCAAATTTACACAAGTGTAAGCTTGTGCTTACACCTTAAGCTAACCATTACCACTTACAACAAAACTAGCAACTTCTTTCATTCTTACCATTTCCTTCCATGCAAACCACTCTAAAACTCTCTCAACTCCTCCCTTTGTGCCGTCCCAAATAAGCTAACAAACACCATCATTGATCTTTTCTAGCCACAAACCACATGTTTACTAGTCCTATTAAGGTGTTCTCTTGAAGCCTTGATCATTTGGTGGCCATATTAACAACTTTGGAGGTGATTTGCTTGTGTCCTAGGGCTGATTTTCCAACCTATGTTCTTGATATTTGATGGTCTTGGAGATACTTGTTGTGTTCATCAAGTTCTTGCCTTCCTAAAACAAGAAATCCACTTGGATTGGTAAAGAAGATCATCCTCTACATTTTTCTCTTATTATTTTATAAAGAACAAATGTATTTTCTTTCATTTTGTATATGTATATGATGTATATATGATGATAAAAATGTTGTGTGGGGATCAAGTGTTGATAAACATGCTTAAAAATAATGATAACTATAAGAAATGAAGCTAAAATCTTGACTATTTAGTTGGCTGTATAAAAACAGTAAATAACTAAAAGATGAACTGATAAAATTGCATGGTTTGATCCATTTACAGTAAGTAGATGATGTTATACACATGTGAGAGTTGGCCATGCAATGGAATCAAAATAATGAGTGAGATATGATCAAAACAAGTTAGGTGGTGTAATCTGAATAAGCAGTTTTGTAGGGACTGTTAAGGCAACTTAGACTCAAAATGGGCAGTAGCTATAACTAAGTTATATGTAGCACATATTATGAAGAATTTTTCATCCAAAAATGAGCTTCTAAGTCATTGTAAAACTCTAGATATGATAAAAATGGTGAATATGAAGTTAAAAATCAGATTTTGGAAATAATGTTTATTATTATTATATAAGCACTCACATTATAATCTATAAAATGTAAAATATAAACCCACTAACTTATAAAACTTATTTATATAAATGTATAAAAGGTTAATTAAATGGGTAAATTATATAAATGGTGGTAAAAATAATATTTATAAGTAATAAAAACTATAAACTTGATTTTTACGACTTTTTCGGCTATCGCCGTAAAATTAACGTTTTTCGCCAAATAAAACTTAGACGACCAAACCCGTCTAATGTAAAGTTTATAAAAGTTGTATACTGATGTATAAGTAACTAATACAAGTAAAAATTGATAAAACCCGAACTATAAGAATTACGGACATTTACGAGCTAACTAAACACATTAGACTAATAATTGGACTTAATAAGATAAAAACTTGTAAAAAGAATTATTTGGGCTTAACCCATTTGGGCCCAACATGAAAAATATATATACTGATCATATAGGTATAAAATGGGTAAAAACAAATAAAAGAACTTATAAAAGAATTAATGGACTTAAAATAGGTAAAATCGATAAAACTAGTGAACTAGTAAGACGTTACCGAAACATAGACACTAAAATGAGTAAACAAGGATTAATAAACCCACTTGATCATCATCATATGTACAAAATCATCATATGTATATTGTTATTTTGATAAAGTCATTGGACCGAGTCTAAGACCGATTATTATTTATATAGGTTTCCGTGACCGAAGCACGCCCGTAGCCGATAATCCGCCTTTCATTAACAACGTGAGTTCATAGCCTCGCACTCTTTTAAATGTTTTATAAAATGATTTGTAAACCCGCGAGGGAGATAACATGCTAGATTTTTATAAAAATAGAACACAAGTAGTCCCGATTGTATGCTTAATGATATGGACCCGAATGATGCTATGACCCTATATTCGAGACTAAAAGGATTATTAGTAGTTAGGTTATGTCACTTAAAGTCCCATTAGCATGAATTGTGAACTACCGGGATTTGGTAGACGCTTATGCATTTGATAGTACTATTTGGGGACGATCACCCCAGTTCGCGCCTTGACGGTTGATCCCCGTCGTACCACATTGATTGGTAAGCGAATTTATGTATGAGAAGATTCCATAGCGTGATTTTTGTGACGACACGCTAACTTAGATGGGAAAATTGTTTGTCGGGTTCGCGGCCCGCTGTTTTCACAGTAAGGTAACAATGTCATGCGGCTAATAATAATCCTATACAATATACAACGTATGCTATAAGACATAAATAATAAACGATAACGACGCTATTACGATGAATATATTACCTAACATGGTAATATAGAGACTACGGTCTCATGGACGGTTTCAGATGTATACTTGATTTATATATTGCCTGACTAGCAATATGTGGACTTACTTCCGATATTATACTTGTGTTCTGATTTTAAATGAATGTAAATGATTGTTTTATATAATGGTTTTCATTAAACTCTATGAATTCACTCGGCATTCGCTGATATGATTTTTGCATGTTTTCTATCTCAGGTGCTTGAAGGTAATCTGGATGGAGATCGACTCTGATGCCCCACACTTAATAATAAAAATGTTCATTCGATCTGTGTTTTGTAAACTTAATGACCTGTATAATTTGGGACCTGTTGTACACTTTTGAAACTTTTTATCGAATGAATGTTTGTTAAACCTTGTACAACCATTTTATGTGTTGTCTATGATTGGAGTTATTGTGCTATCCCGTAACACTCTGAAAGACCCTTCCGCTGTACCGATACGAAAAATGAGAGTGTTACAGTTTGGTACCAGAGCTCTCGTTGTAGAGAACAAAAGATTTTAAAAACCAAGGTTTTGAACAAAACTTTTCAAAATCTTTTGACGATGAACATTTGAGAAAATATTTGAAAAATCTTTTGACTATAACGGTGCCAGAGATCTCCGACGTTACCAACAAGCCCTATTGAGAAGATATATATTTTAATATATATAATTTAATTTATATATATGTATATATCGTGATTTCATTATGTAATTGTTTAACTAGTATGTTATCCTAATACGAGATAAATATATATAAATGCAGATTGTCATGGCTGACCCTAATATTCCTATAGAAAACCATGTTATTCCCGAACCTAATATAGAAGATGATCCTTATTTAGACTTAGTAGATTTTGATATTGATGATGAGGAGGAACCATTTGAGGATCCCGAGCCCGAGTTAGGACTAGGAGATCAGATTGCCCCTCAGGTTGACTTAGTAGAGAATGAGATTGAGAATGTGGATAATGAGAATGTGGAGATTGAGAATGTGGAGATTGAGAATGCAGATATTGAGAATGAGGATGAGATTGGGTTAGATGATTTAGATGACGAGATTGACGACGAGGATGTCGAGGAGGATGTAGGTATAGATGTTGAGGTTGATGACGATGAGGAAGCTGAGCTTATTTATCCGTATGATGTTCCAGAGGGCGAGCCTTTGCCCCCACCAGTTTGTTTGTCTGATTCTGAGGATGAGTTACCTAGGGATGAAATGTCTGAATCGTCTGAATATGATTCTGAATCAGAGGAGGATGAGGATGACGATGCACCTGACGGTACTGATGGTATTGCTACTCGTAGACGTGAGATAGGAGAGTCGTCTAGTGCTCGAGAGGCTACTCATATTGATGGTCTTGCACCATGGGCCTTGAGACGTGATCTAGATGCTTCCCCTGTTAAGAGTTGTATGACAGAGATTGGATTAGGTGTTGTTCAGACTCAAGTTGCTTATTTGGAGTCGAAGACTAAGGTTGGCGAGAAAGAGCGGGAATTGCTTAGTTTGGATTTGAGTGATGTTGAGCGTGGTTTGAATGAGGCTTTTAGGAGGTTATCGGTGTTAGAAAGTGGTGAGTATGCTGCTATGAAGAGTAAGGTGAATTCTATGGAGATTCAGTTGAGTGTAGCTCGTGCGATGCGTGAGAAAGCTGAAAAGGAATTGAATATATCTGTGGGATGGAACAGTAGATTTTATGCCGACATGGTTGAAAGAGGAGTAATCCGTAAGCGCCCAGCTGAAGATGAGTCTAGTGATCGTCCGACGAAGATTCAGAAGACGATGGATGATGGACCATCTAGCGGTTCTCAGTAGACCAGTCTGTATTTAGTAGTGACCTTTGTATCTTTTGTGCTTTTGTAGCTTTGACTGAACCGACTTGTTAGTAGTAGACTTGGCACGAATTTTGAGTGTATATAGTGTTAGAACTTTGATATGGATGTACTAAGACAATACTTTTGTTTCAGATCGAATGAAATATGTATCTTGTCTTGAAATCCATATTGTGCCTTATTTGTATCTTGATTATGAATTCGATCCATATTATATGAATCCTTTGTTGGATGAATGCTTAATATTTTGAAATTGTGGAATTATAGAACTATGCCGCCCAAGAAGGCTGTGACTGAGGATGATGTACGTAGGATTATTACGGAGCAAGTTACCGCATCTATGACTAAATTTATGGCAAATGCTAGAAATGAAGCTGGCGGTAGTGGAGCTGGCGGTAGTGGAGCTGGCGGTAGTGGAGCTGGCGGTAGTGGAGCTGGCGGTAGTGGAGCTGGCGGTAGTGGAATTGGCGGTACTAATGTGAATGTGAATGCTAATAATGTGAATGCTAATGCTCGAGGAAATATAGGAGGACTTGGAACGAATGCACCTGAAGTTGGTGGCTGTACTTATGTGACGTTCATGAAGTGTGAACCTCTACCTTTTAATGGAACTGAAGGTGCTGTAGGACTAAGCCAGTGGATTGAAAAGATTGAATCGGTGTTTAGGATTAGTAAGTGTAAGGAGGAAGATAAGGTGACTTTTTCTATGGCTACTCTTAAAGGTCGTGCGTTGACTTGGTGGAACGGGAGAATTGCTTTCATGGGTCTTGATGCTGCTAATGCTACTCCTTGGGCTGAAATCAAGAAGTGGATGACTTTGGAGTTTTGTCCTCGTAGTGTGACAATTAGGTTAGAACAAGAGTTGATTCATTTGAGAATGAAAGGTGTGGACATTGATAGTTATACGAATCGATTCCATGAGTTGACCTTGCTATGTCCTCGATTGGTTGAACCCGAAGAGATCCGAATTGAGCAATATGTGAAAGGGTTGACCAGGAATATCCGGGGGGACGTGACATCATCGAAACCACTGACCATTGATGATGCTGTTCGAATGGCTTACCAACTTATTGGACAGATAATTCAGGATAAGGAAGATGAAGCCCGTGTTGGTGAGAAAAGAAAGGGAGACGGTGAGCGTGTAGATAGAGGTGATTATAGGAAGAATTTCAATCGCCGTCAGAACAAGAGAAAGGCGAATGCAAATGCTCTTACCAACAACACACCGCGCGACGATGATAAATGTCCTAAGTGTGGCAACAAGAGGCATGCTGGCGACTGCTGGAAGTGCCGAAATTGCGGAAAGCTTGGACACAAGGTTGAAAGGTGTAAGAAGGGAACCATTTGCTTCAACTGTAATGAAGAAGGTCATAGGAAATCGGAATGCCCCAAGTTGAAAGCGATTGTACCTGGAAGAAACCCCCAGGGTGGTATCTACCAACTTGGAACAATTGAGGTGAAGAAAGAGGATCCGAATGTCGTTACCGATACGTTTTTACTCAACAATCATTATGCTGTTGCTTTATTCGATTCGGGTACCGATAGGAGCTTTGTATCCACTAAATTTAGTGCCCTTATTGATATTGAACCTGTTGAGATAAGTACCAGTTACGAGGTGGAATTGGCTGATGGTAAATTAGTGAAAACTAATAAGCTATTAGAAGGATGCTCTCTAAATCTCTTGAACCATTCCTTTCCGATTGATTTGATGTTGATAGAATTAGGTAGTTTTGATATTATTATTGGTATGGATTGGTTGTCGTTGAATAATGCTACTATTTTATGTGGAGAGAAGAAGGTTAAGATTCCTCTTAGGAATAGGACGTTAGTGATTGATGGTAGTCGAGGTGAATCCCGTTTGAAAATCGTTTCATGTATTAAAGTCCAAAAGTACATCAGGAACGGTTGTGAGTTATTCTTAGCTCAAGTGACCGGGAATGAGTCTAGGGAGAAACGATTGGAAGATGTACCTATTATTTGTGAATTTCCTGAGGTATTTCCTAAAGATTTACCGGGACTTCCACCGATAAGGCAAGTAGAGTTTTAAATCGATTTAATTCCTGGTGCTGCACCGGTGGCACGTGCGCCTTACCGATTAGCCCCTTCTGAATTAAAGGAGTTATCTGAGCAACTTAAGGAGTTGTCTGATAAAGGTTTTATTCGACCGAGCTCGTCGCCTTGGGGAGCTCCAGTCTTGTTCGTTAAGAAGAAGGATGGATCTTTTCGTATGTGCATTGATTATAGGGAACTGAATAAGTTGACAATTAAAAATCGATATCCTTTACCTAGGATTGATGATTTGTTTGATCAACTGCAAGGATCTAGTGTGTATTTTAAGATAGATTTGCGGTCAGGATATCACCAACTTCGCGTCCGTGAAGAAGATATTCCTATAACTGCATTTAGAACTCGTTATGGACACACTGAATTTCAAGTAATGCCATTTGGGTTAACTAACGCACCTGCGGTTTTCATGGATTTAATGAATCGAGTGTGCAAGCCCTACTTGGATAAATTTGTGATTGTGTTTATTGACGATATCCTAATCTATTCTAAGAATGAAGATGAGCATAGAGAACATTTGAGGATTGTTTTGAACTTGTTGAAGGATGAAAGGTTGTATGCTAAGTTTTCGAAATGTGCTTTCTGGTTAGATTCTGTGCAATTTCTTGGTCATGTGATTAACAAAGATGGAATTCATGTTGATCCTGCAAAGGTTGAAGCTATTAAGAATTGGTCTGCACCGACAACGCCAACGGAAGTGCGACAGTTCTTAGGATTGACTGGCTATTATAGGCGATTCATTAAAGAATTTTCTTTGATAGCTAAACCCTTGACTAAGCTTACTCAGAAGAATAAACCTTTCGTTTGGGGAAGTGATGAAGATGGAGCATTTCAGACATTGAAGCAAAAATTATGTAGTGCGCCAATCTTATCATTACCCGACGGGAGTGAAGATTTTGTAGTGTATTGTGATGCATCTCTTAGAGGTTATGGAGCTGTTTTGATGCAGAGAGAGAAAGTGATAGCTTATGCTTCTAGGCAATTAAGGATGAATGAGGAGAATTATACTACTCATGATCTTGAGTTAGGAGCCGTGGTCTTTGCTCTTAGGTTGTGGAGACATTATCTGTATGGCACCAAGTGTACGGTATTCACCAATCACAAAAGCCTACAGTATATTCTCGACCAGAAGGAATTGAACATGAGGCAACGAAGATGGATAGAGTTGTTAAGTGATTATGATTGTGATATAAAATATCACCCAGGAAAAGCCAATGTTGTTGCTGATGCGTTAAGTAGGAAAGATAGAGAGCCTATCAGGGTGCGTTCTCTAGTCTTGACCGTGCACAATAATTTGCCTGAGCAAATTAGAAATGCGCAAATAGAAGCTTGTAAGAAGGAGAATTTTGTTAATGAAGGGTTCCGAGGAGAAGGAGATCCTTTAGAGGTTAGAGCTGATGGAGTGAAATGTTTAAGAGGTCGTATGTGGATACCTAAGTTTGGAGGCTTAAGAGACTTGATTATGTTAGAATCCCATAAATCTAAGTATTCCATTCATCCGGGATCTGATAAGATGTACCATGATTTGAAGAAGTTGTATTGGTGGCCGAATATGAAAGCTGACATAGCTATGTATGTTCTCCAATGCTTGACTTGTGCCAGAGTCAAAGCTGAACATCAAAAGCCATCAGGACTACTTCAACAGCCAAAGATTCCTGAATGGAAGTGGGAGCGAATTACAATGGACTTTATCACCAAGCTTCCTAGAACATCATCTGGAAACAATTCGATTTGGGTTATTGTCTATAGACTGACCAAATCAGCACACTTCATTCCGGTTAAGGAGCAGTTCTCACTGGAGAAGCTGACTCGAATATACCTTGATAATGTTGTATGCAAGCATGGAGTGCCTGTATCGATCATTTCAGATCGAGATCCTAGATTCGCATCGAATTTTTGGAGATCTCTCCAAAGATCTTTGGGAACGAATCTCGACATGAGCTCTGCTTATCACCCCCAGACTGATGGGCAGAGTGAAAGGACGATACAAACACTGGAAGATATGTTGAGAGCTTGTGTGTTAGACTTTGGTAAGAATTAGGATAAACATTTGTCGTTAGCAGAGTTTTCGTATAACAATAGTTACCATTCTAGTATTAAGGCTGCACCGTTTGAAGCTTTGTATGGTAGGAAGTGTAGATCTCCTGTATGTTGGAGTGAGGTTGGGGATACCCAGCTCACGGGACCAGAATTGATCCGGGAGACTACGGAGATGATAGTTCAGATTAAGAAGAGGTTGTTGACTGCCCGAAGTAGACAGAAAAGTTACGCGGATGTGCGGCGGAAGCCAATGGAGTTTGAAGTGGGTGACCGAGTAATGTTGAAGGTATCGCCATGGAAAGGCGTTACAAGATTTGGAAAACGAGGAAAATTGAATCCCCGTTATATTGGACCCTTTAAGATTTTATCTGGAGTAGGTCCGGTGGCTTACAAACTAGAGTTACCCCCAGAACTTCATGGTGTTCACAACACATTCCATGTATCTAATCTGAAGAAATGTCTAGCAGTGAGTGATGAGAAAATTTCCGTTAGGTAAGGTTCGAATAGATGGGAAGTTGCATTTTATCGAAGAGCCCGTAGAAGTTATGGACCGTGAGGTAAAGCAACTGAAACAAAGTCGGATACCTATTGTCAAGATCCGATGGAATTCAAAGCATGGACCGGAGTATACTTGGGAACGAGAGGATGAAATGTGGAAGAAATATCCGCACCTCTTCGATTTCAATAAGAAACGGACATCCAAATGAAATGGATCACGAGGACGTTGATCCCTTTTAGGAGGAAAAGCTGTGACAAATCTAACATTTTTAGGTAGTGAAATATTTTCTCGTATAATATTTTGAAACTTATTTTTGTGTTGGTTGACGAACTCACAATTTACGGATTTAAATTTGGGCTTACGTGCATAATTTGGCGTCTTTTACGACTAAACCGGAAACCTTAGGATTACGTATTTACGTTTTTGAACTCCGTTTTTGATGAGACAATTTTTATTGGATTCGTTTTGTGACGGTGATTCATAATTTATAAAAACGTTTTTCGTAAAACGACCCGAGGGCACGCAAATCGAGAAAACTAGAATCGAGAAATACCCGTAAACTAGTGAGATGGGACAAAACACTTTGTCCCACCCCACTAGCAAAAGGGGACGGCTAAGCTTGACACCACCACACATATGTGGCATCAAGTTAGCAAATTTACACAAGTGTAAGCTTGTGCTTACACCTTAAGCTAACCATTACCACTTACAACAAAACTAGCAACTTCTTTCATTCTTACCATTTCCTTCCATGCAAGCCACTCTAAAACTCTCTCAACTCCTCCCTTTGTGCCGTCCCAAATAAGCTAACAAACACCATCATTGATCTTTTCTAGCCACAAACCACATGTTTACTAGTCCTATTAAGGTGTTCTCTTGAAGCCTTGATCATTTGGTGGCCATATTAACAACTTTGGAGGTGATTTGCTTGTGTCCTAGGGCTGATTTTCCAACCTATGTTCTTGATATTTGATGGTCTTGGAGATACTTGTTGTGTTCATCAAGTTCTTGCCTTCCTAAAACAAGAAATCCACTTGGATTGGTAAAGAAGATCATCCTCTACATTTTTCTCTTATTATTTTGTAAAGAACAAATGTATTTTCTTTCATTTTGTATATGTATATGATGTATATATGATGATAAAAATGTTGTGTGGGGATCAAGTGTTGATAAACATGCTTAAAAATGATGATAACTATAAGAAATGAAGCTAAAATCTTGACTATTTAGTTGGCTGTATAAAAACAGTAAATAACTAAAAGATGAACTGATAAAATTGCATGGTTTGATCCATTTACAGTAAGTAGATGATGTTATACACATGTGAGAGTTGGTCATACAATGGAATCAAAATAATGAGTGAGATATGATCAAAACAAGTTAGGTGGTGTAATCTGAATAAGCAGTTTTGTAGGGACTGTTAAGGAAACTTAGACTCAAAATGGGCAGTAGCTATAACTAAGTTATATGTAGCACATATTATGAAGAATTTGTCATCCAAAAATGAGCTTCTAAGTCATTGTAGAACTCTAGATATGATAAAAATGGTGAATATGAAGTTAAAAATCAGATTTTGGAAATAATGTTTATTATTATTATATAAGCACTCACATTATAATCTATAAAATGTAAAATATAAACCCACTAACTTATAAAACTTATTTATATAAATGTATAAAAGGTTAATTAAATGGGTAAATTATATAAATGGTGGTAAAAATAATATTTATAAGTAATAAAAACTATAAACTTGATTTTTACGACTTTTTCGGCTATCGCCGTAAAATTAACGTTTTTCGCCAAATAAAACTTAGACGACCAAACCCGTCTAATGTAAAGTTTATAAAAGTTGTATACTGATGTATAAGTAACTAATACAAGTAAAAACCGATAAAACCCGAACTATAAGAATTACGGATATTTACGAGCTAACTAAACACATTAGACTAATAATTGGACTTAATAAGATAAAAACTTGTAAAAAGAATTATTTGGGCTTAACCCATTTGGGCCCAACATGAAAAATATATATACTGATCATATAGGTATAAAATGGGTAAAAACAAGTAAAAGAACTTATAAAAGAATTAATGGACTTAAAATAGGTAAAATCGATAAAACTAGTGAACTAGTAAGACGTTACCGAAACATAAACACTAAAATGAGTAAACAAGGATTAATAAACCCACTTGATCATCATCATATGTACAAAATCATCATATGTATATTGTTATTTTGATAAAGTCATTGGACCGAGTCTAAGACCGATTATTATTTATATAGGTTTCCGTGACCGAAGCACGCCCGTAGCCGATAATCCGCCTTTCATTAACAACGTGAGTTCATAGCCTCGCACTCTTTTAAATGTTTTATAAAATGATTTGTAAACCCGCGAGGGAGATAACATGCTAGATTTTTATAAAAATAGAACACAAGTAGTCCCGATTGTATGCTTAATGATATGGACCCGAATGATGCTATGACCCTATATTCGAGACTAAAAGGATTATTAGTAGTTAGGTTATGTCACTTAAAGTCCCATTAGCATGAATTGTGAACTACCGGGATTTGGTAGACGCTTATGCATTTGATAGTTCTATTTGGGGATGATCACCCCAGTTCGCGCCTTGACGGTTGATCCCCGTCGTACCACATTGATTGGTAAGCGAATTTATGTATGATAAGATTCCATAGCGTGATTTTTGTGACGACACGCTAACTTAGATGGGCAAATTGTTTGTCGGGTTCGCGGCCCGCTGTTTTCACAGTAAGGTAACAATGTCATGCGGCTAATAATAATCCTATACAATATACAACGTATGCTATAAGACATAAATAATAAACGATAACGACGCTATTACGATGAATATATTACCTAACATGGTAATATAGAGACTACGGTCTCATGGACGGTTTCAGATGTATACTTGATTTATATATTGCCTGACTAGCAATATGTGGACTTACTTCCGATATTATACTTGTGTTCTGATTTTAAATGAATGTAAATGATTGTTTTATATAACGGTTTTCATTAAACTCTATGAATTCACTCGGCATTCACTGATATGATTTTTGCATGTTTTCTATCTCAGGTGCTTGAAGGTAATCCGGATGGAGATCGACTCTGATGGCCCACACTTAATAATAAAAATGTTCATTCGATCTGTGTTTTGTAAACTTAATGACCTGTATAATTTGGGACCTGTTGTACACTTTTGAAACTTTTTATCGAATGAATGTTTGTTAAACCTTGTATAACAATTTTTATGTGTTGTCTATGATTGGAGTTATTGTGCTATCCCGTAACACTCTGAAAGACCCTTCCGCTGTACCGATACGAAAAATGAGAGTGTTACAATAACCGTTGTTCCCAATGCACACAACGAGTTGATTTCCACTCGTCTCGTTACTGGGTGGAGAGTTTGTATAGACTACCGCAACTCAATGATGCCACGAGAAAGGATCATTTCCCTCTACCTTTTATGGACCAAATGCTTGAACGTTTAGCGGGTAATGAATATTACTGCTTTCTTGATGGTTTCTCGGGTTATTTCCAAATACCCATCGATCCCCAAGATCAAGAGAAGGCAACATTCACTTGTCCCTATGGCACATTTGCTTACAAAAGGATGCCTTTTGGCTTATGTAATGCGCCCGGGACTTTCCAAAGGTGCATGTTAGCTATTTTCCATGACATGGTTGAACAAACCATGGAAGTCTTCATGGATGATTTCTCGGTCTTCGGGGATTCTTTCTCTTCTTGCCTTGCCAATTTGGAACGTATGCTCAAGCGGTGCGAAGACACTCGCCTTGTTCTAAATTGGGAAAAATGCCATTTTATGGTAAAAGAAGGCATCGTGCTGGGACACAAGATTTCCAAAGCCGGTCTTGAAGTAGACCGTGCTAAAGTCGATGTTATCGCCAAGTTGCCTCCACCTTCAACCGTGAAGGGTGTGAGAAGTTTTCTGGGTCATGCGGGCTTCTACCGTCGATTCATCAAAGATTTTTCTCAAATCGCTCGCCCGATGACCCACCTCTTGGAAAAAGATACTCCTTTTATCTTTTCCAAAGAGTGTCTTGAAGCATTCAACTCGCTTAAGGATAAGCTAACTAAGGCACCCGTCTTGGTTACCCCTAATTGGGAGCTTCCCTTTAAGTTGATGTGCGATGATAGTGATTTTGCTATTGGAGCGGTTCTGGGACAAAGAGTGAATAAACACTTCCAACCAATCCATTACGCTAGCAAGACAATGATGGGGGCACAATTGCATTATACGACAACCGAAAAAGAGCTTTTAGCTGTTGTCTATGCCTTTGAAAAATTTCGCCCCTATCTTGTCCTTTCCACCACAATCGTGTATACCGATCATTCCGCGTTGAAGTACTTGTTGACAAAGCAAGATTCCAAACCAAGACTTCTTCGCTGGGTTTTGCTACTCCAAGAATTTAAAATCGAAATCCGCGATAAAAAAGGAGCAGAAAACCTAGCCGCGGATCATCTCAGTAGACTTGAGGATCCTTACCAAGGGGATCATCCGAACAAAGAAATCAATGATTCTTTACCCTTGGAGACCTTAATGTCTATAAATTCGAATTCTGATGCTACCCCGTGGTTTGCGGACTTTGCAAACTACTTGGCGGGTGGAATTCTCAAGGAAGGGTTAACATCCCAGCAAAAGAAAAAGTTCTTCAACGACATTAAGACTTACTTTTGGGACGACCCTTACCTATTCAAACAATGTGCCGACCTGATTATCCGCCGATGTGTTGACGGACCGGCAGCTTCAGAAATCCTTGATGCTTGCCACAAAGGACCCACCGGTGGTCACTTTGGTCCCAACTACACCGCCAAAAAAGTGTTTGATTCGGGATTTTATTAGCCCTCCATATATCGTGACGCTCACAATATGGTTAAACGATGTGATGTTTGCCAAAAACAAGGCACGATCACACATAAAGACGAGATGCCTCAGAATTTCATTCAAGAGTGTGAAATCTTTGATGTTTGGGGTATCGACTTTATGGGGCCATTCCCTTCTTCTAAAGGAAACAAATACATCCTTGTAGCCGTTGACTACGTTTCAAAGTGGGTTGAAGCCAAAGCTTTACCTACTAATGACGCAAGGGTGGTTTGTAACTTTTTGAAAGCTCTATTCGCTAGATTCGGTGTGCCTCGCGCCATTATTAGTGATCGTGGGACTCATTTTTGCAATGACCAATTTGCTAGAGTCATGGCTAAGTACGGTTTAAATCATCGTCTTTCCACAGCCTACCACCCACAAACTAATGGCCAGGCTGAAATATCCAACAGAGGACATAAGCGAATTCTGGAAAGAACCGTGGGAGAGCATTGTGCCTCGTGGGCTGATAAACTTGATGATGCTTTGTGGGCTTTTCGTACCGCATACAAGACTCCGATTGGTTGCACACCATATCGTCTCGTGTACGGGAAAGCGTGCCACCTCCCCATTGAGTTGGAGCACAAGGCTTACTGGGCCTTGAAGTGGGCTAATTTTGATATCAACAAAGCCGGTGACCTACGCAAGATCCAACTCAATGAGCTCAATGAACTCCGTAATGAGGCTTATGAAAATTCTTTGATCTATAAGGAAAGAACTAAGCTCATTCACGACTCTAAGATTAAGAACCGAGAGTTCCATGTTGGTGACAAAGTCTTACTTTTTAACTCTCGGTTGAAAATCTTTTCGGGCAAGCTAAAATCTCGTTGGTCCGGCCCATTCACCATTGCCTAAATTTTTCCATATGGTACTCTCGAGCTCGCTCAACCTAATGGACCTAATTTTAAGGTGAATGGCCAACGAGTGAAGTTGTACTTTGGTGAGGACACCTCTCAGGAGGTGATTCCATCCCTCACCACGTTCCCCATGAACTGAATTTAGGTCGAGTCAGGCTCGTGACTCGGTTATCAAAAACAAGCGCTCCTCGGGAGGCAGCCCGAGTATCTATCCTTTTATGTTTTAATCCCCTAAGTGTAGAGGGACTTCTATACGTGTTTGTCTTTGTGTGGTGATGTGATTACAGGGATAAGTGCACTCTTGGAATCTTTGAAGAACCGTGCTCCCGTGTTATCCGAAATCCGGTTCTATCTCTCAACTATCGTGATTCAATTTTCTTCATACTCACATTTGAAATTGATCACTTTAGTCGTCTCTTCCTTAATTTGAGTTAACCAACGTGCACAATGTCATAAGTGTAGGGGAGACTTTTCCCACATACTTAAACATTGAGGACAATGTTTATCTTAAGTGTAGGGGGACTTCTATCAAAGTTTTAAGTAGACTTTTCCATGAAAATGCCTTCATTTAACCGGAAAATCCTATTTTTCAACATTTTCAAATTTTTAATTAACTTTGGCCATTTAGTCGTAATTTTTAAATTTTTATCTTTGCTTTCATATGTATATATCCCGCAATAAAGTCAAAAATATTAATAAAGTGGTGTAGCTAGTTTAGAAGTCTTTGACATTTTAGGCCCGTTGCGTTTATTTTGACTCAACCCGAATAGACTTATCCAAGCTTATTCTAGCTAGTATCCTTAACCATGTAGACCTTAATTAGTTTACTAGGCTAAGTGTCCACGAGTCTCATTACTTGAGATTTTAAATTGTGGAGGACGAGAAATGATAGAGTCAATTATAAGTCGGTATTCTTGCACAAGCTCACTTGGTGTAATTATTTGCCTATTCTCCCATCACTTGCTAATAATTTATCTGCAATAAGTAAGGTCGTACGATTTGAAAAGTTACTTAGCTTCTAGCCCAAGATCGTTTAAAAGTTGCTCGGTAATGATAAGAGTTCATAGCCAAGGCATAACTTATGAAGCGGGGCGCGAAGATTGGCGAGTCCGAAAAAGCCCTAACAAGGCATGAAGATTCCATTTTATTGCTAAAGATCCAAAGTGACGTGAAAAGCATTATTCCCAAAGTCAATATGAAGGATCAAGACTCACGACGAAAAGCAATCAACTCCCATAAAGATCATGGAGAAGTCTATCCGAAAAGACCCTAACAAGGTATGAGGATAAATAGATCCAAGTCCAAAAAGGAGGCGGATCGTTGTATCTCAAAATCCCAAATAGAGATTGAAGAAATAATCATGAAGTCGTGGTCAACAAAGTTGGAGTACCTCTCAAAAGTCTCCAAGTGAAGAAACTCTATGAACGATGAGAAGACCATTATCTCAAGCACGTCTCTCAAGATATGAAGTATGAAGTACATGCCAAATATCGGTCTAAGAAAGGTCTCAAATCGTGAACCAAGTTATGCCAAGATATGAACTTTTTGATATCCCGAGAAGCAGTTTTAAGAGATTTTGTCCTTTAGCTAACTATTGATCAAATCGTCCTACTTTGCTTTCAGCCTAAATAAACTATCGAAATAAGTCCAAAAATGCATCTTCATGATCATTCTAAGACAAAAATAAAATAAGAGATACACCTAAGAATAAGGGAGTTTAAGCATTTAATTAAGTCATGTGTGTAAGTGTTTGATTTACTAACTTATAATAACAATGATCTCGTTTTAAAGCTTAGTTTGGGGAACGTGAAACTTGAGGGTGATAAATCTTCGCAGCACCAAAGCCCTAATGTAAGTCATTGGTTTCTTTGCAAGTTATTTCAATCCTTTTGTTTACTTTAAAGTTTTAATTTCTCTTAGTATTTTAATTTTTGTTTAGTAGTATTTGAAAAAGGCCAAGGTTGATTAATTATGAGGAAAGTGTAAATTTGCTTTATCACTAAGCATTGCATGAGGGCATGGCAATGGCTAAGTGTAGGGGATTTGATAGGTGTGTAAACACCCATCCTTTTACCACTTAATTCTGGCTAAAACGAGACCAAAACGCGTATTTAATATCATTTGTTTGGAATTATGCGTGGTTTTTGTGTTTATTGTGTTTTCAGAGCCATCCGGATGGATAATGGAGAAAACACGGGATTGCACGGGATTTATCAAAGAAAAAGACTCAAGATGAAGTCTATTGTCCAAGAGATGCAATAGATTTGAAGTCACTGGGCCTATTCGAAGATTTATCGAAGAAAAGGACCAAAGATGGAAGATTTACAAAAGTCGATGAAACTCAAGTCTATTAAACGATGAAATTAAAAGACGAGTTGAAATTAATCGACGACAAATCCCGAATCAGAATCAAAAACGTCAACTTTTCTGAAAAGACGAGAAGACAAGAAGAACGGGAAAAAGCCCACTCACCCACCAAAGGGGACACCTATATAAAGGGATCCCCTCACACAATAGTGCCAGTTAGTTTTAGTTTTTCTTTCCTCCACTTTTTTCTCTTTTCTGTTTCGTAGGATCACCAACACCACTAGGGTGTTTAGTGATTTTAATCTTTGTTCTTCAAATCTTATAATTTTAATCTTTGTTTTGTGATTGTTAAAACATTATTCATCAATACAAGTTCTTGTTTAATCTTTCCATTTCATCTTGTTCATCATCATCTTTTATTTCAAGTTCTTAAGTCCTTATTTGATTGATTTGATCTTTAAAAAGTTGTTGAATTTGTGTTTTTGTTGATGGGATTTGTAGTTTATGGTTAGTAGATGCTTAGTGATTAGTTTATTTAAGTTTTTGGTGAAAAACTTGGTGATTTTTGGATTAAAGTCGATTTCCTTGTTCTTCGGTATTAGTTACTGTATTTGAGTTTCCCAGACTTCCGGATGAGCAAATAGTTCCGGATGAACATAAAATTCCGAATGAATTAAGACTTCCGGATGAACATAAAGTTCCGGATGAGTTTAAAAAGTTCCGAATGAATGCCTTTTCAAAAAGTTCCGAATGAGTTTTAAAGTTCCGAATGAGTTTTTGTTAAAAAGTTCCGAGTCAAGCTAAAAAGTTCCGAATGAATGTTTTATCCAAATCTTCCGAATAAACTTCCGAACCAAAAGTTCCGAACCAACTTCCGGATCAAAAGTTCCGAGTGAACTTCCGGATCAACAACTTCCGAATCAACTTCCGAAGAAAGTTCTGAGTGAAGGTTCCGAAGAAAGTTCCGAGTGAAGGTTCCGAGTGTAGTTCCGAACGAAGTTCCGGATCAAGGGTTCTGAACCAAGTTCCGAGTGAACTTCCGAATCAAAGTCAATCTTCCGAATCAATTTCTTTTGGGTATTTTTAAGGTTTACTTACTGTTTCTTTACTGTTTCTTTATTCCATATTTATATTTTAACTGTGACTTTAATTTTAATTTTAATTTTAATTCAAGTTTTATTAATTGTTATTAATTTAATTACTTTTAAATTTAAGTTTATATTTTAGAGCATTTAACATTTAGTAGATTAAAAATCCAAACCCCCTTTTTAGTAACCAAGAACAATCATTCCACTTAAGGCCGAGATCAATTCTAGAGGATTCCGAGACTAAATCTGAACCCATAGAAAAGCCTTATAAGCATCACATGCAACTTGAAACACCTCGCCAATGTTCGAAAATGCTAAGACATGAGCTTGCGTAACCCGTCGTTTCAACTCATCAAAAGCATCTCCTGCTTCTTTAGTCGAACAAAATTTTCTAGCTTTCATACGGGGCAATTATGCTACTAAAGTTACGAATGAAACGCTAGTAAAAAGTTGCTAACCCCTAAAAGCTACGAATATCTTGAATCGTAGTGGGTGTAGGCCAACTAATAATCGCTTCAACCTTTGTTTCATCCATTCGTATTCCTTCACCTCAAACTACGTATCCAAGAAATATAACTTCAGTAGTAAGAAAATGACACTTCTTTTTGTTTGCTTAAATAAAAACTTGTCGAAGGTGTGACAAATGTTGTTTCATATCCTTGCTGAAAACCAAAATGTCGTCAAAATAAACGACCACAAACGACCTATAAAGGATTTAAAAACATGATTCATTAGACGCATGAAAGTGCTAAGTGCATTTGATAAACCGAAAGGCATCACCATCCACTCATATAACCCGTCACGTGTCTTGCAAGCAGTTTTCCATTCATCTCCGGGATGCATACGAATCTGATGGTACCCACTTCTTAAATCAATCTTTGAAAAAACCGTTAACCTACGTAATTTTTCAAGCAACTCATCAAATCGAGGGATGGGAAGTCAATACTTAGTAGTTATCTTATTCATAGCTCTACTATCGATGCACATACGAAATGTACCATCATTTTTAGAACTAATAAAGTCGTAACAACACACGGGCTCATGCTCTCACGTATGAGTCCTTTCCCAAGTAATTCTTTGACTGGACGATGTAATTCTTCATATTCTTTCGGGTTCATGCGGTAGGCTGGTTTGTTTAGAATAATGGACCATGGCAAGAAAGCGATACAATGTTGTATCTCTCTCATTAGGGGTAGTCCAGGGGGAAAATCGTGAGGAAAAATGTCCTAAAACTCTTAAATCAAAGGCCGGATTAGACTTGGAATAGTTGGTTCAAGGTTATTTGCTTCTGTTACTACCAGAGCATGATGGAATGTGGGCTGATCTATGTGAGTCCCATAAATTCAGACATGGTAAGGATAAAATCATCAATATCATTTTCTCTTGTGTAAGTGGTGCCAATATTAAATCGACTCCATCTTTTTTGAAATTTTATGTATTAAGAAGCCCATCATGCTTGGTTTTTCGATCATATTGCCAAGGCCTACCCAAATATATGTGACATGCATCCATGAGAGTCACTTCGCACCATACTTCTTCTATAACTTTTTGCAATCGAAAAGTGAACAAGACAACGTTTACTAACATTGATGACATTGCCCTTTTTAACCATGTAAGTTGATATGGTGCTGGATGATCTTCCACATCGAGACCTAGTTTATCGGCCATGTTTGTTGCCACCATATTTTCATAACTCCCACCATCGCACACGACACTATATATCTTCCCTTTACTGGTGCATTTTTTTCGAAATATGTTATGTCACAACCATGGCACATTATCAACGGTTTTTTGACACTGCTACATTTGGAACACGTTGTGTTATCAAGGCTTCTCCATGATCAACATACACAACCTCATCTTCTTCGTCATCTTCTTCTTCCTCATTATCGATGTCGTAAACGAGTGTTGTTTTTTCAAACAACGTCACCATTTGTTTGTTTGGGCATTCTCTTGCGAGATGACCCATTCCTTGGCATTCGAAACATCGTAATACATGTTGGTTTATTGAAGTACTTGGAATGTCGGGTTTTGTTGTAGGCGACTTCATGGGTGTAGTTCGTGGCAAACAAGATGACGTTGTAAATCGGCTTCCCGTGGATCACCCTTTGTTCTTTAACTCTTTCTCAACTTTAAGTGCCAATCGACAAACATCAACAAAAGACTAATATGGTTGTAGTTGAACTACATCAGAAATATCAAGTCATAAACAACCTAAAAACGAGCTATAACTTGTTCTTCTTTTTCAACCATGCCACATCTCAGTCTGTGTTGGTCAAACTCGGCAATAAAATCTTCAGTTGATGTGTTTCAATGGGTTCATGGTAGTCTAAGAAGGCCTCTTTTAGGTGATTCACTGGAAGAAATTTCTCTTGCAACAATTTCTTCATCTTTGACCATGTTTCTACTCGTGATTTCCCGTGTTGCAAACGTTATTTCTTAATTATCCCACCAAAGGGACGCATATTTCAAATCTTAATGGCTACGATCTTTACTTTTAAATGATCGGGTATGTCTCCCAAATCAAAGATTCGCTCAAACGTACTCAACTAATTGATAAAGTCATCGGGGTGTGTCTTTCCGTGGAATTCAAAGATCTCTATTATCATCCCCATGTTACGTACAAGATCTTCCCAGTTTGGTCCACATAAGTTCTGACGAAATTTTAAAAAAGGATTCGGATCTTCATCGTCCCCTACATCCCAACTGTGAGGTTTGGATTCGGTTTCTTCATCCGGAAACTCATGTTGGATTTCGATGTCTCTTATTATTGTTTAAGGCGTTCGATTTCAACATCACATGGGTCTCGTAGATCACCATCGTTGCTTCGTTTGGCGTCTCTGATGTAGTATTTTTGTGCACGTGGTAAGTATTAAGTAGACGAAAATGTGAATTACGTACATGAAAACTGACGAATCGAGATCGTTCCTAGCGAGGTGAGAGATATGGCCAATAAAACGTATTTGGATTAGTTACAAGATTGGGGAAATAAAGGATTTAAAAATTAAAGACAAAACTACACTAAGACGGCTAAAAACTAAATCGAATTACGCGGGCACGTAAAACGAGGAAAAATAATATTAAAATAATACAAAAAATGAAAATATTTAAAACTTAAAAACTAATTAATTTTTAACTAAATAATTCAATAATGAAATTAGAAAAGCTTAATGGGACCTTTGGCTACCTGCCCCAAAATTTGATTTTAAAAAACTTTTTCCAAAAGCTGAAAATGCGCTTATCACCCTCAAACAAACAATAAGCTAACTTATTGGGCCTTTATAAGCCTAATAAGCTCAAAACTTATTGCCATAAGGTAAGAATAAGCACACCTCCCTATTTTGACTTAACTAAGAGATTGCAAAAATAATTCTTGAAAAAGCTACACTAAATAAGCTGTAATAAACAAAAAACCTTTTTAGCTAAACGACAAAATAGTCGTTTTAGCTTATTTCTTGATGAAATGAGTTGAATTTTTTGCATAAGCTCTGAAATACAAATAAAAAGACAATGTGTTAGCCCTATATTTTATATAGTCTAACAAGAATGTAATAGGTCATCTTAGTCGTTAAAGGTCTTGTATAGTAATAGGCTAGCCGGGCTAACCGGGCTTGGAATTTAAGTTAATATTGTCTAAGTTAGGGTCTTTATTCCCAAGTTAAGCCAAGTCCGGCCCAAGGAAACAAAGCCCACGGCCCATAAAGGCGTGGGTATATAAACTCTCTTCCATGTGTGGAAGAGGGTGTTGGTTCATTATTATTTTCACATAGTAAAGTTAACCTTCCACCACTCTCTCTAGTTTCTCTCTCTAACTTCTCTCTATTTTCTTACTTGGTATGTGATATGGATTGATAGTGGGATTAACATTTGATATCAAGAGCCTATAGTATATAGGTGATTGAAGGTTTTGTGGTTTGCTTATTAAATTTTCATGGCTTATTTATAAGCTAAAAGATTTCGATTCTTTTTAGCTTGGATTTGAAAAAGCTTGTTACTTTCTTGTTTATTAACATCTTAATAAACTAGAAGTACAAGAAGATTTTGCATTTTCACTCAAAATCATCATCTATGGTTTCTTGATAAAAAATTACTTTTTGTACTATTTTCTTGATTTAAAATTTTTCGACTTAAAAATAAAAAAGTTGCGATTTTATGGTCCCTATGATGCTATAAATCGAAGAAGTACAAGTCGTCTTGTCGGAATACCTTGGAAATGTTGCCTACAAGAGATTCATTGCCTAGTTGATAATTTCGGAATTTTTGAAACCCTAAATATTCCGAAATCAATAAACCGTAATTATTCAGGAATCGTGTTTGCAAGCATATTCCGGACTGATGATATTTAGGATATTCTGAATTAGTAATTTACAGCATATTCCGGATTGGTGATATTTAGTTTATTCCGAATTGGTGATCTACAACATATTCCAGATTGGTGATATTCAGTTTATTCCGAATTGGTGATCTACAACATGTTTCAGATTGGTGATATTCAGTTTATTCCGAATTGGTAGTTTTGTCGTCATTACGAAATCGTGTGTTCGCCATTATTCAAAAATTGTGAGGTTCCAACATTTCGAAATCATAACAGGGTAACATTCCGAAATCGCACACTTGTACAACATTCCGAAATTATAACAGGGTAACATTCCGAAATCATAAAAACCTTAATATTCTAAAATCGTAAAAGGGTGATTATTCTGAAATCATAAGTTTGCCAAATTTTTGTTCGAGGCGTTTTTAGACATAGCCACCATCTAGACTAGTTCCATAGCATAGTTTACAAAAAAGAGTTAAAATTTTTAGGTCAAGTAAATTCAAATTTTTTCCACACTAGTTTTTGGCCATTTCTAACTCGATTTCAAAATTTGGCTATTCAAAATTTTTTGATCTACGTTATATCGGACTGAGGGATTTTATATTGAACTAAAGAATATCGGAAATTTTCGGAATTTAAACCACACCCCATCACAACACATCTACTAAGATCCATAATACATTCACAATCATTGACCATGTCGAACAACAACAACGCTGCGTATAATCAAGTTTGTTTGGAACAAGGTGGCAATGGTAATCCACCAGTGCTAACAGCCGGTTGTTACACTCTGTGGAGATCTCGATTCCTTAGATTTATCGACAGTAAAGATATGAGAACCGCTCTTCGTCATTGCATTGACAATGCACCTCCTGTATTTGAATTCAAACCCATTACCACAACGGCTGAGGATGGTACTTCATCTACTACAAGAGACATGGAGACTTTCGACACATGTCCTCTTGAGAAAAAGAAACTTCTCCAATCCGAAGCAGCTGTTGTGAACTACATACTCACTGGGATTGATAACGATATCTATTCCACAGTTGATGCATGTCCCAATGCTATGGAAATGTGGAATACAATTCATAGGTTAAAGCAAGGTGAATCGATCAACGTTCAAGATCTCGAGACTAATCTACTTTGGGAGTTAGACAAATTCACATCACAAGATGGTGAATCAATTGACTCATACTACTCGAGATTCTACAAAATGATGAATGAGCTTGTTAGAAATCAGTGTACCGTATCCAATCATCATGCGAATGTTCAGTTTTTACTTCAACTTAAGCCGGAATGGCAAAGGTTTGTGACTTTGATTAAGAAAAGGGAAGATATCAAGACCATCTCATATCATAAACTTTATGATATCTTGAAACAACATCAAAATGAAGTAAACGAACCTAGGGCTAAAAAGGCATAACGGTATGCTAACTCAATTGCATTTGTTGCTTCAATTTCACCAAAACCTGTTCACCATCAACAAGAACAATCTCATTCATCTAGACCATCAAGCTCATCCAACAACCCTCTAGCTATGTTAGAAACAAAGCAAAATAAGTTGTTCAAGCTCCACCAAAATATGACACCAAGTCCGATGGAGACACTAACGCAAGTGATGATGAACAAACTTCAAGGGACAAGAAGATTGAAAAACTCATGTCTTTACTCACCATAATATATAAGAAGATCTAAAAACCTACCGACAACAACCTCAGATCATCATCCAATGCTAGATATAAGGAACTTGACAATACTCCAAGGTATGATCGTAATTATTGTACCATAAATACGTGATGATTAAACAAGATTTAAAGAAGAAGATAGATGAATTCTAGAGAGAGAAAGTAGAGAGAGAAAAGAGAGAGAATGGTTGGAAACTTGGTGAATATTAGATTGAGAGAAAGAATACAAATGAGCCAACCTCCTCCTAACATGTTAGGAGGAGGGTATATATAGTCCACCCACATGCGGGCTTGTATGGGCTATATATTAATGGGTCGGGCTTTCCTTTTAGGCTTTAGTTACTTATGAATAAACTTTAGCTTAAAGTTAAGCCCGTAAAACACGACTAACCTACTACCTATTACAACGTTCTAAAAAACGATACATAATAAACATATGACTGAACATTCTTGTGTGACTCAATATTTTAAGGCTAACAGTAATGCAAGGTATGATAATCAGAGGATGCCAAATCAAGTTGGGGCTAGAGAAAATGTAGGCATTCCGGTTGTGTAGTAGACTGGGATTTAATGCTTCAATTCCAAGGAATTTAGGCATATGGCTAGAGAATGCAAGAAGCCAAAACGGGTTAAGGATTCTGCATATCACAAGGGAAAGATGTTGACGTGTAAGAAAGAAGAGGTAGGGATTCCGCTCACACCAGATGAAGTTGATTGGCATGACGACAGTGCTGATGAACCCGATGATCAAGAATTGGAAGAACATTACGTGTACATGGAAAAGATTCAAGAAGTGATTCCAGAAAGTGCTAATAATTCTGGACCTATCTTTGATGTTGAGCCAATTGAAAAGGTACATTCACACGATAACTATAATGTGATTACTAATGAACGACAACATCCTGAGCAACCCGAAAGCATCAATGACACATATGTAATGGATACGGAGGATAGAAATATCTCTTCGGATTCACCTCATATGTGTAATGATGAGGGTAATGATGCTCAGAATACTGAATCCGATGAGGACCATGATTTGCTTGCGCCTATAATTGATACTTTGAAACATGAAATTAATGAAAACAAAGATGGTAATAACCGTTTAAAGAAAGCAAACACATCCTTAGCTTATGAGATAGACAAGCTTAAAGAGTGTGATTATGTAAAAGAAGCTGATCAACGAGTTGCTATAGTTAATGGTTTGTCATATGAATGTAAGGTGCTCAACGAACAATATTGTTGTGAAGTAGCATATGAAATTTATATGTCAAAACAAAAGGTATCGAAACTAGAAGAACAACTGATATTACATAAACTCTAGATTTCTAAACTAGAGCCGGTTAACAAAGATCAAACTGAGCTTTATAAAACTCGCGAAGAAAAGGAAATTGAAAAAGTTCTTGCTTTGAAAAAGAGAGTCGAAACGTTAAACAACATTGTTTACAAATTGGGTCTATCTATTCAAACTATGAACATGCTCAACAGAAATATGAAAACAAGTTTTGTTAAGCCTGAATATCTCAAGAAAGTTCAAAGTACGAAGCCTACTCTTTATGATATCGGTTGCTATAATGATAATCTTTCCCTTATGCTTTCCCGTGACTGCGACGAAATCATTCGTCATCATGAAGAAAGTTGATCCAAATTAAGTGATTTGATAAACCCTTATGATTATAATCACTATATTAAGTTTGTTCCTTAAAAAGAACTTTCAAAAGAACAAGAGTGTTTTACAAATGTTCCACCAACGTGTCATAAAACGAAAAAGAAAGTTTCTTCAAAAAGGGGTTTTACAAAACAGTCAATTTTGTTAGAAAAACGCATTTCAGATGAAAACGTAAATGGAGTGAGAAATGTAAAAGTGTTCAACAATTTGATTACATAAAATAAGGGGTTTTAGCTTTGTATAGAGGTGTCATTGATTATGAAAAAGTGTCACGAGATACTCTTTGGAATATAAAACCTAACACACAAGTAGAAGTCGTTATTCAACAATGTATTGTTCCAACCATCGATGATCTTTCAAATAATGTGGAAATGTTTTATAAAGCTCTCGCTGAGGAAATGATAACTGGTTTAAGATATGTTAAATCTCTTGAAGACAAAGTTGATTTTCTTCAATCTAAATTAACGATACAAGAACACCAACTTTCTAACGAAATTTATCGGCTTTCTAAGGAATAGTAATATGCTTACCATATGAATGATATACTCGGTGTGTATACCGATATTTATCAATAATGTCATGTAGCATGTCTAGTGTCAGAAACGGACGCAAAATGTCAAAATCTTGAAGTTGAGCTTTTGAAACAAATTAAGTTAAATAATGAAATTTTGAAAAGATTTTCCCAACTTGAGAAACACTCAATTTCTCTTGAGCTCGCTTTACAACGTGGAGATAAATCTCATAATCATAAAAAGTGTCAAGAACTTGCAGCTTCTTCGTTTCGTCCATTGAATGAAAAAGTTTTCGAAAAAAAATCACTTGAAAGCTCAGCTACAATAAAAGGACATAGCCATAAGTGAGTTACAAAAACTCAGAGACAAAGTGAAAGGAAAGTCCGTGGAAGGATCCCTTTTAGGAAAACCATCCGTTGTTCATCAACCTAATGCGGATAAATGTCAAAATTCATCCGTTTCGGGGAAACCGACACAGACTTTGCCTAAAATAGGGAATGATAAGAGCACAAATGTGATTACACAAAGAATGTATATGATGAACACTAGGCCCAATCAAACTAGAACATCGCGGTTACCTCATGATATTAAGAAAAATAATCAACGTGTGTCTTCTTCTACATGAGTAATTCCCACTACTATCGTTAGCGAACCACAACTTAAGAGCACTAGAATGCAAGATAGGGTCATGCCTAACAATAGTGTAAAACCCACATTAAAAACCTATGAACAGTACACGTGAACAGTAACATACAAAAACACGGTAAAATTTAAATTTTCCATTTATAATATTAATACACGTGTCACGACAACAAATAACGAACAATCATGAATATTATAAACGTGACACGATCACGAGTACCAAAATCACGAATAATAAATCACGAACACACACGCTAATTATTTTAAACACGGAAAAGCTACGGGTTACCCTTGGTGGGCCCCATATGCTGCGGCAAGACAAAGAAGGAGGCCAAGTGGGCCTTTTGGCCCAAAAACAATTTTAATGAAAACATCAGGAAAAACCTTTTTCATTATTTTAGGTTTACAGAAAAGTTTTTATCTCCTCCTGTCCTCTGTTGTTGCCGCCAGCCTACATCAAATAAAATAGAGAACCGGACGATTTTTTTCACTTGTTTTTATTGTTCGTGATCATCTTTTCGTTCTACACGCGTTGGTATAATCAAACAATTTTCTTTTCTTTTTAAGTCTTTTGATTTCATGTTAGTTATTTAATTAATCATCAAGAACACAAATAAAAACATGTAATGGATTAATTAAATACATGGGACGGGTTTGGTTTGTGGTTTGTGGTTCGGCCGAGACACCGAGACCCCAAAAGGGGTGCTCGGCTTGCGTTTAAACACCACCACTGAGACTATAAAGGTCTCGGCTTGGTTTGTTTGTGGCTCGAAAACTGCAAGGAACCCCAACCTAGGGTAGGGGTGGGTTTTGTTTTCGGTTTGTGTGCACCGAGACACCACCGAGACCCCCTATGGGGCTTAGTTGGTTTTTGTTATTCGGACCCGAGACTAAAGGGACCCAGACGTCAAGTCGGGGTATGGATACATGTTTGGTTGGTTTATTCAATGTCAACCGAGACCCCTCCAAAGTCTCGGTGGGACTTTCATATAGCTTATTTGGTTCGGCTTATATTAAACACGGGCTCGGGATTCGGGTTTTCGTTAAAACTATTTTTATAAGTCATGTTATATTAAACTTTAGGTTAATCAATTTATTAAATTAATTCATGTATAACCTAAGGTATTTATACTAAGTCATTTTAATTAAACATGTATTTTAATTAAAATCATATAACGTAGTTTAATTAAATTAACCAGTTATTTAATTATTAAGCTATAACCATGACTTGTATTGTACTAGTTAACATCACTTATTATTTATTATTTAGCTTAATTCTAATTATGGAAACTTACTATTTTCGGGAACTTTCTATTTTTGGAAACTTTCTATTTTTGGGAAACTTACTTTTTATGGAAACCTACTTTTTTTAGAAAGTTACTTAGTATTACAATACAAGTATTATAATACACTAATACATGAATAAAACTCAACAGAACATAAGAATAACCACAGTTAAACACATTAAACAGTAAAACATGACAGAATACGTATAAAAAGATAATAATATATGAAACCAGTAAAAACACATGTAATTCAGACAACTCATACACGTCCATATTTCTTATGTAGTGTTATCCGCCGAGACGGATTATTCTTCATCATTTTCCTTAGCTTCTGTTAATGCAATAATGCCTAAAAACGTTACTTGCATTTTTCGGTCTCGCTTAGTTTTGATTACGACAATATGTAAAAACAAGCATTTACAAAAACAACGAAAAACGAATTCTTGAGTTCAAGTATTTTTCATTTTACCCATTTTCACTTAAGGTACGAATAAACAAGTACTAACCTTAATCAAGTGATCAAGTGATTTAATCTTTTCTTAAAACTCACTTTTTATTAAGTGTGACAAGTTTTAATTAAAATTTCTTTTTAAGAAAATGTTTTATTCAATTAAATATTTGAAAATTTGAAAATGGCATATTCTTTTTTGATTTGGAATATTCTTTCAGGATATTTTATAATCAGATAAGAACTCCACCACTAAAGGACAAAAAGGGAGCGGAGTCTACTCTGACGGTTCCCTAGCGCCTAGGCGGTTCCTTATCGATAAGGTACCGCCGGATGAGATAAGGAACCGCGGGCAGATATAGCCGTTGGCCCTTTGTCCTATAAATAGTGGACCTTTCTTAGATTTTCTCTTCACCTCTTTTGCAGAAAAATTTCCAGATTCAAACATACTTCTTAAATCACTCAAATCCTTGATCATTTGATTGATTACTACTTGTTTAAGAAGTGAATCTATCTCATCCATCCCTTCCTCTTCAAGTGCAAAAAGAAGAACACTATCCTTGTGAAGTGTTGAGTCCACCACCAAAGATCTTTTGAAGATCAAATCTTATACATTTGTTGTTGTCTTATAGTTGTGAAGATCCAAGCAGTTGTGTCTATTTAGAAGTTGTGTATGTACTAAGTATAGTTGTGTAGATTGGTCCTAGCGACGATTAGGGCTCGACTTTTAGCTTAGAGTCGGAAATTGGTTAAGCAACGTGTACGGTTTTCTCTACCATAAGGAGCTTGTTGTGTAGTGAACTCTCGAGTAAGGAGTACTCGAGGAGTGGAGTAGGAACGAGGAGTGAGCTTCGTTGCCGAACCACTATAAATCCTTGGTGTTTGGTTTGATCTTTCTTTACCCTTAACTCTTTACATTCTTTATTCTTTGTGCATATACATTAGTTAGTATTAGTTTAGTTACACTATCATTGTTCATATTGTGCATAAGAAGATTTCACTTATTTCCTTAAGTCTAAGTTTTTGAGAAAAAGGATTTTTTGAAAACCATCATTTAACAAGTAAATATAAGAAACTATTCAACCCCCCCCCCCTTATAGTTTCTACAATTGGTATCAGAGCAGGTTGCTCAAATATTTTTAAAGTATATTGTATTTTAAAACTTGAATCGTTCTATGGATTCCAACAAGTACCTAGAAGGGAAATCTATGCAAAGACCACCACTTTTTGAAACCGATAGTTTTATTTATTGGAAAAGTAGATTTGAGACTCATGTGAAATCAAAAGATTTAGATCTTTGGCATGTTATTACGAATGGTGATTTTTTACCTTATCAATTCAATGAAGTTTCTAAAACAAATGAATTGGTCACTTTTGACAAAGCTAATGACGATACTAAAAAGAAACTTTCGAAAAACAATGAGGCTAAAATGGTGATTTATAATGCTTTACCTAAGAAAGAGTATGAAAGGATTTTTATGTGTGAAACCGCTAAAGATATTTGGAACACTCTTTTAGTAACCCACCAAGGTAATATCCAAGTCAAAGAAAGCAAAATCGATCTTCTTGTCCAACAATATGAACAATTTGTCATCTTAGAAGATGAAACTATTGATAGTGCTTTTGCTAGATTTAACACTATTATTACTAGTCTAAAAGCACTTGATGAAGGTTTTTCTAGCAAGAACAATGTTAGGAAGTTTCTAAGCGCCTTACATCCGAAGTGGAGAGCAAAAGTCACGGCGATCGAAGAATCGAAAGATCTCTCAACTTTATCACTCGATGAACTCATAGGCAACTTGAAGTTTGATGAGATGATAATTTTGAAGGACTCGGAATTGGTGAAAACCAAGAGTGAAAGGAAGTCTCTTGCACTCAAAGCTAAGAAGGCACAAAGCGATCACGATAGTTCCTCGCATAGTGATGATGAGGAGTATGCATTGGCGGTGAGATATTTCAAGAGATTCTTCAAAAGACGAGGTCAACACGTGAGGCAACCCAACAATGACAAGAAACCATTCTCAAATAATCGGTTTGCCAAGAACGAAAAAGGTGATAGGAATTGCTTTAGATGTGGTGATCCAAATCATTTCATTAGTGAGTGTCCAAAGCCTTCACGCGATAAGAATCACACGACATTCGTTAGCGGTTCTGGGAGAGATAGTGGTGAAGATGTTGATGACAACCCCAAAGAGGAGAAATGTCTTATTGCTCACACTTCTAAAGAGGTACATTCCGAAACCGAATATTATAGCAATGATAGCTCCACCTTAGATGATATTGAATTAGAAGCCCAATATGATAATTTACACAAACATAGCCTTAAATTCATAGAAAAGAACAAAACCTTAAAATCAACCAAAACTAAGCTTGAAAATGAGATCAATGAACTTAGGGAAAAATTAGCCAATCTTGAGAAAAATAAAGAAGTTGATTTAGGTTGCGTAAGTTGTAAGAAACTTCGATTAGAGAATGAAGATCTCAAGAGCACCTCCATTAAACTGGAAAAGTTCATGAAAGGTACTAATGCTCTTGATGATATGTTAAACAAATAAATTCATTCTAAGGAAAGACTTGGTGTAGGTTTTAACTCAAATGAAGCATCAACCAGTGAACCTAAACAAGTCAGATTTTCAGAAAAACTGTATGTTGTACGCGGTCCTAGATTGTATGGGGCGGTTCCTTATCACTATGGAACCGCCGCCCTAGATAAGGAACCGCGGCCAGAAAGCATTTTTGCTGAAAATCTTGAACTTTCTGAAAAGTCAAATTTAGGTGAACATCCTAAACATCTTATTGTTAACAAAATCAAATTACCCATACTTGACGACAATACCGTTGATAAATTCTATAAGCCTTTGAGTAAACCTCTAATGGGAAATAGAAGTTTATCAAGACCATCTTCTACTCCACCAAGAGTACGGAATGAGTCTAAGCCTAGAAGTAGAACGACAACACCTAGAAGAGATAGTAAAAACAATTCACAACCTAGAAGTAAAACTCCAACACCTAGAAGGAATGACCACAACTCTAAACCAAGATCAAATACACATAGGAGAAATAATGAACAACAAAATGGTTATATGAATTATTATCCTCCTCCCTTTTGTTCCCCATGGGGAATCTCTACTCCATTCATGCATCCCAACCAAATGCAAGGGATGTTTGGAACTAACAATTTTGGACCCATGAGATATTGGGGACCAAATGTTTGATCGTGTGTGTTGTTACCTAGATATGCTTGGGAATTGATTTGGAACCCGACGAGTGGATTAAGGATAGTGGTTGTTCTAAACACATGACGGGTAATTGAAGTTGCTCTCGCGCTACAAAGCTTATGATGGAGGTAACGTCACATTCGCTAGTAGTCTACGTGGTAATATCATTGGCAAAGGTACGGTTTCTCTTGACTCCATGACCATTGAAAATGTTGAGCACGTAGATAATTTAGTGTTTAACCTTTTAAGCATAGGTCAAATTTGTGACAATAAGTGTAAGGTCATCTTTTCGGAAAATGACAATGAAATCGTAGAAGATGGAAAGGTCATTGGAAAAGGTGTTAGAAAGCATGGGCTTTATGTCATGAAGGTCAATAAGAATTCAAAAGACAACACATGTCTTGCGACTATAGATGATAGTTATACTCTTTGGCATAGGAGATTAGGTCACGCTAATATGCGTCTAATTCAATCTTTAGTCTCTAAGGAGTTGGTAAGACACCTCCCCAAGATGAAGTTTGATAGTCACTTTTGTGATGCTTGCAAAGTTGGAAAGCAAGTTCACTCAAGTCACAAAGCCAAAAATTTGGTTTCAACCTCTCGGTGCTTAGAACTCCTACATATGGATCTCTTTGGACCTTCCACCATACGGAGTTATAGAGGTAACCTTTATACCCTAGTTATAGTTGACGACTACTCTAGATTCACTTGGACTAGATTTTTGGCATCTAAGAATGAAGCTTTCGATCATTTCGAAATATTTAGTCGAAGAATCCAAAATCAACTAGGATGTCCAATTGTCTCTATTAGGACGGATCATGGTAGGGAATTTGATAATGAAGTGCAATTTGGTGCCTTTTGTGAAGCTCATGGTATTACCCATAACTTCTCGGCTCCTCGCACTCCACAATCAAATGGGGTAGTTGAAAGGAAGAATAGGACCATCCAAGAGATGAGTAGGACGATGGTAAACGAGCAATCTTTGCCTCAAAAGTTTTGGTGCAATGCCGTGGACACATCGACTTATATTCTCAACCGAATTCTTATTCGACCTTTCCTAGGAAAGACCCCCTATGAGATTCTTAAAGGTAAGAAACCCTCATTGGAATACTTTAGGGTGTTTGGAAGCAAGTGCTTTATCCTCAACACCAAAGACTACCTTACCAAGTTCGACCCAAAGTCTTACGAAGGTATCTTTTTAGGTTATTCCCAAACTAGCAAAGCCTACATAGTCCTCAATAGAACCTCGAGCGTAATTGAAGAATCACTTAACGTGACTTTTGATGAAACCCCTCCTTTAACCAAAACACCACCATTGGTTGATGATGACTTGGATGAAGTAGAAGTAGTTAAAGCCAAAGAGGTTAGAAAAATAGGAGTTAAAGACCTTAGTGTTGAGAAGGAAGTAAACATTAAGGAGTCTAAGGATCATACTCTCAATAATATCATTGGTGACTTAAATCAAAGGACCCTAAGATCTCAAGTCCAAAACCAAAGCAACTTCTTTTGTTTCGTCTCCTTGATTGAACCAAAGAATGTTAAAGAAGCTTTGACGGATGAGAGTTAGGTCATTTCGATGCAAGAAGAATTGAATCAATTCGTTGCTAATGATGTTTGGGAACTTGTTCCTCCACCTAGAAGTTCTACCATTATAGGAACAAAATGGGTATATAGGAATAAGCTAGATGAGAATGGTGTTGTGTCTCGTAACAAAGCTAGACTTGTAGCTCAAGGCTATAATCTACAAGAAGGGATTGATTATGACGAGACACATGCACCGGTAACAAGATTAGAATCCATTAGAATCCTTTTTGCCTACGCTTGTGCCTTAGACTTTAAGCTTCAACAAATGGATGTAAAGAGTGTGTTTCTTAACGGTTTGATCAATGAGGAGGTATATGTGGCTCAACCTCCCGGCTTCAATGATTTTGAGAAACCGGATCATGTTTACAAGCTTAAGAAGGCACTTTATGGTCTTAAACAAGCACCCAAAGCTTGGTATGATAGACTTAAATCGTTTCTTGTTAAACATGAGTATACCATGGGGATGGTAGACAACACGCTCTTTACAAAGAAGAAAGGTTCTCACCTCATAATCGTGCAAATATATGTTGATGACATTATATTTGGCTCAACTTGTCAAGAATTGTGTGATGACTTTGCCAAAATCATGCATGATGAGTTTGAAATGAGTATGATGGGAGAACTTAACTTATTTTTAGGACTCCAAATTAAACAAATGGACGATGGTATTTTCTTTAGTCAATCTAAGTATGCTAAAGAAATGCTAAAGAATTTTGGATTAGAAGAATCTAGACCAATGAAGACCCCAATGGCCTCAGATACTAAACTCATCGTAGATGATGATTGTGAGTCGGTAGACAACACCAAATATAGAGGTATGACTGGTAGTTTGTTGTACCTAACGGCAAGTCGACTGGATATCATGTTTAGTGTTTGCCTTTATGCTCGCTTCCAAGAGGCTCCCAAAACCTCTCACCTTGAAGCGGTTAAGTGTATTTTTCGATACATTAATGGCACTATACATTTAGGATTATGGTATCCTAAAGGGACCGGCGTAGAAACCATTGTCTACGTGGACTCGGATCATGCGGGAGATTATGTGGACCGGAAAATCACTAGTGGTGTTTGTACCTTTATGGGTTGTTGTTTAACTTCTTGGTTATCCAATAAACAAACCGCTCTTGCGATATCCACCACGGAAGCCAAGTATGAGAGTGCCAGAAAAGCATGCCAACAAGCTCTATGGATGAAGCGCTTGTTGATTACGAGATTTATCTTGATGATGTTCCCATCATGTGAGACAATAAAGGTGTTATAGACCTTAGCAAGAATCCCGTGCAACATTCGCGAACCAAGCACATAGAAATTCACCACCATTTCCTTAGGGATAATGTTCAAAAGGGGAACATTTCAATTGAGAAGGTACCCTCCGAGGATAACTTAGCTGACATCTTCACTAAGCCACTTAAACCCTTTAATTACTTGCGTCTAGGTCTTGGATTAATGGAACATATTCCTTAATTGATTTCCTTTTATTGAGTCTCTTATTTTCTTTTGAGTCTTTTATCATTTTGAGTCATTGAGTCTCCTAAACTCTTCTTGAAAATCTTCTCTTCTCCTTTTCAAAATCCTCAAAGTCTCTTTCGAAAATGGTCGAAATGTTTTGACATTGTTAATTCAATCTAAAAACGTTTCTCATAGATTCTTGCTATTAATCTCGAGCTTACATAATTCATATGTATGATTCTCTCAAACATAGCAAGAACAAGATAGAATCATGGAGGATCATTGTGTCGTGACTTAGGGTCTTGTCTTACACACCTCCTACATCGATTTTTATTTTAAAATCCATGTATTTTGGTCAAATCCCTATTTGGTGAGTTAGTATGTGTTCTCTTTGTCTATCTTTGCTTTTAAGCATATCCCTATGATAAGTTAGACTAGAAAAAATAAGATTTGTTGAAAAACCTTCCTTCTCCACCAAAACACATCCTCTATAGGCGGTTCCATATATGAACCGCAGTACCTTATCATTAAGGAACCGCCAGAAGCAATAAGGAACCGCGTACAGTGCTTCCTTTTTCGGGTATTACTGAAATTCTAAATTTGTTCCAACACTTTTGGGAATCTTTACTTCAACCCTTTGACCACCCTAAAAATACCTTGAGCCTTCCCTATTTAACCATAAGCATTTTGCCATACTTCACATCCCAGAATGTCTTACTCTCCTAATGAAAGCCTTGATTCTCCTCCATTTTCCCCAATTGCTTTCAATCCCAACTCACCCAAGAACACTTTCAATCCAAATTCACCCAAGAACACTCTTACTCACATTTCCCTTACCAAGAATGTTGATTATGGAACATATTTTCTTCCACCACCACCCTTTAGTGTTCTTCCTCCTTCTCATGATAATGTCATGCACCATGGGACATATTGTCATTGTTGTCAATATCAACATTGTAGAAACTAGAAGGGGGGGGGGGGGGGGGTTGAATAGTTTCTTATACTTACTTGTTAAAATGTGGTTTCCAAAAATCCTTTTTCAAAAACTTAGGCTTGAGGAAATATGTGAAATCTTCTTATGCACAATATGAACAATGATAGTGTAGTTAAGCTAATACTAACAAATGTATATGCACAAGGAATAAAGAATGATAGTGTAACTAAGCTAATACTAACAAATGTATATGCACAAAGAATAAAGAATGTAAAGAGTTAAGGGTAAAGAAAGATCAAACCGAACACCAATGATTTATAGTGGTTTGGCAACGAAGCTCACTCCTCGTTCCTACTCCACTCCTCGAGTACTCCTTACTCGAGAGTTCACTACACAACAAGCTCCATTAGGTGGAGAAAACCGTACACTTCACTTAACCAATTTCCGACTCTAAGCTAAAAGTCAAGCCCTAATCGTAGCTAGGACCAATCTACACAACTATACTTAGTAAATACACAACTTCCAAATAGACACAACTACTTGGATCTTCACAACTATGACACAAATACAAGTGTATAAAATTAGATCTTCAATGGATCTTTGGTGGTGGACTCAAGACTTCACAAGGATAGTGTTCTTGTCTTTGCACTTGGAGAGGAAGGGATGTTGATCCCAAACTTAGATCGATTAGCTTTGTGTATACGAGATTAGATCAAGTAATACACGTAGAGAAACCTTTGTATATGCTTTGTAAATCTAAGTGTTATGCGGAATTTAACACTTAAACAAGAACACACAAGATATAAACAAACTTTCACTTTGATTATCAATGTCGAACTTGCTTACAATGAAAGATGTTTATGAACGAAAACTTATGTAAAACTTATATCAAACATTAACCTAAAGGCCTTCTTTTATAGATACAAGAAGCCTTGTACAATAAGCTACGTATCAACTATTCTAGGTAAAGATAAACATAGAAAATACATTGTCGTTTCTATCCTTACTAGAAGTATTCTAGAATATAATAAACGTGTAGATTATATCTTCCATCAGTGCTTGTCTTCAATGTGTCAACGCTTGACTTTAACTTGTCAACGCTTAAGCTGTCAGCGCTTGCTTTGCTCTTGTCAACACTTGAATTTTTCTTGTCAGCGCTCAAGTGATTCTGGCCTTAATTTATTCCCAACAATCCTCCCCTAAACTTGATATCCACTCTTATGATCAAGTTTCTGAATAAGCATTAAGAACTAGGAGGAGTCTGACAAATCTTCTCATATTGGTAATGAATAAATCTGATCAAATCCTTTGCCACGTCACTTGAATAATCTATCTCCAGCTGAGTGTCCTTCATCTTTTCCAAAATAGCCTTGGATATGAAATACTGAGCATCCACAAGTAGATACTCAACAAACTTTGTAGAACTCAAATGGTATACACCAGCAGCTGAATATAACCTCCATTGAAGACCACTGAGGTCATCTTCAAGATCCTTCCATATTGCAGGATCTTCATCTTTTGGCCCACACATTCTTTTGAATGTGGTCCAAAGTTTTATTCCATTAGCTGAAGTTGGTGCTTCAGCCTCATACTTGGTCTCCAGCAACCTCCAAAGGTCCACCAAGTCTTCTCTATCACAACTTGCAAATAAAGATATGAGAGTGGTAAAAGTGTGTACCTCCTTGCCAAATCTGTCAACCTTCCAGAATCCACATTCATCTTCTTCATAGCTCACAATTGGATTCCTGGAATCTAATGGTAACACTTGCACCATATCTGAAGCTTCTAATGGGGAGAGCTTGAGGCTCTTTCTTATAACTGCTTCATTTTGATATAGTGGATCCATATCTTTTGGAAACTCAAATTTACTTCCCTTCTTCACTGGCCTGGGAATCATCATAGCTTTCTTGATTTCCATTTCTTCTGCAAGTTGCTCCTTTCTTTCATCTGAAAGAAGTCTGAGAGTGTTTGCTTCTTGCACTCTCACCCAAATGGGATAAGCCCTGTTTTCCAACTCATCAAATGTCAAAGCCTTCAACTTCTGATATGTCCATCCAACTCCATGACATCTGAGCAACATAAAGTAGAGCTCCCTTCTATCCCTTTTCAATTCTGAGAGAATATTGCTTGCCTTGTGCTTCCAAATTACCTTACAATCTTGCTGAACTCTAAGAAGAAGTTCCAAACCCCATATTTGATCTGAAATGGTCAAGTCTGGATTATCCATGCAACTTTCTTCCCAAGAATTGTACATTTGAACCACCTCTGGCATGTCAAAGTCAACCTGCAACTTCAACTCTCTCAGCTTCTCTTTGGCCAACTCATCTCCATACTCAAGCCTTTCAGGTTCTATAATCATTACACTTGAGTCTGAGCTAGCTCCATCACTTTCTTCTTCTGAAGACACAACAAATGGTGACTTCTCCTTTTTATCTTATTCCATGATTTGTGCAGCTAACCTTCTATCAAATTCAACCTGGGCTGCATCCTTTGGAACAATTTCTTCTACCAATTTACCCTTACCCTTATCAGATGGTGCAATGGTTGATAAGGTAGATGGTAATACCTGAGTAGAAACTTCCTTGATGATAGATGATGACTGGGATACATCACCTTCATGTGCAGGTCTGTCAACGCCCAAATTTATCCTATCAGCGCCCAAAATACTTCTATCAGCGTCCAAATTTGCTTTGTCAACGCTCAAATATTTTCCCTCAGCGCCTTGTGTAACCTCTCTCAACATAGCTGTAAATGATAAATTTAAATTGGTTGGAGAGATTAAGGACGTATCAAAACCTGTTTGTTCCTTCAAAGTTGTAAGGGCTTCAGTAACATCCATTGATTGACCATCTTGGCTGCCCTTATCACTCAGATTTCTTTGATCTTCCTCCCCTTTGGAAGACTCCTCCATACCCTCCTAGCATGATCACTTTCCAAAACAACAATCCTCTCCCTCAATTGCTTGAGTTCAAGGCCTTGTGAGTTGACAATTTGTACTAAGTCTGCATTTTGCTTTTGCAAGCTAATGCAGACTGCCGTCAATTCCAAAAGAGTCATTGGTTCCAGTCTGCCCTCTTCTAAAATGGGGATTTGACCTCCCAAGTCAGATTCATTGGGCATGGATGAGGACTTAATAATGGTGGGACTGCCTTGGCCAGCATCTAAGCCAGAACCAATAGTCCCAGCCTCATCCAGGTCACCAGCCACACTTGTGGTGGTGGTTCTCTCTGCGTCATGGCTAGGACCACCAGAGGAGAACACTCTAGTAGTCCTTTGGCGTTTCATCAACCTATATTCAGGTGGTGTGGAAGATGGTGGGGAAGAATGGGTAGATGGGGGTTGGTTAAGGGGTGTTTGGGATTGTGAAGGTTGTGTGTCAGCGTTGGAAATAGGCACATCAACGCCAACATTTGATGTGTCAGCGTCAAAGGGTTCTTGGTCAATTTGCATTTGTTCAGGTGAGGGTAAAGGTTCAGGAATGGGTTCAAGTTGTGGTTGAGGATCAATTTGAGGTTGGGGGTCTGGTTGGGGTTGTGCTGCTGCAATAACAACAAGCATGGCTGGGGTTAAAGGTAAGTCTCTATGGGGTGGTGAATTCATCTTCGTAAAAATAGCTTTCTTTTGCTCAGGGATCTTATAAAAATCATTGTGATCCCTTGAGCAGTAACCTTGATCATCAAAAATCATTTGCAGAAAACGGGGATAAGCTAAAGTCATTTTTGTCCCCTTGTTTTTACACATCCCCTCAAAAATCATTTTAGAATAGTTATATTTTTGCCCTGTTGCAATGCACACAATAGCACTTGCAATGGATCTATTGATCTCATTGTGTGCAGTACATTTGGGACTCAAACATTGAAGGAGGACATGTATGAGGTACTTCCAGGCTGGGGGAAATTCCTGCTTATGATACTTATTGAGAGTACCTTCATCAGGAAAAGGATATCCCAAAGCCCTAAGCCCTTGTTCTATTTCATTTATGGGAAGGGTGGCTATACCATCAGCATCATCAAGATGCAAGGCTTGGCGTACCAAGGCCTCAGTAACCACCCAAGATCTCCCATGAACAATAGAAGTCAATGTGGTCACTCCATTAACTGTTGAGGAACTGACAGTGTTCCAAAACTGCTTAATGTGTGTGACTGGAATGAGTGGTGCATGAGAAAGAGCATACCTTAATGGGGATGCATTCAAATACGCCACCATTTGTGTGTATTGAGGAAACAGAGTATCATCAGCAGCAAGATAAGCAATCATGTTGTGTTGAGACTTGAACCCCAATTCCAATTCTGCTGAGTTAAACTTTGGTGCCATTGATGAAAGCTGTGAATTTTAAGTATAGAAGATGAAGTTGATAAGAGAAAAGTGTTAGACAAGAATTATAGATACCCTGTTTAAATAGGAGCCAAATTTATAGGAGAGAAAGAATGCATGTGATTGGCCCAAAAATAGGCAAAGATTTTCAAAAATCAATCATGAAAATATTGAAAAAGTTATAAGTTTATCTCATGCATTAAATGAAAGTAACAACTCCTAAAATTACGGCTTGAAAATATGTCAAAAAGTAACAACTGGGTAGGTCCCATTGAGTGTCAACGGTTAAAAATAACCTATCAACGCCCAACGGCTATAATCTTGTCAACGTTTGCCTAAAGCCATGTCAGCGTCCAAGTTGGTCACAACAACGCTTGGAAATTTCTTGTCAGCTTCCAAAAATAAAATTATTTTAAAAAGTGAAAAATGACCTTAACAAGTAATTTATCCTAGAGAAGATAACCAAAAGCTGATAATTATTATAGGGCGGCAAGCACTGTCCAGTTATGAACACTTGCATAAGCAAGATAGACATAACAGTCCTCTAGTGTCCCTTGCTAACCAAAACTCTTAGCAACAAAGTTACCTTATAAAATCCTTGTTACTCCCAGGTAAATCCCATATCAAAATCATTCCCAAGTCTCCCAACAGACCACAACCAATTCTAGGCCAAAAATGTCTTGGCAGCATGCAAAGTTGATATACTATGCATGCTACAGTGCCTCATGATTTAGTAAGACTAACTCATACTCACCTGTGGACACAATCTAGAATTGTGATAAGAGTATCATATGGATACCCAAACATCCTAAAGGTTCCTAAAACATCCCCTTAAACTATGATACAAAAAGTTTGCTAAAATCATGCATGAACATAAAAAATTTATGTCAAGATAGGAATGAAACATTCCAACCATCATCCATAAATAAAACTTGTCCAAATGCTTCTCCATTGATCCATAAGCAACTCTGTATCCAATGGTATACTTTTAACACCATCTGCACATTTAGATTGAAAACCACAAAACTAACATTGTTGCTGACAACGCCCCGATAACACATGACAGCGTTGAGGGAAGCTTTGTCAGCGTTAGACAATTATATTGCTGACAACGTTGCAAAAACACTTATCAGTGTTCAAGCAACCTTTGTCAGTGTTAGAAAAATATAGTGGAAAATCTAAATCATCAATAAGACCAATAATAATAATGCATCAACCTGTACATACTTTTACAAAAAGAATCCAAAACACATATTATGTGAGATTAACCATTCTAATACTTGTTACCAAGTATTGAAATCTTCCAGCATCAAAAGGTTTAGTTAATAAATCTGACACATTTTCCTCAGTGTCATCCCTATCTGGTTGTATTAAACCTTTCTCAAAGCAATCTCTTATAAAATGTGTCTAATTTCTATGTGTTTAGTTTTAGAATGATGTACAGGATTCTTAACGATGCATAAAGTACTATTATTGTCAACAAATATCTTAGTATGCATGAAATTATACCCATAATCCAACAGCTGGTTCTGAATCCACAACACTTGACCACAACATGCAGCTGCAGCCACATACTCTGCTTCAGTTGTAGAATTAGCCACCACTGTTTGTTTCTTGCATTGCCAAGATATTAACCTGCTCCCAAGAAACTGACATCCACCAATTGTGGATTTCCTATCAAACTTATTACCTCCATAATCACTATCTGAATATGCAATCAGCTCCAATGGTGAATCCTTTGGGTACCACAAACCAAGACTAGGGTAACATCTTAGGTACCTAAAGATCCTCTTCACAGCATAAAGGTGACATTCTTTGGGAGTCACTTGATGGCGTGCACAAGCACACACAGCAAACATAATGTCAGGTCTGGAGGCAGTAAGATACATCAAGGATCCAATCATGGATCTATAGTGCCTGACATCAACATCTTTCCCATCTCCAATCTTTCCCCAAGGGTGTTCTCTATCCATAGGAGTAGTAGCCCTCTTTTCATGTGGAAAAAAGCCAAACTTCTTCAAGATCTCAGCAACATATTTGTCCTGGGAGATGAAGATACCATCTTCTTTCTGCTGAACTTGTAAACCAAGAAAGAAGTTCATCTCCCCCATAGCACTCATCTTGAATTTGTCTGTCATAAGCTTGGAGAAATCCTCACTCATCTTTGGATCAGTAGACCCAAAAATGATATCATCAACATAGACCTGAACAAGCAACACATCCTTGCCTTTCTTCTTTGTAAATAGTGTCTGATCTATGGTTCCCCTCTTGAATCCACTGTCCACCAAATAGGTAGACAAAGTACCATACCATGCTCTAGGGGCTTGATGAAGGCCATACATAGCCTTTTTGACTCTATACACTTTATCTGGATGCTCTGGATCCTCAAAACCAGGAGGTTGCATCACATAAACTTCCTCAACAATAGTTCCATAGAGGAAAGCACTCTTGACATCCATTTGATAGACTGTGAAGCCCATGCAGGATGCATAGGCTAGAAAAATCCTAATAGCTTCAATCCTTGCAACTGGTGCAAAGACCTCCTCATAGTCTATCCCCTCCTCTTGTGTATAACCTTGAGCCACTAACCTTGCCTTGTTTCTGACCACAATACCTCTTTCATCTCTTTTGTTCCTGAGAACCCATCTTGTCCCTATAGGTCTGACATATCTAGGACAATCAACCAGCTCCCAAACATCCTGAATTGCAAATTGATGAAGCTCATCCTGCATTGCTTCCACCCAACTTGGTTCTTTGAGAGCATCAAATATCTTCTTGGGTTCTTCTTGTGACAGAAAACATGCAAACAAACATGCTTGCACAAGAGGGGTATCAACCTTCTTGTGTATATTGGCAATAAACCCACCAAGACCTTGATGAGATCTTCTGGTCTGAACTGGAGTCATAATATCACCAATGATCTGAGATGTGGGGTGATTCTTCATTGTGGAAGTGAGAACCCCTCCTTCAAAAAGTCTGGTGTCCTCAACTTCACGCTCCATGTTGCCAATATATTCTTCATCAGACTCTCTTTGATCAACAGGAATCTCTTCATGAACATTGGAAGGTCCACCTTGTTCAAAACTGGAAGAGAAAAGATGCCCATAAGTGTTGTCAACGTCTGAATCTTGGCTGTCAGCGTCTGGGCTAACAGCGCTTGAAATGTTGTTGTCAACGTCTGAGCCATCAACGTCTGAATTGGTCTTGTCAGCGCTAGATTTGCCTTTGTCAGCGCCTGAAGAACCATGCATGTTTGTATCTGGTGGTATTTGGAAACCACCATTATCTTGTCCAGCAGCAGCAGCAGTAGCAAAAGCATCTGTCCAAATGGGAAATGTGACATATTCAAATGTAGGAGATGCCTTTTCTGCTTGTGATCCAACCTTCTCATGAACCTGTGTACCTGAAACATTAACAACTTGTTCCTCCACAACATTTGAAGTTACCTTCACAATGTCTGGATTAGTGACAGGCATATAATTTAAAGTTCTAGATAAGGGTTCCAAATCAAACAACCAATTAGGACCACTCTCAGGATCACTAGGTTTATTCTCTAAGAACCTAACATGTACTCTCTCAACTATACGTTTGTCCTCTTTAAGATAAACCCTATAACCCTTGCTCTGGACTGAATACCCCATGAAATAGCCCTCATCACCTTTTGCACTAAATTTCCCTAAGGCATCACTAGTATCTAATACTACTACATGACATCCAAAAGGTCTGAGAAAACCAATATTAGGTTTTCTTCCCCAAAGTAACTCATAAGGTGTTTTGTTCTGAATTTTGTTAATCAATGCTCTATTTTGCACATAGCATGCTGTATTAACAGCCTCAGCCCAAAAGGCTATAGGAAAGTGAGCATCAGCCAACATTGTTCTGGCTGCTTCAATTAGGGTTCTATTTTTCCTCTCAGCAACCCCATTTTGTTGTGGGGTTCTAGCAATACTGAATTGCCTAGTAATTCCTTTCCTGGCACAAAAATCATCTAGCTTCTTGTTCCTAAATTCTCCACCATTATCACTCCTAAGCATTTTAACCTCATTTCCAGACCTTTTCTCAATCTGAGTGATAAAATCAATAAGAACATCAGCTGTGTCACTCTTCATAGCTAGAAAGAATGTCCAAGTAAACCTAGAAAAGTCATCTGTGACAACAAAGCAATATGACTTACCATTCAAACTCTCTATATTTGTTGGACCAAAGAGGTCCATGTGAAGCATATGAAGAGGTCTGGAACTAGTATGCACCTGTTTGGACTTAAATGAGACCTTGTGCTGCTTGCCTTTAAGACATGCAACACAAGAGTGGTCATTATGGAAGGCCTTCTCAGGCAAACCATCAACTAAACCAAGCCTCACAAGCCTATTTATATTTATTAAATTTATGTGCCCTAGTCTCATGTGCCACAAATTACTCTCATCTACTGAGGCCTTAGCATAAAAACAAGACATATTTGTATTCATTTTAATCCCATTTAAATTCACATTATATATGTCCTTATGCCTAGGTGTTCTATACTCAATATATTTCTCATCAGGGATCTTAAAATCCTTGCTTAACACCAAACACTCAGTATCAGTAAAAAGAACCTTATTTTTGTTATCACAAACTTGTGATACACTAAACAGATTATAATCCAGTTCTTTTACCAGGAAGACGTTTTCAAAACACAGATTATTGGTGAGAAGGGTTCCTTTGCCTGTAATGGTGCCATAGCCACCTCCAAAGTATACCTTATCACCATCTTTAATAGGGGTGAAATTCGTTAGATAGTCTTCCTTCCCTATCATGTGCCTTGAGCATCCACTATCCCAATATCCATAATCATTGATCTGTCTTTGAATGCCCTGCACATAAAGAAAACAAATTAGTTTTCTTTGGGAACCCAAGTCTCATAAGACTTGGATTCATCTGGTTGTTCAATAAGAACAGACTTAGTTCTCACAACAACCCCATTCTCATCCTTTTTTAGGATAAAATACCCAGTTAACCCCAATAGGTTTTGTAATGACCTTTGAAATGTAATTAAATCTATTGCAAGTCATTGAAATCCCATTTTCATTAGGGTTTTGATCTTTCTTGGGTCTCCATGTTAAGCTTGAAGAAGCTTTAGACCCCTTACCTTGTGGCTGCAAATATTTAGGTCTGGTCACGTTTCTGTCAGCGTTAGAATTTGTCCTGTCAACGCTGAAATTACCCTTGTCAGCGTTGAACCTAGGGTTTGCTACAGGAACACATTGCCTATTTGACCAGGTGTTTGTCTTTTGAAAAGGTCTTTGTCCATGAGTGTTAGACCTTCTAGAAAAGAATGGGGCAGGTCTAATCACTTGTGGACTTTGCTGCACACAAGGTTTGGGTCTGACAACGTTTGACTTCCTAACAACGTTGACTTTCTTTCTATAAGCGCTGAAATTGTTCCTGTCAGCGCTGGCTTTGGGAGCGTTGACACACTTGTATGCCAAATGTGAAAAGCTACCACAAGTATAACACGCTTTCTTAGACACAACCTTAGGTCTAGTAGAGAAGAAACCTGTTCCATGATTGCTAACTTGGCTCTTGGGTGACCTATTATTCCTATACATCTCTGCATATTTAATGGTAGGTCTTCTAACAGTGTTTGAGCCTAGGTCAACAGCTTTACCAGTGATTGGGTGAGTAACCTTAATAGGTGGTGATTCATTGGGACTTTCACATAGTAAACCTCCCTTAACAAATAAAGTAGGGTTAGCTTTCTTCCACTCATTTAGGTCAGTCAGTTTTTGTTGATACTCTTCCACTGGAGTGACAACTCTTGGTGGAGGAATGAATTCCTCCTCTTGGCATTCTGATATACCAGTCCAAGACAAGTCCTTTCTAAGGACACCATAGAAGTCACCAGCTGGTGGTGGAACCAGAGAGTAATCATTCATCCCAATCCCAGTCATGTCCTTAGGATCCCTTTGTTTAGCTACACAGTCTCCTAGGGTTTGGGTGGCTCTATCAAATTTTTGAATTTTGAGGTCAACATTATCTTTATTCTTAATGGCCTCATCTAACTTAGCCTGTAGATCTCTATTAACCTTTGTCATGATGTTTCTAACATCCATACTACCCTCTAGCTCATGTTTTAAGATATTGATCTTATCTTTTAAGTCAAATTCCATTTTCTTGTATTCAGAAACGGTTTTCTCAGTTTCAGTAAGAGCTAGTTGGTAATTAGACAATTTACACCTTTCAGTACTCATATCATCTTTTAGTTTTAACACCTCTTTGTTAAGTCTTTTAGTGTTTAACCTACAACCTTTGCTACAAAAAGCATCATCATATACCTCATTATCAGATGAAGAGGAGGAGTGTGCCATGAGAGCATATTCAACATGCTCTTCTTCTTCAATATCAGCAACCAAAGCTTTATCCTCTTCAACATTCTTAGCCAGATAGCTCCAATCCCATCCTGTACCATCAATTCCTTGAACTGCAACCATGGCTTTGGAATCCTGAGCTTTAACAACCTGACTTGAGGGTTTACCAGCATCAGATCTTCTAGGAGATCTGCATTCCCTCATGAAGTGCCCCATACGATGACAGTTGTAGCATTCAACTTTGGATTTATCAAATCCAACTGTGTCTCTAGCATTGAAGGTCATCTTCTTTTTAAACCTTCTGTTCCACCTATTTGCTCTTATACTAGCAAGAGCCATGTTCCACTTGATGTCCATCTCTTCCAAGTGCTCATCACTTATCTGCTCAAGGTCCTCATATGTAATCACTGAACCATTGGGCAAAGAAGCAATGTAAGCACAAACAGTATCCAAATCCAAACCAACAGGTTTAACTCTTGGGGAGTCATTCTTGAATGTGTCAGCGTCTGAAAAGGAGATGTTGACAGGACTTGTTCCAACGCTGACATATGATGATCCAGTAACTGGATGCATATAAGAGTCCTTCTGATTGAATTGACCTTCACTATGAGAGAAGAAGGCCATGTTGCTGGAGCTAGATTTGCTTCCATGATCTGAAAGAGTTTCATCTTCCAACAGTCTTAGTTTGTTGTAGATGTCATCAAACGAGGAGCTCTTGTAAGTATTGTTGGCAAGAATAGATCTTGCCTCAATCTTCCATGCCTCACCAAGACTTTTAAGAAAGGTAGCATTGGTGTCAACGTCACCTACTTGTGTCCCCATGAAGGACAACTTGCTTGTGATGTCAAGCAATCGGCTTTTCACACTACTCAGTTTCTCATTGGGTTGAGCTTTGAAGACATAATAATCATGCAGAAGTTGCTTTTTCTTTTCTTCCTTAGTGTCTGCATTGCCACCATATGCAACTTCAAGTGCTTCCCAAAGATCCTTAGCAGATTCATAGCCTCTTTATTTGTGCTGGTTTTCTTGTCCCAAAGAGACTTTTAGAATATTTAGGGCTTTCATGTCAACCCTTTTCTTTGCAATATCTTCAGCACCTACAGCTCTACCATCTCCAGGTTTTTCTTTCTTATCCTCTTCAGGGCATCCTTCAACTGCTGTTCTTTGACTAATGGCATCAAGAATCTTTTGAGCCTTATTGAATGAGTTTCCATATTCAATAATCTCCCAGAGTGTGTAGTCATAGATCCCCAGATATTGTTCAAAGTTGAACTTCCATAAGTCAAAGTTGGTTGCATCAAGCATGGGAATCTTGATGTTTGGTAAGGCTGAGGAGGAGGAGGTTATTGCTTCAGACATGATGTTGTTAGGGTTTCTGAGAAAATTAGGGTTTTGGTGTTTTTAGGGTTCTGGTGTTCTTCAAAGATCAAAAGTTCCTCAACAAGCTCTGATACCACTTGTTGATCCCAAACTTAGATCGATTAGCTTTGTGTATACGAGATTAGATCAAGTAATACACGTAGAGAAACCTTTGTATATGCTTTGTAAATCTAAGTGTTATGCGGAATTTAACACTTAAACAAGAACACACAAGATATAAACAAACTTTCACTTTGATTATCAATGTCGAACTTGCTTACAATGAAAGATGTTTATGAACGAAAACTTATGTAAAACTTATATCAAACATTAACCTAAAGGCCTTCTTTTATAGATACAAGAAGCCTTGTACAATAAGCTACGTATCAACTATTCTAGGTAAAGATAAACATAGAAAATACATTGTCGTTTCTATCCTTACTAGAAGTATTCTAGAATATAATAAACGTGTAGATTATATCTTCCATCAGTGCTTGTCTTCAATGTGTCAATACTTTACTTTAACTTGTCAACGCTTGAGCTGTCAGCGCTTGCTTTGCTCTTGTCAACGCTTGAATTGTTCTTGTTAGCGCTCAAGTGATTCTGGCCTTAATTTATTCCCAACAAGGGATGGAAGAACAAGATTCACTTCTTAAACAAGTAGTAATCAAACAAATGATCAAAGATTTGAGTGATTAAAGAAGGGGTTTTGAATCTGGAAATAGATGTGAAAAAGAGGTGAGTTGAAAAGCTGAGAATGGTCCACTATTTATAGGACAAAGGGGCCAACGGCTATATCTTCCCGTGGTATCTTATCTTAGCCCGCGATACCTTATCGATAAGGTACCGCCTAGGGGCTAAGGTACCGTCGAACTAGACTCCGCTCCCTTTTTGTCCTTTAGAGGTGGAGGTCATATCTGGCTTAAAAAATATCCTGATAGTATATTCCTAACCAAATAAGAATATGCCATTTTCAAATTTTCAAATAATTAATTTAATAAAACATTTTCTTAAAAAGAAAGTTTAATAAAAAATTGTCACACTTAATAAAAAGTGAGTTTTAAGAAAAGATTAAATCACTTGATCACTTGATTAAGGTTAGTACTTGTTTATCCATACCTTAAGTGAAAATGGGTAAAATGAAAAATACTTGAACTCAAGAATTCGTTTTTCGTTGTTTTCGTAAATGCTTGTTTTTACATATTGTCGTAATCAAAACAAAGCGAGACCGAAAAATGCAAGTAACGTTTTTAGACATTATTGCATTAACAATCTCCCCCTTTTTGATTCCGACAATACATAAACTCAATCACACAAATAACAAGATTTTCGAAGACGAGTTTATTCATTTCTCCCCCTTTGTCGAAGCAAAAAGGTTGCACAAGTCGGTGTTGAAGAAACAGACTTAGCAAAGACTCCCCCTTGGTGTTTACTCCCCCTAGCTTGGGGCACCGAGGAATCGAGATATGGTGACAAGCTACATAGAAGGGTTAGTTGAACAAAAGAAACAACCAACAATCTATAGCAATAGGTCACAAAAAAAAGAGAAGAAAACACAAAGACAAAGATCCAAGATAGGTTACTAAAAGAACATCATACAAAGAAGTATGGAAAAAGAAACAAGCCAAAAGCATAAATCTAATCCTAGTTATTCTAGAATTCTAAGATTTGCTTGAATTTGGTGTCTTGTGGATAAGCAACCAATGCTTATATGAAAGACAAGGTAATGGCAGAGGGTGGTGGTGGTGGCTTGTTGGAGATCTCATAATCATAATGAAGAGGAGGCTTGATTAAGAGACTCTTGATGTAGCTCGACTCCTCATAGATGTGTGCCATAGCAAGATGTTGATATTGACAACATTGACAATATGTTCCATGGTGCATGACATTATCATGAGAAGGAGGAAGAACACTAAAGGGTGGTGGTGGAAGAAAAGAAGTTCCACAATCAACATTCTTGGTAGGAGAGATGTGATTAAGGGTGTTCTTGGGTGGGTTTGGATTGTAATGGTTTTTGGGTGAGTTGGGATTGAAAGCAATTGGAGAAAATGGAGGAGATTCAAGGCTTTCATTGGGAGAATAAGACATTTTGAGATGTGAAGTAATGCAAAATGCTTATGGTTTAAATAGCGAAGGCTTAGGGTATTTTTGGGGTGGTCAAAGGGTTTGAAACAAAGATTCTCAAAACTGTTCGAGCAAATCTGGAGTTACAGACAAAAACCCGAAAAAGGAAGGCACTGTAGGCGGTTCCTTATCTAGGCTGGCGGTACCTTATCAATAAGGTACCACGGTTCACATATGGAACCGCCTGCAGAGGCAGTGTTTGGTGTTTGGAGGAAGATTTTTCAGCAAATCTTATTTTTCTAGTCTAACTTATCATAGGGATATGCATAAAAGCAAAGATAAACAAAGAAAACATATGCAAACTTACCAAATAGGGATTTGACCAAAATACATGGATTAAAAAAATCGATGTAGGAGGTGTGTAAGACAAGACCTTAAGTCATGACACAATGATCCTCCATGATTCTATCTTGTTCTTGCTATGTTTGAGAGAATCATACATATGAATTATATAAGCTCTAGATTAATAGCGAGAATCTATGAAAAATCGTTTTTAGATTGAATTAACAATGTCAAACGAATTTCTCAACCATTTTCGAAAGAGACTTTGAGAATTTTGAAAAGGAGAAGAGAGGGTTTTTCAAAAACAGTTTGGAAGACTCAATGACTCAAAGTGGTAAAAGAAAACACACAAAAAGAAAGGAAATTAAGGAAGATGTTCCATTAATCCTAGACCTAGACGCAAGTAATTAAAAGGTTCCCTCTTAAGTGGCTTAGTGAAGATGTCGGCTAAGTTGTCCTCGGAGGGCACCTTTTCAATAGAAATGTTCCCCTTTTGGAACATTATCCCTAAGGAAATGGTGTCTAATTTTTATGTGTTTGGTTCGCGAATGTTGCACGGGATTCTTGCTTAGGTCTATAGCGCCTTTATTATCGCACATGATGGGAACATCATCAAGAGAAATCCCGTAATCAACAAGCGCTTGCCTCATCCATAGAGCTTGTTGGCATGATTTCCAACACTCACATACTCGGCTTCCGTGGTGGATATTGCAAGAGCGGTTTGTTTCTTGGAGAACCAAGAAGTTAAGCAACAACTCATGAAGGTACAAACTTCACTAGTGCTTTTCCGGTCCACATAGTCTCCCGCATGATCCGAGTCCGCGTAGACAATGGTTTCTACGCCGGTCCCTTTAGGATACCATAATCCTAAATGTATATTGCCTTTAATGTATCGGAAGATACGCTTAACCGCTTCAAGGTGAGAGGTTTTGGGAGCCTCTTGGAAGCGAGCACAAAGGCAAACACTAAATGTGACAATCCGTCAATTTATGGTTGATATTTTATTCTCAATATTATTTGAAAACAATTTACAATATGAACTCATATATTTTTGGGAAGAAATTTGGATTTACGTCTTGGAGTAGCATCGACTACGTCTAAACCGGAGGATTCAACGTTACGTGCTTACGTTTACATACACCGTCCTTGGTGACAGTCCGACATTTCAGAAAATAAATTTGTCCGTGAATATTATTTTGGAGTTTTAAATTTGTGTTGGTTCATAAACTCACAAATTTACGAGAAGAGATTAGGACTTACGATTTTATTTTTAACGTCCTTTACGACTAAACCGGAAACCTTAGGATTACGTATTTACGTTTTCGAACTCCGTTTTTGATGAAACAATTTTTATTGGATTCGTTTTGTGACGTTGATTCATAATTTATAAAAACGTTTTTCGTAAAACGACCCGAGGGCACGCAAATCGAGGAAACTAGAATCGAGGAGTACCCGTAACTAAATGGGATGAGACAAGTGGGACACTTGTCCCACCCCACTCACAAAACCGGCCAAACCATGACTTAACACCCTTAGGTGTCAAGCCTTAAATAAAATGAATAACACTTGTCCTAAGCTTATGAACTAAGCTACCAAGCACATCAAAACCATCAACTTTCCACCATTTTCTCACTCACAACATGCAAACAACCATAAAAAACTCTCTCTACTCCATTTTGGCCGTCCACTCTTACATCATAAACAACACTTTGATCAAAAATCAACCATGAAATCCTATGTTATTTCTACATATATTGAAGCCCTTTTGAAGCTCTCTTGAATGGTGGTGATTATAACATCCATGGAGGAGTTTTCTTGGTGTCTTGGGGCTGATTTTCCACAAGAAGTCCATGGAGCATGGTGGTCTTGAAGATGGTCATGGATATCCACAAGTTTCTCCATCAAAAACCATGTCAAAATCACAACCAACATCAACTTGGTGGTATAAAGATTGTCCTCCTCAACTTCTTATTATTTTGATTATGTAAACTTGTATTTTATTTCCTATTGTATATATTTATGATGATTATATGATGATAAAAATGTTATGTGGGGATTTGTTGTTGATAATCATGGATAAAAAGGTGAAAACCCGTATGAAACAAGGTTAAAATCTTGATTAATTTGCATGGCTGTATAAAACAGTAAAGAAGTAAGTCATGAACTGATAAAATGATGAAGTAGGATGGATTTACAGTAAGCTATGGGTCTTGTACACATGTGAGAGTTGGCCATGCAATGGAATTAAAATAATGAGTGAGATATGATCAAAACAAGTTTAGGGTATAAATCTGAAGTTACTGTTTTGGACGATTTTTGGAAAATACTTAAAAGATGATTCAACAGTAGCTATAGAAGAGTTAAATGTAGAAAATATCATGTAGTTTATGTGATAAAAATTTGAGCTTCTATCTCCATGTAGAACTCAAGATATGGCATTTTTGGTGAAAATGAAGTTAAAAATCAGATTTTTGGAAATTAAAGAATAATACTATTATATAAGCACTCACATTTTAATATATAAAATGTAAAATAAAAACCCACTAACTTATGGATTTTATTTATATAAGTATGTAAAAGGGTAAATAAGTGGAAATTTTATAAAAATGGTAACTTGTTAAGTTTTATAAGTTATAAAACTATAAGCATGATTTTTACGACTTTTTCGGCTATTGCCGTAAAATTAACGTTTTTATTAAATAAAACTTAGATGGATGGACCCGTCTAATGTAAACTTTATAAAACTTATATACTGATATATAGACATGTATAACAAGTAAAAACCGATAAAACCCGAACTATAGGGCATACGGACATTAACGAGCTAAGTAAACATATTGGACTAATACTTGGACTAATAATTGGACTAAATAAGATAAAAACACTTATAAACTTATTATTGGGCTTAACCCATTTTGGCCCAACTTGTGAAGTTTAAGTACCGATAATATAAGTACAAAATAGATTAAAATAAGTTAAATAACTTATAATAGGCTTATTGGACCTAAAACACGTAAATGGGTAAAACTAGTAAACTAGTATAAAAGCTATCGACATATAACTCTAAAATGAGTAAACGAGAATATGTAAACCCACTTGATCATCATATATATATAATCATCATATGTATACATAATTGATATTTTTATAAAGTCATTGGACAAAGGTCTAAGACGAGTATTATTTGTCTAGGTTTCCGTGATTGAAGCACGTACCGTACATCCGAATTGCCGATAACCCGCCTTTCCATATCAACGTGAGTTCATAGTCTCGCACTCTTTTAAATGTTTTTATAAATGCTTTATAAACCCGCGAGGGAGATAACATGTTAGTTTTATAAAAGTTTGGACACCATTTGTCCCGATTGTTTGTTTATTGATTTTTGGACCCGAATGATTGAATGACCCGATGGTATGACCCGATAAATGATTAATGGAACCGATAGATGAAATTAAATGGATTATTAAAGTTAGGTTATGTCACTAAAAGTCCCATTAGCATGAATTATGAACTACCGGGAGTTGGTAGACGCTTATGCATTTAATAGTACTATTTGGGGACGATCACCCCAGTTCGCGCCTTGACGGTTGATCCCCGTCGTGCCACATTGATTGGTAAGCGAATTTATGTATGAGAAGATTTCCAATAGCGTGACCTTTGTGACGACACGCTACTTTAGATGGGCAAAATTGGTATCGGGTTAGCTACCCGTTTTGTTTTAGTAAGGTAACAATGTCATGCGGCTTGTAATAATCCAAATCACTGAAATACTAATAGACGCTCCGAATTACGATGTATTGCCTGACTAGCAATACAGGGTCATACTATTGATATTATGTTTGTATTTTGGTTTTCATAACCATATTCATATAACGGTTTTTATTTGATTTTATACAACGTCATAAGACGTATTGTATGACGTTTTTACGACATTGGCTCGTATAATGATTTTTAAGGCAAATGCCTATATTATGATTTTCGATAAAGATTTGTATAAAATGATTTTGGCTATTTTATGGCCTCTTACAATGATTTGTACGAATTGATTTTTGGTACTAATTTTATACGAAAGTTATATTGATGGAATTTATTAAACTCTATGAATTCACTCGGCGTTATCGCTGACCTTTTCTTTTAACATGTCTTATCTCAGGTACTTGAAGGTAATTCTCGGGAAGACAACAAGAATTCATGGCCCGCACTTAAACAATATTTTCCATTCAAATACTTTGTAAAACTTTGTATGAAATAAAATGACTTGGGACCGATGTAACTTTGTTATTTATGAATGGAAATGATTTATTATGAAACGACGCGATTTTTATGCGTTGTCTATGATGTGAGTAATGTGCTATCCCGTAACACCAACTAGTCTTCCGCTGTACTGAATTGTATAAATTTAGGGGTGTTACAGTTTGGTACCAGAGCTCTCGTTATAGAGAATGAAAGATTTTTAAAACCAAGGTTTTGAATAAAACATTTCAAAATCTTTTTACTAAAAACATTTTTCTAAAAATGTCTAAAAATCTTTTGACTATAACGGTGCTGAAGAATTCCCGAGTTACCGACAAGGCCAAGACTGAGAAGTATTATTTTAATATATATATAACTTGGATTATATATATATATATATATGATGTAATTTTATTACATGATTGTTTGATGATTATCTTGATATTTATACGAGGTATTTATACGACGTAGATTGTCACAATGTACCCTAAATCCCCTAGTAAATTAATCGAAGCTATTCTCGTAGGAATTCTAGCTATCCTAGATCTAAACCAAGTTGTGGATATTTATGATCCCAACAAAGGGTTGATATTCGTAGAAATGTAGATATTAGTTGATTATGATATTGAAAAAGAATTGGCGAGATTAAATCTTATACCGATGTCATGACGATCTTTTCTTATAGAGTGGAGTTTGACAAAACGTTACCACCTAGAAAGATGTCATCTGATTCGTTGTCATCCAATTCTTAGATTTGAAATCGAAAGGGTGAATGTTGCACTTGAGGCTGTTATTGGAACCATTACCCAAAAGCCTCATGCCACTAATACCTTTCCGAGAAGTCTAGTTGAATGATCGAGTCATTTCATACTAGTGACTCATTTGATAATTGTTGTTGTAAGAGATATAGAATTGGAAATTAAGTGTTGATTTATATTGAGATTGTATTGCCTTTACAAGACCGAAGAATAAGATTGAAAGTATTGGAAAATGAGTTAGGATATCGAATTGAGTATAAAATTGATTGAAACTTGAATAAAGTAAAATTTAACTTGTATGTGATATAAGATTGTTAAGAGGAAGTCATTAAGTTCTGTGATTGAATTATAGGATTTTAATTGATTGTTGATTCGTGTTAAGGGTTGTTCCTAGGCCATTGTCCACTAACGAGGATGCCCAGTGTCCAAGAAATAAATTGAAGAAATCTTCTTCTGAATTGAGACCAATGGATCTTCTGGGACATGTGGAACACCTAATGACTCTTGTAGATTAGTATTCATTGTGGTATCTTTTAAAAATAATCCCTAACTTAACTGAGACATCAGTTGGTGGGATGAGTTCTGAGAATTGTATGACATAGTGACACATAAAGTGTTACGGTACAATTTTGACTTGTTTGTGATTAATGAAAAGACTACCTTTGATTGCTAAATCCTACATGTATCGATGTTTTCTATCTTTTCTTGCTTCATCCTAATGTTCACATTAGTGATGCAACCATTGAACAAGTACTCATCTCGATTTGAGTTACGTTGTGGATTATTCTTCCTGAGTGCCATCGAGGTCATGAACCTCATGATTAATTGGCTAAGCTCATTTCCTATCGTATCGTAGTTAATTATTGGTGAACAAGCTTTCATCACTCTTCTGCAGATCACTCATTGTTTTTATAAAATTAAAACAGTATCCTTTGAGAAAATTTAATTTTCATCACAATAAGGATTATTCAAAGTGAGATTTATAAGTGATTGATATCAAAATGAAGTTGTATATGAGACGCTTTGGGAACCTAATTGTTTTCATAACAAAGAAAATCATTGTAAAATTATTCTTGATTCTTATTTAAGAATTAAGCATGAAAATGTTTTTATTATAAACATGATGATAAAATTTTGACGAACTGAGTATTGCATCGTTAATCTTGAAATTGTATATAGTTGCGCGCCTACATACAATTTGGAATGGACTATGCAAGACTGATTAGTAGTCACCATAAAACTAATGAATAAACACTACATTTTCTTTGAAGTTGTGAAAGATTAAATTTTATGAGATCTGCAAGAAGTGAAAAATAAGGACATATTGTTAGGGACACCTACATATGTGCCTGTAGCATCTACTCTTCTGAGTTGAATTTACTCATCTGTGGAAATTGTCTTATTTGACAATTGATAATTCTTTCTTGTCCAATTCTCCCGTAGTGAGATTCTTAGGAAAAGTATTTGATTACCGAGTGTTGATACCCGACAGGATGTATTGACGTTCTTATCAATTCTTATGATTTGATTTCATTTGAATGACCTGGGTAACGATCCGAGGAGCTTTCGAATGCGTACTCAAATTATGAAAACATGGGATATATTCATATTCGTTAAATGTTTTCGTCTGTATCTGATTTGAAATTCTATCGCGTAAATCATGCGTTGACCTTACTCTTTTAAGGTTAGTTATGTCTCCATATATCCTTGAATTTGCAAAGGATTATGAATTATCATTAGTCTTTTGAGAAGTTCACATCTTATCGACGGCAATAAAACTGAAAAGTTGATAGTGCCAGTAGAATGGATTGATTGATTGTGACATGACGACATTGTCTTAATTGATGGGAACTCGAATAGAATTTCCCTAAAAGATAAGATGTTGATTATCAAAAGTGATCTAAATAATTCTTGATGGATGACCATATCCTGGATTTAGACTTGAAATTATACCGTGAATGGTTATGAACTAGTTATAGATATCGTAATCTAGAAGAACTTAATATGAATATATTAAAAGATGTTTATCTTATCTGAAGCTCTAGTAGGTATTTGATAAATTACCTAGACTTTTGCCATTAAGGCAAGTAGAAATTGGTATTGATTATATTTTCGGTGCTGCACTTGTGGCTTGTACACTATACGTCAGCACCATCTGAATTTAAGGAATTACCGTACAACTGAGAAAGTTGTCGGAGAAAGATTTTATTATACCAAGCCTGTCATCCTGAAGAGCTATGGTGTTATCTTTCCTTATATTTACAGATTACTGTGACTGAGTAAATTGACAATCGAAAACGATATCCATAACTCGAAATGGAAGATTTGTTCGATCATTTACAAGGTTCTAGCGTATGTTTTAAAGATTTGATCTACGGCATGGTTATCATCAACTTCGCATCTGCGAAAGAGATTATCTATTCCAATCATCACATCCCGAACTTGTGATGAACGTTATGAGTTTCACGTGATTTCGTTTGGATTGACAATGCACATGTAGTATTCATAATTATGATGAATCACGTGTGTAGGCTGTAATTTGATAAATTCATGCTCGTGATCATTAAGAACTACATGTTTGTTTATCAGAATAAGAATGAGTTAATAATTATTTATAGACTGCCCTAAATTGGCCGAACAATAAAAACATGTACCTTAAATAAGTGATACGTGATTAAAGACTTGAACCTTTACATGATTAGGCTATGTGGTTAAAAGGATAATGGAATATAAATTGACTCTTCAAAAATTAAGAGCCCTTTTGAGACTTTGGGTTTTACCAAAAAGAAATGGAAATATGTTTTGACAAATGTTTTAACAAAGGATTTTGAGGGATTATTCCCTTATACACAAACCATTTAACTAAACTTCTGTTTAGGGGTAAATGTTTGTGTATACTTCTAGATAACTTAAGAAGGATTGAGTAAAACCATTTATACCATAACCTGAGAACTTAAAACGACAATTTTTGCTTTTCAAACTAAGAAATTTAAAACTTTTACGTTTACGCTTCATAAAAATTAACTAATAATTATTTAATTAATTATAATAATTATCGACGCTTTAAACGCCTGATTAAGAAAAACTGATAAAAATAATAGTTGAGATGAAACTAAAACATAGAAGATATGAAGAAAGAATTTTGAATAAATACGGTTGCGATATTTAATTCATTAGGAAGGTGAACGTAATTACTGACACATAATATAGAAAGAATATCTGAGTAAATTGTGAACATGATAATTATAACATCATGAGAGGTGAATATAGATACTGACGCATTATGTAGAAAAGATAAAGAACCAGTTAGGACATGTTCCTTATTAATGAAGGTGCAAAATAAATTGCTGAACGATATAAAAATAAACGATGTTTGTAAAAAGGATAATGTAGATTATAAAAGAGGATTCACGACTAATATGAATCATTAAAATTGAGAAGCTGATAGCGTTAAATATTTTAAAGACCACTTGTGATTGTCTAAATATGGAGGATTATGAGATATAGTTATGTTGGAATTTGTAAGTATAAGTATTATATGTATGTCATTTATGACTAAAAGTATCTTTGTCTGAAGAATTTGTACTAATGGCAAATCATGAAGGCAGACATCGCCTCATACATTAGTAAACGTTTAGCTATTGCAAAGGTCATCATCTAAATTTGATTCGATTTGGGTCATCGTCGACAGACTGACCAAATCTGCAAATATCATTCTCGTTAATGATAAATGCAAAAGAATTATGTAAACATAGTGTGCTTGTGTCGATCATCTATATATCAAGATCCTCGCTTCGCATCGAATTTCTAGAGATTTGCTCAGAAATCATTGAGAACGAACCTTGATGAGAGTACTATGTACCATCCCAAATCGAAGGGACGAGGTAAAGTAACGATACAGAGTAATATAAGTGTTGTTTTATGTTTGAATGAATGACCTTTGGTAATAGACCGTATAATCGTTTTCCTTTGGAAGGATTATCATTGATAATTATCGTATTAGGATCAAGATCTAATCTTGTTAGGATCTGAATATTAGAGCATCTGTAAGCAAGAGTTGAGATAAAGACATCCGACCTACACCCATTGTGAGTTGGACATGTCTTTTGGTTTAAGGTTTCCTATGATGGCGAACCTATCCTTGCAAAATACCCGACCCGCGAGATCTGAAATGATTGTTGAAATTAGGATTTGATTATTAACTGCCGATAGTGGGCAGGAAGTTATATGAATGTGAAATGTAGATCTTGAAGTGCCAAATGGGTAGCGAAGTTATGCCACAATTTTTAACCTTGGAAAAATGAATTCATGATCTGACAAATCATGGGATATAAGTCCCCGTTGTTTGGGACCATTGAGATGATGTAAAAGTTAGGATTGAAAGGCATATAAGCTGGATCTACCCTAGGACTTCAAAGACTGCGTGAATTATGTTTCGTAAATCGAACTTGATGGAATATCTATCAAGTGAAATTCTGATTATTCTTAGTAAAGCTTAGATCGGCGAAAAGTTGCATTCATCAAAAACCCGTGAACATCATGGATAGAGAAAGTAAGTCAACATTAAGCCTGATCTTATTCCCGTAGTTATGTTTGATGAAACTCGCGTATTGTAATGAATTGCACTTGTGAGAAAAGACCGAATGTGGAGGAAATACCCACATGGCTTTAACTCTATAAGAAGCGAGTAGTAAGGTAAGATGATCTTTGAGGACAAAGATCCTGTTTAGGGGTAAATGCTGTGACAATCCGTCAATTTATGGTTGATATTTTATTCTCAATATTATTTGAAAACAATTTACAATATGAACTCATATATTTTTGGGAAGAAATTTGGATTTACGTCTTGGAGTAGCATCGACTACGTCTAAACCGGAGGATTCAACGTTACGTGCTTACGTTTACATACACCGTCCTTGGTGACAGTCCGACATTTCAGAAAATAAATTTGTCCGTGAATATTATTTTGGAGTTTTAAATTTGTGTTGGTTCATAAACTCACAAATTTACGAGAAGAGATTAGGACTTACGATTTTATTTTTAACGTCCTTTACGACTAAACCGGAAACCTTAGGATTACGTATTTACGTTTTCGAACTCCGTTTTTGATGAAACAATTTTTATTGGATTCGTTTTGTGACGTTGATTCATAATTTATAAAAACATTTTTCGTAAAACGACCCGAGGGCACGCAAATCGAGGAAACTAGAATCGAGGAGTACCCGTAACTAAATGGGATGAGACAAGTGGGACACTTGTCCCACCCCACTCACAAAACCGGCCAAACCATGACTTAACACCCTTAGGTGTCAAGCCTTAAATAAAATGAATAACACTTGTCCTAAGCTTATGAACTAAGCTACCAAGCACATCAAAACCATCAACTTTCCACCATTTTCTCACTCACAACATGCAAACAACCATCAAAAACTCTCTCTACTCCATTTTTGGCCGTCCACTCTTACACCATAAACAACACTTTGATCAAAAATCAACCATGAAATCCTATGTTATTTCTACATATGTTGAAGCCCTTTTGAAGCTCTCTTGAATGGTGGTGATTATAACATCCATGGAGGAGTTTTCTTGGTGTCTTGGGGCTGATTTTCCACAAGAAGTCCATGGAGCATGGTGGTCTTGAAGATGGTCATGGATATCCACAAGTTTCTCCATCAAAAACCATGTCAAAATCACAACCAACATCAACTTGGTGGTATAAAGATTGTCCTCCTCAACTTCTTATTATTTTGATTATGTAAACTTGTATTTTATTTCCTATTGTATATATTTATGATGATTATATGATGATAAAAATGTTATGTGGGGATTTGTTGTTGATAATCATGGATAAAAAGGTGAAAAACCATATGAAACAAGGTTAAAATCTTGATTAATTTGCATGGCTGTATAAAACAGTAAAGAAGTAAGTCATGAACTGATAAAATGATGAAGTAGGATGGATTTACAGTAAGCTATGGGTCTTGTACACATTTGAGAGTTGGCCATGCAATGGAATCAAAATAATGAGTGAGATATGATCAAAACAAGTTTAGGGTACAAATCTGAAGTTACTGTTTTGGACGATTTTTAGAAAATACTTAAGGATGATTCAACAGTAGCTATAGTAGATTTAAATGTAGCAAATATCATGTAGTTTATGTGATAAAAATTTGAGCTTCTATCTCCATGTAGAACTCAAGATATGGCATTTTTGGTGAAAATGAAGTTAAAAATCAGATTTTTGGAAATTAAAGAATAATACTATTATATAAGCACTCACATTTTAATATATAAAATGTAAAATAAAAATCCACTAACTTATGGATTTTATTTATATAAGTATGTAAAAGGGTAAATAAGTGGACATTTTATAAAAATGGTAACTTGTTAAGTTTTATAAGTTATAAAACTATAAGCATGATTTTTACGACTTTTTCGGCTATTGCCGTAAAATTAACGTTTTTATTAAATAAAACTTAGATGGATGGACCCGTCTAATGTAAACTTTATAAAACTTATATACTGATATATAGACATGTATAACAAGTAAAAACCGATAAAACCCGAACTATAGGGCATACGGACATTAACGAGCTAAGTAAACATATTGGACTAATACTTGGACTAAATAAGATAAAAACACTTATAAACTTATTATTGGGCTTAACCCATTTGGGCCCAACTTGTGAAGTTTAAGTACTGATAATATAAGTACAAAATAGATTAAAATAAGTTAAATAACTTATAATAGGCTTATTGGACCTAAAACACGTAAATGGGTAAAACTAGTAAACTAGTATAAAAGCTATCGACATATAACTCTAAAATGAGTAAACGAGAATATGTAAACCCACTTGATCATCATATATATATAATCATCATATGTATACATAATTGATATTTTTATAAAGTCATTGGACAAAGGTCTAAGACGAGTATTATTTGTCTAGGTTTCCGTGATTGAAGCACGTACCGTACATCCGAATTGCCGATAACCCGCCTTTCCATATCAACGTGAGTTCATAGCCTCGCACTCTTTTAAATGTTTTTATAAATGCTTTATAAACCCGCGAGGGAGATAACATGTTAGTTTTATAAAAGTTTGGACACCATTTGTCCCGATTGTTTGTTTATTGATTTTTGGACCCGAATGATTGAATGACCCGATGGTATGACCCGATAAATGATTAATGGACCCGATAGATGAAATTAAATGGATTATTAAAGTTAGGTTATGTCACTAAAAGTCCCATTAGCATGAATTGTGAACTACCGGGAGTTGGTAGACGCTTATGCATTTAATAGTACTATTTGGGGACGATCACCCCAGTTCGCGCCTTGACGGTTGATCCCCGTCGTGCCACATTGATTGGTAAGCGAATTTATGTATGAGAAGATTTCCAATAGCGTGACCTTTGTGACGACACGCTACTTTAGATGGGCAAAATTGGTATCGGGTTAGCTACCCGTTTTGTTTTAGTAAGGTAACAATGTCATGCGACTTGTAATAATCCAAATCACTGAAATACTAATAGACGCTCCGAATTATGATGTATTGCCTGACTAGCAATACAGGGTCATACTATTGATATTATGTTTGTATTTTGGTTTTCATAACCATATTCATATAACGGTTTTTATTTGATTTTATACAACGTCATAAGACGTATTGTATGACGTTTTTACGACATTGGCTCGTATAATGATTTTTAAGGCAAATGCCTATATTATGATTTTCGATAAAGATTTGTATAAAATGATTTTGGCTATTTTACGGCCTCTTACAATGATTTGTACGAATTGATTTTTGGTACTAATTTTATACGAAAGTTATATTGATGGAATTTATTAAACTCTATGAATTCACTCGGCGTTATCGCTGACCTTTTCTTTTAACATGTCTTATCTCAGGTACTTGAAGGTAATTCTCGGGAAGACAACAAGAATTCATGGCCCGCACTTAAACAATATTTTCCATTCAAATACTTTGTAAAACTTTGTATGAAATAAAATGACTTGGGACCGATGTAACTTTGTTATTTATGAATGGAAATGATTTATTATGAAACGACGCGATTTTTATGCGTTGTCTATGATGTGAGTAATGTGCTATCCCGTAACACCAACTAGTCTTCCGCTGTACTGAGTTGTATAAATTTGGGGGTGTTACACTAAACATGATATCCGATCGACTTGCCGTTAGGTACAACAAACTACCAATCATACCTCTATATTTGGTGTTGTCTACCGACTCACAATCATCATCTACTGTAAGTTTAGTATCCGAGGCCATTGGGGTCTTCATTGGTCTAGATTCTTCTAATCCAAATTTTTTTAGCATTTCTTTAGCGTACTTTGATTGACTAAAGAAAATACCATCGTCCATTTGTTTAATATGGAGTCCTAAAAAGAAGTTAAGTTCTCCCATCATACTCATTTAAAACTCATCATGCATGATTTTGGCAAAGTCATCACACAATTCTTGACAAGTTGATCCAAATATAATGTCATCAACATATATTTGTACGATTATGAGGTGAGAACCTTTCTTCTTTGTAAAGAGTGTATTGTCTACCATTCCCATGGTATACTCATGTTTAACAAGAAACTCTTTAAGTCTATCATACCAAGCTTTGGGTGCTTGTTTGAGTCCATAAAGTGCTTTCTTAAGCTTGTAAACATGGTTCGGTTTCTCAAAATCAATGAAGCCGGGAGGTTGAGCCACATATACCTCCTCATTGATCAAACCGTTAAGAAATGCACTCTTTACATCCATTTGTTGAAGCTTAAAGTCTAAGGCACAAGCGTAGGCTAAAAGGATTCTAATGGATTCTAATCTAGCTACCGGTGCATATGTCTCGTCATAATCAATCCCTTCTTGTTGATTATAGCCTTGAGCTACAAGTCTAGCCTTGTTACGAGACACAACACCATTCTCATCTAACTTATTCCTATATACACATTTGGTTCCTATAATGGTAGAACTTATAGGTGGAGGAACAAGTTCCCAAACATCATTGGCAACGAATTGATTCAATTCTTCTTGCATCGCAATGACCCAACTCTCATCCGTCAAAGCTTCTTTAACATTCTTTGGTTCAATCAAGGAGACAAAACAAAAGAAGTTGCGTTGGTTTTGGACTTGAGATATTAGGGTCCTTTGATTTAAGTCACCAATGACATTATTGAGAGTATGATCCATAGATTCCTTAATGTTTACTTCCTTTTCAACACTAAGGTCTTCAACTCCTATTTTTCTAACCTCTTTGGCTTTAACTACTTCTAATTCATCCAAGTCATCATCAACCAATGATGGTGTCTTGGGTGAAGGAGGGGTTTCATCAAAGTTTACGTTGAGTGATTCTTCAATAACCCTCGAGGTTCTATTTAGGACTATGTAGGCTTTGCTAGTTTGGGAATAACCTAAAAGGATACCTTCGTAAGACTTTGGGTCAAACTTGGTAAGGTAGTCTTTGGTGTTGAGGATAAAGCACTTGCTTCCAAACACCCCAAAGTATTCCAATGAGGGTTTCTTACCTTAAAGAATCTCATAGGGGGTATTTCCTAAGAAAGGTCGAATAAGAATTCGGTTGAGAATATAAGTCGATGTGTCCACGGCATTGCACCAAAACTTTTGAGGCAAAGATTGCTCATTTAACATCGTCCTACTCATCTCTTGGAGAGTCCTATTCTTCCTTTCAACTACTCCATTTGATTGTGGAGTGCGAGGAGCCGAGAAGTTATGGGTAATACCATGAGCCTCACAAAAGGCACCAAATTGCACTTCATTATCAAATTCCCTACCATGATCCGTCCTAATAGAGACAATTGAACATCCTAGTTGATTTTGAATTCTTCGACTAAAGATTTCGAAATGATCGAAAGCTTCATTCTTAGATGCCAAAAATCTAGTCCAAGTGAATCTAGAATAGTCATCAACTATAACTAGGGTATAAAGGTTACCTCCATAACTCCGTATGGCGGAAGGTCCAAAAAGATCCATATGTAGGAGCTCTAAGCACCGAGAGGTCGAAACCAAATTCTTGGCTTTGTGACTTGAGTGAACTTGCTTTCCAACTTTGCAAGCATCACAAAAGTGACTATCAAACTTAATCTTGGGGAGGTGTCTTACCAACTCCTTAGAGACTAAAGATTGAATTAAACGCATATTAGCGTGACCTAATCTCCTATGCCAAAGAGTAGAACTATCATCTATAGTCGCAAGACATATGTTGTCTTTTGACTTCTTATTGACCTACATAACATAAAGCTCATGCTTTCTAACACCTTTTCCAATGACTTTTCCATCTTTTACGATTTCACTGTCATGTTCCGAAAAGATGACCTTACACTTATTATCACAAATTTGACCTATACTTAAAAGGTTAAACCCTAAGTTATCTACATGCTCAACATTTTCAATGGTCATGGAGCCAAGAGAAACCGTACCTTTGCCAATGATATTACCACGTAGACTACTAGCGAATGTGACGTTACCTCCATCATATGCTTTGTAATGCGAGAACAAACTTCGATTACCCGTCATGTGTTTAGAACATCCACTATCCTTAATCCACTCATCGGGCTCCAAATTAATTCCCAAGCATATCTTGGTAACAACACACAAGATCAAACATTTGGTCCCCAATATCTCATGGGTCCAAAATTGTTAGTTCTAAACATCCCTTGCATTTAGTTGGGATGCATGAATGAAGGAGGGGTTCCCCATAGAGAACAAAATGGAGGAGTGTAGTAATTCATGTAACCATTTTGTTGTTCATTATTTCTCCTAGGTGTATTTGATCTAGGTTTAGAGTTATTATTATTCCTTCTAGGTGTTGGAGTTTTACTTCTAGATCGTGAATTGTTTTGATTATCTCTTCTAGGCGTTGTCGTTCTACTTCTAGGCTTAGACTCATTCCGTACTCTAGGTGGAGTAGAAGATGGTCTAGATAAACTTCTATTTCCCATGAGAGGTTTACTTAATGGCTTGTAGAACTTACCAATAGCTTTGTCTTCAAGTATGGATAATTTTACCTTATTAACAGTAAGATGCTTTAGTTTTTCATCTAACTTAGACTTTTTAGAAAGTTCAGGATTTTCACCAAAATCATCCTCTGCCCGCGGTACCTTATCTATGGCGGCGGTTCCATAGTGATAAGGAACCGCACCATACAATTTGGAACCGCGTACAGTGGGTGTTTTTTGTGAAAACCTGACTTGTTTTGGTTCACTAGTTGAGGCTTCATTTGGGTTAAAACCTAGACCAAGTCTTTCCTTAGAATGAACTTGTTTGTTTAACATATCATCAAGAGCACTAGTACTTTTCATGAACTTTTCCAATTTAATGGAGGTGCTCTTGAGATCTTCATTCTCTAATCTAAGTTTCTCACAACTTAAGCAACCTAAATCAACCTCTTTATTTTTCTCAAGTTTAGCCAATTTCTCCCTAAGTTCATTGATCTCATTTTCAAGCTTAGTTTTGGTTGATTTTAAGGTTTTATTCTTTTCTATGAATTTAAGACTAAGTTTGTGTAAACTATCATATTTGCCTTCAAATTCAATATCATCAAGAGTAGAACTATCCTTGCTATAATATTCGGTTTCGGAATGTACCTCTTTAGAAGTGTGAGCCATAAGACATTTCTCCTCTTTGGGGTTGTCATCATCATCTTCACCGCTATCGCTCCAAGCGCCACTAACGAACACCATGTGGTTCTTATCGCGAGCGGGCTTTGGACAATCACCAATGAAGTGATTTGGATCACCACATCTAAAGCAATTCCTATCACCTTTTTCGTTCTTGACAAACCGATTATTTGACAATGGTTTCTTGTCATAGTTGGGTTGCCTAACGTGTTGACCTCGTCTCTTGAAGAACTTCTTGAAATCTCTCACCGTCAATGCATACTCCTCGTCATCACTATCCGAGGAACTATCATGGTCACTTTGTGCCTTCTTGGCTTTAAGTGCAAGAGATTTTCTTTCACTCTTGGTTTTCACTAATTTCGAGTCCTTCAAAATTATCATCTCATGAACCTTCAAGTTACCTATGAGTTCATCGAGTGATAAAGTTGAGAGATCTCTCGATTCTTCAATCGCAGTGACTTTTGCTCTCCACTTTAGATGTAAAGCCCTTAGAAACTTCCTAACATTGTTCTTGCTAGAAAAACCTTCATCAAGTTCTTTTAGACTAGTAATAATAGTGTTAAACCTAGCAAATGCACTATCAGTAGTTTCATCTTCTAAGATGACAAATTGTTCATATTGTTGGACAAGAAGATCGATTTTGTTTTCTTTGACTTGGCTATTACATTGGTGGGTTACTAAAAGAGTGTTCCAAATATCTTTAGCGGTTTCACACATAAAAATTCTTTCATACTCTTTCTTAGGCAAAGCATTATAAATCAACATTTTAGCCTCATTATTTTTTGAAAGTTTCTTTTTAGTATCGTCATTAGCTTTGTCAAAAGTGACCAATTCTTTTGTTTTAGAAACTTCATTAAATTTAAAGGGTAAAAAATCACCATTGGTAATAACATGCCAAAGATCTAAATCTTTTGATTTCACATAAGTTTCAAATCTGTTTTTCCAATAAATAAAACTATCGGTTTCAAAAAGTGGTGGTCTTTGCATAGATTGCCCTTCTAGGTATTTGTTAGAATCCATAGATCGATTCAAGTTTTAAAATACAATATACTTTAAAAATTCTTGAGCAACCCGCTCTGATACCAATTGTAGAAACTAGAAGGGAAGGGGGGGGGGGGGTTGAATAGTTTCTTATATTTACTTGTTAAAATGTGGTTTCCAAAAATCCTTTTTCAAAAACTTAGGCTTGAGGAAATATGTGAAATCTTCTTATGCACAATATGAACAATGATAGTGTAGTTAAGCTAATACTAACAAATGTATATGCACAAGGAAGAAAGAATGATAGTGTAACTAAGCTAATACTAACAAATGTATATGCACAAAGAATAAAGAATGTAAAGAGTTAAGGGTAAAGAAAGATCAAACCGAACACCAAGGATTTATAGTGGTTCGGCAACGAAGCTCACTCCTCGTTCCTACTCCACTCCTCGAGTACTCCTTACTCGAGAGTTCACTACACAACAAGCTCCTTATGGTGGAGAAAACCGTACTCGTTGCTTAACCAATTTCTGACTCTAAGCTAAAAGTCGAGCCCTAATCGTAGCTAGGACCAATCTACACAACTATACTTAGTACATACACAACTTCCAAATAGACACAATTACTTGGATCTTCACAACTATGACACAACTACAAGTGTATAAAATTAGATCTTCAATGGATCTTTGGTGGTGGACTGAACACTTCACAAGGATAGTGTTCTTCTCTTTGCACTTGGATAGGAAGGGATGGAAGAACAAGATTCACTTCTTAAACAAGTAGTAATCAAACAAATGATCAAAGATTTGAGCGATTAAAGAAGGGGTTTTGAATCTGGAAATAGATGTGCAAAAGAGGTGACTTGAAAAGCTGAGAATTGTCCACTATTTATAGGACAAAGGGGCCAACGGCTATATCTGCCCGCGGTACCTTATCGATAAGGTACCGCCTAGGGGCTAAGGTACCGCCGGACTAGACTCCGCTCCCTTTTTGTCCTTTAGTGGTGGAGGTCATATCTGGCTTAAAAAATATCCTGATAGAATATTCCTAACCAAATAAGAATATGCCATTTTCAAATTTTCAAATAATTAATTTAATAAAACATTTTCTTAAAAAGAAAGTTTAATAAAAACTTGTCACACTTAATAAAAAGTGAGTTTTAAGAAAAGATTAAATCACTTGATCACTTGATTAAGGTTAGTACTTGTTTATCCACACCTTAAGTGAAAATGGGTAAAATGAAAAATACTTGAACTCAAGAATTCGTTTTTCGTTGTTTTCGTAAATGCTTGTTTTTACATATTGTCGTAATCAAAACAAAGCGAGACCGAAAAATGCAAGTAACGTTTTTAGGCATTATTGCATTAGCAAACATCTTGCTATGGCACACATCTATGAGGAGTTGAGCTACATCAAGAGTCTCCTAATTAAGCCTCCTATTCACTTTGATTATGAGATCTCCACTAAGCCACCACCACCACCTTCCGCCACTACCTTGTCTTTCATATAAGCATTGGTTGCTTATCCATAAGACACCTTATTCAAGCAAATCTTAGAATTCTAGATTAACTAGGATTAGATTTATGCTTTTGGCTTGTTTCCTCTTTCATACATCTTTGTATGATTATTTTTATTTTGTATGACTTCACTTGGATCTTAGTCTTTGTGTTTTCTTCTCTTTTTATTTTTTGTGACCTATAGCTATCTCTTGTTGGTTGTCTCTTTTGTTCAACTAACCCTTCTATGTTGCTTGTCACCATATCTCGATTCCTCTGTGCCCCAAGCAAGGGGGAGTAAGCACCAAGGGGGAGTCTTTGCAAAGTCCGTCTCTTCAACACCGACTTGTGCAACCTTTTTGCTTCGACAAAGGGGGAGAAATGAATAAACTCGTCTTCGAAAATCTTGTTTTTTGTGTGATTGAGTTTATGTATTGTCGGAATCAAAAAAGGGGAGATTGTTAATGCAATAATGCCTAAAAACATTACTTGCATTTTTCGGTCTCGCTTAGTTTTGATTACGACAATATGTAAAAACAAACATTTACGAAAACAACGAAAAACAAATTCTTGAGTTCAAGTATTTTTCATTTTACCCGTTTTCACTTAAGGTATGAATAAACAAGTACTAACCTTAATTAAATGATCAAGTTATTTAATCTTTTCTTAAAACTCACTTTTTATTAAGTGTGACAAGTTTTTAATTAAAATTTCTTTATAAGAAAATGTTTTATTAAATTAAATATTTGAAAATTTGAAAATGGCATATTCTTTTTTGATTTGGAATATTCTTTCAAGATATTTTATAATCAGATAAGACCTCCACCACTAAAGGACAAAAAGGGAGCATAGTCTACTACGGCGGTTCCCTAGCGCCTAGGCGGTTCCTTATCGATAAGGTACCGTCGGCTGAGACAAGGAACCACAGGAAGATATAGCCGTTGGCCCTTTGTCCTATAAATAGTGGACCTTTCTTAGATTTTCTCTTCACCTCTTTTGCACAAAAATTTCCAGATTCAAACATACTTCTTAAATCACTCAAATCCTTGATCATTTGATTGATTACTACTTGTTTAGAAGTGAATCTATATCATCCATCCCTTTCTCTTCAAGTGCAAAGAGAAGAACACTATCCTTGTGAAGTGTTGAATCCACCACCAAAGATCCTTTGAAGATCAAATCTTATACATTTGTTATTGTGTCATAGTTGTGAATATCCAAGTAGTTGTGTCTATTTGGAAGTTGTGTATGTACTAAGTATAGTTGTGTAAATTGGTCCTAGCTACGATTAGGGCTCGACTTTTAGCTTAGAGTCAGAAATTGGTTAAGCAACGTGTACGGTTTTCTCCACCATAAGGAGCTTGTTGTGTAGTGAACTCTCGAGGAGTGGAGTAGGAACGAGGAGTGAGCTTCGTTGCCGAACCACTATAAATCCTTGGTGTTCGGTTTGATCTTTCTTTACCCTTAAATCTTTACATTCTTTATTCTTTGTGCATATACATTAGTTAGTATTAGTTTAGTTACACTATCATTGTTCATACTGTGCATAAGAAGATTTCACTTATTTCCTTAAGTCTAAGTTTTTGAGAAAAAGGATTTTTTGAAAACCATCATTTAACAAGTAAATATAAGAAACTATTCAACCCCCCACTTCTAGTTTCTACAGCTTCTATTGGACATAAGGTACGGATTTCCCGTCCTTCAGTAAGGACAATTTCTTCCTTCATTAGGATTTCCCGTATGCAGCTAACTATTTTCCCCAGTAGTTACAAGTTAAATGCTTATGTATTTATTAGTTACCTTAGCCATATACATGCATGACCAGTTCCACCTAGTTATGGAGGTACCATAACCATAACACTAGAGGCACTAGTGTTATGACTTAACCACGACGGAGTGATAGCTCGTGGCGTCCCTTTTCAGTTATTTGGCCATTATATTATTATATTATCATGTGGGCGTATGGGTGCATCCTAGTTACATGTTTCAGTCAAGATTTCATGGTGAATGTGGTGTGTGCCTTGCATCCTTCACAAGGAGCTGATCCCTCCTACCCACTTACCAGTTAATTAGAGGCATCCCCACTAATTTGCATGACGAGGTCACCCGTCCATGTATTCATGCACGTTGTTGACCTCATGACCTACATTGGCTATTATGGTACATTAACTAATACAGATTTTCATAAGTAACATAAGCTATGTTTTCAGAACTAAAACCAGTTAACATGACAAACAACTAGGTTTTCCAGGACTTATTCATTTCCGCTGCCGTTCATGCTTAATATTCTTTATATGCTTCCATATTCTATGTTTTCCATGCTTTATTGTATATCCGTGCACTGAGTGTTATGCTCAGCCGTCAACTTTTCCATGTTCCCAAACGGCAGGTACCTAAGGACGCAAGTAGGAACTACAGAGTATGTGCATTCGGATTGGAAGTTATCCGACCTCTTTTACCTTATGCATTTATTCCTACTTTATCATACTTTACTTCTTTTGGACATTGTTTAGTCCTTTCCATTTACAGTACTTATATTGCTTGTGTGTGAGTTACTAGACTACCGATGTTTGATTCTGGTATTTCTATTTATGGTCATGAATGTTTAGACATTTACCTTGCATGATTTTATGATACGCCATAATTTACTGTAGCATCCTATCTTATTAAATCGGGTGTTACAATTATGGTATCAAAGCCTGGTTTCGACCTTTAGCTCTGTAAAACATGACCTGTGACTTACGGGTAGTCACCAGTGTCTTCCTAGAACTGACAGTTAGTTTTCATGCATTCATTCATTTTCATTTTATTTCATGCATTCGTATCATTCTAGTAGGTTTATGACTAATTAATGGTTGGTACATGACTGGCCCTATTTGGTCGCATGTGCTTTTATCGAAACTTTTAACTTTGGGACCGACCTATTGGCGTCCCCGCGCCATGTCTTTTGTTTTGAGTGAACTGACCATAAGCGTTCACTCCCGTTCATATAAAAGTTTTATAAACTACATCATGCATTTTTACATTGTTTCATGCATTATAAACTGCTTCTTTGAATTATACATTGTTCATGCATTCTTATGTTATCTCATTTCAGATTTATGATTTATGTTGCATTTTGTTGTTTTAATCTGTCAGATGGTGAACAATCGCAATACGCTAGATTTGACAACAGTTGTCAATGCAGCTCTACAAGCCCTCCTTCCCAACTTCGCAATGAAATCAGAGATGAGCTTCAGGCGGAATTTCAGGCTCATGGTAATCACAACAACCCTCCTCCTCCTCCACCAGTTACTCTTATGACTTGGTTGGAGAGATTCAACAAACAACGACCCCGTTCGTTTGAACAGACTGACAACCCCAACGAGGCTGAAGCTTGGATTTCTCACATCGAGAAGATTTTCGATGCAATGGGTTGTGATGGTGTTTTCAAGGCAAGACTTGCTTGCTATAAGTTTAAAGGTGATGTGCTGCAGTGGTGGAAATCGGTCCAGCAGTCCAACGGTGGTGACAATTGGGTTGCACAGCTGACATGGGACCGGTTTAAGGAGCTCTTCCTTAATCAGTACTTTCCACATGCTGAACAAGAGAAGCTCAAGAGGGACTACCACAACATTCGGCAGATTGCTGGTAAAAACAGCAACGAATTCATGCAAAGGTTTCTCCGTTTAGTAGGATTTCTGGGTCCAGCCGCAGGAACTGCTGCGGAGCAGGATGAGAAGTTTCGCTGGGCACTACGTACTTCGGTTGCCAACAACTTGGTATGTGCCACTTTTGCTTCAGTGGCACAGGTGGCCGATGCAGCCCGTAAGCTCGAGATGCTTCAGGAACGAGAGGAGTTCGGTGATGACAGAGCAGTGAAGAGGTATCTTCAATCACCAATTGTAAACAATTAATTTCCATTAGTATTATTCATTTCATATAACCCTCTGTTCAACATTGTATTCCAGGTAGAAGACTGACGACCGTAAGCCTGCGGCCTCTCAGCAGCAAGCATTCAAGGGAAACGGTCAGACTAACGACCGTTCTGGTTCTGAGAGGCGTGGCGGTAATGATGGTTACCGTAACAACGCTAATAACTCGAAAACAGCAGGTCCCTACATTAACCTTCTTTCATGATTCAACTATTTTATGTTATGATATTCTAACACTCCAACAATTGTTAAATCAGGAACAATGGTAACGGCAGGGATCAGGACCGTAGGGGTTTACAGCCTAACCGTTCTACCTCATATGGTAATTTTACACCTTCTATGTAATCATTTTTATGTTCCACTATCATGTCTCATGCATGTAATCCTTAAACAGGCTCTCAGCTAACTAGGACGCCTGCTGGAGGATTCACGCATCCTGTATATCCTACTTGTTCGCACAGACACTCTGGTATTTGTCGCCGAGGTACTGGTGGTTGTTTCAAGTGTGGCCAACAAGGCCATCAACAGAATGACTGTCGCCATGGTGAGATAGAAGGCACCTCTAGACACGCCGACACCAAGCCACCTCCTACTTCTGGTCGCGTGTTCACTACTACTCGAGATCAGGCGAATAAGACTTCAGGTACCATCACCAGAAATCTCTTTATGAATGGTCTGGCAGCATGTGTTCATTGATACTGGAGTGACGCATTCAGTCGTGTCCACTACTTTTGTTGTACGTGTTAGGATTTCCCCGATGCCATTAGATAATGCCTTATGCATTTCCACGCCATTTAGGGAATCTGTACGAATCACTCAGGTGTATAGAGATCTTCCCCTAGAATTTGATAACAAGATCCGTAGAGTTGACGCACTTCCTTTGGACATGTGCGATTTTGACTTGATTTTTGGGCATGGACTGGTTATCCAAACACCAGGACATGATTGACTGGCACACTTATCGGGTTATCTTCGGTGATGTTAAATCTCCAGAGTACATACACCATGGTTTTCTGCCAGGGAGGTTAGTACAAATTATTTCATCCATGAAGGCGCGTACATTACTATCATACGGCTGTCAGGGCTTCATAGCCAATATTCAGGACATTACTGCCGAGTCTCAATCGATCCAAGATCAGCCTATTGTGTCAGAGTTTCCTGACGTATTTCCAGATGAACTTTCGGGCATACCACCTGTTCGTGAAGTCGAGTTTGGAATCGAGCTCATACCAGGTGCATAGCCGATTTCCAAAGCTCCTTACTGTATGGCTCCTATAGAGCTTAAGGAACTAAAATATTAGCTGCATGAACTTTTGGAATGATGTTTCATTCGTCCCAGTGCATCGCCATGGGGTGCATCGGTACTGTTCGTGAAGAAGAAAGATGGCAGCATGTGTTTATGTATAGACTATCGTGAGTTGAACAAGACCAGGATCAGGAATAGTTATCCTTTGCCGTGAATTGATGACCTATTCGATCAACTTCATGGCGCCATGCATTTCTCCAAGATCGATCTGAGGTCCGGCTACCATCATTTACGGGTTAAAGAGCAGGATATCTCCAAGACTGCTTTCCGCACATGTTATGGGCACTACGAGTTCGTAGTCAAGCCATTCAGACTCACTAATGCTCCAGCTGTCTTGATGGATTAGATGAACCGTGTCTTCCATGAGTTTCTGGACAAGTTCGTTATTTTGTTCATTGATGACATCCTGATATTCTCCAAATCCAAGGAGAAACATGAGGAACACCTTTGTACAGTCTTACAGATTCTTCGTTAGAAGCAGTTGTACGCCAAGTTCTCTAAGTGTGAGTTCTGGTTCACCAAGGTGGCATTTCTGGGCCATATTTTATCTGCAAAGGGGATCACCATGGATCCTACCAAGGTTGAAGCTATCACTAAATGGCCGAGACCTACATCTACAACAGAAGATAGAAGTTTTCTGGGTTTAGCTGGCTACTACCTCAGGTTTGTAGAGAACTTTTCACGGTTAGCCTTACCTTTGGCTAAGCTAATGAGGAAAGAGAAATTTGTCTAGACGGAAGAGCAAGAGAAGAGCTTTGATGATCTGAAGCAGAAGTTAGTGACTGCACCTATTCTTACTCTCCCATCTGGCTCTGGTGGATTTCAGATATATAGTGACGCTTTAGGAAAGGGTTTGGGTTGCGTTCTCATGCAACATGGGAAGGTTATTGCATACGCATCACGACAGCTAAAACTTTATGAAGAAAACTATCCTACTCACGATTTAGAGCTTGCAGCAGTTGTTTTCGCGTTGAAGATCTGGAGACATTATTTGTATGGTGAATCCTGTGACATATTCACCGACCACAAGAGTCTCAAGTACATCTTCACCCAGAAGGAACTGAACATGAGACAGAGGAGATGGTTAGAGCAATTGAAGGATTACGAAACCAACATTTAGTACCATCCTGGTAAGGCGAATGTGGTGGCAGATTCATTAAGCAGAAGGTCGGGTATGATTGCTGGCATTTGGATTGCGAAGAAGATCATTTGTGACCTAAAGATGACTGACATTGAGTTTTATGTACGAGGACAGCATGGTTACTGGGCTAATCTTAGAGTGGAACCAGACTTACATTCTAGGATCAAGGAAGCTCAGAAGGACGATGGTGAGATTTGGGCTATCATTCATTGATCAGCAGACGAAGTTTCGTGTTGACGACGGTATCTTATGGCAGGGCACTAGACTAGTGGTTCCTGATGACTCTACTCTCAGGGAAGCTGTGTTGACTGAGGCTCACAGTTCTCCATTTACCATACATCCTGGTTCTACCAAGATGTACCACGACATCAAGCAACACTTTTGGTGGAGTGGTATGAAGCAGGATGTTGCCACCTTCGTTTCTAAGTGTATGATCTGCCAGCAGGTGAAGATCAAACATCAGCGAGCTAGTGGTTTACTACAACCATTAGATATTCCAGCGTGGAAGTGGGACAAAATATCCATGGATTTTGTTACTGGTCTTCCGGTTACTCAAAAGAAGAATCATGCTATCTGGGTCATTGTGGATAGGTTGACTAAATCTGCTTATTTTCTGCCAATTCGCAAGGAGCATCCGGTCAGCAAATTAGCAGACACATTGCAGAGAAAGATCATGAGACTGCATGGTTCTCCATCAGAAATCATCTTTGACAGAGATCCCCGTTTCACATCACGTTTCTGGCAGATTCTGCAGAAAGCTTAGGGCACCAGACTTAAGCTCAGCACTGCCTTTCACCCTCAGACCGACGGACAGTCGGAACGTACCATTCAGACATTGGAGGACATGCTGTGATCGTGTGATCTAGAATGGTCAGGAAGCTGGGATGATTATATATTCCTAGTAGAATTCGCATACAACAACAGCTGGCATGCTAGCATCAAGTGTGCTCCCTTTGAGATGTTGTATGGCCGAAAGTGTCGCGCCCCAATCTGCTGGGATCAGGTGGGAGAACGACTGCTTGAAAGTCAAGAGATGGTTGAAGTGACCAATGAGAAGGTCGCTGTCACCAAGGCAAAGCTTCAGGAAGCTCGTTCTCGTTAGAAGAGCTATGCTGATAAACGTCATAGAGATGTGTCTTTCAACGTAGGTGATCACGTTATCCTCAAGGTATCACCTGCACGAGGAGTTAGACATTTTGGAATCAGAGGGAAGCTTAGTCCTCGCTTCATTGGACCGTTCGACATCATAGAACGCGTTGGTGAAGTATCATACCATTTAGCGTTTCTGCCTCAGATGTCACACGTTCACAACGTGTTCCATGTGTCCTTACTCAGAGGATACAACTATCATCCAGTTCATGTTGTCAATTATCCACTTGATCAGATGCGAGAGGATCTTTCATATGTCGAAGAACCCGAGAGAGTTCTTGAGTGACAAGATCGTGTCATGCGAAGGAAGATGATCCCTTTCGTCAAAATCCTCTAGAGGGATAATCCTGAGCGGGAAGCCACTTGGGAGACGGAGGATTCTATACAGACTTCTTACCCTCATTTCCAGTTCTAATTCAGGTATGTTTTTTTTCAGTTTACATTTCTCCAATTCGAGGAGGAATTGTTCTTTTAGAGGGAAAGAGTTGTAAAACCCGCATGAAAAACCTATGAACAGTACAGTGAACAGTAACTTACGAAAACACGGTAAAATTTCATTTATAATATTAATACACGTGTCACGATAATAAATAACGAACAATCATGAATATTATAAATGTGACACGGTCACGAATACCAAAATCACAAATAATAAATCAAGAACCCACACGCTAATTATTTGAAACACGGAAAAGCTACGGGTTACCCTTGGTGGGCCCCATATGCCGCGACAAGACAAAGAAGGAGGCCAAGTGGGCCTTTTGGCCCAAAACCAATTTTAATAAAAACATCAGGAGAACCCTTTTTCATTATTTTAGGTTTACAGAAAAGTTTTTGTCTCCTCCTTGTCCTCTCTTGTTGCCGCCGGCCTACATCAAAGAAAAGGGAGAACCGACCGATTTTTGTCACTTGTTTTTATTGTTCGTGATCATCTTTTCGTTCTACAGGCGTTAGTATAATCAAACCCTTTTCTTTTCTTTATAATTCTTTTGATTGCATGTTAATTGTTTAATTAATCATCAAGAACACAAATAAAAACATGTAATGGATTATTTAAATACATGGGACGGGTTTGGTTTGTGGTTTGTGGTTCGGCCGAGACACCGAAACCCCAAAAGGGGTGCTCGGCTTGTGTTTAAACACCACCACCGAGACCATAAAGGTCTCGGCTTGGTTTGTTTGTGGCTCGGACGCAGCAAGGAACCCTGACCTAGGGTTGGGGTGGGTTTTTGTTTTTGGTTTGTGTGCACCGAGACCCCCTATGGGGCTCGATTGGTTTTTGTTGTTCGGACCCAAGACCAAAGGGACCCCGAATTCAAGTCGGGGTATGGATACATGTTTGGTTGGTTTTTTTAGTGTCAACCGAGACCCCTCCAAGGTCTCGGTGGGACTTTTATATAGCTTATTTGGTTCGGCTTATATTAAACACGGGCTCGGGATTCGGGTTTTCATGAAAACTATTTTTTATAAGTTATGTTATATTAAACTTTAGGTTAATTAATTTATTAAATTAATTCATGTATAACCTAAGGTATTTATACTTAGTCATTTTAATTAAACATGTATTTTAATTAAAATCATATAACGTATAGTTTAATTCAATTAACCAGTTATTTAATTATTAAGCTATAACCATGGCTTGTATTGTACTAATTTAACTTCACTTATTATTTATAATTCAGCTTAATTCTAATTATGAAAACTTACTATTTTTGGGAACTTTCTATTTTTGGAAACTTTCTATTTTTGGAAATTTACTATTTATGGAAACCTGCTATTTTTAGAAAGTTACTTAGTATTACAATACAAGTATTATAATACACTAATACATGAATAACACTAAACAGAACATAAGAATAACCACAGTTAAACACAGTAAAGAGTAAAACATGACAGAATACATATAACAAGCTAATAACACATGAAACCAGTAAAAACACATGTAATTCAGACGACTCATACACATCCATATTTCTTATGTAGTGTTATCCGTCGAGACGGATTAGTCTTCATCGTTTTCCTTAGCTTCGACTAGACATAAGGTGCGGATTTCCCGTCCTTCAGTAAGGACAATCTCTCCCTTCATTAGGATTTCCCGTATGCAGCCAACTATTTTTCCCAGTAGTTACAGGTTAAATACTTATGTTTTTATTAGTTACCTTAGCGATATACATGCATGACCAGTTTCACCTAGTTATGGAGGTACCATAACCATAACACTAGAGGCACTGGTGTTATGACTTCACCACAGCGGAGTGATAGCTCGTGGCGTCCCTTTTCAGTTATTTGGCCATTATATTATTATATTATCATGTGGGGCGTATGGGTGCATCCTAGTTACATGTTTCGGTCAGGATTTTATGGTGAATGTGGTGTTTGCCTTGCATCCTTCACAAGGAGCTGATCCCTCATAACCACTTACTAGTTAATTAGAGGCATCCCCTCAAATTTGCATGGCGAGGTCACCCCTCCAAGTATTCATGCACGTTGTTGACCTCATGACCTATATTGGCTATTATGGTACATTAACTAATATAGATTTTCATAAGTAACATAAGCTATGTTTTTAGAACTAAAACCAGTTAACATGATAGACAACTAGGTTTTCCAGGACTTATTCTTTTCCGCTGCCATTCATGCTTAATATTCTTTATATGCTTCCATATTCTATGTTTTCCATGCTTTATTGTATATCTGTGCACTAAGCGTTATGCTCAGCCGTCTACTTTTCAATGTTCCTAAATGGCAGGTACCGAAGGACGCAAGTAGGAACTCCAGAGTATGTGCATTCGGATTGGAAGCTATCCGGCCTCTTTTACCTTATGCATATATTCCTACTTTATCATTGATGAGATGGCATTTATACATGATCTCGTCCTTCTTTTCGGGCTTTAAATGCATAAAATGTCATCAAAATACCATATATATGATTGTGTTTCTTTACTTGTGTAGTTTAGGTATGGATATCATGAAAAAGACAAAAGATCATAAGAAACAAGGAAAAGCGAACACGAGAAACGAAGCCGCACAATGAATCGGGCCCTAGTTATGGATTTCTCAAAGAATAACCCTTGAAGACTTGAAGATGTACAAGAATGATCCCTCATCAATGAATAAATGACACTTAATACCCTTGTATATTGATAATTACAAGTTTGGTCCCTTAAGTTTGTCAAAATGACAAAAAGGTCCTTCAACTTTGAAAATTTGGCAAGTTTAGTCCCTCAACAAATCTAAATTGTCAACAATGGTCCCTCATGAATTCAAACTTACAATAAAGACCCTTGAAGATCAAGAATATTACACATCTAGTCCTTTTAAAATGGATAAAATATCAAAAGGACTGATGTTGTAATTATGTTAAAAAGTTATAAAAGCCCTAAATCCCTTTTTTCCAAAGTATTTGTGGCCAATGTCTAAACTCAGAAACTTATTTAACAAAGGATTCGTATTCATTTGGCTGAAATACTTCCTATACAACCTTTCCCAAAAACAAAGGACCAAAAATGCCAATTCCCAAAGTTTAAACTCCTAAATAAGCGGGTAACAATTACTGTAGCGATTTTACCACACATGAACACCCTTTTTACCCAGGATCAAAAACGATGAAAACAAAAGGGAAAGTTGAATTAGCTACACCCACGTGTCATTCACCTCACCTCAGTCACGTCCCACACCAAAAACCCCAATCTCCACTACCAAAGAGACCCCACAAGGACCAACCACATGGCGACACTTGGAAAAGATCACTAACACGGCAAAATCAAGGGCATATATGCATTCCTTGGTCACCAAGAAGTAAATAAACGCCCAAGATTTCTCCTCACAGCCGGGCAACACCCAAATGCATTCTGGAAGCTTCATAGGGTCATTTTAGGGATTTTCATAGCATTAGGGTTTGTGTAATGTGCCCAATTCGTGGCCTATATAAGGAGCCTCAACTTGTGAGTAGCCCTTTGTTCCAGATTTTCTCTTAGCTCTTTGTAATCCCTTTTAAAATCTTATTGATATTTGGTTTAGTTTTCTGAAAATTCTATCTCCTTTTTGTTGTTTAAAAGTTTGGTATTAGGCTAAGAGTAATCTGAGTTCCATATTTGAATGTTTTGATCCTGTGTTGAGATGTTTGCAAAGGTTTCATAAAACGTTTTTGAGAAAAAGTATAAAAATCATTTTTATCTTATTTGTGGTTAACTTTGTTCATCTTAGCAGGTACAAGGAAGCTAGTGGTTGTTCTGCTACCACTTAAGCTCACACATCCCAAAGCATGGATGTATGTTTTGGAGGTGCACATCTCTAAACCTTTTCTCTTTTATGCATATTTTTCATGAAATGGTATGAATCTGAGATTTAGTTTGTGATTGTGTGTTTTTGTTGTTGAATCTGTTTGTTTTATGATCACTTGTTGTTACTAAGTTGATTTGATCTTGAATTGTGGTTTGAATCTAACATTGCCTTTGAAAAATTATGAAGTCAGTTAGATAAGGGGTGTTTGGGTTTACTCTATAATCAAGGTTAGTGTTTATTTTAATAGGTGTCATTAGGTATTTTGTGTTTGTTCTTGTTTCTAGTGTGTTATTGGTTGTTTATCTGCAAGTTTTGAGGTTTGTATCACATTAATCCAACAATAGGCCATAAAATCTGATTTTCTTGTTGTCTTTGACTGAAATTTTGGGGACACCTAGAATACATGCTATACTAGGGTTAACAAGCGCTAAATCTAATTTAATACAACCTGTGAAGTAGATTTGTGGTGTTGAAATTGGATTTGTGGTCATTTAGTTCAGTAATAGTTTTGTGTTCTTCATTTTGTTCATCGGCAATCTGCATAAGCTTTAATCTGTCTCTAATATTTGAATCAGTGTATGATACATATTTATTTATGCTTATTGGAGTTTATTATAGCTTGTGTATGCATATGGTTCAATTTGGTTGGCTTATTATTGCTTAATCTGCTTATTTCTTCATAACTGTTTAGTTTTCATGTTTGTGTGGTATCTGGGGACTGATTGATTAAACTGTATCATTTGGCTGAGTGATTTTGTGATTTCTTGCTTGTTTATGACTCCTTACAACCCACTGGTTGTAAGGGTGCCCTTGTTGTTCACTGAATCCAAGTAAATCTCTCAAAAATCAAAGGTCAAATAGTCAAAGCAGTGCGAACTCCTTTCCCCTGCTGCTAGCCACTTCTAGTGTTATTTTTGGTTTAGCTTATCAATAAGCTGTTCTGGCTTAGTGAAACCTACAAAAACTTCAATTTGGTAATAGGTCTTCCTCATTTGACCCATTTGTTCATTCTGGAGCATTTGAGCCTTTGACTTTAGGGTTTGACTAGAAAACCAACTTGTTTGACTTTTACATAAGTGCTTATTGACTTGTTCAGCTTATTTGGCTTTTGTTGATACAAAAGTTGGATGATCCTTGCTAGACCCGAATTAGGCTTAATTCGGGTTGGCTGGGCTGCGGCTCTTGCACCAAGTGAATTATCTTGGTAAGATCCTGCACACTAAAGCAACACGCGTGAGGCTTACCGTGGGAATGTATCCCACGATTAGACTCCGGCGTGAGAGTAAGTAATCGGTTAGGGTTTAAGAATAGGATGTGAGTTTAGAGTATGTAGAATGTAATACCTTTGTGGAACCCTTGGGGGTTCCTTATATAGGCGGTGAAACCCTAGTGGGCTATCAGTGATTCTTCGGCCCCAAGCAAAGGATAAGTGCCATAATTAGTTTGATTGTTATCTTCTAATTATGGTGAGTGTATATCCTCCACTTTGGGGTAAATCCCAATCATAATGAGATTATGATTCTATCTAACCCTGTATCGGCCATGTCAGGCCATGGGTCGCACACATGTATGCGGCTACTGTTCATTCGAAGCCCATAAGCTTTAAATGATATTAATCCAACCCATTAGTGACAGGCCGGATGCGGGTAGTACCCGTGGACCGGGTCCATGACCCGGCTGGGGACTATACGTCATCATGTCCCCCCAGTCTAGTTGTTACAGCCGTAGGCGGAATATCTAGACTAACAAGATGCTCCCCAGACGCACCAAGAAAGAACATTATGAAATGCTGAATTTTGAAAATTATGTTTCGGTCGCACGTGGCAACCTTGTTAGGAATTTATTCCTATGGTACACCAGCCACATATAACGATCGAGACAAATTAAATGAAACATTGAATATGGTATTACGTATGACCGCATATCCCGACACAATTGACTGTTCATCTGCCATTTTGACTGACAAAGTGCAGACAGTCAGAACCTCGAGCGACTCAATCTTCTGAGTCAGAAGTGACCCGTGGGTCCCACCTGACTTTTCACTTGCCACTTGCTTCCCAACCACACGATTTTAGTGAGTGGAAGACACGTGTCATGAATCCCACGAACCATGACCAACAAGGCAACCCTATAAATAGGTCGCCCATACGGCTGTACGTGACACACACTCTTTTTCATCATTTCTGCTATTAGCGCTTTCTTCCTTATTACCACCTTCTTTCGCACGGATCCTTCCTCACACAGGTTAGAATACCACGCCCTCATCTTTCTTTAATTAATAATGGCTCAAAGAAACAACCCTTCAATTGGATCCGTGCTAAACGTAATGACGGAGGAGAAGTTAGGGCACTTTTGCTCTGATTTCTTCATTCCTAGCAACCTTCATCCCTCTCTCCCTGGTGCAGGGGACCTCATAACTAAGGCACCCCAGGGAAAGATTGGCCTATACACTCGTCTCTTTGACGCGGCCAATTACCGCATTCCATTTACTAGATTCCTCGTAGATCTCCTAGGTTATTATGATGTACATATCACCCAGTTACACTGTATAGGCTCATGTAAGATTAGCCAGTTTGAAATCCTATACCGTGCAAGAAGCATCCCCCCAACCGTAGAATTATTTAGACTGTTTTATACCCCCAACTTAGTGAATTGGTGGCTTTCCTTAAAGAAACGATCCCCAAACAGCCCCACAGCCCACAATAAAGCCATGGACTCACTGAAAAATTGGTACGACCATTACTTTTTTTATCGACTCAATAGTGTGGCCGACCGATTTTGTTTTTAAACATAGAGTATCTCTTGACCCACCTCCACAAGATGGTACATATAACGCCCAACATTCCCAAGAAAAAGATAGGAATAGAACAGGGTTTCATAAGAATCTACCCGAGTCGTTCCTTTGTCTACTAGGAATTAGCCGCAACTACTTTGGCCCGTCTAACAGATATCCTGTATTCTGGAGGGGGCGTGGTGAAGGTAGGTATAGTATCCGTACTTCAAAACATACATAAACCTGTTGTCCGTAACTAACATACTTTGTTGCTTAACAGAAATGAACTTCTTTGGAGTCCTACGCCAGGGTGATCCAAAAACTATACCAGAGGGAGCCCGCCCTAGACGAGAGAACGAGCTACACCTTCTCGAGCATACTCGTGACGTGAAAATCGCCATAGCAGCCATACCGGATCCCCAATCTGATGAGGAAGACACAACAATCATGAGGACCCCCGTAGATTTTGACAACGAGGATGGGGACAATCTGATGCTGGAGGATGAAGCCGGGCCCTCCTCCCCACCCAGGACTGCCACCCCTGCCCACGAGGGGGAGCAAGGCGATAACATAGAGAGGACTACCTCCAGTCTCCGCCAAATGCTGGGCGATGACGGGGAGGAAATGCAACAAGTAGAAAAAGAGGAGGAGGAAGAAGCCCAGCCCATCCCCAAGCGTACCCGTAGAAAAACAAGCGGGTAAGAAGAGTTACCCATGCCGTGATCAGGGAACACAATGCCCCCGTAAAGAGACTACGCGAGGATCACCCCCTCTACCAATCTAGTGAGAGCACCAATCAAGCCTTAGGGACGGCGCAGGCTGCTCCTAGCTCCGGATGTGCCGTTACCAGATGTCGAGCCAGTCATTCAAGTACACCCCACTACGTCAGAACTAGAGAAAACCAACATGTAAGTCTACTTCACATGCTTGTCATTATTTCTCTTGTCCAAGTAAAAGGTACGTCCTTTCATAAACAATATTTAATGTATATTCCAATTGTTGTTACAGGGATGAACAAGCTGGTGCCACACCTGTCCAAGAGGCACGGAAGGAGAAGGAACCTGTCCTGCATGCTACAACGACCAAATCTGTCCTAGCCTTTGAGGAAGGTATCCCCACGGCTTCACAAGAGATACCGGTGTCCGGCCCCCATACACAATTCAACCCTGACTGGAAGATAACCACCACTTCTTGAATGAGGCAAGCTGAAGAATGTCGTGACTATCTAAACAACTGCATTCCACCCGGCCTGGTAAAGGATATAAATTCACTAAGTCATGTAGACTTGGTGGATGAATATAATGGTGCCTTGGTTCATCAGATGGCTATGGGTACTTCTATGCGGGTAAGATTTGAGGCCGCCTTAGAGCATGTTGATTCCCTAAAGAGGAAGAATGGTCGGAGGGAGAAGATGATTGAAGACAATGAATCCAAGATTGTCGCCCTCCAGTCCCAACTTGCTACTGTTGAGGCCACCATTAAAGAAAAAGCCGCGCATGCCAATACCCATGATCAACGTGTAGCTGAGCTTGAAACTCAACTTGAGACTGCAACAGCTAAGGTATGTATCCGTACAGCATCATACCCACGCCACATTATTTCTGCACTCTAATACTTAAGGTATCACACATAGGTGACCACGGTAGAAGCCTTGGAAAAGTCCTCCTCTGACCAAGTGTCCACCCTTACAAAGGAGCTTGAAGACGCACATGCATTGATCCAGGGTGAGGAGATACTGAAAGAGGAGCTTGCCCATGAAAGGGCCATGGCGGAACAGTTGATGGAGGCTTCCACACAAAAAGATATGTTGCTGAATGCCCTTACCGCAGAGCGTGATGAAGTATTGTACCCCCAACTACTAGCAGCCATTGCCGGCCATAGGTGGATGGTGGGTCATGGGACGCGCCTGGCTGTCATAAAAGTGTTGGAGGCCCCTCAATTCGTGCAGCAATTTGCAGATCTTGTATCGGATGGAATCGACCACGGCCGTCATGAGGGAATGGTTATAGCCGCAGAGTTAATAAGTAAGAAGCAAAATTTTACAAAACATGCTTATTTTAACACTGGAGCTGCAGAGAATATGACCGCATCCATGGCTGCTATGCGGGATCTTGATTACCCCTTCTTGGCTGAGCTTGAGGCTACAAAGAATGCGTCCAACAAGGAGATCATGGAGAAGCTAAGCCTTGGTGCCTTCTCGCAGGACGAGGGGCACTCCCAAACTCACTTTACTTCCTCCCCCGGCCAACTCATTCTTCCCATTTATGAGGACGTCACCAGGATCGTAGTTGGTGAGCAGCTATTAAGTGAAGTGCTGGAAGTGAACGCAGCTCGGGCTTTGGACAGAAAAGAGCATGATGAAGTATTTCCTCGAGAAGCCGAAGAGCAGCGGGAGATAGGTAAGTTTCTCCCCCCAATGTAGGGTGTTCCTTTATTGATGTAATTACTGAATAGTTTGGTTTGTAACAAAACATTCGTACGTGGATGTCCACGGAATTTTATATTTTGTAACATTATCTGAACATTTAAAATAATATTTATGAGTCCGTGGTAGTCACGGAAATTTTGATCGTTGGAAACTTACATATATTCTGTTAGATATTATATACCTGCATCGCATGACGTGTCACGTCTTACCTAGAATAAAAATAAGTCTATATTTTACTAGACGTGCGGCATGCGTCTTTACCATGTATAGCACTATGTAAGTGCGGCATGTGGAAACTTATTACAACGTCTTTTAAATAAGGTGTCTAGTAAGGATACATGATCCGCGGCACTGGGGTTGCATCCCTCTTATGTGACAAGTTGAATTATTAGGTTTACTTAATCCTCTTACCCCTCCTGGAGGCGAATAGTACATGTACGGTTTTTGAATGAATGCATATGATTAAGAGATAGCACATAATAACTAAATCTATAAGACAATAATCTGCACAAGGAATCTAAAATACATGACAATAATTTGCACAAGAACGAGCCGTGGAGCTAGCTAGGTACCACGACATTTTATTAGAACGTTTACGATTTTTTTTGACAAGAATGAAAAATCCTAAAACAAATAGAACCTAGAAAGCATGAAAACAAAACAAAAGAGAATACATGGATCCTCATTGAAGCCAACTATACCGAAGTGTCCATGCGGAAACCGTAGCCTTTCAAAGATAGCATTTTTTAAGATTGCAGATATTCCATGTGCGTTCCAAGTCACGGCCATCCATTTCACGCAACTTGTACGCGCCCCGTCCTAAGGCTTCCGTAACCTCATATGGCCCTTCCCAATTGGGGCCCAGCTTTCCTATATTCTCCGCACGAATTGCCTCGTTGGCACGATAAACAAAATCTCCCGGTCGAGAGGTAACACCTTTAACCTTGGCATCCTAATAAGCCTTCATCCGTGCCTTGGACTTGGCGTCATTGATAGCCGCTATTTCTCTTTTTTCCTCCAACAAGTCCAGATTAATCCGGAGTTGCTCATCGATCGTGACGACATTAACCTCCGCTGTGCGGATGGTCGGCATTCCAATTTCTGTTGGTATAACAGCCTCAGTCCCGTAGGCAGCGCGAATGGAGTGTCCCCATTGGCTATTTATCATAGTCCTATGCGCCCATAGAACATGCGGCAACTCATCTACCCACTTGGCACTTCGTTCATCCAAGCGTGCCTTGATGCCTTCACCTAAGCTTCTATTTGCTTGTTCCACAAGACCATTGGTCTGCGGGTGCTTAACAGATGCGAAGCGCCGCGTGATATTCAATGCCGCGCACCAATCCTTGAATGGATTATCCGCGAACTGCTTCTTGTTATCCGAGATGATTTCGCCTGGCCAGCCAAAACGGCACACAATGTTTTCCCAAACAAACTTTTTAACCTGCTTGCCCGTAATGGATTTAACCGCTTTAGCTTCTACCCATCGTGTAAAGTAGTCCATTGAGGCGATCAAGAACTTAACTCCCCCTGCAGCCATGGGAAAAGGTCATGCAATGTCAATCCCCCACTTATTGAATGGCCATGGGGATGTGATGGGTGTCAGATCTTGCTGCGGATGTCGCGGTACTGGTCTGTGCACTTGGCAATCACTGCATTTACGAATATGTCACGTGCATCCCGATGCATAGTAGGCCAATAATATCCTGTGCGTAAAGCTTGTGCCACTACAGATCGGGGACCTGTGTGCATACCGCATGACCCTTCATGTATCTCACTGATCACATAGGTAGCCTGGTGTGGCCCGACACACCGCAACCACGGCTGTAAGAAGGAGCGCTTATAGAGAATACCTTCTCGAAGCTCAAAGTGTTGCGACTTCCTTCTGATATGCCGTGTCGCCTTCTCATCATCCGGAAGGGTTTCATCAGTTAAATAGCTGATGATCGGGGTCATCCATGTAGGTCCATCTTCCTCAACTATAGATGCGATTTCCCTTCCTTTATAGACTTTTCCTTTAGTATTTCTACCAAGACTTTCTTGGATAAGTGGGCGAAACTTGTAGACGCAATCTTGCTAAGAGCATCCACCTTCTTGTTTTCACCTCTTGGTACCTGCTTGATGGAAAACTTGCTGAAAGTAGCTATGAGTGACTTGACTTTCTCCAAGTATCGAACCATGTTATCCTCCTTGGCTATGTAACCTCCTATAATGTGGTTCCCGACAAGCCGTGAGTCTACGTAAGCCTCAAGGTTGCGGACTCCCATTCTAGCGGCGATTTTTAAACCCGCAATCAACGCTTCATATTCTGCCTCATTATTAGTGACTGTGAATTTAAAGCGCATGGCGTACGTAAACTTCATTCCTTCCGGATTCATAAGGATAAGGCCAGCTCCTGGCCTGTCCGTGCACGAAGATCCGTCAGTGAACAAAACCCATGGTTCTGCTGGAGTTTCCTCTCGTTGTATTACTGGTTCGTCCTCTTCTGGCTTCTCAACTAGGAAGTCTACCAAGATTTGGCCTTTGACCGCTGTCCTTGGTCTATAGGAGATGTTATGCTCTCCTAGTAGAATGCTCCACTTCTGTAGCCTACCGGCCACGTCTGGCTTGGAAATGATTTGTTTTATTGGCTGATCCGTGATAACCACAATTGGGTGCGCCTGAAAGTACCAGCGTAACCTTTTCGTGGCGTATACCAGTGATAAAACCAACTTCTCCATGGAGGAATAATTCAGCTCCGACCCTTGTAGTGTTCTACTTATGAAGTAGACCGGAGTCTGGACTGTATCCCTGTCCGTCATCAGTACTACACTTATTGCTCCATGTGTAGCGGACAAATACATAATGAGCTCTTCCTTAGGTCGGGGAGCAACTAGCAAAGGAAGAGTTGCGAGGTGCTGTTTAAGTTGCTTAAAGGCCTCTTCTGCCTCCTTTGTCCAGCGGAAATCTCCTTTCTTTATGCATTTCTTAAGTGTCTTAAATAGATGTAGTGATTTCTCCGTGGACTTCGACAGGAACCTGTTTAGCCCGGCCAGCTTTCCATTTAGGGATTGTACCTCTTTTCGTGTCTAAGGAGATGGTAACTGTATCACCGCGTCTGTCTTTTCCGGGCAAGGCTTGATTCCATTCGGATCAATCATGTATCCAAGGAACATCCCTTCAGTTTCCCCAAACGTGCATTTTTTGGATTCAGTTTCATGTTGATTCTCCTTAATGTGTCGAACGTCTCCTGGACGTCACGGAGAAGTGCCTCCTCCGTATGACTTTTGATGACTAGATCGTCAACGTAGACCTCAAGGTTGCGGCCTATCTGTGAGTCGAAGGCTTTATCAACAAGTCGCTGATATGTCGCCCCAGCGTTCTTTAGTCCGAATGGCATTTTTGTGTAACAATACACGCCCTGACTAGTATGGAACGTCGTCTTCTCCTCATCTTCTTCCGCCATCCGGATCTGGTGGTACCCTTTGTACGCATCTAAGAAGCACTTGAAAGGATACCCACATAGGGATTCCACCTTCCAATCAATCTCTGGTAACGGATAGCAGTCCTACGGACAAGCTTTGTATAGGTCCGTGAAGTCCACGCACATACGCCAGCTCCTGTCATGCTTCTTGACCATGAACGGGTTGGATAACCACTCGTGGTAGTATACCTCGCGCATAATTCATGCGTCTATTAATTTTCGTACTTCATCCAGTATTACTTGGCTACGCTCTGGTGCTTGACCACGCTTCTTTTGCTTAACAGGAGGGTTTCCCTGGCAGATTTGAAGTTTATGTTCTGCTATCGCACGCGGCACACCTGTCATATGCTTGGGCTCCCATGCGAATACATCCAAGTTTGCTTTTAGAAGAGAGAACATGGCCCTCTTGCCGTTATCCGAGAGCGTTCCCTCTATGGACACCTCTTGTTCCGGATAATCGGGATGGATTGCCACCTTCCAGTTGGGGGTGGTGACCCTTCCTTATCGGGAACAGGTAGGACTGGTGTTGCCACGGCGTGGCATTCGGACACTGGTATGATTGAGTTGTAGATGGTAACAATTCCCCCTTTCACAGGGAACTTAATCATTCCTTGAGCTGTGGACGGGACTGCCCGTATGGCCAGGATGCCAGGTCTTCCGATGATCCCATTGTATGGAGAGTGTGAGCGTATCACCATAAAGTTCATCCACGCCGTGGTGGAATGCTCTTCATTCCCAATGGTTACTAGCAGACGCAATTGTCCTATTGGCCAGATAGTGTCTCTACTAAAGCCAATGAGCGGCGACGTGGCCGGTACCAATTGGCCTCTTATTTCTAGTCGTAGCTGTATGAAATAGTGTTCGTACAGTACTTCCGCTGATGACCCTCCATCCACATACATACGACGAACATTGTGTGTTCCAATGCTTACCTCAATCGTGAGAGGTGCATCGGCCATGTCACTTGTCGTAATGGGAGGGAATGAGATTTCTCTGCCACGTGAAAATTTTTGACTAATTTTCTGCTTTGTGCGGTGCTGCCAGGATTGGATCATGTATATAGTCGAAGGTTTGTCCTTTTGGGGATCCTTCTTATCGTGCTTTTTGTTATCCTTTTCGTCCTTCCAATCCTTGACCAAATGTTTGAGTTTGCCTGACTTGATCAGTGACTCAATGTGCTTCTTGAGCTGGATGCATTCCTCCGTGCCGTGGCCCTTGTCGTTGTGGAATTCGCAAAAGCGATTTCCTTGACGACGGTCCACCGAAGTCGTCATTGGGGGAGGTCTTGGGAAGTTCGCCCCTTCTGTCAACAAGATGTCCCGGTAAGTCATCTTTAGGGGGTGAATTTGTCCTCCGACCGCCCTCCTTTGTTTTGGCTCTTGTAGTTCGAGGCCCTTCCACAGCCTTGGTTGCTTTGACCACCGACTGTCTCCTCGACTGGTCGTTCAATCGATAGTTGTTTCCCTTTTGTAGGATAGGCCGCCGCTACCGCGGTTTCTCCCTCTATAAAGTTCCTGACCCTTTCCATGAGGTCGTCATACTTCTTCGGTCGCTTGTCATTGAGGCGCCTAATTAATTCCTTGTCTGTTATAGCATGCATGTAATCGGAAATTTTTAGGAGCTCCGACATCGTTTTTGTGCGCGTGCACTCGTCATTGAAACATTTCGTGAAGGCCTCCGTAGATTCTCCAGGCCGTTGCTTGACGGTTGCTAATGAGACCAGATCCCTATTATACTTCTTTCGCTGAGTATAATTGTTTTTGAACGCAGTGCGCAGCTCAGTGAAGCTATCGATGCTTCGGGGAGGTAGTCCCTCAAACCAATCACGGGCATTGCCAATAAAGGTTGAATTGAACATCTGGCACCATATAGGCATGGGCCATCGTTCGATTTTTTGCATGCGTGTCAAATATCTTTAGGTGATCATACGGGTCACCAGACCCATCATAAGTTTTGACGCACGCTGGCATGCGACGCTTCTTATCCTCGGAGTAATTCCGTATGCGGAGGGTAAAAGGATCTTCCCTAGGATCACACCATGTACGGGTGAGATTAAGGTCACACCATGGGCGGGAGAGATCATCCCCTTCAACCTCACGATAGTAAGGGCCACCGTAGTACCCTTATCGTCCGATGGTAGTGGAGGAGTACGCCTAGGTCGGCGACGCTTGGGTGGATGGTCATCCGAATCTTCTCCTGAGGGACCGGGGTAAGGGGCGGTGCCCCACTTCTTGGCTGAGGATCGCTTTTATGAGAAGATCTAGGAGCCTTCTTCCCGGTATTAACCCTATCCCACACACTTGTGCGGCTATTGTTTCTGGCTAATTCCAATTCCGGTCGTTCGGCTGAATCGTTGGATCTATCTCCTTCTTCACGAGATGGCAGTAGTTCCTGCATAACACGATCCCCTATGCGTTCGAACACATTCCGAGGTTGGGGATTTTCCTCAAAGAGGTTTCGTTTCTGGGGTCGTGGCCTCTTCTTCTTCTGAAGAGAGGTGTCGGACACGGCCCTGCCAAAGTTAAGCCTAGATTGGAGATTACTACATAGGTTTAGCCTTGACGCAATACCCAGGACGATCCTCTCAAAGTTCTGCGTGAGAACACGAGCGAGTTCTTCCTCACTAAGTGGTTCTACTTCCACTTCTTTTTCGGTTGATGGTCTACGCGTCTCCTTGTTAGGGGCCTTAGGCGCACTCCCTGGGTTAGGGTTGTTCATGGTCATGGTTGGTGGTGGGGTATTAGCGGACATGCTTGTCCCGCCCATGGACTGAAAAATACTTCGGTTATTCGGTCCTCCTTTTTGGTTACTAGGGGACTGAGTGGGGATGAGTATCCCGTCCCCTATGGACTTCCGATTTGCAGGATTCGTGTTCCTGGGATTTCCTTGCGGATGTCCTTTCGTCATTGAAAGAGATCGAGATGAAATTTTCTCTAGCTTAGTGTATTGGTCCCACGGATGGCGCCAACTTGTTGATACAAAAGTTGGATGATCCTTGCTAGACCTGAATTAGGCTTAATTCGGGTTGGCTGGGCTCCGGCTCTTGTACCAAGTGAATTATCTTGCTGAGATCCTGCACACTAAAGTAACATGCGTTAGGCTTACCGTGGGAATGTATCCCACGATTAGACTTCGGCGTGAGAGTAAGTAATCGGTTAAGGTTTAAGAATAGGATGTGAGTTTAGAGTATGTAGAATGTAATACCTTTGTGGAACCCTTAGGGGTTCCTTATATAGGCGGTGAAACCCTAGTGGGTTGTCACCGATGCTTCGGCCCCAAGCAGAGGATAAGTGCCATAATTAGTTTGATTGTTATCTTTTAATTATGGCGAGTGTATATCCTCCACTTTGGGGTAAATCCCAATCATAATAAGATTATGATTCTGTCTAACCCTGTATCGGCCGTGCCGGGCCGTGGGCCGCCCACATGTATGCGTCTACTGTTCATTCGAAGCCCATAAGCTTTAAATGATATTAATCCAACCCATTAGTGATAGGCCGGATGCGGGTAGTACCCGTGGGCCGGGTCCATGACCCGACTGGGGACTATACGTCATCAGCTTTGCTTATTTGATTTTTCTTGATTGATTTGGCTTATTTAAGTCATTTAGAGTCTTTTGCAAGTTGAATCAAGTTCTGAGGTGGTCTAAAACTCTAAGTCGACTATTTTGTAATTTAGTGGATTTGTACTTGGCTTATTTATGGCTTATTGGTTGTGCTTTTTCAAAATTTCTTTTCACGGATCTCTTAAGCATCCCAAAAGAAGGTTGTGTGTCAAATTAGAGCTTATGGCATTGGCTTATAGCTTAATGGGCCAAAAAGCCCATTAAGAATAAGTAGTTGTATATTTAAGCTGTGATAAGCTCATATTCAGCTTTTGGGTCTTCAGAGTTTTGTGTTTAGAATTGAATTTTAAGCTTGACTGATGATTTTCAGCTTATTTGGTTAAGGCTGATCTTATTGGGCCAAAAAGCCCATTTCATTTGGACTGTTTTGTTTTTAGCCCATTTGGGGGCCCATTAGGGATATTATGGTAATTTCCCTTTCATTTTTTGTTTATTGAGGCTAAAATAAACTAGTTTGCAAGTTTTTAGAAATTTTTATAAGTTTTGGATTTTTAATATTATTTTATTATTAAAATTAGTTTTTAATATTTTTGCAACTTTTACATTTTTCCTAGGTCAAATACTTTAAGTTAGGATTTTTAAAACTCTTAGATTAATTTTCTCATCATTTTATTAATTTTTAGAATTATTTTAATATTTTAACATTTTTAATCATTTAAAAATAGTTTTCATTGGTTTAAAATTTTATAAAAATATTTTTTAGTCTTATTAAGTCATTTTAGAGTTTTACAAAGTGAAAAATCTTTATTTGGGCTTTTTATTAATTAAATAGATTTTTATGGCTTTAATTAGCATTTAAAAATTAATATTTAATTAATTAAAAGGTTTGAAAAAGTTTTGATCATTTGTAAACTCTTAGTTTATTTTTAGCTATTTTTGGTAATATTTTGAGAATTTTTAGAATTAATTTTTATTTTGTCACTTTTTACGTTCTTTTTTTTTGTTTTGTCGTCGTAGTATAATTTTAACGTATCAGTCATTCTCTTTTCTCATCTTTTCTTTCTCAATATTAATCTCAAACATTTAACTAGTTTTTCACACACATATACCTCCTTGGGAAACGAACTTTCACCTTTGGGTCATTAGTGCTTGATTTTCCTAAATCGACACTTAATACTTACCGCTATTTACGCTCTTTTGTTTTTCCTAAAGCAAAGGTGGTGTAAATTACCACAATCATTTTGGCGCCGCTGCCGGGGAGGTGTGTCGTGATTAATTTATTTTGTTTTTAATATCTTACCATAAATAGTATTTGTATTAATAGAACTCTACTAATACGAATTATCGATTTTTTCATTTTTTCTTGTGAAATATTATTACTATATTGTATAAGTATCACAACAAATTCAAAATATCTCCAAAAGTATGAAAACACAACCTTAATTGGGATTTGATCTCCTAATTTTTGTATTCGAATCTCAAACAAAAAGAAAAAGGCAAAAATAGATAAATACTTTCGTGAAGCTCGATTTTGAAAAATACGAACTATAAGGTGAATAGATAGGCAACGTGCTATAAAAGGCCGTTGAAGGGAAGCTAGGTACTTAAGTGCTTCGCGCCACCTCATTCCCCCCGTTCACTTGTGAGTATTTGAGATTGAAGGCTAATCGAGGGTTTTGCCGCCCAAAGTATTATTACGTGTCATTTGTATTTGCTTGTTTTCTTTGTGATTAAACCCTCTTGAACAATTTGGTTTTCACCAAAGTTCTAAAGTCAATCGAAGGCGTTCACTCCACGTGATCGTTTTCATTCTTTTGAGGCTTCTTTAATCAAGAGTTTGATTCGAGGAGAGATTTGGTAGATTGTTGTCTACGAATACACACAAAATACAAAAAATTAAAAACAATCAAAAACACAAAAAAAAAAAAAAATCCACAAAACACCCAAAAGAATCTTCTTTGCTCACCTCCTATTCTATGTCACGTTTATGCAAACTCGTAATCAAGCAAAATGAGCTCGCAAACGTCGCCAAAACCAAGGAAATTTGATTGAAGAAGAAACTCCAATTGTCGAACCCGTTGAAGAACCACTAGTCGCCATGGCTAATCGTACTATGATGGAGTCGCTTCAAGCACCCACCGAGGGTTTTGGAGAAGCTATTGTGATTCACGCCATCCTTACAGAGAATTTCGAGATTAAGACGGGTTTAATGTCGATGTTACAAGCAAACAAGTTTCGAGGACATGAAAAAGACAACCCGCATTATCACATACGGAATTTCACTCGTCAAACTGCAACAAGCAAGTTTAAGGATGTCCCGCATGACGCCATTAAGATGATTTTGTTTCCATACTCATTGGATGGACCTACAAAAATTTGGCTCGAGAAAGAACCGCCAAATTCGATTTTGACATGGGGTGATCTCGTTTCTAAGTTTGTGATCCAAACTTTTCCACCATCTAAGACAACAAATTTGAAAAATGAGATTTCAAGGTTTACACAACGTAATAATGAAAGTTTTTCAATGGCATGGGAACGATTTAAAGAAATGTTACATGAATGTCCACACCATGATTTTTTGGAATTGCATCAAATTGATACTTTTTATAATGGGCTTAATGATCATGAACGAGATTATTTGAATGCCGCCGCGGGTGGTAATTTTTTGTGCAAAACGACCGATGAGGCTTTAAAGATTATCGAGAATATATCTAAGGTTTATAACCCTCGTAACAAACCAAGTGTTGCCAATATGGGTTCATCGTCATCGTCATCGTCATCGTCTCGTAACATGAATGCCTTACATGATGAAGCAAATGAGGAAAATCGGTTTTTCGATAGATTTTCGACGCTTATGACACATTGGAAAGCACAAGATGCTTTAAATTCCGCATCGGTTAAAGCGGTTGAAAACAGATGTTTATCTTGTGGTGGGGCTCATGATCTTTCCGAGTGCATTACCGCTGGTGGTAACACTTCGAGTGCTTATGTAGCAACGGGAACTTACAACCAAAACGGCCAAGGTCCCCTCCCAAATCAAGCTCCACAAAATCAAAATGCTAACAACTATCGAAACAACAATCAAAATGGTGGTTATCAAGGAAATTCACGTAACAACAACAAGGGTAATTACCAAAGTGGGAATGGGCAAGTTCAAAATCAAAACCAAAACCGTGATTTTCAAAACACTACACAAGGTTTTCAAAATGCTCACACTAAAAATCTTAATGGAGAATTTTTGGATTATGCAAAAGCAAACGATGCTAAGTTTGATAACATGCAACGTGAGATGATTAGATTAAGATCCGAGTTGAAAAACAAGCTTAAAACGAACTTGCTAATGAATTGAAATCTCATGCTAATAAAATGGAAGGAAACGTTCAACGTCTTCAACAAAATCAACAAGCGATTGAACAAGGTCAACATGAGATTAAGCAAGAGTTGTTAAAAGCGGATATAAGGCAATCAAAATTTGAAGATCGAATGGCTAAAATGTTTGAAGCAATCATGTGTAAACCCTCTTCCTCGGGTGGTCTTCCTAGTGATACCATTGCAAAACCGAAGGGAGAAATGAAGGTTATTACTACTCGTAGTGGTAAAACTTTCAAAGAACCAATCTCTCGTCCTAGTACTTCTACGGAGAAGGAAATCTTTCAAAGAACCAATCTTTCAAAGAGCCCGAGGTGATGATTGAAAAGGAGCATATCACAAGCCCACAAAGTACCGCTCATACCACACCTACGGTTGAACCAATACCCATTATGGAATCCGAGATTCCAAGGTCGTTGCCTATGCCCCAACCCACACCACCCTTACCTTACCCATCGAGACGAAACAAAGAGAAAATGCAAGAACGTAACATACAAAAAATCAAGCTTTTTATAAAAATGTTTCAGCAAGTTCATTTTGATGTAAGTTTAGCCGAGGCGTTTTTATACATGCCTCGTTTTGCTTCCACTTTCAAAGGTATGATGAACGATAAGGAGAAGCTTTCAAAGCTATCTAATTGTTCTTCGGTTTATCTTAATCGAATACCAGAAAAAGTTGGTGACCCCGGGAAGTTTCTCATTCCTTCTGACATACAAGATATGAAAGAATGCCTCGCCTTAGCCGATCTTGGTGCGAGCATTAATTTGATGCCATTTTCCATTTGGAAATCGCTTTCGCTTCCGACTCTTACTCCTTAGAACATGTCTATCGAGATGGCCGATCATTCTACGATTTTAGCATGTGGAGTAGCCGAGGATGTTTCCATGAAAATGGGGAAGTTCTACTATCCCGTTTATTTTATAGTAGTTGACATCCCCGCGGATCCTGAAGTTCCTCTAATTTTAGGTCGTTCATTTTTAGACACCTCGAGATCGCTTATCGACGTTCATGCAAGAACTATTACTTTAAGATTCAACGAAGAGGAACTTGTTATAAACGCTACTCAAAACTGACACCTTCTCATGTTTATGCAATCGCTACCATAAATCACATTGACTTAGTCGATGTGGTTTGCGATGAGTTTTTCACAAGAAGTGTTAGGTTTTTCCGATAGTTCGTCAAGTGGCAATCCCACTATTTTGGATCCGATTCTTGCTTATTCTACACCAAATCTCACTCCATTCCAAGGAGGCGATTTTACTTCAAATGAAATCGACAATGAAGATGCGGTGATTATTGGTAATGATACTCTCATTCCACCATTTCTTCCGCCGATGAAAGTTATGAGTGTTGAACAAAAATCTTCAATCGAGGAACCGCCTAACCTTGAATTGAAAGATCTTCCATCTCACCTTGAATATGCATTCTTGGAAGGTGATGACAAGTTGCCGGTTATTATTGCAAAATATCTTGCTAAAGATGAAAAAACCGCACTTTTGAAAGTTCTTAAAGCTCATAAAGGGGCAATTGCTTGGAAATTTTCCGACATTAAGGGTATTGAACCAAAATTTTGTACTCACAAAATTTTAATGGAGGAGGACTACAAATCCTCAATTCAAAGTCAAAGAAGGGTAAACCCCAAAATTCACGATGTCATCAAAAAGGAAGTCTTAAAACTTCTTGATGCGGGAATGATTTATCCTATCTCCGATAGCCCGTGGGTGAGCCCAATCCATTGTGTCCCTAAGAAGGGAGGAATGACCGTTGTGCCTAATGAAAACAACGAGTTAATTCCCACTCGTGTTGTGACCGGTTGGAGGGTGTGTATTGACTACCGAAAGTTAAATGGCGCCACTCGTAAAGACCACTTTCCCTTGCCCTTCATGGATCAAATGTTGGAGCGACTTGCGGGAAATGAATTTTATTTCTTTTTAGATGGTTTTTCCAGTTATTTTCAAATCCCTATCGACCCTTGTGCTCAAGAGAATACTACGTTTATGTGTCCTTATGGAACGTTTGCTTATCGTAGAATGCCTTTCGGACTTTGCAATGCACCGGGTACGTTTCAACGGTGTATGATGGCTATTTTTCATGATATGATCAAGAAGTCGATGGAAGTATTCATGGATGACTTTTCAGTGTTTGGTGATACGTTCACGTCGTGTTTATATAATCTCGAGAAAATGTTAAAACGTTGTGAAGAAACCAACCTTGTGCTTAATTGGGAAAAATGTCATTTTATGTGCAAACAAGGAATCGTCTTAGGGCACAAGATCGCGAAAGCGGGGATTGAGGTCGATAAAGCTAAGATAGACGTTGTCACACCCTACCATGGAGGAATATGGAGTGCGACGTATGGATATCATCACAACATGGCGTGTCTATAGAGATAACTAAATGAAATAAGAAATGTCATAAAATGGTGACACAAATGTCATAACAATATCTCAACAATGCAGGAGTCTAGGTAAGTAGGTAACAGTCCTACCACTTACCCGAGACAAACAATTAACATAAACAAAACAAACATATAGGTGCCAACAGTATCACTTATTAAACAAACAACATAAACTAAGAAGGAACGGGGATCTCCTTCTAAATGCATTCCTACGCAACTCCAAATCCTAGCCACTCAAGTTCTCACGCTTAACCATAATATCACCTGAAAGAGACACTAAAACACGTCAACATAAAGTTGGTGAGAGTCATAGGTTTAGACTCTAACACCAAAACCAATCCATAAGCTGTGAATAATAACCAAATTTAAGAACATATCGACAATGTGATACAAACATGCATTAACAACTAACATTCAAGATTTAACCAATCAAACCAAAACCAAGGCTCCTAGCCATACCAAACACCATACTCCCATAGGCGTCCAAACACCTATGAACCAATCCCAAGGCCCCGCCTTGTCAACATCCCCTTGGTACCAAGTCAAAACATAAGCAATCAAGAATCAACTAGCAGTTAATCACATAAGTATACAGAAGTCCATCACCAAACACAAAACATTCACAGCATAATTTATAAAAACAAGACAATGTCTCTTCCATCCCATCTGGAAGTCAAAATCATTAGTAGACATGGGACTATGAAACTCACCTGATTGAGCTTCTCCATAAGTCAATCAAAATTTGAAGATCGAATGGCTAAAATGTTTGAAGCAATCATGTGTAAACCCTCTTCCTCGGGTGGTCTTCCTAGTGATACCATTGTAAACCCGAAGGGAGAAATGAAGGTTATTACTACTCGTAGTGGTAAAACTTTCAAAGAACCACTCTCTCGTCCTAGTACTTCTACGGAGAAGGAAATCTTTCAAAGAACCAATCTTTCAAAGAGCCCGAGGTGATGATTGAAAAGGAGCATATCACAAGCCCACAAAGTACCGCTCATACCACACCTACGGGTTGAACCAATACCCATTATGGAATCCGAGATTCCAAGGTCGTTGCCTATGCCCCAACCCACACCACCCTTACCTTACCCATCGAGACGAAACAAAGAGAAAATGCAAGAACGTAACATACAAAAAATCAAGCTTTTTATAAAAATGTTTCAGCAAGTTCATTTTGATGTAAGTTTAGCCGACGCGTTTTTATACATGCCTCGTTTTGCTTCCACTTTCAAAGGTATGATGAACGATAAGGAGAAGCTTTCAAAGCTATCTAATTGTTCTTCGGTTTATCTTAATCGAATACCAGAAAAAGTTGGTGACCCCGGGAAGTTTCTCATTCCTTCTGACATACAAGATATGAAAGAATGCCTCGCCTTAGCCGATCTTGGTGCGAGCATTAATTTGATGCCATTTTCCGGTTGGAAATCGCTTTCGCTTCCGACTCTTACTCCTTAGAACATGTCTATCGAGATGGCCGATCATTCTACGATTTTAGCATGTGGAGTAGCCGAGTATGTTTTCATGAAAGTGGGGAAGTTCTACTATCCCGTTTATTTTATAGTAGTTGACATCCCCGCGGATCCTCAAGTTCCTCTAATTTTAGGTCGTTCATTTTTAGACACCTCGAGATCGCTTATCGACGTTCATGCAAGAACTATTACTTTAAGATTCAACGAAGAGGAACTTGTTATAAACGCTACTCAAAACTGACACCTTCTCATGTTTATGCAATCGCTACCATAAATCACATTGACTTAGTCGATGTGGTTTGCGATGAGTTTTTCACAAGAAGTGTTAGGTTTTTCTGATAGTTCGTCAAGTGGCAATCCCACTATTTTGGATCCGATTCTTGCTTATTCTACACCAAATCTCACTCCATTCCAAGGAGGCGATTTTACTTCAAATGAAATCGACAATGAAGATGAGGTGATTATTGGTAATGGTACTCTCATTCCACCATTTCTTCCGCCGATGAAAGTTATGAGTGTTGAACAAAAATCTTCAATCGAGGAACCGCCTAACCTTGAATTGAAAGATCTTCCATCTCACCTTGAATATGCATTCTTGGAAGGTGATGACAAGTTGCCGGTTATTATTGCAAAATATCTTGCTAAAGATGAAAAAACCGCACTTTTGAAAGTTCTTAAAGCTCATAAAGGGGCAATTGCGTGGAAAATTTCCGACATTAAGGGTATTGAACCAAAATTTTGTACTCACAAAATTTTAATGGAGGAGGACTACAAATCCTCAATTCAAAGTCAAAGAAGGGTAAACCCCAAAATTCACGATGTCATCAAAAAGGAAGTCTTAAAACTTCTTGATGCGGGAATGATTTATCCTATCTCCGATAGCCCGTGGGTGAGCCCAATCCATTGTGTCCCTAAGAAGGGAGGAATGACCGTTGTGCCTAATGAAAACAACGAGTTAATTCCCACTCGTGTTGTGACCGGTTGGAGGGTGTGTATTGACTACCGAAAGTTAAATGACTCCACTCGTAAAGACCACTTTCCCTTGCCCTTCATGGATCAAATGTTGGAGCGACTTGCGGGAAATGAATTTTATTGCTTTTTAGATGGTTTTTCCAGTTATTTTCAAATCCCTATCGACCCTCGTGCTCAAGAGAATACTACGTTTATGTGTCCTTATGGAACGTTTGCTTATCATAGAATGTCTTTCGGACTTTGCAATGCACCGGGTACGTTTCAACGGTGTATGATGGCTATTTTTCATGATATGATCAAGAAGTCGATGGAAGTATTCATGGATGACTTTTCAGTGTTTGGTGATACGTTCACGTCGTGTTTATATAATCTCGAGAAAATGTTAAAACGTTGTGAAGAAACCAACCTTGTGCTTAATTGGGAAAAATGTCATTTTATGTGTAAACAATGAATCGTCTTAGGGCACAAGGTCTCGAAAGCTGGGATTGAGGTCGATAAAGCTAAGATAGACGTTGTCACACCTCACCATGGAGGAATATGGAGTGCGACGTATGGATATCATCACAACATGGCGTGTCTATAGATATAACTAAATGAAATAAGAAATGTCATAAAATGGTGACACAAATGTCATGACAATATCTCAACAATGCAGGAGTCTAGGTAAGTAGGTAACAGTCCTACCACTTACCCGAGACAAACAATTAACATAAACAAAACAAACATATAGGTGCCAACAGTATCACTTATTAAACAAACAACATAAACTAAGAAGGAACGGGGATCTCCTTCTAAATGCATTCCTACGCAACTCCAAATCCTAGCCACTCAAGTTCTCACGCTTAACCATAATATCACCTGAAAGAGACACTAAAACACGTCAACATAAAGTTGGTGAGAGTCAGAGGTTTAGACTCTAACACCAAAACCAAACCATAAGCTGTGAATAATAACCAAATTTAAGAACATATGGACAATGTGATACAAACATGCATTAACAACTAACATTCAAGATTTAACCAATCAAACCAAAACCAAGGCTCCCAGCCATACCAAACACCATACTCCCATAGGCGTCCAAACACCTATGAACCAATCCCAAGGCCCCGCCTTGTCAACATCCCCTTGGTACCAAGTCAAAACATAAGCAATCAAGAATCAACTAGCAGTTAATCACATAAGTATACAGAAGTCCATCACCAAACACAAAACATTCACAGCATAATTTATAAAAACAAGACAGTGTCTCTTCCATCCCATCTGGAAGTCAAAATCATTAGTAGACATGGGACTATGAAACTCACCTGATTGAGCTTCTCCATAAGTCAATCAAAATTTGAAGATCGAATGGCTAAAATGTTTGAAGCAATCATGTGTAAACCCTCTTCCTCGGGTGGTCTTCCTAGTGATACCATTGCAAACCCGAAGGGAGAAATGAAGGTTATTACTACTCGTAGTGGTAAAACTTTCAAAGAACCAATCTCTCGTCCTAGTACTTCTACGGAGAAGGAAATCTTTCAAAGAACCAATCTTTCAAAGAGCCCGAGGTGATGATTGAAAAGGAGCATATCACAAGCCCACAAAGTACCGCTCATACCACACCTACGGTTGAACCAATACCCATTATGGAATCCGAGATTCCAAGGTCGTTGCCTATGCCCCAACCCACACCAACCTTACCTTACCCATCGAGACGAAACAAAGAGAAAATGCAAGAACGTAACATACAAAAAATCAAGCTTTTTATAAAAATGTTTCAGCAAGTTCATTTTGATGTAAGTTTAGCCGACGCGTTTTTATACATGCCTCGTTTCGCTTCCACTTTCAAAGGTATGATGAACGATAAGGAGAAGCTTTCAAAGCTATCTAATTGTTCTTCGGTTTATCTTAATCGAATACCAGAAAAAGTTGGTGACCCCGGGAAGTTTCTCATTCCTTCTGACATACAAGATATGAAAGAATGCCTCGCCTTAGCCGATCTTGGTGCGAGCATTAATTTGATGCCATTTTCCATTTGGAAATCGCTTTCGCTTCCGACTCTTACTCCTTAGAACATGTCTATCGAGATGGCCGATCATTCTACGATTTTAGCATGTGGAGTAGCCGCGGATGTTTTCATGAAAGTGGGGAAGTTCTACTATCCCGTTTATTTTATAGTAGTTGACATCCCCGCGGATCCTCAAGTTCCTCTAATTTTAGGTCGTACATTTTTAGACACCTCGAGATCGCTTATCGACGTTCATGCAAGAACTATTACTTTAAGATTCAACGAAGAGGAACTTGTTATAAACGCTACTCAAAACTGACACCTTCTCATGTTTATGCAACCGCTACCATAAATCACATTGACTTAGTCGATGTGGTTTGCGATGAGTTTTTCACAAGAAGTGTTAGGTTTTTCCGATAGTTCGTCAAGTGGCAATCCCACTATTTTGGATCCGATTCTTGCTTATTCTACACCAAATCTCACTCCATTCCAAGGAGGCGATTTTACTTCAAATGAAATCGACAATGAAGATGAGGTGATTATTGGTAATGATACTCTCATTCCACCATTTCTTCCGCCGATGAAAGTTATGAGTGTTGAACAAAAATCTTCAATCGAGGAACCGCCTAACCTTGAATTGAAAGATCTTCCATCTCACCTTGAATATGCATTCTTGGAAGGTGGTGACAAGTTGCCGGTTATTATTGCAAAATATCTTGCTAAAGATGAAAAAACCGCACTTTTGAAAGTTCTTAAAGCTCATAAAGGGGCAATTGCGTGGAAAATTTCCGACATTAAGGGTATTGAACCAAAATTTTGTACTCACAAAATTTTAATGGAGGAGGACTACAAATCCTCAATTCAAAGTCAAAGAAGGGTAAACCCCAAAATTCACGATGTCATCAAAAAGGAAGTCTTAAAACTTCTTGATGCGGGAATGATTTATCCTATCTCCGATAGCCCGTGGGTGAGCCCAATCCATTGTGTCCCTAAGAAGGGAGGAATGACCGTTGTGCCTAATGAGAACAACGAGTTAATTCCCACTCGTGTTGTGACCGGTTGGAGGGTGTGTATTGACTACCGAAAGTTAAATGACGCCACTCGTAAAGACCACTTTCCCTTGCCCTTCATGGATCAAATGTTGGAGCAACTTGCGGGAAATGAATTTTATTGCTTTTTAGATGGTTTTTCCAGTTATTTTCAAATCCCTATCGACCCTCGTGCTCAAGAGAATACTACGTTTATGTGTCCTTATGGAACGTTTGCTTATCGTAGAATGCCTTTCGGACTTTGCAATGCACCGGGTACGTTTCAACGGTGTATGATGGCTATTTTTCATGATATGATCAAGAAGTCGATGGAAGTATTCATGGATGACTTTTCAGTTTTTGGTGATACGTTCACGTCGTGTTTATATAATCTCGAGAAAATGTTAAAATGTTGTGAAGAAACCAACCTTGTGCTTAATTGGGAAAAATGTCATTTTATGTGCAAACAAGGAATCGTCTTAGGGCACAAGGTCGCGAAAGCGGGGATTGAGGTCGATAAAGCTAAGATAGACGTTGTCACACCCCACCATGGAGGAATATGGAGTGAGACGTATGGATATCATCACAACATGGCGTGTCTATAGAGATAACTAAATGAAATAAGAAATGTCATAAAATGGTGACACAAATGTCATGACAATATCTCAACAATGCAGGAGTCTAGGTAAGTAGGTAACAGTCCTACCACTTACCCGAGACAAACAATTAACATAAACAAAACAAACATATAGGTGCCAACAGTATCACTTATTAAACAAACAACATAAACTAAGAAGGAACGGGGATCTCCTTCTAAATGCATTCCTACGCAACTCCAAATCCTAGCCACTCAAGTTCTCACGCTTAACCATAATATCACCTGAAAGAGACACTAAAACACGTCAACATAAAGTTGGTGAGAGTCATAGGTTTAGACTCTAACACCAAAACCAAACCATAAGCTGTGAATAATAACCAAATTTAAGAACATATGGACAATGTGATACAAACATGCATTAACAACTAACATTCAAGATTTAACCAATCAAACCAAAACCAAGGCTCCCAGCCATACCAAACACCATACTCCCATAGGCGTCCAAACACCTATGAACCAATCCCAAGGCCCCGCCTTGTCAACATCCCCTTGGTACCAAGTCAAAACATAAGCAATCAAGAATCAACTAGCAGTTAATCACATAAGTATACAGAAGTCCATCACCAAACACAAAACATTCACAACATAATTTATAAAAACAAGACAGTGTCTCTTCCATCCCATCTGGAAGTCAAAATCATTAGTAGACATGGGACTATGAAACTCACCTGATTGAGCTTCTCCATAAGTCCTCGCACTAGCAAAAGCTAACAAACAAAAACGCATAATCAAAACATGAACCAAACACTAAGATGGCTCATCAACCTATGATGGACATCTAACCTCCTCCTATATATATACCTCATTTATATGCTCAAAGCATCTCATTACACCCCTCTATAAAGCCCTTAACCCAGTTTACTTCATAACCCGTCTCGTTAACATTTTACCCAAAACAGTGCCAGTTTTAGGTCTCCAAACTATAAGACAAACGGCCACTTAAACATACCCATAATCTCTGTAAAGGAAACCCTATGCCCTTACATATGTTAGCTAACTCCTCCCACTTGCCCCAACCTTAAAGCTACTGTTAAGGCCCCGATATATATATATACATATATCTATATATATATATATATATATATATATATATATATATATATATATATATATATATATATATATATATATATATATATATATATATATATATATATATATATACTTTTACCTATCCCGAATTTACTGATTTTAAACATATGAAAAATTTGTTATGACCAGAGGGTCTTCCACTATCCCAATTGATTATCCCTCTTCCAGATATCTTACATAACATATAAAATAACTCTCATGTTCGTTCCAAGGTCCAAGTGTACTCCTAAGTACCCTAACCATCTTAAAACATAAAAAGAAAACAGGCTGATTTCAAAACTGTTTTGACCTCCGACTATTGTAACCTATTTTTGACCCACTTCCTGACCTCCAATTTAGTTCTCGTTTCTTGCATTCGAAAGCCACTTCAATTACCTTTCCAGGGATACTTGGATCGCAAAATAAGAGTTTGTATAACTCCCTATATGATCAAATCAATTGACTCAAAATTCTGCCCAGTTTTTAAAAACGGGTTTAATTAAATTAACCTAATTAATTACCCATAACCCCACCAATTACAAGCCCTAAACCATCTAATCATTATGATATCGTCAAAATACAGATTTTTATTTAAACCCTAACCTAAATCCATCATAAGATGATTATATAAACATTCAAAACAATTAAATTAAAAAGGGATTATGAAGGTTTTACCTTAAGATTTATGGAAGATGAAAAAAAACTATGAAACCCTAAAAACTCTCTGTGAACCGTCGGCCAAAGACTCCAGGAAGAAAAAATAATGTTTTTGATTGTGAATAAAACAATATAGGGTATGGTGAATCCTAGTCCAACCCAAAGCCCACTTTCCTTAAATCCTTCTTTTTTTTTCTCTTTAATTCGTGTATAACCGACCCTCCCCCTTCTTTTTATATTTTTTTTCTTTTTATTATTTAATATTACACTACTAATATTACCTTAAATTTCCTTAATTTATTACAACTCCTAAAACCTCCAAAACCTCAAAACCGTAAAACTAGTCAAATTTACGCGTTTAGCGTAAAAGACGTAAAATATATAGTTTTATAAAAACTCTTGGAATTTGAAATAAACTTTATATTTAAGTCCTAAATGACTTAAAACCATCCCGAAAAATAATCCCGTGATTAAATACCTCTTCCGAGACCTCAAAATGCTAAACCGTAAATCGTAAAAATACGATTTTCTATAATACATATACGTATACGTAAAACCACTAAATAACACCATCTCATTTCATAGTCACTACCATGTGAGCTCATGAACATGAAATCATCACACATCGTTTCACTCACAAGGTACCCCGTATCGGAAATGATATCCAAACCACAATCTATACACACCAATTAGCACATAAACACGTAAAGACACGTAACTAGCACAAAATAAAACTAAGTGACGAACCTCAAAACCACGGTTGCCACAGACGTCATTGCCAAATTACCTCATCTCAAAACCGTCAAGGGAATTAGGAGTTTCCTAGGCCACGCGGGCTTTTATCGTCGTTTAATCAAAGACTTTTCGAAAATCTCTTGACCTATGACACACCTTCTCGAGAAGGATGCTCCTTTTAACTTCAATGAGGATTGTGTTAGAGCTTTCGAAACTCTTAAAAGGAAACTTACCGAAGCTCCCATTCTTGTTGCTCCTAATTGGGAATTACCCTTTGAAATCATGTGCGATGCAAGTGATCATGCTAAACATAGAACATGAAAATTTTCTTTCAAAAACTCATATATTTTTAATTGTGGCTTTTCTCCCATAAGATCAATGCATTAGGAATGAATTAATTGAAATAAGTAAGGTCGTATGATTTGAAAGGTTACTTAGCTTCTAGCACAAGATCGTTTAAAAGTTACTCAGGGTTGAACAGAGTTCATATCCAAGGAATAACTTATTGAAGCAGGACGTGAAGATTGGTGAAGATCCAAAAAGGCCCTAACAAGGCATGAGGAGCTCTATTTTGTTGCTAGAGATCCAAGATGATGTGAAGAATCATTATTCCAGAAATCAATATGAAGGATCGAGACACACGATGAAAAGCATTTACTCCCCTAAAGATCATGGAGAAAGTCTAACCAAAAAGACCCTTACAAGGTATGAGGATAAATATATCCAAGTCCTAAAAGGAGGCGGATCATTTTATATCAAAATGCAAAATAAAGATTGAAGAAAAATGATGAAGTCGTGGTCCAAGTATGAAGAATCTCTCAAAAACGTCAAGTGAAGAAATTCCAAAATATGAAGAGAAGACCATAATTTCAAGAACGTCTTCCAGAGATTTGAAGTATGAAGTAGATGCCAAATATCGGTCCGAGAAAGGTCTCAAATCATGAAACGAGTTATGCCAAGATATGAACTTAAGGAGATACACGAGAAGCCGTTTTAAAAGATTTTGTCCTTTAGCTAACTAGCGATTAAATCGTGCTACTTTATTTTCGGACTAATAAACACTCATATAAGTCAATATGAATCACTTGTGATCCATGAAAAATAGTTAAAAAATTCTAGAAACCCTTTTTTCTTAATAACTAGGATTGCAGGGAGAAAAAGTATTACACAATTTGGACGTATGAGTAGTGTTAGCATTGTGACTTGTACCAACAATGATCTCGTTTTTTCACTTAGCATGGAATGTATGACAATAAAGGATGACCAACTTTACTCTATGAGACATTCACTTGTTTCTATTCATTGACCCTAAAAGTCACTTTCGTGATAAAAATCATGCATTATGTTTTTACACATCTTCGTAGTATTGTAGCAAGTTTTACTTTTCAATAAAGGTTAATAAAATTAAATTTTGGAGTTGCTTAGATACTTTATTCTAGCATTGCGTGAGGGCACGACAATGGTTTAGTATGGAGGAGTGATGAGATGGCATTTATACATGATCTCATCGTTCTTTTCGGGCTTTAAATGCATAAAATGTCATCAAAATACCATATATATGCTTGTGTTTGTTAACTTGTGGCAGGTATGGATATCGTGAAAAAGACAAAAGATCACAAGAAACAGGGAAAAACGAACACGAGAAACAAAGTCGTACAATGAACCGGGCCCGAGTTATGGATTTCTCAAAGAATAACCCTTGAAGACTTGAAGATGTACAATAATGATCCCTCATCAATGAATAAATGACACTTAATACCCTTGTATATTGATAATTACAAGTTTGGTCCCTTAAGTTTGTCAAAATGACAAAAAGGTCCTTCAACTTTGAAGATTTGGCAAGTTTAGTCCCTCAACAAATCTAAATTATCAACAATGGTCCCTCATGAAGTCAAACTTACAATGAATACCCTTGAAGATCAAGAATATTACACATCTAGTCCTTTTAAAATGGATAAAATATCAAAAGGACTGATGTTGTAATTATGCTAAAGTTATAAAAGCCCTAAATCCCTTTTTTCCAAAGTATTTGTGGCCAAAGTCTAAAATCAGAAACTTATTTAACAAAGGATTCGTATTCATTTGGCTGAAATACTTCCTATACAACCTTTCCCAATAACAAACGACCAAAACTGCCTATTCCCAAAGTTTAAACTCCTAAATAAGCGGGTAAAAATTACTGTAGCGATTTTACCACACACCCTTTTTACCCAGGATCAAAAACGATGAAAACAAAGGGGAAAGTTGAATCAGCTACACCCACGTGTGATTCACCTCACCTCAGTCACATCCCACACCAAAAACCCCAATCTCCACTACCAAAGAGACCCCACAAGGACAAACCACATGGCGACACTTGGCAAAGATCACTGACATGGCAAAATAAAGGGCATATATGCATTCCTTGGTCACCAAGAAGTAAATAAACGCCCAAGATTTCTCCTCACAGCCTGGCAACACCCAAATGCATTCTGGAAGCTTCATAGGGTCATTTTAGGGATTTTCATAGCATTAGGGTTTGTGTAATGTGCCCAATTCGTGGCCTATATAAGGAGTCTCAACTTGTGAGTGGCCCTTTGTTCCAGATTTTCTCTTAGCTCTTTGTAATCCCTTTTTAAATCTTAACGAAATTTGGTTTAGTTTTCTGAAAATTATATCTCCTTTTTGTTGTTTAAAAGTTTGGTATTAGGCTAAGAGTAATCTGAGTTCCATATTTGAATGTTTTGATCTTGTATTGAGAAGTTTGCAAAGGTTTCATAAAACGTTTTTGAGAAAAAGTATAAAAATCGGTTTTATTTATTTGTGGTTAACTTTGTTCATCTTAGCAGGCACAAGGAAGCTAGTGGTTGTTCTGCTACCACTTAAGCTCACACATCCCAAAGCATGGATGTATGTTTTGGAGGTGCAAATCTCTAAACCTTTTCTCCTTTATGCATATTTTTCATGAAATGGTATGAATCTGAGATTTGGTCTGTGATTATGTGTTTTTATTGTTGAATCTGTTTGTTTTATGATCACTTGTTGTTACTGAGTTGGTTTGATCTTGAATTATGGTTTGAATCTAAAATTGCCTTTGAAAAATTGTGAAATCAGTTAGATAAGGGGTGTTTGGGTTTACTGCATAATCAAGGTTAGGGTTGATTTGAGTAGGTGTCATTGGGTATTTTGTGTTTGTTCTTGTTTCTAGTGTTTTATTGGTTGTTTATCTACAAGTTTTGAGGTTTGAATCACACTAATCCAACAATAGGCCATAAAATCTGAATTACTTGTTATATTTGACAGAAATTTTGGGGACACCTAGAATACATGCTATACTAGGGTTAACAAGTGCTAAATCTAAGTTAATACAACCTGTGGAGTAGATTTGTGGTGTGGAAATTGGATTTGTGGTCATTTAGTTCAGCAATAGTTTTGTGTTCTTCATTTTGTTCATCAGCAATCTGCATAAGCTTTAATCTGTCTCTAATCTTTGAATTAGTGTATGATACATGTTTATTTATGCTTATTGGAGTTTATTATAGCTTGTGTACGCATATGGTTCAATTTGGTTGGCTTATTATTGCTTAATCTGCTTATTTCTTCATAACTGCTTAGTTTTCATGTCTGTGTGGTATCTGGGGACTGACTGATTAAACTGTATCATTTGGCTGAGTGATTATGTGATTTCTTGCTTGTTTATGACTCCTTAAAACCCACTGGTTGTAAGGGTTCCCTTGTTGTTCACTGAATCCAAGTAAATCTCTCAAAAATCAAAGGTCAAATAGTCAAAGCAGTGGGAACTCCTTTCCCCTGCTGCTAGCCACTTCTAGTGTTATTTTTGGTTTAGCTTATCAATAAGCTGTTCTGGCTTATTAAAACGTGCAACAACTTCTATTTGGTAATATTTCTTCCTCATTTGACCCATTTGTTCATTCTGGAGCATTTGAGCCTTTGACTTTAGGGTTTGACTAGAAAACCAACTTGTTTGACTTTTACATAAGTGCTTATTGACTTGTTCAGCTTATTTGGCTTTGCTTATTTCATTTTTCTTGATTGATTTGGATTATTTAAGTCATTTAGAGTCTTTTGCAAGTTGAATCAAGTTCTAAGGTGGTCTAAAACTCTAAGTCGACAATTTTGTCATTTAGTGGATTTGTACTTGGCTTATTTCTGGCTTATTGGTTGTGCTTTTTCAAAATTTCTTTTCACATATCTCTTAAGCATCCCAAAAGAAGGTTGTGTGTCAAATTAGAGTTTATGGCATTTGCTTATAGCTTAATGGGCTAAAAAAGCCCATTAAGAATAAGATGTTGTACATTTATGCTATGATAAGCTCATATTCAGCTTTTGGGCCTTCGGAGTTTTGTGTTTAGAATTGAATTTTAAGCTTGACTGGTGATTTTCAGCTTATTTGGTTAAGGTTGATCTTATTGGGCCAAAAAGCCCATTTCATTTGGACTATTTTTGTTTTTAGCCCATTAGGGGTATTTTGGTAATTTCACTTTCATTTTCTGTTTATTAAGGTTAAAATAAACTAGTTTGCAAGTTTTTAGAAATTTTTATAATTTTTGGATTTTTAATATTATTTTAATATTATTTTATTATTAAAATTAGTTTTTAATATTTTTGCAACTTTCACATTTTTCCTAGGTCAAATACATTAAGTTAGGATTTTTAAAACTCTTAGATTATTTTTCTTATCATTTTATTAATTTTTCGAATTATTTTAATATTTTAATAGTTTTTAATCATTTAAAAATAGTTTTCATTAGTTTAAAATTTTATAAAAATAGTTTTTAGTCTTATTAAGTCATTTTAGAGTTTTACAAAGAAGAAAAATCTTTATTTGGGCTTTTTATTAATTAATTAGATTTTTAGGGCTTTAATTAACATTTAAATATTAATATTTAATTATTTAAAAGGTTTGAAAAAGTTTTGATCATTTGTAAACTCTTAGTTTATTTTTAGCTATTTTTGTTATTTTTTGGAACTTTTAGAATTAATTTTTATTTTGTGACTTTTTACGTTTTTTTTTCGTTTTGTCGTCGTAGTATAATTTTAATGTATCCGTCATTCTCTTTTCTCATCTTTTCTTTCTCAATATTTTTTTCACACAAATATACCTCCTTAGGAAACGAACTTTCACCTTTGGATCATTAGTGCTTGATTTTCCTAAATCGACACTTAATACTTACCGCTATTTCCGCTCTTTTGTTTTTCCTAAAGCAAAGGTAGTGTAAATTACCACAATCAATCATACTTCACTTCTTTTGGACATTGTTTAGTCCTTTTCATTTACAGTACTTATATTGCTTGTGTGTGAGTTACTAGACTACTACTGTTTGATTCTGGTATTTCTATTTATGGTCATGCATGTTTAGACATTTACCTCGCATGCTTTGATGATACGCCATTATTTATTGTAGCATCCTATCCTATGAAATGGGGTGTTACAAATAGTCAAGTGAAGAAGATGGAAGTAGAAGACCATCGTAGGAATTTTAAGTTTTCTAAGAATAAAACGTCTATAACTGCATGTCATGACAGTTTGAATGTTAAGACCTCGGATGTTGAATTTGCTTGTGTTAAATGGGGAAAAAGTGTTCGTACTTTCAATCATGATGCTTGTACTTTTAATCATAATGGCATGAAGGATAGAATTAGGAAGCCTATTCTTGTCCCCACTAGTACTAGAAAACCCAAGAGACCTTTGAACCAATCCACTGCTCAACCACTTAAGAAACTAACTGCGTTAGATTCCACTACTCAAATAAAACAAATCAGGTTAAGGAAGCTTTATGAGAACTTGATTAGGACATGTAAAAGGCGGTACATGAGATTCACACCTCCAGGCTATAAATGGATACCTAAGATAAACACTATAGTAATTGGGTCTATGAATGTTAGCTTGCCTCTAGGATTTCAATCTAGGCATACTAATATTGTAAAACCCGCATGCTTTTACCATGAACAGTACACTTAGTAAACGTACGTACATATTAAACTTTCCTTTTATAGCATGAACACGTATCACGATTAGTGATTTCAGAAGTATGTACATATTATTATTACGACAAGTATTAAGTACGTGTTAGTACACGATAATTATTAACAATAATAAATATAATCACGAACATGAAATCATGAACGTAAAAATCTCGAACATGATTAATATCGTTATGTACAAGTATTTAAACACGAACATTTAATTATAAGAAGAAAACACGAGAACACGAACATGTAAATTTAGAACACGGGAAAACTTCGGGTTTTCCCTTGTGGGCCATAGTATCTGTGGCACCAAGAGAAGAAACGGGCCAAGCCCACTTTGATTTTTAATAATAAACAAAAAGAAGGAAACCTTTTCATTCACAGAGTTTTACAGAAAAATCAAAAACCCTACTTCTTGTTTCTTTCTCCTTGGCCGGCGGCAACCACACACCAAGAGGTGTTTTGATTTGATTTTTGCAAATCAAATTCAAGATCGTGTTCGTGTTTTTCTTCTTCAACCTTTTCACGCATTCGGTAATCCGTAAACCCTTTTATGTTTATTCTTTTTTTATTTAAATATTAGCACATGAACACTAATTAAATAAAACATGGATTAAAAACATGTCGCATGATCAAGGGGGTAAATTAAGGGTTGTTTCGGGTTAGGTTATTCGGCCGACACACAAAACGAGAGCCCCAAGGCTCTCAGCGTGTTCTTTGTCACGCCACCAACCGAGATCTATGATCTCGGTGCTGTTTGGTTCGGTCGACAGCAGGACAAGGCACCCCGACGCGAGTCGGGGGTGTCCTTGTGGTTGGTTTGGGTTACGGCAGCCAGCAACCCACCACCGTCACACAGCCGGTGGCAGTCGGGGTCAAGTAGGGGGGAGCGTTGCGCAACAGTGGCAACCACCGGCACACAGCCGATGGGAATACCTCTGTTGGCGGCGGCTAGCCGAGACAATACCACTGGCAGCAGCCGGTGGCAGCCCAAACAAAAACAGTGGCAACTGGCCAAGCCAGTTTGCCACTGTTAAGGGGGTGTTTGGTTCGGACCGATTCCAGGGGTTCCGGGTCCGGTTCACGACATGTCTAAATTAATTACATGGGTCCGGTTCATGACTAAAATGGTACAAGTATTTATTTTACAAGATATAAAATTTTAAAGTTAATTAAATTAATTTAACATAGCATATAATTAATTTAATTAAATCATGAACTTAGGTTAACTATTATTTAGAAAATAATACATGTCTTAACCTAAGTATTTAATTATTTAATTTAGACTATAGTATTAATTAATTATTAAGACATGAAATATAATTAGTTAATAAACATTACTTAGGTTATTATTAATATAATATTAATACATATTTTAACCTAAGTATTTTATACACTTTAATTTAATTAAATCATGCTTATATTTAATTAAATCATAACCTATAGTTTATTTATTAACATGTTATTATTAATAAACTATACTATAATCACATGACTTATGATATTTAACCCAACTTAATTCTAAATATAGAAACTTTCTAATTCAGGAAACTTACTATTTTTGGAAACTTTCTATTTCTGGAAACTTTCTATTTTTAGAAACTGATCTATTTTAAAAAGAAATCTATTTTCGGAAACTTTTTATTTTTGGAAACTTTCTATTTTTGGAAACCTGCTATTTTTAAAAAGTTATTTATTATTACGCAACAAGTATAATAATACAAGAAATACAAGTAATATTCAATCAGAATATACAGAATACATGATAAACACAACATAACGTTAAAATCAGTAAAACAAGACATGAACATATAAAACAAGCTAAGACACGATATAAAATCAGTTACGTACCTAGTAATCAGAATACTTATACACGTATACTATTTATGTAGCATTAGTAAGATCGAAGTAGGACTTCCTTCCGTTCGTCTTCTTCGTTCACTGGACATAAGGTACGGATTTCCCGTCCTTTCAGTATGGACATTATTTCCTTATTAGGATTCCCCGTTTGCAGCCAACTGTTTTCCCAGTATTTGTTTTATATGTTTGATACTTATGTTAGAGTAAGAGCCTAAGCCATATATATGCATGACCAGTGTCACCTAGTTATGGAGATACCATAACCATAACACTGGAGGAACCAGTGTTATGACTTCCCCACAGCGAAGTGATTGCTCGTGGCATCCCTTTTCAGTTTTGGCCATTATATTATATTATCATGTGGGACGTATGGGTGCATCCTAGTTACATGTTTACCAGTAATATCAGAGTGAATGCGATGTGTGCCTTGCATCCTTCACTAGGACTTGATCCCTCCTACCCAGACTAATTAATTAGATGCAACCCCTCTAATTGCATGACGAGGTCTCCCCTCCAAGTATGCATGCACGGTGGAACCTCATGACCTTTATGGGCTATTCGGCTAATTAAACAGATTTTCATAAAAACATAAGTCTTTTCAAACTATAAAACCAGTTTTTTGAACGTGATTCCAGATTACTTAGAACTTAGAATATTCCGCTGCTATTAGTCTTATATGCTTACGTTATTCCATGCCATACTTGTATATCCATGCACTAAGCGTTATGCTCAGCCATTTTCCTTTCATGTTCCCAAACGGCAGGTACTTAAGGGCGCACGTAGACTTTAAGCGTACGTGCATATGGATTGGAAGCTATCTAGCCTTCTCTACTTTATGCATTTCGTCATACATTTTGGTACTTATTTCTTTGGACATTGTTTAGTCCTTTTCCTTTACAGTACTTATGTTTGTGTGTGATGAGCTTATACTTAGGGTATCGATGTTTGTTTCCGGTATTTCTTTTATGGTCATGTAATGTTTTAAGACATTTTCCTTGTATGCTTTGATGACACGTCATAATCACGTGTGACATTCTATTTACCAAAATAGGGTGTTACAATTATGGTATTATAGCCAAGGCTTCGACAGTAGGCTCTCAAAACACGACCTGTGATTAGTGGGTAGTCACTATGGTCTCCCTAGACCTGACAGTCGGTTTTCATGTATTCATTGGTTTTCATGCATTCATGTTATATGTCATTGTCGCAGGTTTATGACTAAGTAATGGTTGGTACAGGACTGGCCCTATGTAGTCGCATGTGCTTTTATCGAAACTTTTAACTTTGGGACCGACCCATTGGCGTTCCCTCGCTATGTCTTTTGTTTTGGGTGAACTGACCATAGGCGTTCACTCTCGCGCATATAAAAGTTTTCATAAAACTACATCATGCATTCATGTACTGTTTTCCTGCATAAATTTTTTCTCATGATTTATTGGCATAATTGTTTTCATGTATATATTTTATGTTTGATTAGTTTAATCATGTATTTTGTTTTATACTGTCAGATGGTCCTCAACGCGAGCAGGAACAACTCAATGCAGCAGTCCAAGCTGCGATGCAAGCTTTGCTTCCTCAACTGAGGAACGAAATCAGGGCTGAGGTGCAAGCTGCCAACAATCAGCAACAGCACCCAGTTCCTCCCCCTCCTCCTCCAGAAACATTGGTCACATGGTTGGAGAGATTCAACAAGCAACGTCCTCGATCCTTCGAGAGAACTGATAGCCCCAGCGAAGCTGAAAGCTGGTTGGCTCACATCGAGAAGATATTCGATGCAATGGGCTGCGACCCTGTCTTCAAGTCGAGGTTGGTCTATTACAAGTTTGAAGGTGATGTACTGGGATGGTGGAAGGCAGTAAAGAAGTTTGAGGGAGGTGAAAATTGGGTGGCTGGTTTGACTTGGGCTCAGTTCAGGGAGTTAGTGATGGGACAGTTCTTCCCCAAGTCTGAGCAAGAAAAGCTGAAGAATGAGTACCACGGAATCAGGCAGAGAGCTCCGAAGAACAGCAATGAGTTTATGCAGCGCTTTCTTCGTTTGGCTGGTTTTCTTGGTGCAGCAGCAGGTACTGCCGAAGAGCAAGCATACCACTTCCGGTGGGCTCTTCGTACATCGGTCGCCAATAACTTGGTGTGTGCTACATTCAACACGGTGGCACAAGTAGCCGATGTAGCACGTAAGCTAGAGATGCTGCAGGAGAGAGAGGAATTCGGGGAAGCATAAAGACCCGAGAAGCGGTATTCATTCGTCATTCAGCGGTGACCATTTCAAATTCATTCAATACTATCCAATATTTATCTTTCTCTTTAAACTGCATCTTTTAGGCAAAAGACTGGGGACCGGTCTCAATCGGTTACTCAACAACAGCCTACTCAGCCCAAGGGTAATGGTCAGACTCAAGAACGTTCTGCTACGGATAGACGTGGTGGTAATGATAATTATCGTAACAATTCTGGAAACTCCAACAGCAGCAGGTCCCTACATTTAACTCATTTCTTATGTTACATGTTGTAATTTATAATTCTGACACATTAGCAATCTTCTACCAGGAATCATGGTAACGGGAGGGAGCAAGACCAAAGAGGTTCACAGCCTAACCGTCCAGCTATCACTGGTATTACATCTTACGTTTTCTGCATTGTCCTTTTGTACCTATAAACCATGTCTCATGTATACGTTTCTAGACAGGCTCCCAGCTAGCACGGGCACCTGCTGGAGGGTATACTCACCCTTTCTGCACCGCCTACAACCGTAGGCACCCAGGACCATGTTGTCGCGACATCGACGTTTGCTTCAAGTGTGTCCTTATTGGTCATCGCATGAAGGACTACCGCAAGGGCGAGATGGAGGGCACATCTGGACATGCTGATTCCAAACCACCTCCTACTAGTGGACGGGTGTACACGACTTCTCGCGATCAAGCCAACAATTCTACAGGTACCATAAATGGAATCTTGTATATGTATGGTTAAGCTGCATGTGTTTTATTTGACACGGGTGCTACTCACTCGGTCATTTCTACTGCTTATGCCAAGAATGTTAAGATATCCCCTATGCCTTTAGAGAATGTATTAAACATTTCCACGCCTTTAAGAGACTCTGTACGCATAACCCATGGGTACAAGAGCCTTCCCCTAGAGTTTTACGACAAGATTCGTCCGGTTGACGCACTTCCTTTGGATATGTGCGATTTTTACATGATATTAGGCATGGACTGGCTATCCAAACGTCACGCCACCATAGACTGTCATACATATCGGGTCATCTTCGGTGATGTAAATGCACCAGATTACATTCACAACGGGCTCGTACCCGGAAGGTCTGTACAAAAAATATCGACCTTGCAAGCACGTGCACTACTGTCACATGGTTGTGAAGGCTATCTTGCTATTGTTCATGATTTGGAGGATGAATCTCCATCTATTCAGAATCAGCCGATCGTGTCAGAATTCCCAGACGTGTTTCCAGAAGAACTTTCAGGCATACCACCTGCTCGTGAAGTGGAGTTTAATATTGAGCTCGTCCCAGGAGCTGAGCCAATATCTAAGGCTCCTTATCGCATGGCTCCCATAGAGCTGAAAGAGTTAAAGGAACAACTACAGGAACTGTTAGAACACGGTTTCATTCGACCTAGTATTTCTCCATGGGGCGCACATGTTCTGTTCGTAAAGAAGAAGGACGGAAGCATGCGTCTGTGCATAGATTATCGCGAGCTTAACAAGATCACCATCAGGAATAGATATCCACTGCCACGCATTGATGACTTGTTTGACCAACTCCAAGGGGCCAAACATTTCTCCAAGATTGATCTGAGGTCGGGCTATCATCAGTTACGGGTTAAAGAGCAGGACATCGCCAAGACTGCTTTCCGTACACGCTATGGGCACTACGAATTCGTAGTCATGCCATTTGGCCTTACCAATGCTCCAGCTGTTTTCATGGATCTGATGAACCGTATCTTCCATGAGTTCCTGGACAAGTTCGTCATTGTCTTCATTGACGACATTCTTATTTTCTCTAAGTCAACGGAGGAACACGAAGACCATCTTCGTACTGTACTACAAATACTTCGCCAGAAGCAGCTGTATGTTAAATTCTCCAAGTGTGAGTTCTGGTTAGATAAGGTGGCGTTCTTAGGCCACATTGTATCAGCAGAAGGAATCACCATGGATCCAACGAAGGTTGAGGCTATTACCAAGTGGCCAAGGCCGACATCAGCGACTGAAGTTCGCAGTTTCCTAGGCTTAGTTGGTTACTACTGTAGGTTCATAGAGAACTTTTCCCGTTTAGCACTGCCATTGACCAAACTGATGCGGAAAGGGTAGAAATTCGTCTGGACTGAAGAAAGAGAGAAGAGCTTTGAAGACCTAAAGCAGAAGTTAGTATATGCACCGATTCTTACTCTCCTATCTGGTGCATGTGGATTTCAAATCTACAGTGATGCTTCAGGGAAGGGACTTGTCTGTGTTCTCATGCAACATGGGAAAGTGATTGCGTACGCTTCACGGCAGCTTAAGCCTTACGAGGAGAATTACCCTACGCATGACATGGAACTTGGAGTAGTCGTGTTTGCATTGAAGATATGGAGGCACTACTTGTATGGAGAATCATGTGATATCTTCACAGATCACAAGAGCCTGAAGTACATCTTCACTCAACGTGAGCTGAACATGAGACAAAGGAGATGGTTAGAGCTGTTGAAGGATTATAACATAAATCTGCAGTATCATCCCGGCAAGGCGAATGTAGTGGCAGATGCACTTAGTAGAAGGTCCGGTATGATAAACGATATTAAACTTGAGGAGAAAATTATAAGAGACTTGGAGCGACTAGACATTGATATCATGGTACGTGGACAACACGGTTACTGGGCTAATCTTAGAGTGGAACTTGAGTTATTCTCTAGGATCAAGGAAGCTCAGAAGGATGATGGTGAAATTTGGGCGACTATTCAGAACTTAGAGTAGCAGACGGAGTTTCGGTTGGATGACGATGGTATCTTATGACAAGGCACTAGACTTTGTGTTCCTGATGATCTTACACTCAGTGAAGTGTTATTAGCTGAAGCTCATAGCTCCCCATTCTCCATTCATCCTAGTTCAACCAAGATGTACCACGACATCAAGCAATACTTTTGGTGGACTGGTATGAAACAGGATGTTGCTACTTACGTCTCCAAATGTCTTACCTGTCAGCAGGTTAAGAGCGAGCATCAGCGGTCTAGTGGTTTACTACAACCGTTAGACATTACAAAGTGGAAGTGGGACAAAATCACCATGGATTTTGTTACCGGTCTTCCGCAGACAAAGAGGAGGCATGATGCGATTTGGGTTATCATTGATCGACTTACTAAGTCGGCTCATTTCTTACCGATCCACAAGGATGATCCGGTCAGCAAACTCGCCGATACTTACAAGAAGGATATCATGAGACTTCATGGTGCTCCATCCAGTATCATCTCGGACAGAGATCCTCGGTTCACTTCGCGATTTTGGAGGAGTCTACAGAAAGCTTGGGGTACAAAACTTAAGCTTAGTACGGCTTTTCATCCTCAAACAGACGGACTATCGGAGCGGACGATTCAGACATTAGAGGACATGCTCCGAGCATGTACATTGGAGTGGACATGAGACTGGGATGACTACATATGTTTAGTAGAGTTTGCATACAACAACAGTTGGCACACCAGCATTAAGTGTGCACCATTAGAGATGTTGTATGGCAGAACGTGTCGCGCCCCAATCTGCTGGGATCAGGTGGGTGAGCGAACACTTGAAGGACCGGAGATGATAGAGTTGACCAACGAGAAGGTCGTTGTAGCTAAGCAGAATTTGCAGGAAGCTCGTACACGCTAGAAGAGTTATGCCGACAAGCATCGTAGGGACTTACATTTCAACGTAGGAGATCACGTATTCCTTAAGGTATCACCGGCACGTGGTGTTAGACGTTTTGGAATCAAAGGGAAACTTAGTCCTCGATTCATCAGACCGTTTAATGTCATCGAGCGAGTCGGTGAAGTATCTTATCGCTTAGAATTACCTTCGCAGCTTTCTCACGTTCATTACGTTTTCCATATGTCCTTACTCAAAGGGTACAATTATCATCCCCTTCACATGGTTCAGTATCAACTGGAACAGATTCGTGAAGATCTTACCTTCATAGAGGAACTTGAACGAGTTCTTGACAGGCAAGAACGAGTCATGAAGAAGAAGACGATTCCATTCGTCAAAATCCTTTGGAGGGACCATACCGAGCGGGAAGCCACTTGGGAAACAGAGGAATCTATCCGGGCTTCTTACCCTCATTTCATATTTTGAATTCGGGTATGTTCCTCTTTCAGTTTATTTTATTTATAATTCGGGGATGAATTATTCTTGTTAGGGGGGAGAGTTGTAAAACCCGCATGCTTTTACCATGAAAAGTACACTTAGTAAACGTACGTACATATTAAACTTCCCTTTTATAGCATGAACACGTGTCACGATTAGTGATTTCAGAAGTATGTACGTATTATTATTACGACAAGTATTAAGTACGTGTTAGTACACGATAATTATTAACAATAATAATTATAATCACGAACATGAAATCATGAACGTAAAAATAACGAACACTTAACATCGTACTTAATTAATATTATATGATTAATATCGTTATGTACAAGTATTTAAACATGAACATTTAATTATAACACGAGAACACGAACATGTAAATTTAGAACACGGGAAAACCTCGGGTTTTCCCTTGTGGGCCATAGTAGCCGCGACACCAAGAGAAGAAACGGGCCAAGCCCACTTTGATTTTTAATAATAAAGAAAAATAAGGAAACCTTTTTATTCACAGAGTTTTATAGAAAAATAAAAAACCCTACTTCTTGTTTCATTCTCTTTGGCTGGCGGCAACCACACACCACGAGGTGTTTTGATATGATTTTTGAAAATCAAATTCAAGATCGTGTTCGTGTTTTTCTTCTTCAACCTTTTCACGCATTCGGTAATCCGTAAATCCTTTTATGTTTATTCTTTTTTTTATTTAAATATTAGCACATGAACATTAATTAAATAAAACATGGATTAAAAACATGTCACATGATCATGGGGGGTAAATTATGGGTTGTTTCGGGTTAGGTTTTTCGGCCGACACAGAAACCGAGAGCCCCAAGGCTCTCGGCGTGTTCTTTGTCACGCCACTAATCAAGATCTAAGATCCCGGAGGTGTTTAGTTCGGTCGACAGCAGGACAAGGCACCCCGGCGTGAGTCGGGTGTCCTTGTGGTTGGTTTGGGTCACGGCAGCCAGCAGCCCACCACCGGCACACAGCCGGTGGAAGTCATGGTCAAGCAGGGGGGAACACTACGCAGTAGTGGCAACCACTGGCACACAGTCGGTGGGAATACCGCTGTTGGCAACGGCTAGCCGAGACAAGACCACCGGCAGCGGCGGGTGGCATCCTTAACAAAAACAGTGGCAACCAGCCAAGCCGGTTTGCCACTTTTAAAGGGGTGTTTGGCTCGGACCGGTTCAAGGGGTACCGGGTCCGGTTCACGACCTGTCTAAATTAATTACATGGATCCGGTTCATGACTAAAATGGTACAAGTATTTATTTTACAAGATATAAAATTTTACAAGTTAATTAAATTAATTTAACATGGCATATAATTAATTTAGTTAAATCATGAACTTAGGTTAATTATTATTTAGAAAATAATACATGTTTTAACCTATGTATTTAATTATTTAATTTAGACTATAGTATTAATTAATTATTAAGACATGAAATATAATTAATTAATAAACATGACTTAGGTTATTATTAATACAATGTTAATACATGTTTTAACCTAAGTATTTTATACACTTTAATTTAATTAAATCATGCTTATATTTAATTAAATCATATAACCTATAGTTTATTTATAAACATGTTATTATTAATAAACTATACTATAATCACATGACTTATGATATTTAATCCAGCTTAATTCTAAATATAGAAACTTTCTAATTCAAGAAACTTACTATTTTTGGAAACTTTCTATTTTTAGAAACTGATCTATTATAAGAAGTAATCTATTTTAGGAAACTTTATATTTTAGAAACATGCTATTTTTAGAAAGTTACTTATTATTATTACACAACAAGTATAATAATACAAGAAATACAAGTAATATTTAATCAGAATATACATAATACATGGTAAACACAGCATAACGTTAAAATCAGTAAAACAAGACATGAACATATAAAACAAGCTAAGACACGATATAAAATCAGTTACGTACTCAGTAATCAGAATACTTATACACTTATACTATTTATGTAGCATTAGTGAGATTGAAGTAGGACTTCCTTCCGTTCATCTTCTTCGTTCACTCGACATAAGGTACAGATTTCCTGTCCTTTCAGTATGGACATTCTTTCCTTATTAGAATTTCCCCTTTTGTAGCTAACTGTTTTCCCAGTATTTGTTTTATATGTTTGATACTTATGTTAGAGTAAGAGCCTAAGCCACATACATGCATGACCAGTGTCACCTAGTTATGGAGGTACCATAACCATAACACTGGAGGCACCAGTGTTATGACTTCCCCACGGCGAAGTGATTGCTTGTGGCGTCCCTTTTCAGTGTTGGCCATTATATTATATTATCATGTGGGATGTATGGGTGCATACTAGTTACATGTTTACTAGTAATATCAAAGTAAATGGGATGTGTGCCTTGTATCCTTCACTAGGAGTTGATCCCTCATACCCAGACTAATTAATTAGAGGCAATCCCTCTAATTTCATGACGAGGTCTCCCCTCCAAGTATTCATGCACGGTGGAACCTCATGACCTATATGGACTATTCGGCTAATTAAATAGATTTTCATAGAAACATAAGTCTTTTCAAACTATAAAACCAGTTTTATGAACATGAATCCAAATTACTTAGAACTTAGAATATTCCGCTGCTATTAGTCTTATATGCTTACGTTATTCCATGTCATACTTGTATATCCGTGCACTAAGCGTTATGCTCAGCCGTTTTTCTTTCATGTTCCCAAACGGCAGGTACTCAAGGGCGCTCGTAGACTTTAAGCGTACGTGCATATGGATTGGAAGCTATCTAGCCTTCTCTACTTTATGCATTTCATCATACATTTTGCTACTTATTTCTTTGGACATTGTTTAGTCCTTTTCTTTTATAGTACTTATGTTTGTGTGTGATGAGCTTATACTTAGGGTATCGATGTTTGTTTCTGATATTCTTTTTATGGTCATGTAATGTTTTAAGACATTTTCCTTGTATGCTTTGATGACACGCCATAATCACGCGTGACATTCCAATTTGTCAAACTCTACATTATCTCCAAATGCTTATGCAGCTCGTTGAGATCATTCTCTTCATAATGGACTCTGGGTGTAGAAAGCACATGACGGGAAATCTCAAGCTTCTAGTTAACTTCGTGGAGAAGTTTCTAGGTACGGTGCGGTTTGGAAATGACTAGTTTGCACCGATACTTGGATATGGAGATTTGGTTCAAGGGAATATTACTATCAAACAAGTTTATTACATCAAGGGTCTGAATCATAATTTATTCTCGGTTGGTCAATTTTGTGATGCGGATTTGGAAATGGATTTTCGGAAAACTACTTGCTATGTTAGAGACTACAATGGGAATGACCTTCTCACAGGTTCTCGTGGTTCTGATCTCTACACAGTAACTCTTGAAGACACATCTTCACCAAATCCAATTTGCTTAATGGCTAAAGCTTCATCATCTCAAGCATGGTTATGACATCAATGTTTGTCGCATCTCAACTTTGACACCATTAACTTGCTATCCAATAATGATATTGTGACCGGTCTTCCTAAGTTGAAATTCGTAAAAGACCATCTTTGTTCTTCTTGTGACTTGGGATAAGCTAAATGAAAGTCTTTCAAGATGAAGACTACCCCAAGCTCAAAAGGACGATTAGAACTTCTACACATGGATTTATGTGGCCCCATGCGTGTAGAGAGTATTAATGGGAAAAAGTATATTCTCGTGATTGTTGATGACTACTCCAAATACACATGGACTTACTTCTTAAGGTCCAAAGACGAAACACCGGTGGTTCTCAAAAACTTTCTCAAGATGATACGACGCAATCTTCAAGCTCAAGTCTAAACACTCAGAATGGGTATGGGTACTGAATTTTTGAACAAGACTCTACAAGCCTACTTTCAAGAAGAAGGCATCAAACACCAAACTTCAACTGCTTGAACTCCTGAACAAAATGACGTTGTCCAAAGACAGAACCGTACTTTGGTTGAGGTAGCTCGAACAATGCTTTCTGCATCAAAATGACCACTATTCTTCTAGGCTAAAGCAATCGCAACTGCCTGTTATTCTCAAAATCGTTCTCTCATCCCTAGACATGAAAAGACACCTTACCACATCATCAATGGCAGGAAACCTACTATTAAATTCTTTCACATATTTGGATCTTTATGCTACATTCTTAAAGACGGTAAGAATCTCAACAAGATGAAAGAAAAAGGTGATGCATGTATTTTTGTGGGGTAAGCTACATTATCAAAAGGATATCGAGTCTATAACAAGAGAACAAGAATTATTTTCGAAACAATTCATGTGAACTTTGACGAATTACCAAAAATGGTACTTGATCACAGCAGTTCAAGTCCCGCTCCTCAATGTCTAGCAATGGCACCTACACAAAACAGTGTACGTCCTGTGCAAGAATGTCAAGAAAATATTCCTACAGCAGAATCGACGGATACGACAAAAGTGAAGGAGTTGGATGACTTATATAATCTAATGTTTGACGAATATTACTATGGAAACAATCAAGTTGTGTCAAAGCCATCCGCTGTCAATACTGCTGATGCTCCAGAACCAAGTCAACTAGACACAACTGTCTCTACTTCAGCAACCGTTGCTCAAGAGACAATTCCATTGAATAATTAACAAACTCATGAAATCGTCATACAACCATCATCAACCATCAATGTTGCAGGAGGAAACAACAATCAAGCAGTCGATGCATAGTTTGGCGAAGATGAATTTATCAACCCATTCGGTACATCGGTACGCGGAATTAGAGAGTCTCCTACTCAACATATTGATCCGTCAAATATGCATACATTCTATCAAAGATATCCATCCATTCACCATTGGATACCTGATAGTCCATTGGTACAAGTCACTGGAAATCCTTCACAACCGGTTCGAACACGTAGATAACTTGAGACCGAACGTGAAATTCATCTGCACTCAACATGAGTTCAACTGTACCCACGAACATCAAGCAAGCCATGACTGATCATGCGTGGATCAAATCAATGCAAAACGAAATTCATCAGTTTGAACGCCTTGATGTTTGGGAACTTGTTGACAGACCCTATGAAACATCGATGCTCGACTTCAAATGGATCTGAAAAACAAACTCGATGTAGAACAAAAAATCATCAAAAACAAATCTCGTCTTGTGGTTAAGGGATATCGTCAACAAGAAGGAATGGGTTTTGAAGAATCGTTTGTGCCAGTCGCTCGTTTGGAAGCAGTTAGGATCTTCCTTGCTTATGCTGCATATAAGGGCTTCACGGTTTATCAGATGGACGTTAAAAAAGCTTTTCTCAACGGTCAATTGAAGGAAAAAGTATATGTGAATCAGCTGAAAGGATTTATGGATCCTCATCATCCTGACAAAGTCTATTGTCTCAAGAAGGAAGTATATGGACTTAAACAAGCTCCAAGGGCGTGGTACGATGAACTATTAAACTTCTTGGTATCCAAAGGATTCTCCAAAGGTTCCATTGATCCTACTCTCTCTATTACTCCCCCCGTCCCAAATTAATAGTCCCCCGACAAAAAACACATTCTTTTAGAAAACATCACTATCAGTGCATTCTCTCTCTTACTTTGTTTCAAAATGACACTCTTACCCTTATGCAATTAATTAAAACTTTATACATAAATTGTAAATTCTAGCACCACTAGGTGCAATATGGTAAATTCGTTACATTACTTACATCTACTTTAAGAAGGGGACTATAATTTTGGGACGTCCCAAAATGGTATAAGGGACTATAAATATGGGACGGAGAGAGTAATAAATATGAGGATGACATATTGCTTGTGCAGGTTTATGTTGCCATCATTTTTGGTTCAACGAACCCAAAACTTTCCAAACGTTTTGAAAAATTAGTGCACGACAAATTTGAAATGTCAATGATGGGGGAGCTAAAATTCTTTTTAGGCCTCTAGATTCATCAATCCGCACGTGTTATCTTTGTTAACTAAGATAAGTATGCTCAAGAGATATTTAAAAAGCATGGTATGACCTCATATGCTCGCGTTGGTAAACCATTGTTGACCTCATCCCTATATCTTGACTTGTACTCACTACCCATAGATCAAACGCGATATCGCAATATGATTGGGTCTCTCATGTACCTTACAGCCATCAGGCCTGATGTTTATCATGCCACATGCTATTGTGCACGATATCAAGCCAGACCTACTAAAAAGCACCTCAAGAAGGTAAAACAAATCTTTCGATGCCTTAAGAATACCACTCATATGAGACTCTGGTATCTGAGGGAAACAGGTTTTTATGTAACAACTTTTTCAGACTCTAATAACGTAGGTTGCCTTGACACTCGAAAAGGCACTTCTGGTGGCGTACAATTTTTAGGGGAAGACAAACTTGTGAGTTGGTCGTCAAAGAAGTAGGATTCCACTTCATTGTCATCAGCTGAAGTAGAGTATGTATCTCTATCCGCATGTTGTGCTCAAGTCCTTTGGATGATAACTCAGCTCACGGATTATGGCTTCCAATTTGATAAAATACCTATGTATTGTGACTCAAAGTCGGCCATAACCATCTCGTGAAATCCGATTGAGCATTCTCGCACCAAGCACATCAACGTCAGATATCACTTCATCAAGGAACAAGTGGAACGCGGTATCGTGGAGTTATATTTTGTCAGAACCGAGTACCAGATAGCGGACTTGTTTACAAAAGCTCTATCGTAAGAAATGTTTGAGTACCTCATTGGTCATCTTGGTATGAAGTATTTCACTCCAGATGATCTGGAGGCTCTGGCAAATGAATCTGCTTGATAATTTCTCACAATGACTCCTAAGTATATAACATCTTAGGACTCGGACATCAAAATAAGGAAAGTTTATCTCGGATGTAACTTATCCTTCACAACGAGAAATTAATATTTATCGGTCATGAGCTTCTCATAAAAACATTCCAAGTTTTTAAGTTCATGAAAAACGACTTCTAAGTAAATGTCAGCTTAGAACACGGACTTCACCTTAAGGAAAGTTTATCACGGATGATAGCTTATCCTTCACAACGGGAAATTAATATTTATCGGTCATGAGCTTGTCACAAAACAATCAAAGTTTCGAGCTCATGAAAAATGGACCCGAAAGTGAAGTGTACATTTCAGTGCGCTTCCCTTAAACAATAGAAGAGAAGTCTTCTATCATGATATTTTAAAACCGTTGAACACAATTTTTCAAGAATTTCTCAAAAGGTTTTTCTAAATCTTTCAAAATTGTGTGTTCAACACTCCCTTCCTCATAATGTGATTTTTGATTCTTAAAAATGTCGCATGTTATTTAGATCAATTTTTTTTTTTTTTGGGGGGGGGGGCGTTTTAAAATAAAGCCTTTAATGTTGTTGGATACATCTCAAATATTGTCATATTTTTTGTATCCAACACATTCTAAAAATGGTATAAAATTGTCATATCTAATATAGTATATCGGATAAGGCATCTCAACTTCGTACCTCAACATATTTTGTGGTGTTGTTTTTCTAAAATATTGTCAAATTTTGTTTCATGACACACATATATTGTTGAGGGGGAGCAACTCGACAAAAAGTTCCATGATTCATGCGTGCACATATCTTTCTCTCCCAAAGATTTTCAAAAAGTGTCATATTTTAATCAATTGGTGTCTCTAATATTAATTTTTTATATTATAGATAGGGGAGAAATGTGATTAAAATGTAATATCTCGAAACATGTGATCTTACAGACTCAAGTGCAACTCTTTCCTGCACATGCTAAACTATTTCGTATATCGATGCATGTGTATAGGGGGAGTATTTCAGAAATGTAAAACCTTCAAAGTGTTAAAAGTTTTGATTTTTATCAAGCACTTTGATTGGTTTTTCAATGGCTTTATGGTTACGATCTATAGCCAAAACAACCTACTATCCACCATGGAACGATGGAGTCAAAAAGTGGTTTAGGATAGGAAACTAAGTCCTATGATCCAACCAGAACCGGAGGGATCAACCCAAGGACATTCCATAGCTAGAAATAGTTGTCCTTAAGAAAGATGGAGTTGAATGAAGCTGAATGCGGACTAATTACTTAAGTTAGCACTGGAACAATCACAACAAGGTGCTAGTGATGACGTCTTGGTAAGCACTGAAGGAGTTGAATATTCTTTGCAACCTATTTAGAAACCGGGTCAATACATCTATTAAAGACAAGCATCATGGACCTAGTGATGAAATGCACAACCCTTCCCCAACCATTAAAGTTTCTCTCAAAAGAAACTCGTCTCATTGTCACGGAGATCAACACATTATCTATTGACTTTCTCACTCCGAGTTAGTTGGTATTGAAAAGGTGGCAGTCTGCTCCAGCCTCCGATTACTAAAACCAAAATGCACTTATCGAGTCTAGAGCCAAAAGAGATCAATCTATCATCTCAGTAGGACATAATAGAGTCCTACACATTATCCTTGTGATATTGCCAGAACATTCGAGTGATACGATTCACGATGAAGATGGAAATCCTGCTTGAGTCAACATTAACTTGTGATAACTATGTTCAAAAAAACTTGTGATATCTGGAATGCAACTAAGTTTACATTCTTAAGTGATTAAAACTTGATACCAGGTTTCATCTTAAAATCCTTGTGATCTTGCCAGAACATTTAGAGTGACACTCTTTAGTGCTCACAGTTACGAATGAAAATCCTTCTAGTGTCAACCTCAAACAGAACTACGGTAGGTGACTCATAAGATTCTCTATGAATCAAGCTTGTGACAAACTAGAAAGCAACAATGGTGTGATTCTTATATGAATCAAACTTGTTCCAGGAATTCTAAATTGACGAATCCAATTAGACGGATAATTTATCCTTATGATTCACTCTTTACGTTCGCAGTCTGATTTGAGACGTTCGAGTAAAGAGAACTGTCTACTACTACCAAAAAACCCTGTCAAGGAGGTTCTTAATTGAATCTACCCGATCACAGGTACGATATCTAATATCATATAACGGTCTTCATCGACCGGAGGTAAAACGCTACCAAGTTAGGGTGAAATGTTCAAAGCCATTTCGTCCGTGTCTATATATGTTGTTGCATATTAAGAAGGTGGCGCAGTTGTGTACTAACCGAAGTCGTCTCCACATGTTCATACTAAAAGTTAAAGACTTCCGCTACTATGATAATAAATGGACACCTCAAGGTCTAAGTACAACTATATATGTATGGGAGATTGTTAGCCTTTCGAAATAAAAAAAGTATGAACATGTCGATTCAGAAGTCACAAGAGCACAAGATGGCGATAATCAGGATACTTAAGAATGTAATGGGTCATCTTAGTCACAAGGGCACAAGATGAAGACTATCAAGGATAGATTGAAGATCTAAAGCACTAAAAGTCAAAGACAAAGGCTCAAGATAAAGATCACAAAAGCATGATCGAACAAAGCCGTTACAAACAAGATCAAGACCAAGATACAAGACCTAAGAAGGAAGATCACCTCCACAAGAATGTATCCACTCAAGCATCTTAAGTATTTAAAGATGACCGATTCATTGGGGGAGATTGTTAGCCCTATATTTTATATAGTCAAACAAGAATGTAATAGGTCATCTTAGTCGTTAAAGGTCTTGTATAGTAACAGGCTAGTTGGGATAACCGGGCTTGGACTTTAAGCTAATATTGTCTAAGTTAGGGGCTTTATGCCCAAGTTAAGCCACGGCCGACCCAAGGAAACAAACCCCACGGCCCATAAAGGTGTGGGTAAATAAATCCTCTTCAATGTGTGGAAAAGGGTGTTGGATCATTATTATATTCACATAGTAAAGTTAACCTTCCACCACTCTCTCTAGTTTCTCTCTCTATTTTCTTACTTGGTATGTGATATGAATTGATATTGCGATTAACACAATGGAACTTGAAAAACTACAAAAATCTAAGTAGAAATGCTGGAATAAGGAAATAAGCACTTAAAAATAAGCAAACGAAAAAGTTCTAGTAAAACCTTAACCATATGAAACCAATAGCTGGAAATAGTTAAATAAGCCTAGAAAAATGAGAAACCTACAAAAAGTAAGTTGTTTCTTGATTAGATTAACCAAAAAATCCAATAAGCCAAACCTGAGCTTATTGGCCACTTTTGTACAAGTTTATATAAAATAAAACAATGTGTCCCTTGGTCAGAAAAGACTCATGGGAACACATGGTTTGAGAGTGGTTTGTGAGTGGAAAGGATGAGGGTTTGAACCCCACTCGTTTTTGCTCTTTGCTATGTTTTTATGGACAACTCAACCCCAATAAGCTAGTTAATCCAGTTGGGTTATTAGGTGTAAGCAAAGTACAAAAATCATAATAAGCACTTACAATACTCACAAACACAGATTATGGCCAACTCAACCCCTATGACGCCTATATGTAGGGACCCTTAAGCTATAGACTAGGCTACGCGACTAGGCAACCTAATTCTCTATAACCATTGTCTCTGATACCATTCTGTCACACCCCACCATGGCAGAATATAGGGTGCGACGTATGGATATCATCACAACAATAGCGTGTCTATAGAGTTAACTAAATGAAGTAGAAATGTCATAAAAAGGCGACACAATGTCATGACAATATCTCAAATAATGTAGGCGTCTAGATAAGTAGGTAACAGGCCTACCTCTTACCAAATACATTCAAATAACAAACATCAAACATATAAGTATCAAACAATTTACTAAATCAAAAGACAAAATAAAATCTAAGAGGAAAGGGATTTCTCCTAATGCAATCCTAGCAGCCTCTATACTCTAGCCACTTCTAACATCATCTTGCACAACTACCTCACCTGAAAATGACACTAAAATCTGTCAACATTAAGTTGGTGAGAACATAGGTTTAAGTTATCTAGAACATCATAAGAAACCTTGACATCCGCTGTAAATAAGTTAAAGAAAAACAATTTATAGTAATGGACCATAATGTGATAATCATGTTACATGCATCCACAACAAAACTTAAATCAATTACAGATCACATCTACAATTCACAAAGCACACTATAACAATCAAGAAGTATCCCGTCATACACACAAGAACACACACCACACTATCCGGATCTTTCCTACACCACCTGTGGAATATGAACTATATCTCCGTCGAGATATCTTGCCTCCGAAGAGACGATGCACAAGTACTCAGGACGGATCGTGCCCCACGCTCCACACACATCACAACTGTTCCCATAGACGCCCATACATCTATGTACCAAAGCCAATCACAACCCAAACAAGATTCACATATCAGAACATATATCAAAGCCACATATGAGAACACATAAGCACGTATGTCACACAATAACACATATATGTCCAAACATTTATAAAACAAATACAGTACTAAAACATTTTAAGAACACCACAAGTGTCATCTCCATCCCATACTATAAGAAAACATTTAAAAACTCAGTGAAAATGGGACTATGAACTCACCTGATAAAGTTCCTCCAAGTTTCCGCACACTAGCAAAATGTAACACACAATACATACAATCAAGACAAGAACTAACGAAAACTCATAATGACTCATCAATCTATGATGGATATCTAACATTATCCCATATATATACCTCATTTATATGCTCTAAGCATCTCATTACACCCCTCTATAAAGCCCTTAACTTAGTTTACTTCATAATCCGTCTCGTTAACATTTTACCCAAAACAGTCCCGTTTTTCATACTTCAAACTATGGGTCGAACACCCCCTTAACCAAAATAACATGCCCTGTAATAGAAACCCTATTCCCGTACATGTGTTAGCTAACTCTCCCATTTGTCCGCAACCTTAAAGCTACTGTTAAGGCCTCCATATATATATCTACTTTTACCTATCCAGAATTTACTGATTTTGAACATACGAAAAGTTTGTTATGATCAGAGGGTCTTCGACTATCCCACTTGATTAGCCCTATTCCAGATCTCTTATTTAACATATGAAATAACTCTCATGTTCGTTTCAAGCTCCAATTGTACTCCTAAGTACTCTAACCATCTTAAAACATTAATTTAAACCCGACTGATTTTAAAACTGTTTTGACCTCCGACTGTTGTAAACTGTTTTTGACCCACTTCCCTACCTCCAATATAGTTCTCGTTTCGTGCATTCAAAAGACAACTCAAATACCTTTCCAGTATTACTTTGATAACATCATGAAAGTGTCTAGAACTCTAGATATGATCTAAACAAGTGACCTAAAATTCTGCCCAGTTTTTAAAAACGATTTTATTACAATTAACCTAATTAATTACCATCACCGTATATATTTATTAACCCTAATTATTTTAATCATGTTCGTATCATTAAATTACAGATTTCATAATTAATCTAACCCTAAACCCATCATGCATTGATTAAGAACATGTAAATAACAATTAAATTAAATAGGTGAACAAGGGTTTTACCTTAAAATTAATAGAAGACAAAAATTATGAAAACCCTAATTTTCTCTTGTAGATTTCGATTCCTTCTTGATCTCCAGGGATTTTATGAAGTGTTTTAATAAATAAAAACCTTATATAATTAATCCTAACAAGTCCTAGCCCTAGTACAAAAGCCCGGTTCCCTTTTTTCCTTTTTTCCTTTTCTTGTGTCACATAACCGACCAAACACCACCTAAATTTCGTTTTTTAATATTTTATTATTAATTAATATCTTATTTATATTACCTTAATTTCCCTTAATTTATTTCAGCTCCTGAAGCCTCCAAAACTTCAAAACCGTAAAACTAGTCAGTTTTTACGCGTATACCGTAAAAGACGTAAAAATATACAGTTTTATAAAAACTCTTGAAATATTAAATAAACTAAATAACTAAGTCCTACATGACTTAAAACCATCCCGAAAAATATTCCTGTGACTAATTACCTTATCCGAGACCTCCAAATGCTAAACCCTAAATCGTAAAAATACGATTTAATATAATACATATACGTACACATAAAATATTAAAATAACACCGCATTCTATCATAGTCACATCCATGTGAACTAATTAGCACGAACCATCCCCTTCGTAACATCATATAACGTACCACGCAATACACTAACTATGACTAACATCCAATCAAAGGCTCAAATATAAACATATAGCACATAAACGCACACTAAACACATAATCAACATCAAACAGTCAAAAGTGACAAATACAAAATCTAGGGTTGTCACACCGGACATCAGAGAAAGGTAAGTTTATCTACGCAACGATAACTTACCCTCTTAACGAGAAATTAAGTTTTCTTGGACACGAGCTTATCCTAAAACCATTCAAAGGTTTTAAGCTTGTGTATAAGGCTCATCATTAAATATCAGATGATGACCCGTTCTTCAAATAAAGGAATGTTTATCGCCGATGATAAAATTATCCTCACAACGAGAAAGTAATTTTCTCGGGCATGAGCGTATATTAAAAAAATTCAAAGTTTTTAAGCTCATGCATAATGGCGTATAATTATATTTCATATTATACCCCGAACCTCAAGGAAAGGAAAGTTTATCATCGATGATAAACTTATCCTTACAACGAGAAATTAATTTTTCTCGGGCATGAGCTAATATTAAAAACATTCGAAGTTTTTAAGCTCATGCACAATGATTTACAGTTAAATATCAGACTGTAACTCGGACTTTAAATTTAGGAAAGCTTATCTTTCATGATAACTCTTCCTCGTAACGGGAAATCAAATTTTCTTGGTCATTAGCTTGTATTAAAACATTCCAAGTTTTAAGCTCATAAGGGAAAATGTATCTTTTAAATAAGATAACTTTTCTTCATAACGAGAAATTCACCTTTCTCGGTCATGAGCTTTACATTAAAACATTCAAAGTTTTTCAAGCTCATGAAAACGACTTCTAAGTAAATGTCAACTTAGGACTCGTTCTTCAATTAAAAGGAAGGTTTATCGCCGATGATAAACTTATCCTCACAACGGGAAGTTTACAACTTCTCGGACTTGAGCTCGTTTTGTAAGATATTCAACATCTTAAGCTCAAGTAATTGGTTTTCAAAACTTTGAACACAATTTTTCGAGAATTTCTCAAAAGGTTTTTTCTAAATCTTTCAAAATTGTGTGTTCAAAAATGTTTTGATAAAAGGAGCATGTCTTCTGGAATCGATAATATTTACGATACTAGACATGTCATTCAATAATGACACGGGGTTGTAAATAAAGTTCGAGCAGAAGTTCAAATGTTTTTAAAACATGCTCAATTATGGCTTGCTATTATTTTAGATAGTAACCTACTTTTCATTTTAAAGTCAAGCATTTCACCGGAAAGCTTTGACTCAACAATGGGAATTAATTTTCTTGGGCATGGTTTACTTTATAACCATGTAAGGGATTGTGTTTACGTAATAACACAATCTAACACGAATTTATGTACGTGTCAGTGCATTTATTTGTTAAAACAAGAGAAATCTTGTTTTTTATGAAGTTATCATCTCCACCAACCGTAGCAATTTACAATTTATATCTACATACTCGACGACGCGACTACTCAACTGGCGACTAGACCTCTTTCAATAGAACACGGGTCAACAATTGAGGGGGAGCAATTGTCAAGCATTCAGAATCTTCGATGCCGAACGTGCCAAGTTCACAAGTTGGTGTCAAGACAACAATACCAATCGTACATGTGGTGTCAAGAGATGACTTCAGACGTGACGAGGCGACCAACATATGCTAACAAGAACCATTTGATCTTATCATATGATGTTCTCATCAATCAGGTCCAACCTTGTCAATTTTTTTTCTAATATGGTGAATATGTGACCATGTTATAAATCGGTATCATATCTCATACATTTGGTATCATGAAGATAAAACGGACTTGCATTTTTCTTCCCAAAACCGTTGTTAAAACTTCATTAAATCAATTGATATTAAAAACATCGATTGGGTTAATATTTTTAATATGGGGGGAGAAAATGTGATTTAATATGGGAAATGATTAATCATAAATGGTTTGACTTAACGTGATAGCTCGTCCCGACATGTGCGAAATGTTTTCGGATATCGTGGCATATGTTAAGGGGGAGAAAAATGTATTTGCACTTCAAAATGGATTTCATGGTGACATATATTTACCTAAAACATCTCTATTCACGACGGTAAAGACTGTGGTGACATAAGGATTGTAGGATAGGTTAAAGTCCAATGATTCCTCTAGAACCGGAGGAATCTTCCCAATGACATTCCATAGTTAGAAATAGTAGTCCTTAGGAAAGATGGAGAAAGATTATGATCGTAGCTGAATGCCGACCAAGTACTTAAGTTAGCACTGGAACAATCACAACAAGGTGCTAGTTATGACGTACTGGTAAGCATTGAAGGGGTTGAAGAATGAAAAAGAATTGTAATGATAAAGGGTGTAAAGAAAGAAGCCCTCCTTACAACTTTAGGCAGAAACCGGGTCAACACATATGCTATTGAGATCATTTTAATGATGCTCGATATTGAAGATAGACATCATGGACCCAGTAATGCAATGCACAACCCATCCCAGCTAACTCAGATATCTCTCAAAAGGTATATGTTTTAATCACACGGAGACAACACGCTATCTATCGATTTATTCACTCCGAATAAATTGGTATTGAAATTGCGGCACTCCTCTCCAGCCTTTGATCACTAAAATCCAAAATGCACGATCGAGTCTAGAGCCATTTGAGATCATCAAATATCTCATTAGGACACACTTTCATAATTCCTTGCTTCTTCACACACTGTGAAAAGTAAGAAAGATCTTAAGCGTCCTACATAAAATCTTCATGATCTTGCCTGAACATCCAAGTAATACGAAAGTATTTACAATGAAGATGGAAATCCTTCTTGAGCGGATATCAAAAGGCTCATGGTAGGTGACTTGTGCGATTCTTTATGAATAAAACTTGTGATAACTGGAAAGCAACAATTGTTTAACTCTTAATAGAGCTTAAACACGTTCCAGGCCTCTACGCAATATCTTAGTGATCTTGCCAGAACATTCAGAGTAATACTATTAAGTATTTATAGTGACGAATGGAAATCCTTCTAGTGTTAACCCCAAACAGCACTTGGTAGGTAACTTGCAAGATTCTATATGAATCAAGCTTGTGACAACTAGAAAGCAACGATGGTGCGGTTCTTAATTGAATTTCACTTGTTCTAGGAACATGAATTGACGGCTTCAAATCATGCGGATATTATTATCCAAATGATTCACTCTTTATGTTCGCAGTCAGCTTTGGACAGTCGAATAAAGAGAACGGGTGTATCCATGAAATCTTGTCAATGAGGTTCTTAATTGAAACTACCTGTCACAAGTACGATATTTTATATCGTCCAACGGTCTTCGCCGACCGGAGGTAAAATGCTACCGAATTAGAATGAAATGTTCAAGGCCATTTCATCCGTGTATATGTTTTGTTGCTAACTGTCTTATGCTGCGTAACAAGAAGGTGGCATTGCGGTGTACAATCCAGAAGAAGTTGTCACCACATGCTTACACTGTATGCACTTAATACTTCAACAAATTCAAGAAAGTATAAAAGTCAAGTCTTCCGCTGTATCAAACTCTGAAGCTTTCAAGAATTTATAAAAGTATAAGTATGTGGCACATGAAGTCACGAGGAGGAAAATATCACAAGTGATGAACGCACAAGGTCAAAGAAAGGACACATGTTCAAGACCAAAGTCAAAGATCTCATCAGCATATTCACAAGAACAAGATCGAAGACTCAAGCATAGTATGCTAGGTTTAAGATTTTGTAAAATGGTGTGACCTCCCTTTGGGGGAGATTGTTGGAAATACTTTTTTCCAAGGAAAGTCTCGGTCACATCATTGTTAGCATAGATCACGAGCTATAGACTATTTAGGACATTGTAACTTGGAGTGACCTCCCTTTGGGGGAGATTGTTAGAAATACGTTTTTACGTATTTAGAAAGGATCGGTCACTCTAATGATATTGGGCTTGTGATCCAATATAGCCCATATAGCCCACATGTAGGGTGGGCTATATATACCCCCTCGTAGCATGTTAGGAGGGGTTGGTCACTTTGTGTTTACACACACATTCACTTAATCAACCATTCTTCTTATTCTCTCCTTTCTCTCTCTTCTTTCTCTCTCTAAGTTCTTCCTTCTTCCTTCCATTCAATAGATAATTCATACATTGCTAAATCCTTAGAAAACGAGGACCTACAAATGGTATCAAGAGCCATAGGATGATTGTTTGGTTTTTGTGTTTGTGTTCTTGATTATCTCGCCTATTTTGATCTGAATCCACACGTACCAATTTTTTTTTTTTGTGTTTTTTATGGTTCAATCTTCATATACTTCATCTAGTTACTTATTATAGTGATTTGGTATTGGTATTTTGGTTAAAAACACAAAATTTTTGGGTGTTTGATTCGTCTCTTGGCTTAAAACTCCGAATTTGTTGTGTACTATCCGAGAAAAGTGGTACTTTTGTCTCTTTCGCAAAGTTGGTAATCCATCTCAATAATCTAGGGTTTCTACATTGCGATCGAAGGGTATTCCGACACTTATTCCGATCGTGCATTGCGATAGCTCTTTGCATTGTACATTGCGATCAGGTATAAGGCAATATTGAAACGTTACTCTGCCAAAATTTCATTAGCCACATTCCGACAGGTATTGCGATCAAACATTCCGACAGGTATTGCGATCAAACATTCCGACAGGTATTACGATCAAAAATTCTGACAGGTATTGCGATCAAACATTCCGACAGGTATTGCGATCAAACATTCCGACAGGTATTATGATCAAACATTCCGACAGGTATTGCGATCAAGCATTCCGACAGGTATTGCGATCAAACATTCTGACATGTATTGCGATCAAACATTCCGACAGGTATTGCGATCAAACATTCCGATAGGTATTCAGATAGACATTGCGACAGAACTTGTTTTGTGCATTCCTATAGAGTGACAAGATTTTTCAAAAACGTGTTTTTGAAAATTTTCGTGTGTAATTTTGTCTTGGAATTTTTGGTTTATCGAGAATAGTTATTAGGGGATTTTAACATTATTTCTCGATTTCTACACATAGCAACAAACACAATTACTTTCTTTCATTGATCGATCGACAAGTAATCCTTACCTTCATATATCATCGATTTTCAATAGAATCGTTTAATTCAACATCTCAAGAGGGAGACTTGCATCTCATGCAAAACACAGATAGAGAAAGTGGTATAACGTTCTTTCGACTACTCTAGTCTCATCTACTGACCATTTCTTGGTTTCAAGGAGGAAGCGAATTTCTGACACTCTTCGGTCAAGATCATTATATATTCATCGATTCAATATTCCTCAACTTGAACCAACTAGCTGAGCAACTTCACAAAGAAGACTTTAATCACTCTGCATCAGCATCTACATATCAGGCTCTAGTGACACAACTTACGCACTTCTTCAAATTCAACATTTTTAAGTCTGACAATTCATGGATATGTCAATCATTTCTTCGGTACACACAAACGGAAATTAAAGAGTTCCGTGGTACATTGTTGAAATTAATGACATCGGTCTCGTCTTTGATTTATGAAAGATCTCGACTTCACCAAGCGTATGAAATGGAGTGCAAGAATCTACTATGCAGATGCAAGAGGAGAATGATCATACGGTTGATAACTTGGAGCCTAAAGATTGCAAAAGCAAGGATTCGGGAGGAAAGCATGATACAAGCAGCATGTCGGGGATTGATGACACCATACCCGTATATGACGAAGAGTCTACAAATACGGTACAAAGGAATGTGGTATATGATGTCTATGCCGATGAACTACCGCATGTTGCGCATTCCGAACCTAATTATGACAAACATAGGATGGAAAAGGGTGATAGTTTTACCACTTCAGATTCATCCGATGTGAGTCAAAATGGGGGAGAAATTGTTCAGAATGCTATAGTATATCATGATAAATGCTTTATGATTGCTTCACTAACCGATTCTGATTCCAAGATTAAAGAGCTTGAAACGAATTTAGCTCAGCAATCTAAAGCTCTTGAGGATGCCAAAATTGAATTTTCAAAGAAAACGGATAAATTTGAAAAGTATTTTGAAAAACTTGAAAATTCAAACGTTGTTCTTGAAAGAAAATTAAATCAAAAAAATCAAGATTCTATAGCTGAAAAAGATAATTTTGTGAGACAAATTAAGTTGCTTGAATCTAAGTTGGCATCCCAAGATGAATTGCTCAAATAGAATGATACTTTAAAGGCTCAAGTACAGGAAAAGGTCTTTGCTATAGCTGCGTTGAAAAACGAATTGAGAAAAACTAAAGGATCTAGTGTGGATACTAAGCTTGAAAAACCATCAATCTTGGGAAAAACGCCTCAAATTCAGTCTGTTAGACAACCGACTGCATTTAGATCCGAGCGACCAAAATCCTCGAGACCGCGGTTTGCCTCCCAAGTTGATATGGTTCATGTTTCTAGACCAGTCACTCCACTATCTAGGCCCAATGTGACTAAAACAGCTTTTGCAAGACCTAATCACATGATTGCATCTAGCCTCCCTAGACATAGTCTAAAGAACACGTCTCGAACTAGTTCAAATGATGTTCGCCATAAATTTGGTCTAAGGGAAGCTATTCAGAAGACACAAGTAAGAGATAGGAATTTTAAACCTAGTCAGATGCCTTCTAGATTACCCAACACTGCTAACCATAGCATGTCATATCCTAGGAGCATCAATCAATCATCTAGGAATTCTAGATCTTACTCGGACATTAAATATGCTACTTGTAAAACATGTAGGAAACGTGTCTTTAAAGCCAATCATGATTCTTGTGTCAAGAAATTACTTAATGAGGTGAACTCCCGTGCTAGACTTAAATCCCAGTGGGTAGCTAAAATCAAACCCATGGGTAAAATGTGGCGCCCCACTGGTAGAACTTTCACTCTTGTAGGAAACGAGTGCCCTTTAACTAGGATAGTTTCTGATTCTACTAAGACTGTTAGGGAAGAAATTGAAAAGGATGATACATCACTTAAGCCTGAACTTAAGGTTTTCTATAAAAGGAAACGTTTTCCAACTAAGACAAGTGAATCATCTACTCAGATCGCCTCTGACACAAGTAAAGCCTAATGTGAAGCCCCACGTACTTCTAAAATTGATATCGCTAACCCATGTCAAAGCATGCAAATTCCTAATGAGAATGCAGGTACCAAAGTTGATGTTCCAAAAGAACGAAGCGGTCCAATCGGTGTATACCGTTCAACTAAGGAAACTCTTAGAGTTTGGCTACTGAAGAAGTAGGTATCGGAGAAACAAGTGTCTAAGGGGATTCACGGTTAAGCTCGTGTAAATGGACTTATAGTCACATCACAAACTGTAACTCGTTCATCAAAGAAAGGAAAGTTTATCGCCGATGATAAACTTATCCTCACAACGAGAAATTAAGTTTTCTCGGGCATGAGCTAAAATTAAAAAAAATTCGAAGTTTTTAAGTTCATGCACAATGGCTCACAGTCAAATCACAGTCTGTGACCCGAACTTCAGTGAAAGGGAAGTTTATCTCGTCAACGATAACTTACCCTCAAAACGAGAAATTGATTTTTCTCGGATACGAGCTTACATTAAAACCATTCAAAGGTTGTTAGCTCGTGTATATGGCTCCTCGTTAAATAACAGACGATGACCCGGATGTCACACCCCACCATGGCGGAATATGGGGTGCGACGTATGGATATCATCACAACAATAACGTGTCTATAGAGTTAACTAAATGAAGTAGAAATGTCATAAAAAGGTGAAACAATGTCATGATAATATCTCAAATAATGTAGGCGTCTAGGTAAGTATGTAACAGGCCTACCTCTTACCAAAGACATTCAAATAACACACATCAAACATATAGGTATCAAAAAATTTACTAAATCAAAAGACAAAATAAAATCTAAGAGGAAAGGGATTCCTCCTAATGCAATCCTAGCAGCCTCTATACTCTAGCCACTTCTAACATCATCTTGCACAACTACCTCACCTGAAAATGACACTAAAATCTGTCAACATTAAGTTGGTGAGAACATAGGTTTAAGTTATCTAGAACATCATACGAAACCTTGACATCCGCTGTAAATAAGTTGAAGAAAAACAATTTATAGTAATGGACCATAATGTGATAATCATGTTACATGCATCCACAACAAAACTTAAACCAAGTACCGATCACATCTACAATTCACAAAGCACACTATAACAATCAAGAAGTATCCCGTCACACACACAAGAACACACACCACACTATCCGGATCATTCCCACACCACCTGTGGAAGATGAACTATCTCCCCGTCGAGATATCTTGCCTCCGAAGAGACGATGCACAAGTACTCAGGACGGATCGTTCCCCACGCTCCACACACATCACAACTGGTCCCATAGACTCCCATACATCTATGTACCAAATCCAATCACAAACCAAACAAGATTCACATATCAGAACACATATCAAAGCACATATGAGAACACATAAGCACGCACGTCACACAATAACACATATATGTCCAAACATTTATAAAAAAAATATTACCAAAACATTTTAAGAAAACCACAAGTGTCATCTCCATCCCATACTAGAAGAAAACATATAAAAACTCAGTGAAAATGGGACTATGAACTCACCTGATAAAGCCCCTCCAAGTTTCCGCACACTAGCAAAATCTAACACACAATAAATACAATCAAGACAAGAACTAAGAAAACTCATAATGACTCATCAATATATGATGGATATCTAACATTCTCCCATATATATACCTCATTTATATGCTCTAAGTATCTCATTACACCCCTCTATAAAGCCCTTAACTTAGTTTACTTCATAATCTGTCTCGTTAACATTTTACCCAAAACAGTCCCGTTTTTCATACTTCAAACTATGGGTCAAACATCCCCTTAACCAAAATAACATGCCCTGTAAAAAAACTCTATGCCCTTACATGTGTTAGCTAACTCTCCCATTTGTCCGTAACCTTAAAGCTAGTTTTAAGGCCTCCATATATATATCTACTTTTACCTATCCAGAATTTACTGATTTTGAACATACAAAAAGTTTGTTATGATCAGAGGGTCCTCCACTATCACACTTGATTAGCCCTCTTCCAGATATCTTATTTAACATATGAACTAACTCTCATGTTCGTTTTAAGGTCCAATTGTACTCCTAAGTACTCTAACCATCTTAAAACATTTATTTAAACCCGACTGATTTTAAAACTGTTTTGACCTCCGACTGTTGTAAACTGTTTTTGACCCACTTCCCTACCTCCAATATAGTTCTCGTTTCGTACATTCAAAAGCCAACTCATATACCTTTCCAGGATTACTTTGATAGCATCATGAAAGTGTCTAGAACTCTAGATATGATCTAAAAAAGTGACCTAAAATTCTGCCCAGTTTTTAAAAACGATTTTAACACAATTAACCTAATTAATTACCATCACCGTATATATTTATTAACCCTAATTATTTTAATCATGTTAGTATCATTAAATTACAGATTTCATAATTAATCTAACCCTAAACCCATCATGCATTGATTAAGAACATGTAAATAATAATTAAATTAAATATGTGAACAAGGGTTTACCTTAAAATTAATAGAAGAAAAAAATTATGAAAACCCTAATTTTCTCTTGTAGATTTCGATTCCTTCTTGATCTCCAGGGATTTTATGAAGTGTTTTGATAAATAAAAACCTTATATAATTAATCCTAACAAGTCCTAGCCCAAGTACAAAAGCCCGGTTCCCTTTTTTTCTTTTTTTTTTCCTTTTCTTGTGTCACATAACCGACCAAACACCACCTAAATTTCGTTTTTTATATATTTTATTATTAATTAATTTCTTATTAATATTACCATAATTTTCCTTAATTTATTTCAGCTCCTGAAGCCTCCAAAACCTCAAAACCGTAAAACTAGTCAGTTTTTACGCGTATACCGTAAAAGACGTAAAAATATACAGTTTTATAAAAACTCTTGAAATATTAAATAAACTAAATAACTAAGTCCTACATGACTTAGAACCATCCCGAGAAATATTCCCGTGACTAATTACCTTATCTGAGACCTCCAAATGCTAAACCCTAAATCGTAAAAATACGATTTAATATAGTACATATACGTACACATAAAATATTAAAATAACACCGCATTCTATCATAGTCACATCCATGTGAACTAATGAGCACGAACCATCCCCTTCGTAACATCATAGAACGTACCACGCAATACACGAACTATGACTAACATCCAATCAAAGGCTCAAATATAAACATATAGCACATAAACGCACACTAAACACATAATCAACATCAAACAGTCAAAAGTGACAAATCCAAAATCTAGGGTTGTCATATCACTCCCTCCTAATAGAAATCTCGTCCCTAGATTTACTCCCAAACTCAAACTTATTCTCAGCAACCAAACGAGGATACATATCCCTTATAAAACCTTACGTTCAAACATGAACTCAGTTTATACTAAAATAATTTTAACCAACAACACATGAGCCTTAACCGTCTGCGAGGAAACTTATTAAAACCATAAAGTTATGTAATCAACCTAACTAAATCTCGCAACTCATCAAACAAGAACTATCTTGAAACCAAGTTAGGAGCCATCACATAACTCGACGGGTTTAAAACCGTCACCCCGATTTCAGTCTTACTCATAAATGCCATAAATCAAAACTCATCAAAATATATCCACGTATTCTAAGGTCTAAATAACTCTCAAATTCTACCCAACTCATCTTTATCATAAGAACGTAACTGGATCATCCGTATGAATACAACAACGCTCCCAATGAATATAAGTTCACGACAAATTTTAGGACCCCCAACTTTAGATAACGGATCAAACCCATGGACGACTAACGGAAGTTTACATGAACGAATTTAAAAATTTGAACCAAAACCATGAGACTCCAAAAGATACTCAAACATAAACATGTATCGACTCCAAACGAACCATGGAAACGGACCAATGACACAAGAAGCACCCAACGACAACCGAAACGTATTGCGACCACATGAGCCGAACTTAACACCACACTTGACTACCATCCTGCTGAATTTATGTTTTCCTACGATCTAAAAACTCCAACAACAAATTTTGCTTTCTACTTACATGTTTAACCCCTCCGTTTGGTCTCTACGCCAAAAGTCGTTTTTACCAAAACTGATTTTCTGTACATGCTAAATGTTTGCCACCAAAAGCCCGACCTTAACACCATAACTTTTATTGAAAAACTCATGTCCTTTTACATACATTATAAAGAGTTCCCAAATCAAAAATATTTGGCTATCTTATCCGTTTGGTTACGTTTTGACTCAAATTCCAAAAATCCAAATTTATTCCTAAACAGCGCACTGTTTTTGTAAAAATTGTTTGACGGCCTTCCCGAACTAAATTTTCGACCAACCTTACATTTTTGTAAATTATACTCTCTGAACTTAGTCTTAAAAAAAAGAAACTCGGCCAAAGGTGCTACCTAATGCCCGGAACTGTCAACACACGACAACCCTAAAAATCAGGCTTTTTACGCATTTATACACCAACCCTCTAAACATCATTAATTATCCCTAAATTCTTAACACAAACCCTAACCTCATTGATGGATCTTAATTACTATATTTTTTTAACCACGTTTCTGACACTTTAACCTTATTTTTCACCGACTACCAACAACTATTTAACTATTTGCAAATTCTATTTTTTTACCATGTAAGACTCAAAACAAAAGATATCGTTATCCAAATAAAAAAAATTCTCCGCCATCTCAATGGCCTTCACACCAAAAGTACCGCACAAACAAACACGTGAAATGAGTACTCGATAAATGCGCTACTATAGAAGTTGAACATCCCAAAGAGAAAAGAACTAGCAAACCATCCTAAGAATACAACCGATAAGTAGAGGGGATATATACATATATAGGCATAGGCATACATACACTCAAATCCATCCAACATATACTATACAAGCATGTATTAACCCTCTTTCATGCAACCATACTTAGGAATCTATTGATGTCATGGTACGTGTATAACTATGTTGGCCACCATACTTATGCCAGTCCCCTTTCACTAATGCACTCCCTCCTATGATGACACTTATAAGAATTAATACTACACATAACACATCAGTCTACCAACTCAAATGAGCACTTAGATCCTACAAATCATATAAGCACATAACCACTACATAAAATAATATCCAAAATCCCATGTATTAAAATAACATAGCCAATGCATGAAACACATAAACTCATAGTCCAGCTGAACCATCGTAGACAAAATTCAAAATGTATAAAGAACATGAAAGTATAATTAAACGAAATCCAACAATGACTAGCGTATACGACTATGGTTCAACCCGCACTAGTCAAAACTCGTAAAGAAAATAACATGTAGTTAAGTATGAACCATACTAGTTCATAACTTAGCAAATATTGCAAAAATAACATCCAAACACATCAACTATTATAAAATGCACACATATCCCTATGACGCCTATATGTAGGGACCCTTAAGCTATAGACTGGGCTACGCGACTAGGCAACCTAATTCTCTATAACCATTGTCTCTGATACCATTCTGTCACACCCCACCATGGCAGAATATGGGGTGCGACGTATGGATATCATCACTACAATAGCGTGTCTATAGAGTTAACTAAATGAAGTAGAAATGTCATAAAAAGACGACACAATGTCATGACAATATCTCAAATAATGTAGGCGTCTAGGTAAGTAGGTAACAGGCCTACCTCTTACCAAAGATATTCAAATAACACACATTAAACATATAGGTATCAAACAATTTGCTAAATCAAAAGACAAAATAAAATCTAAGAGGAAAGGGATTCCTCCTAATGCAATCCTAGAAGCCTCTATACTCTAGCCACTTCTAACATCATCTTGCACAACTACCTCACCTGAAAATGACACTAAAATCTGTCAACATTAAGTTGGTGAGAACATAGGTTTAAGTTATCTAGAACATCATAAGAAACCTTGACATCCGCTGTAAATAAGTTGAAGAAAAACAATTTATAGTAATGGACCATAGTGATAATCATGTTACATGCATCCACAACAAAACTTAAACCAATTACCGATCACATCTACAATTCACAAAGCACACTATAACAATCAAGAAGTATCCCGTCATACACACAAGAACACACACCATACTATCCGGATCTTTCCTACACCACCTGTGGAATATGAACTATATCCCCGTCGAGATATCTTGCCTCCGAAGAGACGATGCACAAGTACTCAGGACGGATCGTGCCCAACGCTCCACACACATCACAACTGTTCCCATAGACGCCCATACATCTATGTACTAAAGCCAATCACAACCCAAACAAGATTCACATATCAGAACACATATCAAAGCACATATGAGAACACATAAGCACGCATGTCACACAATAACAAATATATGTCCAAACATTTATAAAAAATATAGTACCAAAACATTTTAAGAACACCACAAGTGTCATCTCCATCCCATACTAGAAGAAAACATTTAAAAACTCAGTGAAAATGGGAATATGAACTCACCTGATAAAGCTCCTCCAATTTTCCGCACACTAGCAAAATCTAACACACAATACATACAATCAAGACAAGAACTAATGAAAACTCATAATGACTCATCAATCTATGATGGATATCTAACAATATCCCATATATATACCCCATTTATATGCTCTAAGCATCTCATTACACCCCTCTATAAAGCCCTTAACTTAGTTTACTTCATAATCCGTCTCGTTAACATTTTACCCAAAACAGTCCCGTTTTTCATACTTCAAACTATGGGTCGAACACCCCCTTAACCAAAATAACATGCCCTGTAATAGAAACCCTATTCCCTTACATGTGTTAGCTAACTCTCCCATTTGTCCGCAACCATAAAGCTACTGTTAAGGCCTCCATATATATATATATATATATCTACTTTTACCTATCCAGAATTTACTGATTTTGAACATACGAAAAGTTTGTTATGATCAGAGGGTCTTCGACTATCCCACTTGATTAGTCCTATTCCAGATCTCTTATTTAACATATGAACTAACTCTCATGTTCGTTTTAAGTTCCAATTGTACTCCTAAGTACACTAACCATCTCAAAACATTAATTTAAACCCGACTGATTTTAAAACTGTTTTGACCTCCGACTGTTGTAAACTGTTTTTGACCCACTTCCCTACCTCCAATATAGTTCTCGTTTCGTGCATTCAAAATCCAACTCAAATACCTTTCCAGGATTACTTTGATAGTATCATGAAAGTGTCTAGAACTCTAGATATGATCTAAACAAGTGACCTAAAATTCTGCCCAATTTTTAAAAACGATTTTAACAAAATTAACCTAATTAATTACCATCACCGTATATGTTTATTAACCCTAATTATTTTAATCATGTTCGTATCATTAAATTACAGATTTCATAATTAATCTAACCCTAAACCCATCATGCATTGATTAAGAACATGTAAATAACAATTAAATTAAATAGGTGAACAAGGGTTTTACCTTAAAATTAATAGAAGACAAAAATTATGAAAACCCTAATTTTCTCTTGTAGATTTTGATTCCTTCTTGATCTCCAGGGATTTTATGAAGTGTTTTAATAAATAAAAACCTTATATAATTAATCCTAACAAGTCCTAGCCCAAGTACAAAAGCCCGGTTCCCTTTTTTCCTTTTTTTTCCTTTTCTTGTGTCACATAACCGACCAGACACCACCTAAATTTCGTTTTTAATATTTTATTATTAATTAATATCTTATTAATATTACCTTAATTTTCCTTAATTTATTTTAGCTCCTGAAGCCTCCAAAACCTCAAAACCGTAAAACTAGTCAGTTTTTACGCGTATACCGTAAAAGACGTAAAAATATACAGTTTTATAAAAACTCTTGAAATATTAAATAAATTAAATAACTAAGTCCTACATGACTTAAAACCATTCCGAAAAATATTCCTGTGACTAATTACCTTATCCGAGACCTCCAAATGCTAAACCCTAAATCGTAAAAATACGATTTACTATAATACATATACGTACACATAAAATATTAAAATAACACCGCATTCTATCATAGTCACATCCATGTGAACTAATTAGCACGAACCATCCCCTTCGTAACATCATATAACGTACCACGCAATACACGAACTATGACTAACATCCAATCAAAGGCTCAAATATAAACATATAGCACATAAACGCACACTAAACACATAATCAACATCAAACAGTCAAAAGTGACAAATCCAAAATCTAGGGTTGTCACACCGGACATCAGAGAAAGGTAAGTTTATCTACGCAACGATAACTTACCATCTTAACAAGAAATTAAGTTTTCTTGGACACGAGCTTATCCTAAAACCATTCAAAGGTTTTAAGCTTGTGTATAAGGCTCATCATTAAATATCAGATGATGACCCGTTCTTCAAATAAAGAAAAGTTTATCGCCGATGATAAAATTATCCTCACAACGAGAAAGTAATTTTTCTCGGGCATGAGCTTATATTAAAAACATTCAAAGTTTTTAAGCTCGTGCACAATGGCGTATAATTATATTTCAGATTATACCCCGGACCTCAAGGAAAGGAAAGTTTATCACCGATGATAAACTTATCCTTACAACGAGAAATTAATTTTTCTCGGGCATGAGCTAATATTAAAAACATTCGAAGTTTTTAAGCTCATGCACAATGATTTACAGTTATATATATCAGACTGTAACTTGGACTTTAGTTTTAGGAAAGCTTATCTTTCATGATAACTTTTCCTCGTAACGGGAAATTAAATTTTCTTGGTCATGAGCTTGTATTAAAACATTCCAAGTTTTAAGCCCATAAAGGAAAATGTATCTTTTATATAAGATAACTTTTCTTCATAACGAGAAATTCACCTTTCTCGGTCATGAGCTTTACATTAAAACATTCAAAGTTTTTCAAGCTCATGAAAACGACTTCTAAGTAAATGTCAACTTAGGACTCGTTCTTCAATTAAAAGGAAGGTTTATCGCCGATGATAAACTTATCCTCACAACGGGAAGTTTACAACTTCTCGGACTTGAGCTCGTTTTGTAAGATATTCAACATCTTAAGCTCAAGTAATTGGTTTTCAAAACTTTGAACACAATTTTTCGAGAATTTCTCAAAAGGTTTTTTCTAAATCATTCAAAATTGTGTGTTAAAAATGTTTTGATAAAAAGAGCATGTCTTCTGGAATCGATAATATTTACGATACTAGACATGTCATTCAATAATGACACAGGGTTGTAAATAAAGTTCGAGCAGAAGTTCAAATGTTTTTAAAACATGCTCAATTATGGCTTGCTATTATTTCAGATAGTGACCTACTTTTCCTTTTAAAGTCAAGCATTTCACCGGAAAGCTTTGACTCAACAACGGGAATTAATTTTCTTGGGCATCGTTTACTTTATAACCATGTAAGGGATTGTGTTTACGTAATAACACAATCTAACACGAATTTATGTACGTGTCAGTGCATTTATTTTTTAAAACAAGAGAAATCTTGTTTTTTATGAAGTTATCATCTCCACCAACCGTAGCAATTTACAATTGATATCTACATACTCGACGATGCGACTACTCAACTGGCGACTACATCTCTTTCAATAGAACACGGGTCAACAATTGAGGGGGATAAATTGTCAAACATTCAGAATCTTCGATGCCGAACGTGCCAAGTTCACAAGTTGGTGTCAAGACAACAATACCAATCATACATGTGGTGTCAAGAGATGACTTCAGACGTGACGAGGCGACCAACATATGCTGACAAGAACCATTTGATCTTATCATATGATGTTCTCATCAATCAGGTCCAACCTTGTCAAATTTTTTTCTAATATGGTGAATATGTGATCATGTTACAAATCGGTATCATATCTCATACATTTGGTATCATGAAGATAAAACGGACTTGCATTTTTCTTCCCAAAACCGTTGTTAAAACTTCATTAAATCAATTGATATTAAAAACATCGATTGGATTAATATTTTTAATATGGGGGAGAAAATGTGATTTAATATGGGAAATGATTAATCATAAATGGTTTGACTTAACGTGATAGCTCATCCCGACATGTGCGAAATGTTTTCGGATATCGTGGCATATGTTAAGGGGGAGAAAAATGGATTTGCACTTCAAAATGGATTTCATGGTGACATATACTTACCTAAAACATCTCTATTCACGACGGTAAAGATTGTGGTGACATAAGGATGGTAGGATAGGTTAAAGTCCAATGATTCCTCTAGAACCGGAGGAATCTTCCCAATGACATTTCATAGTTAGAAATAGTAGTCCTTAGGAAAGATGGAGAAATATTATGATCGTAGCTGAATGCCGACCAAGTACTTAAGTTAGCACTGGAACAATCACAACAAGGTGCTAGTTATGACGTATTGGTAAGCATTGAAGGGGTTGAAGAATGAAAAAGAATTGTAATGATAAAGGGTGTAAAGAAAGAAGCCCTCCTTACAACTTTAGGCAGAAACCGGGTCAACACATATGCTATTGAGATCATTTTAATGATGCTCGATATTGAAGATAGACATCATGGACCCAGTGATGCAATGCACAACCCATCCTAGCTAACTCAGATATCTCTCAAAAGGTATATGTTTTAATCACACGGAGACAACATGGTATCTATCGATTTATTCACTCCGAATCAATTGGTATTGAAATGGCGGCACTCCTCTCCAGCCTTTGATCACTAAAATAAAAAATACACGATTGAGTCTAGATCCAACTGAGATCATCAAATATCTCATTAGGACACACTTTCATAATTCCTTGCTTCTTCACACATTGTGAAAAGTAAGAAAGATCTTAAGCCTCCTACACAAAATCTTCATGATCTTGCCTGAACATCCGAGTAATACGAAAGTATTTACAATGAATATGGAAATCCTTCTTGAGCGGATATCAAAAGGCTCAAGGTAGGTGACTTGTGCGATTCTTTATGAATCAAACTTGTGATAACTGGAAAGCAACAGTTGTTTAACTCTTAATTGAACTTAAACACGTTCCACGCCTCTACGCAATATCTTAGTGATCTTGCCAAAACATTCAGAGTAATAATATTAAGTATTTATAGTGACGAATGGAAATCCTTCTAGTGTTAACCCCAAACAGCACTTGGTAGGTAACTTGCAAGATTCTATACGAATCAAGCTTGTGACAACTGGAAAGCAACGATGGTGCGGCTCTTAATTGAATTTCACATGTTCCAGGAACATGAATTGACGGCTTCAAATCATGCAGATATTATTATCCAAATGATTCACTCTTTATGTTCGCAGTCAGCTTTGGACAGTCGAATAAAGAGAACGGGTGTACCCATGAAATCTTGTCAAGGATGTTCTTAATTGAAACTACCTGTCACAAGTACGATATTTTATATCGTCCAACGGTCTTCACCGACCGGAGGTAAAATGCTACCGAATTAGAATGAAATGTTCAAGGCCATTTCATCCGTGTATATTTTTTGTTGCTAACTGTCTTATGCAGCGTAACAAGAAGGTGGCATTGCGGTGTACAATCCAGAAGAAGTTGTCACCACATGCTTATACTATATGCACTTAATACTTCAACAAATTCAAGAAAGTATAAAAGTCAAGTCTTCCGCTGTATCAAACTCTGAAGCTTTCAAGAATTTATAAAAGTATAAGTATGTGGAACATGAAGTCACGAGGAGGCAAATATCACAAGTGATGAATGCACAAGGTCAAAGAAAGGACACATGTTCAAGACCAAAGTCAAAGATCTCATCAGCATATTCACAAGAACAAGATCGAAGACTCGAGCATAGTATGCTAGGTTTAAGATTTTGTAAAATGGTGTGACCTCCCTTTGGGGGAGATTGTTGGAAATACATTTTTCCAAGGAAAGTCTCGGTCACATCATTGTTAGCATAGATCACGAGCTATAGACTATTTAGGACATTGTAACTTGGAGTGACCTCCCTTTGGGGGAGATTGTTGGAAATACGTTTTTACGTATTTAGAAAGGATCGGTCACTCTAATGATATTGGGCTTGTGATCCAATATAGCCCATATAGCCCACATGTAGGGTGGGCTATATATACCCCCTCCTAGCATGTTAGGAGGGGTTGGTCCTTTGTGTTTACACACACATTCACTTAATCAACCATTCTTCTTATTCTCTCCTTTCTCTCTCTTCTTTCTCTCTATAAGTTTTTCCTTCTTCCTTCCATTTAATAGATAATTCATACATTGCTAAATCCTTAGAAAACGAGGACCTACAGTTAAGAACTAAAAACTTATCTTAACTACAAATCGACTTAAAACAGATCAAGCTAACCTCCTAAACTAACAGTTTTTGAAAGATCAACTTCTAAAAACTAAAATCAAAATGAATTAAAATGCTTATGTGATTGACTGCTTTTTAAGGCAATGTTTGTACAAGTAAAGTATCCAAATCATGCCAATATTGACAACTATCCTATCAGCACTTGTTTGAGGTATCTATACCTCAGACAACAAGCATACAACGCAACCCATAATCAATATATATCAGACAAAAACAAAAGTACTACTAATATAATTAACTTAGACGGAAAATTCACAACACCACAAGATTTGATTTTGAACCTAGAAACTGGATTTTAAGCTACCATATGACTAAACTAACCTTACCAAAGGTGTGCAAAAAGAATCAAAACCTAGACATATTTTCACCTAGGTTTCTTAGTTTGATCCAAACACCCCTTAATTTTCAGAAAACCAAATTTAAACAAGACTTTTTGAAATATAAAGCTAAGAGAAGAAAAATAGAAACACAAGCATGTAAGATAAGCAACAAGGACAGATAACTAAGCAAATAAAACAAGAAAACATAAATCACAAGCAAATTCACACAAAACTCATACACAGAGACAAATTAAGCTACAAGGGCAGTTTAAAGCTACCTAGGCTGACCCACATCCAGGTCAGCCTTGCAACTAATGCAACTAGCTAGGCTAAACTAAGCTTATGAGCTAATGGCAATGGCTTTTGTAGTGATTTTCCAAACTATGGACTACAAGAGTCCACTACAAATGAATGAAATGAGATTATATCTTTACTTTTTAAGCCTACACACAACATAGAAAACAGACTAAAGCATCATAAGCTGAAGACAAGCTTAATTGTTAGTTAAGCTTGTTAGAGCTTATGCTACAGTAATAATAAGCTAAAATAAAAAACCTTTGATTTTTGAAAATTTTGAAATTCAAATTTTGCAAAGAAACTTAAAAGTGACAGATTAAATTAACAAGTTACAAGAAACTTAAAGGTGCTAATGCTACTATTTATACAAAATACAAAGAGACTACAAGTAACCCTAATTCGTAAAGTCCCTATAATGCCCTTAAGAAGAATCTTGAAGACGCCATGAATATGCTTTATTTGAATTTCGTCCTTGTGGAATTCCAATGAAGCCATGTGATGTTGCAGTATTTGATTTGATCATAGCCATCTATGAAGTGTGGAGAACACTTAAACTCATCATAATCGTCCATTTGGTCTTCATTTTGATAAAACTACAAGAACCCGTGAGTGAGGATGGCTTGTGAGGGGACAAGGAAGTATGTTGTCACTTTCTGGGTACTTTAATATGTTTGGTAGGTGGTAAATGAAAAATCCCTAAAGGCAATTCCAAAAAGCCCTTTAGTTTTGTGCTAATTGAACCTGGGTAATTAACTTAGGGTTAGAGATGAACAATGCACGTTTTAATATAATTTGGGTAAAAAAAATAGATGTTAACCGCCCAGTCTTATGTTTAAACTTTGGATATTACACTTCTAGTCCTTGTGTTTTTTGTGAAACGAAAATGGTAAAATCCTTTACAAATGAAGTTTGATTAATGATCAAATGCCCTACACTTTTTGGTGACTTTGAAAATTCGGCCCCTTTGGCAATACTTTGGGTTAATGACTCTTTGGCCCTTCAAATGTGTTAACATTCAATCACCTTTGTTAACGTTCATTTAGAACTTTGCTAAATTACATGTTTTGTCTCTAAAAATTATAAAACTAACTTAAGGATTTGAAATGAAATGTAATTTCTTCTTTCTTCAAGGACTAATCTTGTATAATCTTCAAACTTTTGGGACCCCTTTTGTACTTTATGATATTTGAGGGGTATAGAGTGAAAACTTAATGAAACATGAGGGACCAATCTTGTATATCTTCAATTATTCAAGGGTAATTTGGTAATTTCACATCCAACTTTGGTTCTTTTGTACGACTTCGTTTTCTGTATTCATTTTTGCTTGATTTTGTGATTTCCAAGTTAATTCTCGATATCCGTGCCTACACATACCCAAACAAAGAATACAAGGGTATTTCGCACGTTTTTTATGGTATTTATCAGTTTTAAGTTAGAGTTTAGGGTTTAGGGTTTAGGGTTTAGGGTTTAGGGTTTAGGGTTTAGGGTTTAGGGTTTAGGGTTTAGGGTTTAAGGTTTAGGGTTTAAGGTTTAGGGTTTAGGATTTAGGGTTTAAGTTTTAGGGTTTAGGGTTTATGGTTTATGGTTTATGGTTTAGGGTTTAGGGTTTAGGGTTTAGGGTTTAGGGTTTAGGTTTTAGGGTTTAGGGTTTAGGGTTTAGGGTTTAGGGTTTAGGGTTTAGGGTTTAGGGTTTAGGGTTTAGAGTTTAGGGTTTAGGGTTCAGGGTTTAGGGTTTAGGGTTTAGGGTTTAAGGTTTAGGGTTTAGGGTTTAGGGTTTAGGGTTTAGGGTTTAGGGTTTAGGGTTTAGGGTTTAGGGTTTAGGGTTTAAGTTTTAGGGTTTAGGGTTTATGAAAACATGTATAATACAAGTCTCATCATTCCCCCATACTAAGCCATTGCCGTGTCCTTACATAATGCTAGATTTAAGTATCGTATAACTTCTAAAATTCATTTTTATTCAACATTTATTGAAAATAAACTTAACTAGATGTGTTTTGGACATAATGTATTGTTTTATCACGCAAAAGTGACTTTTAGGATTATATAACAAGAACACTTTAATGCTTCGTAGAAGTAATTCCGTCGTCCTCATTTTCACTCAGTTCCATGTTAAGCGTGCGACAATATCATTGTCTTTTATAAGTTAGTAATGCTAACACTACTCATATGCCCTAATCACGTACTTATACTCTCTTATTCCTAATGGGTATCTCTTATATTTTATTTTATTTTCATAATGATCACGAAGATTTATTTTTTACTTTTGTAAATAGAGATTAAGTCCAAAAATAGAGTCGAAAAGATGTAAGCAAAACCATTAATTAGTAGCCTTTCCTAATAGATAACGATGTCAAAATATCAAGTCGACACGAAAGTTTTGATAAACAGGTTTTACAATGTATTTGAACATTTGACTAATTACCAAGACTTTTATATGCCCCCTACCGGATGGGCTTTATTATCTTTGGTTTTCCTCGGCTTTTTAGGGCTTCGGTCTTGCCTTGCCTTTTATTTAACCTCGCCATGAGGTGTTTATTATGGCGAAAGACGTATATACCCAACCTCGAAAGGTAATTTTGGATCTTTAAAGATTTAAGGATTTAAGACATTTACTTTGATTTCACATCATTTTTAAGCCTTGTGTGCTTCAAATATTTGCTAATTTTGGGTGAGATGAACTTAAAATTATTGCTGGAAATCTGTCGCTTATTTGGGGTGCCAATACTTCAAATCCGTAACGTTGGCGAACCTTTAATGTCTTCCTAATTTAATTACATGGAAACTACTAGAATTAGTTAAGAACCAACAATAATGATCAAACCGCTAAAATAATATTTATTAACAATGTATTTATATACAAGGATTGGAAGAATAAGCAAACAATTAAAACACATGAGTTTTTGAAAGAATATGAATACTATGCGTTTAACATGATAACTTATAATTACTCTATCATTTCTCGTCCTCAATTTAATATGACTTAGCCTAATATAGTTATGGAACGAAGCTAAGGGCCCAAACGCCCGGTCGAGTAAAAATTACTCTTATTCTCACCAACAAAAAACCTACATTCGTGTCTTAAAAGCTTATGAAAAGACAAAAAATTTAAAATTTGGCCATTTTTTCACTTATTTAAGACAAAACGGTGAAAGTTAGATTGCGTGAAGACTTAACAAAGCAAGTATCTATTTACCCCCCATACTAAAACTAAATATTGTCCTCAATGTTTAAATTATAAGGGTGAAACACCCCATACTAGAGACGGGGAGTCGAATGCTTAATATCTAGCATGGGAAAGGTATAACGAATGATCTAAAATCCTTTATAAAGTGTGCTAAAAGATAAACGTTAGTAACAAAAGGATAACATCGGATATCGGATTCTTCAAAGCAAACGATCAAAGCTTGAGTGATGCGTAAAACAAATACGAGAGGATTCAATGATAACGATGCTTCATAGATAATCACATTTACAAACAACCACGAAAACAAGGGCCAGAAGAGCACAAGTCTCCTCACATTAACAACATTGAAAAGCGATAATAGGTACAAGGATCAACATGAGAATCCCTCATGAGGCACCTTGTTTTTTATAACCGAGTCAAGCGCTCGACTCGAATCCCCATAAATGTGGTCATTTAGGGACAATATTGGTAAGGTCAAAAGAAGAACCCGGTATTAACAAATAGTTCCTTTAATGGTGCAAATACCATGGTAGAAGATAATGTCCTCGTTGTTGGATGACAAACGAGATAACGTCACTTCGTACAACATCCTAAAGGGATAAAAGAAAATAGAAAAGAAGTACAAGGGTGGGATAATGGGTGGTTCACAATGAGCTATACGAGGTAAAATCAAACCAAGCAAATAGAAAGAATTTCCAATTATTGCATCGGTCAAAGACTAAGATTTCCCTAAAAATGCGATTCCGGGATCAAATATCTCGTCCTCGGTGGAGAAGTGGGAGGACTCAAAAGGGGCTTCCCCTACACTGGATCCATACACATCATCGTCAAAAGGAGTAGACAAGGTGGTAGTAAGCTCAACTAACGGTGATGACATAGATAAAAAGAGGCTCATCAATTAAAACACGTTTAAAATAATTTCCTTTTTCATCTTTTAAAAATTCATCATGAAAACCCGATTTTCCATTTATCAATCAAATATATTAGGCGTCTCTAAAAAATGTTTTGGCGCACTACCCATTTAAGGCGTCTGAATATCAATTGGCACACTTAAAAGGTTAGGCGTCTCGAAAACGATATTAGGCACACTAAAAATTCTCACATTAAATCATTGGTAGTTTGAGGGGGATTAGCAACGATGCTTTCAAAACGATGGTCAATGAAGAAAACATCCCCCTCGGGGTCAACATAGTGGTCATCACAAAAAAAAGGATCCTCAATACAATCAACTTCCTTATCAAAGATTGGTTCATTGAGCCATGGTAGCTTAAAACCATCATTATGGATTTTGTAATAGCTCTTGATTTTATTTTGATCCAAAACATCATCATTATTAAACGAGGGGGTTTGATTAAGGAGCTCCTGAAGAATGTGATCAACGGTTTTTGGAGAAGGTTCGTCATTATGAAGAAGACGTTCCAACTCATAAATTTTGGCCTCGAGATTGACAAAATCATCCTCACTTATAGATGGAAGTTGAGGTAAAAGATCAATCTCTCGTTCAACTTGCTTTTCGATATCGGGCTCAAACACAAAGTCATTTGAAGAGTTTTCTTGGGGAAAATCCTCAGGAATGGCTTATGGATTATGAAGAATATGCTCGATCTTGGAAAATCACCATCAAGATCAAAGAAAGAGTTTATATGAGCGTGTCTTTGAGGGGAACACTCAATAGTCAAAACTGTAGTGTTATGAATCATGGGACTAGGTTGAAAGGGCTCTTACATGATGGGCGACTTTGCCTCGATAGTGGTCAATATGTCCTTTGGAGGTGGTGAAGAAGAGTTCTCATTTAAACATGTCTTGATGTAACTAACGTTTTCCTCATGCATTGGTTGGTCATTAGAATCACCAAATAAATCCCAAAATGATGTGTCCATACATTTTTGTAAACCGTTTTCAATTAAATACGCATACTCTTTGTCATTAAAATCATTATCTTCAAACCCATTTTTTTAATTCTTTCAAAACATTCATCAAGTCGTTTGTTATCAGAATGAGAAATTTTGTTTTGAGAAGGATAATTTTGAGAATCATTAGTTTTGTTTTGGTCTAGGGAATTATCCGCAAAAATTCCATATTTTCATCCCCATATCTTAAAGTCAAATTCCCGGCAAAAACGTTGATTTAGGCTCGAGCCGTCGATAAAAATGGTCTATCTAAGATGATAGGGCATTTAGGGTCACACTCGTAGTCGAAAATAATAAATCCGTAGGAAACATGAAATTTCCAACTTGAACATAAATGTCCTCGGCTATGCCAATTGGTTTATCAAGGGTACAATTAGCTAGCTCGATGATCATGTTCGTGGGTGTAAGGCTAGGAAATTTCATCAATTTACAAATTGAGCGAGGCATGAAATTAATGCTAGCACTAAGATCAGAAAGTTTGATACATTCCTCAATCATGGGAAATTCACAAGGGAATAGAAACCGGACCGGATCTTCTTGCTTCTTATGCATATCCTTTTTAGGAGTCCTTAGTGTTAGACTTACTTTTTGGTAAGCTAGCGCCTTTCACGTGAGTTGGACTAGAAATACATCCAAAACTATACGCAGTGACTTATTATGTAAAGGATGGATAGTCTAGTTTAGTTAGGCCTATAAATACCCCCTATGACTCTCCATGGGGGTGTGAAAGTTTAGTCATTTTTCCCTTGTATTGTTTCACTTGAAATAATACACACATCTTTTCTTTCACCTCTCTCTAACTTTCTCTCTCTAGAACAAACAATGTCATACATGTTCTTTGATCATCCCCGACCCCCCGAACCAAGGTGGCTTTTTGATGTTTGTCAATTAGTATCAGAGCTAACCAGGGGTGTTTTGTATCCGTGTGGTTTGTGTTGGTGTCGTGTTTTTCAGATTCGTGTTGTGTTATCAAGATTCATGGTTCGTACTTTTTGGATTCAATTCTTTATCAGATTTTAACATGTCTTGTCATTATCATATCTTTTGATCTTGTTAAAGTTATGAATTTCTTGTCCGAATCTGTGTCTTGTGCCTCGTCATAAATATTATTTATGTCCAATCTGTGTGGTACCCGCTTATTAGTTTTTGTCCATTCATACATTATCTATTTTTTGGGAAAAGGACAAAAACACATGGTCCAGTTCCATTTTTTGGGTTACCAAAAACTTAAACCCTTTTGCGATGGCACACTTAGATGGCAATTCCGATGGGATAGTGCGATGAGTATTTTCAGATGGCTACTTACGATCGCATTGATTTCGATGGACAGATATTTGATATACATTGCGATGGGTTGATTCATTATGATGGGTTGACTCATTGCGATGGGTTGACTCATTACGATGGGTTGACTCATTGCGATGGGTTGACTCAGTGCGATGGGAGGTTACGATGACATTACGATGGGGAGTGTTTATTGCGATGGGTTCTTGTCACATATTTGCGATGGCATCATACCGATGGCTTTCATTACGATGGGTGAGGTTTCATCATTGCGATGGATGCATACCATTACGATAGGGTGTAGTTATTGTGATGGGTTTCCATTTGAGACATTGCGATAACATGATTTTTCAAAACTTATTGCGATACCATGACTGAAAAATATATTGCAATTGCACTTTTTGAAAATCATTGAGATACTACTCTAAACAAAAACCTCAACAATTAACCCAAACCATTTTTCAAATCAAAAACCGTCACATTCTCATATATTATCAAGATCTCAATCCATCATCTAGACTCGAAAAAAACATACACAATCAAGTTCTCTGATTTTGTTAAATGTTTTTTCCAATCTGTAAAAAGATTTTTTTCGTTTAACATATTATCATGATTGACCCTGACTCAGTTCTGCATCTACAAATAAACCTACCCGAGATCTTCTTCGAGATCTTGATGGTCACACTTCATACTTCTATTCATAACCCGAGGACCCCTGCATGGTTTGGATCCGTTTGTGATCACTAGAGTAATAGGTTCTTATTTGATTGGTTTCGAAATATTTGGTTATTTTCAAATGACTTCTGTTGGAAATACGCTTTTACGTATTTATGAAGGATCGGTCGCTCCAACGATATATTATTGTATTAGGCTCGTGATCCAGTTTGTACTAAATATAGTCCATATAGCCCACATGTAGGGTGGGCTATATATACCCCTCCTAGCATGTTAGGAGGGGTGGTTCATTCATTTCATAACTTTTCATTAATCAAATAATACTTTCTCTCTCTACTTTTCTTTTCTCTCCTTTCTCTCTCTACATCCCATCTCCTTCTTCCCCATTTCAATCATCAAATCAATAGATCCAATCCATCATTTAACAAATCCTTAGATTTCGTAGACCTTCAATTGGTATCAAGAGCCATGGTTAAATCTTAGGATTTGTGTTTTTTATCTATTGATTTGATTAAATATCCTTTCTTTCTAAATTTTTTTTCTTTATAAATTTTGTTTTTGATGTTTCGTCTTGTTTAGATCAATCTCTTATATAATCAGTTTTTTCTTCTTTTCTATATTTTTCTGGTGATTGAGTTTTCACGGAATTTTTTAGCAACAATTTTTTTTAGATCTATCATTTTTTTTATAATCAGTTTTTATCAAACTTTTTAAATAATCAGTTTTTTATATCATCAGAATTTTGTCTAATCATATTTTTAATCAGTCGTTTTTTTAATAATTATTTAATCATTTTTTTAATCATTTTTTAATCAGTTTTTCTTCCTTCTTTTTCATATCAGTCCAATCTGTTAACACTGTCCAAACTGTCCAAAACTGTTCAATCTGTCCAAACATATCCAAAGTTATCAGGTTTCCGCATAGGTTTCCGCAAAGGTTTCCGCATAGGTTTCCGCATAGGTTTCCGCATAGGTTTTCCGCATAAACACAGTTTTCCGCATAGACACAGTTTTCCGCATAGACACAGTTTTCCGCATAAGACAAAGTTTTCCGAATAGACAAAGTTTTCCGAATAGACAAAGTTTTCCGAATAGACAAAGTTTTCCGAATAGACAAAGTTTTCCGAGTAGACAAAGTTTTCCGAATAGACAAAGTTTTCCGAATAGACAAAGTTTTCCGAATAGCCTTTTTTCCGAATAGACTTTTTTCCGAATAGACTTTTTTCCGAATAGACTTTTTTCCGAATAGACTTTTTTCCGTATAGACAGACTCTCGACAATTCAAAAATAACGGGAAACAAATCACACCATTCAAATTTGACACACTCGACACCAAACATACTCACCCTCACCAAAAAGATTGACACCAAACCAAGCAACACCCTCGACTCACAACCCTCAACCTTCGAACATTCTCACAGACCCACCCTCACATCACCATTCTGACCTCTCGACATTACAACAAAACAACCCTCGAAAACCCTCACCCTCTCGACAAACCGACACCAAACACCCCCCCTCAATCTCACACCTCGAACCTCTCGACAAAACAGACACAAAAACAAACCTTCGACCGACACTCTCCCTCGAACCCCTTACTCACATCAACCTCACACCCTCGACACCCATCAACAAAACTCAAAAACCTCGACAGCCCCGACTCAAACAAAACCCACCCTCGATTACTCATCACTCACCCAAGACCCAACAACCTCACAAACCCATTCCTCTCGACTGACACAATCTCTTCTCTCTCGACAGACCCTCCCCTCGTCAACAAGAGACCTTTTCAATCAACCGACACCCAACCACCCACACCCACAAACTCTTTTCAATCAACCGACAAACACACCTCTCACATCCTAAACCTAGACTCCCTAGATTCACCCACATCCCCTTCAACACCTCACCTTAACACTAAACCCACAACAACAACACTCAATCTTTCAAACTGACACACACAGAAGGACACTACAGAAGATAGAAGACAGACACACGCATGCAACAAAGTTATAACACCTACCTGAGACCCATTTACAGGATCTTGAAGATCTTCACGTTTGCTTGGTTTATCAAAACTTGGTTTTTGAGTATAAGATCAAAACATTGGGCGGCGGTTTCAAGAATTTTGGGGGCTGAGAAAGTTTGTTGAGCAAAAAAGTGGCGGAGAAAACAAGTGAAGAGAAGGGGGCGGAGTTTTTGTGAGATTGGTGGAGAGGGAGTTGAATGGAAGGGTGAAGATGAACGTTGTGAGAGAGAGAGAATAGATTGCAATTATTTATTTTAGGAACTGATTCAATTGTGAGATAAAGCGTTTTGTGGGCGGGTTAAACTAGGTCTTGGGAACAGATTCATTAAGTGACGGAGAATACAAAGAAAGAGTGCACGGTTTAAAACACTGCCACGTTTTTTTTTTTTTGGGACACGTGTATTTTTTATTTTTTTTAAAAATCAACATTTATTTTACTTTTTATCAGATTTTATTTTTTTAATTTTAGTAAAGTAACATTTTTCAAATTAAGTTTACTTTTTATTTTATTTTTTTATATATATATTTTTAAAGTTAATTTTTTTTAGGTAAATTAATTTTGAATATTTTTTGTCAATTGATGACGGGCCGATCATTATATTTACCGTCATTTGGACTTACTTGTTGACGGGTTTTAGCCGACTTTGATTTGGTCTCCGGTTCAATGGATTCGTTCGATTCGACATGTCAAAAGGGGGAAGCGCATAAAATGCAAGACAAAGCTAGTGATAATGGCATCACTTCATTTCAAATGCTTCAGTATCATCTAGTTTCTCTTTCACGGATTCAAGGAGGGAGCGAATTTGTGACAATCTTTGGACAAGATCGTCATATATTCATCGACTCAATCTTCACCACTTTGACCCAACTCGCAGAGCAACTCAACAATGAAAATTTTAATCACTCTGCATCGGCACTTGCTTATAAGGCTCTTGTGACACAACTCACGCCTTTCCTCCAATTCAATATCATCAAGTCTGAAAGTTCGATGCTTTGCCAATCATTTCTTCGAGATACACATACCGAGCTTCGAGTTTTTCGTGATACAATATTGAAACTCATGACCTCGGTCTCGTCTTCGATTTATGAAAGATCTCGACTTCAGCAAGGGTATGATAATGGAGTGCAAGACTCTTCGATGCAAGAGGAAATTGGTCATACGATTGACAACTTGGAGCCTAACGATGGCAAGAGCACGGAATCAGGAGGACAACATGATACCAGTGGCACGTCAGGGAATGTTCACAAGATCTCTTTTGATGACACCTTACCCATTTATGACCCAGAGCCTGCAAACATGGTACAATATAATGTTGTTTATGATGTATATGCTGATGACATGCCGCATATTGAGCATTCTGAACCTAATTATGACAAACATGGGATGGAAAAGAGTGATAGAAATACCACTTCTGATTCATCCGATGTGAGTCATAATGGGGGAGAAAGTGTTCAAAATGCTATAGTACATGATGATAAATGCTTTATAACTGCCTCGTTAACTGATTCTGATTCCAAGATTAAAGAGCTCGAAACGATCGTAGCTCGGCAATCAAAAGATCTTGAGGATGCCAAACTTGAATCTTCTAAGAAAACGGACAAATTTGAAACATACTTTGAAAAACTTGAAATGACTTTAAATGACTTCTATTTTGAAACTGTGAGAAATCATATTAGGATGATTAATGAGATTTATGTATGTGTGATAAGATCAATCATGGTGGATTTGATGATTTTGAAAATCTGAGAGTAGAAGAATGAGATGGGTTAATTTTGTTTGGGGGGGGGGATTACTTCGGATGTATTGACATGATAATGAAGATGAGATAGGGGCGGACCTTACAAAGTAACTATGTTTGAGTGAGTTTTGACCTATTACTAAGTTATCTCTTACATATAAATGTTGACCAGATCTACACGTGGCCATATAGATAAGGGGCGGATATAACAATGTTTTGATAATGTTTATGTATCTGATTTATGGGACCCTTATCATATAAGTGGCCACTTGGACCGGCTATATGCAATTGTTGTTGGGCTGTGTACATGGGCCATAAATGAGTCGAGGTTTATTGGTTTATAGGTATTTGTTATCACACGTCATATATGGGCCTTCATCCGAAAGTTCCTTGTTGTGCTGTAAATGGAAAACACACTCATTGGTGTTGATTGGTCTAATTTTGACGTGAGCACAAGCCAAAAGAAAGTTCGTAGCTCAAACTACTTTATGTTCGAATGAGTGTCTTCTAAACATGAATATTTCGAAATTAGGTGTTTGATTACTGGCTTGTGTTTTGTGGGATATTAGTATTTGGATTTGATTATATGTTTGACGGGCCATTCCCTACATTAACAGAAGGCATTTAGTGGGCCGATTAATTTTTGCAATCGAATTCGGAATGACCGATTATATATCCGAATATTGCAAAATTAATCATGTCGGAATTGGCTAACGGAGATATTGTATTGAGCTGGATATTTCGAAAGAACCAAGTGGTAAAATATTTTGTCGGGTTAAATGCTTATGTGACAGGATTTTATTACTTTGGCGGGCCGTTTAAACAGTGACATTTAAGGTCGGGTATCCGTTTCGATCATAACCTTTCTTCTCGATCTACATTCACAACAAACACAACAAACACGATACATTAAACTAAAACAATCCTTATCAAAAATTCACCTAAATTCCTAACGACTATTACGGTTATGTGATTACGAAGATGATTCGATGCTAGTTATTTGAGGTTGAAGTGAGATTTTTCAGAGGCGTTCTTATTTTATCTTTAAAGGAGTACTTACAACTTTATAAGATAACTTGTTCGAGCATATACGGTCATGAATAAGACTTGAAGTATCTAGTTTCCAGTGTCAAGGGGAGGATGGTCGACGACATGGATAACTATCATTTTTTGGGAGCTTCGTTGTGGTTCTCAGTGTCACACGCACTTGCAGTTGTGGATATCTTCAAGAGGTGTAGTACCTTTTCATATACCGCCTGTTTTGGGTATAGGGTACTTTAGAGAAGTTGTACCTTTTTTATACCGCCTTTTGGTATAGGGTGCGTTTAAGACTTCTCTGCATCGCTCTTCATTCTACAATAGTGCAAGCTTAAGTTCAAGTTTGGGGAATTCTACTTCAGTTTCAAGTTAGGATTATCGGGTTATCTTCATCAGTGGTCACTATCAATAGCCAACAGAATTTATAAAGGGATTCATTTTGGGGTGATCAAGAGAGAATTTTTGTTTAGAGAGATTTTGTTGACATCTTATCACATAGTAATGGTTACTAAGTAAGCGGTTCCAGTTGGCATACCACGTACACACATGAAGGATGATTCCCTTAATAGGTATCATCCTGGAGGGAGAAATGTGTACATACATGGTCACTTGACTTTGGTGTTATCGTTTCTACATAAAGGGATAAGTTGTCTACATCCGGGACTTAATTGACTTTGATGTGGAAACTTTTTATCATTACTGTCCTATCAGGAGAAATGTGCATTTCCAGGACTTAATTGACTCTGCTGCTACAGTTTGACTTCATGTTCGGGATAGAGTGTGTACTTCTGGTAATCTCTCATAGAATCAAGACTGGGATTGCTTCAAATTGTGAGAAACTGTTGATGACTTTATCACCTCCCACAGATTTTCTTTGTAGGATCTATTTGGGAGGGAGCAGTCTTTACTGCTTGTTTAATGAAAGGCCTTCTAGTTGGGAGGGAGTAAAACTCAACTAGATTCTACAAGCTGAAGAAATAGAGCTGGAGTATTCAAGAAGATGAAGGTCGTTGATGACTGTCTCAAGGAATGCTGGAATTCACGTTTATTATTTTTCTCTATTTGTGCTTGTAGGAATCATTGTAACCAACTCACGTGAGTCACCATCTTGGAGGGAGATTGTTAGACTTATTTTTTGTTAAGCTGGCGCCTTTCACGTGAGTTGGACTAGAAATACATCCATTGCTATATGCAGGGACTTATTATGTAAAGGATGGATAGTCTAGTTTAGTTAGGCCTATAAATACCCCTCATGACTCTCCATGGGGGTGTGAAAGTTTAGTCATTTTTCCCTTGTATTGTTTCACTTGGGATAATACACACATCTTTTCTTTCACCTCTCTCTAACTTTCTCTCTCTAGAACAAACAATGTCATACATGTTCTTTGATCATCCCCGACCCCCCGAACCAAGGTGGCTTTTTGATGGTTGTCACTTAGAAAAACCGCGACATAAGTCTCCTCAAGGTGCATTTTGGTCAATTAAATGAAGCTCTCCTTTTGAACGGTGATGGGATATCAGATACACAAGAGGGTTTAGAAGTAGAAGAAGAAATAGTAGATTTAGAAGAAAAAGAATGTGTAATCTCATCCATGGTCTCCACCTTCTTCCCTTAAAACTTAGAACATGATGAAGTCTTTGAGGTCGAAGGTTGAGACGAATGCACAATGATAAATCCCTCAAGGGTAGGGCTACTAGGTACCTTAGAACATAATCATACACCGATTTCCATGAGACGTAGTGGCTTTAACATGTTCCTTCAGATTAGGGATGGTGCTACTAGGTAACGAACCCGAACTCAATGGTTTGTTCATAATAGTCGAAAGCATATTCTCAAGTCAACTTTGATTTTGTTCAATTTTATTTTTTTACCTTTTAAAGTATTGGAAAACTCGTTTCCAAATTACCAATTTGGGTTTCTAATCTCTTCATGTTTTCTTCATTTGATTTCATGTAATTTTAAAAATCATTTAACTCATTTTGATTTTGATTAAGATTCCCTTGGTTTGATTCCCGCCTTGAAAATTACCTTGATTGGTGTTGTTTTAAAAATTACCGCTTGCACATTGACCTTGATTAAAATTTCGGTTTTGATTGTTGTTGTTAAAACCATGATTTTTAAATCTCAAATTTTGCCCTTGATAATAATTTCCTTGATTCGTTTCTTTAAGATTGTTTCGATTTTGACTAAAAATATTGCCTTTATTAAAGTTTCCTTGTGGTGGACCCGTGCAATGTTTTGAAACCCGGGTCAGTAATGGACCCGGCGAACTCACCGGGTCGCCCGACCAACCGGTTCAACCGTCGGGTCGACCAGGTTGTCCAACATCCACTTTCTATCATCCGAACACTTCTCATGTGATGTTGTGTTACATGATCCCAAACCTTATCTAACTTCAATCTTAAGAAGATTGAACTCATGCGTGAAATTGAAAATCACTTTGTGATTTATCTTTAGATCCATATCATGAACAGTCAAAACAAGAAAATACATAAACAAAACAAAGCAAATACCATGGTATCTCTAATCTATACAACACCTCAGTTGAAAAAATAAATAAATACTAAAAATCACCTCCATCACTTATGTTTAGGATTCCTGTTTGTTTTTTGTGTTATTTACATGGATCGTTTCACCCATTTTCATGAATATGAAGTTAAGTTACTAGAATTTAATGGTGGGAGACGTTGTCAATAAATTAGGAAAGATAGATAGATAGAAAGAGTAGGTATGACTAATAAATGTGTTTTGTTTATTTTGTTGACTTTAAAAAGTAGATAAGACACGAGAACCTGACTTTTTTGTCCACCCGGGTTTTTGAAAACTCGGCAGGTCGAGCCGGGTTACGACTTTCAAAGAATCGGTTAATTTAAGCCCGTTTTTAGGCCAGAACAGGTTGAACTGGCCAGGTCGAACCGGGTTTCAAAACATTGGACTCGTGTTGTTTTCATTTTGATTTAATTTCTAAAACCCCATTAACGCTCGACGTTTGGCCATCCGAAGCCGCACACTCGTAATAATTATGAGGTCCACCTCAAAACATACTCAAAACCTCAACCGCTTTCACCATAGCGGGAGTGTCCTTCTTCTTTAATTCTCTAAGCAAGCTTCTAAAATCATCGGTCAATTTATCGAGTTTCGCATCAACTTTCTCAATGTCGTGATTAGCGTAGCTAATATGGGAAACATTGGCAACACTCGGTGTGCTACATAGTTGGAAATGTTTTGACCTATTCTCGATAATCATTAACGTCTCCCTATGAGTTTTACACAAAAAGTTTCCACCCGCGGCGGAATTTAACGAATTTTGCTCGTGAGGATTAAGACCGTTATAAAAAGTATCGATTTGGTGCAACTCTGTAAATCCATGATGAGGAGATTGCGTAAGAAAATCATTAAAATGATCCCACGTCTCTCTAAATGACTCATTTGGTTTTTGGGTAACCTCGTGATTTCATTTTTGAAAAACGTGGTCTTAGACGGCAGGAAAAATGACTAACAAATTTAGACACGAGATCGTCCCACGTCAATATAGATCGAGGTGGTTCTTTCTCATACCAAATTTTGGCAGGGCCATCAAGAGAATAAGTGAAAAGCATGAGCTTAATTGCATCATTAGGGGCTTCCCTAAATTTGCACGTAGCTATAAGTCGAGCAAAATTCCAAATGTGATCATGAGGATTATCCTTCTCATAACCACTAAAATTAGTCGCTTGAATCAAAGATAACATTCTCGATTTAATTTCGAAGTTATCCGCAAGGATATCGGGAATCACGATCGCCTCTCCATATCCCTCGGTGGGTTCTTGGAGCTACTCCATCATCGTACGATTTTCCGTAATCGTTTTTTAGTTTCAACAACAATTTTAGGAATCTCGGGTCCTACTTGTCTTTGTTGTCGATTCCTTCGATTACGATTACGTTGATTCGACACGTTGTTAATATAGGTGTGGCATAATTAGACGAACGAGTGTTCATGCACTAACGAAGAAATTAGAGGGGTTGAGAAAAGAAATTAAAATAGATTAGCAAAGAATATTATTTTTTATTTTGGGTTTTTCAAACTTTTGTGTATTAGCAAAACAATAGTAACACAAATCTCTCCTCAAATCAAAGTCTCGGTTAGAGAATCCAAAGGGATGAAGTAATCACATGGAGTGAAAACCTTCGTTCGACTTTGAAACGATTGGTTAAAACCAAAACGTCTCGAGGGTTCAATAATATAAGATAAAATAATTCAATAATACTTTGGGTTGACAAACCCTTAATTAATTCTCACTTTCAAAGTACGCAGAAGCAAGCGGAGAAACGAGACGGCGCGAAGCACTAAAGAGCCTTTTTCTTTAGGTTGTATTTTATAACAACCAACTTATACACACCTTATAGTTTGTACTAATCCAGAACATATTTCATAAGAGTATTTATCTATTTTGCCTTAACTTTGTTTGATCGATACCACCTATAATTACCGGATCGATAATAAATGGGGTGAGTTTTCACTCTTTTGGAGAATATGTGATTTTATTTGTTTTAAGTATACAATATAGTATTCACAAATAAAAACGAAAATAATTTAGTGTAGTTAGAGTTCTAATTACACAGTTATTTACTATGGCTAATAATATAGAAAAATAAAAAGAGTATTCACAATATGGACCCTTCCAAAAATAGGACAAAAATGTAACTACTCAAACAAATGACGTATAATGGCACCAAACAATTCACCTCCCCGACAGTGGCGCCATAATTGATGTAGTATTTTTGTACACGGTGTATGTATTAAGTAGACGAAAACGTAAACTACGTAGACGAAAACCGGCGAATCGAGATCGTTCCTAGCGAGGTGAGAGATGTGGTCAATAAAACGTCTTTGAATCAATTACAAGATTGGGGATATAAAAGACGAAACTACACTAAGACGGCTAAAAACTAAATCGAATTGTGCGGGCACGTAGAACGAGGAAAAATAATATTAAAATAACAAAAAAAAATAAAAAATTTTAAAAACTTCAAAAATAATTAATTTTTCTAAATAATTCAAAAATGTATAAAAGCTGAAAACCCTTAATGGGTCACCAAATGGGCGAAAATAAAAATCAATTTAAGCTTAATGGGCCTTTTGGCCCATTAAGAAAAATCTTCGAAAATCAGAAATGTAAAAGCACTACCTCACCCAAAATTAGATTTTAAACAACTTTTTCCAAAGGCCCAAAAGCTGAAAATATGCTTATCACCATCGAATAAACAATAAGTTAACTTATTGGGACTTTATAAGCCCAATAAGCTCAAAACTTATTGCCATAAGCTTAAGAAAAGCACACCTACTTATTTTGACCAAACTAAGAGATTGCAAAAAGAATTTAAAAAAAGCCACACTAAATAAGCTGTAATAAACAAAAAGCCTTTTTGGCTAAACGACAAAATAGTTGTTTTAGCTTATTTCTTGATGAAATGAGTTGAAACTTTTTTCAGAAGATCAAAAATACAATTAAAATGACAATGGAACTTGAAAAAGTACTAAAAGCTAAGTAGAAAATATGGAATAAGTAAATAAGCACTTAAAAATAAGCAAATGAAAAAGTTTTCTAGTAAAACCTTAACCAATTGAAACCAAAGGCTGGAAGTAGTTAAATAAGCCTAGAAAAATGAGAAACACTACAAAAAGTAAGTTGTTACTTGATTAGATTAACTAGAAAATCAAATAAGCCAAAATTAAGCTTATTGGCCAGTTTTGTACAAGTTTATATAAAAGAAAAACAATGTGTCCCTTGGCCAGGAAAGACCCAAGGGCACACATAGCTTGAGAGTGGTTTGTGAGAGGAAAGGATGTGGGTTCAAACCCCACTCCTTTTTGCTCTTTGGTAAATTTTTATGGACAGTTCAACCCTAATAAGCCATTTGGGCTTATTGGGTGTAAGCATAGTATAAAAATCACAATAAGCACTCAAACAATACTCACAAACACAAATTAAGGCAAAAAAATCAAATGCAAAGAAAAATCCGAAATGTTACAGTGACCCGAGAACAACCTTGTTTTAGTCCCTTTGCTGATTTTAAGCTTATTACTTAAGGACTAAAAGGTTGTCTATCTACAAATTGGCCTAAAACAGATCAAGCTAACCTCCTACATTAACAATGTTTCAAAGATCAACTTCTAAAAATCAAAATGATTTAAGCTGCTGATGTGAATGACTGTTTTGAAGGCAATGTTTGTACAAGTAAAGTATCCAAATTATGCCAAATTGACTACTATCCTATCAGCACTTGTCTGAGGTATCTATACCTTAGACAACAAGCATACAACACAACCCACAGTCAGTAGATATCATATAAAAACAAAAGTACTACTAATGCAATTAACTCAGACAAAAGATTCAAAAAACCACAAGATTTGATTTTGAACCTAACAACTGATTTTTAACCTACCATGTGACTAAACTAACCTTAGCAAAGGTGCGCAAACATAATCAAAACCTAGACATATTGTCACCTAGGTTTGTCAGTTTGATCCAAACACCCTTTAATTTTTAGAAAAACAAATTTAAACAAGACTTTTTGAAATTTAAAGTTGAGAGAAGCAAAATAAAAACACAAACATGTAAGATAAGCAACAAGGATAAATAACTAAGCAAATAAAACAAGGAAAAAGAAGTCATAAGCAAATTCACAAACAAACTCATAAAAAAGGACATATTAAGCTACAAGGGGAGTTCAAAGCTACCTAGGCTGACCCACATCTAGGCCAGCCTTGCAACTGATGCAACCAGCTAGGCTTGACCGAGCTTATGCAAAGGGCTTATGTAGATCTTTTACAAACTATGGACTATAATATTTCACTGCAAGTGAATGATATGAGATAATTTTACTTCTTGAGCCTGTACACAACACATACAACAAACTAAAGCACCATAAGCTGAAGACAAGCTTAATTGTCAGTTAAGCTTGTTAGAGCTTATGTTGTAGTAATAATAAGCTAAAATCAAAACCCTTTGATTTCTGAAAAACTTGGAATTAAGATTTTGCAAAGAAACTTAAAGGTGACAAATTAAATTAACAAGTTACATGAACCAAATCTTATACTTCAGTTGTCATTCAAAGTATGAAACTATTTATTGTAAATTAGGTCTCAAAACACTTACCCATATTTCTGAAAAAAGTATTTTGATAAAACTGAAAATTTAAATGTGCAATAATAAGACAAGTATTAAAAAGACAGTGTAATGTAAAGATTGGAACTGAAATTTTATAAACATCAAATTTCACTAAAGTTACAAGAAAAATGAATTTCAGAATTTGGAACAAATGATAGAAACTTCTAATGCTACTATTTATACAAGATACAAGGAGACTACAAGTAACCCTAATTCGTATATGAACTCCCTATAATGTCCTTATGAAGAATCTTGAAGATGTCATGAATATGCCTTATTTGAATTTCGTCATTGTGGAAATTCTATGAAGCCATGTGATGTTGCAACATTTGATTTGATTATAGCCATCCAAGAAGTGTGGAGAACACTCAGACTCACCATAATCGTCCATTTGGTCTTCATTTTGATAAAAGTGAAAGAAACTATGAGTAAGGATGGATTGTGAGCGGACAAGGAAGTGTGTTTTTACTTTCTGGGTGCTTTAATATGTTTGGTAGGTGGTAAATGACAAATCCCCAAAGGCAACTGCAAAAAGCCCTTTAGTTTGGTGTTAATCGAACTTGGGTAATTAACTTAGCCTTAGAGATCAACAATACTCGATTTAATCTATTTTGGCTAAAAAAAATAGTTGTTAATCGCCCAATATTATGTTTATACTTTAGGATATTACACTTCTGGTCCTTGTGATTTTTGTGAAACGAAAGTGGTAAAATCCTTTGCAAATGAAGTTTGATTTATGACCAAATGCCCCTAGACTTCTTGAAAACATGGTATTATTGATTTTTGGTGACTTGGCAGATTTAATCCTTCTAGCAATACTTTGGGTTAATGACTTTTTGGCCCTCAAGTGTGTTAACATTCAATCACCTTTGTTAACATTCACTTAGAACTTTGCTAAATTATATTTTCAGTCCCTAAACTTTATAAAACCAACTTAAGGACTTGATATGTAATTTCTTCTTTCTTTAAGGACTAATCTTGTACAATCTTCCAACTTTAGGGACCCCTTTGAAATTTGTGATATTTTAGGGGTAGAAAGTGACACCTTGTGAAACTTGAGGGACCAATCTTGTAATTCTTCAACTCTTTAAGGGTAATTTAGTAATTTCACATTCTGGCTTTGGTTCTTTTGTACGAATTTGTTTCCCATGTTCGTTTTGCTTGATTTTGTGATTTGCAAGTGAATTCTCGATATTCATGTCTACACATACACAAACAAAGAATACAAGGGTATTTGGCATATTTTTGATGATATTTTATCCGTTTTAAGTCCTATTTACGGTATGAAAACATGTATAATATGAGTCTCATCAGTCTATAAGATTAGAATTAAGAGTTTATCTTCCATGTCCGACCATTTGAGCACCAAGGTCTCTGATACCAAATGATGTGGATTGCTAATAAAATGGCCACAATCAAGAATCAAGAACAACTTAGAGAAAAAAGTACCGATAGGTTTCTTATATTATTATCAAAAGTGAAAAGTACCCCAATACAGAAAAAATAACCCACACTTATAGGAAGAGTATTCTAAATACGTAACTAATTAGGAATATAATTTCCTAATCAAGATTTATTATTACATAAGAAACTCAAATAAAAAGGAAAGCAAATAACTTATTAGAATTTCATATATGCTCTTGTGATCCAATGCTCCTGCATCAAATAAGCTACTCTCTGACTAATTATTTCACTCTTAAATAAGAAAATCTCATAGTCATTATATATATTATAAAATTTAGCACATGTGATCATAAAATCTAAAATATTAGAGGCAATGAAACTCAAAAGTTGAAGGATCAGTTCTAGTTTACCCTACCAGTAAAGCTTGTTTTCTCGTATTTGCATGTATGGTGGGTAATGTCCTCTTCGAACAACCATGAAAGCAGATTATCAGGCGAGTCATGTAATAAACTATTGGGTAGAATAGACGGGCCAGTGTTACAATAAGCTATAAAATTTTCTTAGAACTCTTTCAGTATGCAACAGGGAAAAATCAGGTTCGATTTATCCAAGTTCCAAATGCATATAGTTTGTGTTTTTTTTTTCTTATAAGGTAAATAGTATGCATATAAAAATTAGATCCAAGTGTCAGGTTGCGTCAAGATTTATTTAAAGTCACACTTAGCTCATTTTAGCTTAAAATAGTTCATTTTTTGTATTTTTAAAGAGGCGTATTTTGCATATTATTTGTAGAAAATATCAAGCACAGTACACCCAACCAATTATATCTAATTCAATTTATTATTAAAAATCAAAATTACAACAAATATGATTGAACACTGATTGTGTACAATCAACAATATAATGTTGGGTGTGCAAACCTAATACCACATAGGAAAAAATACAATCTCAAAGTAAACATATAAGCTTGGTAAGCTACTCTTTCTATCACCAATTGGTTTTAGAATGGAACTTCAAGTGGGACAATATGTTAGACTTAATAACATGATGGCCTAATGATTATCACAATTGGAATAAGAGACAAGTCAGGCCTAGTGGTGGTGTGGTAGGTATTCCATCGGTTAAACCCTAGTTTGACGGTATTAGTGGATTCCGGTACTCGTTGTACTGAAAGGAAGCCGACCATGGCTATAGTTGAAGGGAAGCCCACTGTGATTTAGGTTTGAGAAGAGTATTGATGAGTGTGCAAACCAAATATCCCTGCCAGTTCACTATGTAGACTCACTCTACCCAGGGGTCGTCTTCGCCTATACCCGACCAACGAATCGTTCGTGACACGTACTCCATGACACATAAAAAAAATATAATTTTAAAGTCAACATATAAGCGTGGTGGGCTACTCTTTCTATCACCAATTGGTTTTAGAATGGAGCCTCGTTGGGCTTATATGTTAGACTTTGTGAGATGTTGGGCCAAGGATTCTCACATATAACAAAAATGAACATAGACTGGAATAAAACAATTGATCAAACGATTACAATAAATAAACTAGACAACAATTGAGAGAGATTAGGTTACTCATTTTTAATAGAGATAGAGAGTTTTAGATAATAAGTTGGAATAAGGGATTATATAGCCTGCTAGGGTTGCAATCGAGTCCATGACTTCTATTACTTCAACACTTTAATACCTTGATCTTTAACCAACTTGGCACTACAAGTCCTTCCAAAGTAAACAAAAAAGGAACTGTGATGAACGTGGTGTTCACCTTTTCGATTACAAAGAGAGTGGTCTATGTTGAAGTTTTACAACCCCTGGGTAGTGTACCCGGTCGTGTATTATAATATAGGTAAGGACTCGGGTTATTATTATTCTCTCAGGGTGTAGTGTGCGAGGTCAGTATTGAATGCATAGAAGGTTTAGAGTTGGGAATGATATTCTTTTTTTTATTTTTATATTTTATAATAGCGGTACAATTATTGAGATATAAGAGGGGTGGATATTTGACTAGCACTCTAAACTAACCTAATGTTGTATAATTTCACCAATTAAATAACATGTGTTTACCTAATCATGCATTACTTATTATAATGTTATCTTTATGTGTTGTTACCCATCATACCTTGTTGATTAAATATATAAGTGTTTATGTTTGTATTAATTACAAGTCATGTGTGAAATAAGCAAAACATAGCATAGTGTTATGGCGACGTTTACTATATCCTCCCCACTTGACACATGCACATATAATCGTCTACATGATGAACTCATAAACCTATAATCATATACAAATCCTAGATATACTCATTAACACATGCATTAACAAACACCTAAATGTACACGCCTAATCGACACACAAGTACATACTATAATCGATGCAATTAAGCACAAATACGACCAGATATCACGCCTCCATGATCGCGACATCATCTATTTACCCACGTTTCCCTAGACATATCAACAGTTAATATATGAAGATCTATTCTAGATTTCTAGGTCCTAACATGCACATGGTCAATTAAGCAGAAACAAACACACAAAGATCACACTATAGTTTTCATGCAATCATAGATAAACAACAGTTAATTTAGCCTAACATAGCAAAGGAAGAAAAGATAAAAGACATAATCATCAAACACATAGATATGATTAATGAAAATGGATTAAAATTTATTCTTTAATTGATATGGGTGATAGAAAGGAGGTCCTAAGGGTTTTGGAACCTAAGTTTGTCTTACAATGGTTGTTCCAAGCTAACCCTAAAATTCTACATGAATTGTATGTTTACAAGGGGTTCTATATGTAGAGTATAGGATGCAACAACGGTGGTTTATACATACGACTCCATCGGGTCGTAGAACTACTTTTGGATTCTATTGTTGATAGATAGCGATGTCGTCACATTATAGGAGCGAGGTCGTCTGGATGGTTGATGTGACAGCGTCAGGTACAAAGTGCGACGCTGTAATACCCCCAAATTTATACAACTCAATACAGCGGAAGACTAGTTGGTGTTACGGGATAGCACATTACTCACATCATAGACAACGCTTAAAATTCGCGTCGTTTAATAACAAAACATTTCCATTCATAAATTTCAAAGTTACATAGGTCCCAAGTCATATTATTTCATACAATTTTACAAAGCATTTGAATGGAAATTTGTTAATTAAGTGCGGGCCATGAATTCTTGTTGTCTTCCCAAGAATTACCTTCAAGTACCTGAGACAAAACATGTTAAAAGAAAAGGTCAGCGATAACGCCGAGTGAATTCATAGAGTTTAATAAAATCCATCAATATAACATCGGTATAAAATTATTACTGAAAAATCATTTTGTACAAATCCTTGTAGTAGGCCATGAAATAGCGAAAGTCATTTTATACAAATCCTTATCAAAATCATAATATAGGCATTTGCCTTAAAAATCATTATACGAGTCAATGTCGTAAAAACATCATACAATACGTCTTATGACGTTGTATAAGTTAAATAAAAACCGTTATATAAATATGGTTATGAAAACCAAAACATGAACATAATATCAATAGTATGACCCCGTATTGCTAGTCAGGCAATACATCGTAATTCGGTGCGTATAATAGTATTTCGTTAACTGGATTATTATAAGCCGCATGACATTGTTACCTTACTAAACCAAACAACGGGTAGCTAGCCCGAAACTCAATTTGCCCATCTAAATTAGTGTGTCGTCACAAAGGTCACGCTATGGAAATCTTCTCATACATAAATTCGCTTACCAATCAATGTGGCACGACGGGGATCAACCGTCAAGGCGCGAACTGGGGTGATCGTCCCCAAATAGTACTATTGTATGCATAAGCGTCTACCAAATCCCGGTAGTTCACAATTCATGCTAATGGGACTTTTAGTGACATAAACTAACTTTAATAATCCATTTTATTTCATCTATCGGGTCCTTTAATCATTTATCGGGTCATACAATCGGGTCATACAATCATTCGGGTCCAAATCAATAAACAAACAATCGGGACAAATGGTGTCCTATTTTATAAAAACTAACATGTTATCTCCCTCGCGGGTTTATAAAACATTTCATAAAAACATTTAAAAGAGTGCGAGGCTATGAACTCACGTTGATGTGGGAAAGCGGGTTATCGGCAACTCGGACGTACGGTACGTGCTTCAATCACGGAAACCTAGACAAATAATACTCGTCTTAGACTCTTGTCCAATGACTTTATAAAAATAACAATTATGTATACATATGATGATTTTGTATATATGATGATCAAGTGGGTTTACATATTCTCTTTTACTCATTTTAGTGTTTATGTATTGGTAACTTCTTACTAGTTTACTAGTTTTACCTATTTACGTGTTTTAGGTCCAATAAGCCTATTATAAGTTCATTAACTTGTATTAATCCATTTCATACTTGTTTTATCAGTATTTATACTTTACATGTTGGTCCCAAATGGGTTAATCCCAATAAATAAGTTTATAAGTGTTTTAGCCCATTTTGTTGTATTATTAGTCCAATAACGTTAACTTAGTCCGTTAATGTCCGTATGTTATATAGTTCGGGCTTTATCGGTTTTTACTTGTTATATATGTTTATATATCAGTATATGAGTTTATAAAAGTTTACATTAGACGGGTCCAACCGTCTAAGTTTTATTTAACAAAAACGTTAATTTTTACGGTAATAGCCGAAAAAGTCGTAAAAATCATGTTTATAGTTTTTATAACTTATAAAACTTAACAAGTTACCATTTTTATAAAATTTCCACTTATTTATCATTGTAAATATTCATATAAATGTATTATATGAGTTAGTGGGTTTTAAATTCATATTTTATACTATTTTTATTTGAGTGCTTATATAATACTATTATACTTTAATTTCCAAAAATCTGATTTTTACTTTCATGTTCACCAAAAACTGCCATATCTAGAGTTTTGTATGAAGATAGAAGCTCAAATTTTTATGACATAAACTACATGATATGTGCTCCATTTAACTCTTCTATAGCTACTGTTTAATCAGCCTCTAAGTAGTTTCTAAAAATCGTCCAAAACAGTGAACTCAGATTTGTACTCTAAACTTGTTTTGATCATATCTCACTCATTACAATGATTCCATTGCATGGCTAACTCTCACATGTGTACAAGACATATTACTTACTGTATATCTATTAATCTATTCCATTTTTATCAGTTCATCATATGATTCTTTACTGTTTTATACAGACAACAATTTAAACAAGATTTTAGCCTTGTTTCTTATAGTTTTTCATCTTTTTAAGCATGTTTATCAACACCAAATCTCCACACAATATTTTTAATCATCATTCATCATCATATACATATACATAAGTAAAAGAAATACAAGATTACATAATCAAAAATAACAAGAGGATGAGGAGGACAATCTTTATACCACCAAGTTGATGTAGGTTGTGATTTGGACATGGATTTTGATGGAGAAACTTGTGAATAACCAAGACCATCTTCAAGACCACCATTCTTCATGAAAACCTTGTGGAAAATCAGCCCCAAGACTCCATGGAAACTCCTCCTTGGATGTTATAATCACCACCAATCTATAGAGCTTCAAAAGGGCTTCAACATGTGTGTAAATTACATAAGATTTTATGGTAGAATCAAGATCAAATTGGGTGTTTAGGTGGTAAAGTGGACGGAACATTTGAGAGAGATGAGAGAATTTTGGTTGTTTTGCATGTGTGAAATGAAAACTAGTGGTATGGTGGAAATGGTTTTGTGTTGAGGTGGTGTAGCTTTTAAGCTAAGCTAACAAGTGTTAGCTTAGTTGCTACAAATTGGACACATCATGGGATGTGTTGCTAGTTAGGCCGGTTTTGAGTGGGGGTGGGACAAGTGTCCCACTTGTCTCATCCCCATTTATTTACGGGTGCTCCTCGATTCTAGTTTCCTTGATTTGCGTGCCCTTGGGTCGTTTTACGAAAAATGTTTTTATAAATTATGAATCAACGGCACAAAACGAATCTAATAAAAATTGTCTCATCAAAAACGGAGTTCGAAAACGTAAATACGTAATCCTAAGGTTTCCGGTTTAGTCGTAAAGGATGTTAAATTAAAATCGTAAGTCCTAATCTCTTCTCGTAAATTTTTGAGTTTATGAACCAACTCAAAATTAAAATTCCAAAATAATATTCACGGATAAATTTATTTTCTGAAATGTCGGACTGTCACCAAAGACGGTGTATGTAAACGTAAGCACGTAACGTTGAATCCTTCGGTTTGGACGTAGTCGACGCTACTTCAAGACGTAAATCCAAATTACTTCCCAAAAATAAGTGAGTTCATATTATAACATTAAAATAATGTTTTTAAATAATATTTGAGAATAAAATATCAACCATAAATTGACGGATTGTCACAGCATTTACCCCTAAACAGGATCTTTGTCCTCAAAGATCATCTTACTACTCGCTTCTTATAGAGTCAAAGCCATCTGGGTATTTCCTCCACTTTCGGTCTTTTCTCACAAGTGTAATTTATTACAATACGCGAGTTTCATCAAACATAACTACGGGAATAAGATCAGGCTTAATGTTGACTTACTTTCTCTATCCATGATGTTCACGGGTATATGATGAATGCAACTTTTCGCCCATCAAAGCTTTATTAAGAAGAATTCAGATTTTCACTTGATAGATATTTTATCAAGTTCGATATACGAAACATAATTCACGCATCTCTTGAAGTCCTAGGGTAGATCCAGCTTGTATGCCTTTCAAACCAATCTTTTACATCATCTCAATGGTCCCATACAACGGGGACTTATATCCCATGATCTTTCAGATCATTAATTCATTTTTCCAAGGTTAAAAATTTTGGCATAACTCCGCTACCCATCTGGCACTTCAAGATCTACATTTCATATTCATATAACTTCCTGCCCACTACTGGCAGTCAATAATCAGATCCTAATTTCAACAATTATTTCAGGTCTCGCGGTTCGAGTATTTTGTAAGGTTAGGTTCGCCATCATAGGAAACCTTAAACCTAAAAGACATGTCCAACTCACAATAGGTGTATGTCGGGTGTCTTCATCTCAACTCCGGCTTACAAATACTCTAATATAGATCCTAACAAGATTCGATCTCGATCCTAATACGATAATTATCAATGATAATCTTTCCAAAGGAAAGCGATTATACGGTTCATTACCAAAGGTCAATCATTCAAACATAAAACAAGACTTCTAGTATTTTGTATCGTTACTTTACCTCGTCCCTTCGATTGGGGTGGTAAGTAGTACTCTCATCAAGGTTCGTTCCTAATGACTTCTGAGCAATTCTCTAGAAATTCGATGTGAAGCAAGAATCTTGATAAAGATGTTCGATACAGGCACACTATGTTTACATAACTCCTTTAAATTCAAAAGAGTCAATTTCTTCATCAAGAATTTATCATTAACGAGAATGATATTAGCAGATTTGGTCAGTCTGTCGACGATGACCCAAATCGAATCAAATTCAGATGATGACCTTTGCGATAGCTAGACGTTTACTAATGTATGAGGCGATCTCTGCCTTCATAATTTGCCATTAGTTCAACTTCTTCAGATAAAGATACTTTAAATCAGAAATGACAAGAATAGAATACTTATACTTACAAAATTTCAATATAACTAAATCTCAAAATCTCCATATTTAGGCAACCTCAAGTGGCCTTTTATATATGTACCGCCATCGGTTTCTTAATTCTAATGGTTCACGTTAACCGTGAACCCCTTTTTTATTATCTATATTATCCTTTTTATAAACATCGGCTATATTTTAAATTGTTCGGCAATTTATTTTGCACATTCATTATTAAGAATACATCGTAATTGATTCTTCATATTTTCTTCATAATGTGTCAGTATTTACATTCATCTTTCTTGACGAAATAATTATCACGTCTACAATTTACTCAGAAATTCTTTCTTCATATTTTCTAAGTCTTAGTTCTATCTCAACTATTATTTTTATCAGTTTTACCCAATCCGACGTTTAAAGCGTCGATAATTATTACAAGTAATTAAATAATAATTATTAAATTTTTATGAAACGTAAACGTAAAAATTTTAAATTCCTCAGTTTACCAATTATATAAAATGTTCAAAAATAAATTTGAATTTAATTAATGCGATTTTTATTGATTTATCGAAAATAATTAATAAGATACGTAAATGTTTGAAAAATCTTTGGTTATACTTTGGTCAAAATTTTCTTAGTTGAAAAGCAAAAAGTGTCGTTTCAATTTCAAGTCATGGTTTAAATAGTTTCCTCAATTCCGCTTAGGTTGTCTTAAGGTATGCAAAAACATTTACCCCTAAACAAGAGTTTAGTTAAATGTTTTGGTTATAAGGGAATGATCCCTTAAAAATCCTTTGTTAAAACATTTGTTAAAACATTTGTCAAAACATATTTCCATTTTCTTTTTGTTATAACCCTAAGCCTTAATGGCTCTAATCTTTGAAAAGTCAATATAGATTCCATTATCTATTAATCACATAGTCAAATAATGTAAAGGTTTAAGTCTTTAATCTCATGTTAATTATTCAAGGTACATGTTTTTATTGTTCGGCCAATTCAGGGCATTCTATAAATAATTATTAACTCATTCTTATTCTTATAAACAAACAAATGGTCCTTAACGATCACAAGCATGAATCTATCAAATTACAGCCTACACACTAGATTCACCAAATTTATGAATACTACATGTGCATTAGTCAATCCAAACGACATCACGTGAAACTCATAATGTTCATTACAAGTTCTGGATGTAGTGATTGCAATAGATAATCTCCTTCGCGGACGCCAAGTTGATAATAACCATGCCGTGGATCAAATCTTTAAAACATACGCTAGAACCTTGTAAATGCTCGAACAAATCTTCCATTTCGAGTCATGGATATCGTTTTCGATTGTCAATTTACTCAGTTCACAGTAATCTATAAATATAAGGAATGATAACGCCATAGCTCTCCATGATGACGAGCTCGGTAGAATAAAAGCTTTCTCCGACAACTCTCTCAGTTGTACGGTAATTCCTTTAATTCAGATGGTGCTGACGTACAATGCACCAGCCACAGGTGCAGCACCGAGAATATAATCAATACCAAATTCAACTTGCCTTAATGGCGAAAGTCTAGGTAATTCACCAGCAATTACCTCCTAAAGTTTTAGATAACATAAACATCTTTTAATACATTCACTTTTAAGTTCTTTCTAGCTTATAATATCTATGACTAATTCACAACCATTCACGGTATAATTTCAAGTCTAAATGCAGGATATGGTCATCCATCAAGAATTATTTAGATTACTTTTAATAATCAACATCTTATCGTTTAGGGGAATTCTACTCGAGTTCCCATCAATTAAGACAATGTCGTCATGTCATAATTAATCAATCCATTTTACTGGCACTATCAACTTTTCAGTTTCATTGCCGTCGATAAGATGTGAACTTCTCAAAAGACTAATAATAACTCATAATTCTTCACAATTCAAGGATATATGGAGACATAACTAACCTTAAAAGAGTAAGGTCAACACAAAATCTACGCGAGAGAATTTCAAATCAGATACAGACGAAAACATTAACGAATATGAGTTTATCCCATGTTTTCATAATTTGAGTACGCATTCGAAAGCTCCTCGGATCATTACCCAGGTTATTCAAATGAAATCGAATCATAAGAAATGATAAGAACCTCAATGCATCCAGTCGGGTATCAACACTCGGTAATCAGATACTTTTCCTAAGAATCTCACTACGGGAGAATTGGACAAGAAGGAATTGTCGATTGTCAAATAAGACAATTTCCACAGATGAGTAAATTCGACTCAGAAGAATAGATGCTACAGGCACATATGTAGGTGTCCCTAACACTATGTCCCTATTTTTCACTTCTTGCAGATCTCATAAAATTTAATCTTTCACAACCTTCAAAGAAAATGTAGTGTTTATTCATTAGTTTTATGGTGACTACTAATCAGTCTTGCATGGTCCATTCCAAATTGTATGTAGGCGCGCAACTATATACGATTTCAAGATTAACGATGCAATACTCAGTTCGTCAAAATTTTATCATCATGTTTATAATAAAAACATTTTCGTGCTTAATTCTTAAATAAGAATCAAGAATAAATTTACAAAGATTCTCTTTGTTATGAAAACAATTAAGTTTTCCAAGGTGTTTTATAAACAACTTCATTTCGATAACAGTCACTTATAAATCTCACTTTAAATAATCCATATAGTGATGAAAAGTCCAATCTTTTATCAAAGGATACTGTTTTAACTTTATAAAAACAATGCGTGATCTGCAAAAGAGTGATGAAAAGTTGTTCACCAAGAACTAACTACAATATATCAGGAAATGAGCTTTAGCCAAATAATCATGAGGTTCATGACCTCGATGGCACTCAAAAAGAATAATCCACAACGTAACTCAATTCAAGATGAGTACTTGTTCAATGGTTGCATCACTAATGCGAACATTAGGATGAAGCAATAAAAGATAGATAACATCGATACATGTAGGATTTAGCAATCAAAGGTAGTCTTTTTCATTAATCACAAACAAGTCAAAATTGTACTGTAACACATTACGTGTCACTATGTCATACAATTCTCAGAACTCATCCTACCAACTGATATCTCAGTTAAGTTAGGGATTTTTAAAAGATACCACAATGAATACTAATCTACAAGAGTTATTAGGTGTCCCACCTGTCCCGGAAGATCCATCGGTCCCAATTCAGAAGAAGATTTCTTCAATTTATTTCTTGGACACTGGGCATCCTTGTTAGTGGACAATGGCCTAGGAACAACACTTAACACGAATCAACAAAACCTTATAATTCAATCACAGAACTTAACGACTTCCTCTTAACAATTTCTTATTCCATACAAGTTAAATTTTACTTTATTCAAGTTTCAACCAACTTAAACTCAATTCGATATCCTACCTCATTTTCCAATACTTTCAACCTTATTCTTAGACCTTAATAGGGCAATAAAAGCTCAATATGATCAATACTTAATTTCCAATCCTATAGCTCTTTCAACAATAGTTATCAAATGAGTCACTAATATGAGATGACTCATACATTCAATTAGACTTCTCGGAAAGGTACTAGTGGCATGAGGCTTTTGGGTAATGGTTCCAATGACAGCCTCAAGTGCAACATTCACCCTTTCGATTTCAAGTTTAAGAATTGGAT